>CM050650.1:117893085-119093085 GCA_027574665.1 Rhynochetos jubatus
CTTCCAGCCCAAACCGTGCTGTGATTCTGTGATTCCATGAACAGCAGGGAAGAATGCACAGTGAGAAACGATCCACCGAGGAATAACGCAACCGTGCTTTTCCAGCGGGGGGTGGAAGAGCAAACGCCTTCCAGCCCTATAGAAAACGCGACGCAAGCATTCCCTTTTCTCCAGCCAGAGGAGAAGTCTGTTTGAGGAATCCTCGGCTGACAAACACCCACCTCCCTCTCAAGGCTTTCGGTCGGACTCAGTGTTACCTGCTTTGCAGCAGGGCCTAAGGGGAGCCCAGCCCCCAGTGTGCTGGAGGAACCCGAAGCCGGTGCAGATAGAGTGGTGGCAGCAAGCGCTGGTCAATCAGTTTATCCCTTCCTGACTCCTGGCCCTTAATAAGTGACATTTCCAGTGGTCAGCGAGGCCACACGCTGCCCTCCTGCTCCTCCTACTGATGGCTGGCTGAAGTGGAGCTTATGGCTCCTTCCTCCCGGGGGTTTGGGGAGCGGGACTGACACGAGGCCCTGGGAAAAGGGCAGCACGCTGTGCCCAGCAGGGGATTTCGCAGCCCTGGATTTAGTGACTGGCAGACGTCAGCAGTGTCTGCGTTTCTGTGCTCCCCTTCGACGCTTCAAGGTTGCCCCGTCCCTAGAACCCATCGCGAGTTCCCAGCTGCCAGAGCAGCAAACAGCCTGCCCCACGCAAACCCCGCCGGGGACCGGGGAGGTCATCAGCCCCATGATACCACTACTCCAGAATGTGGGGATGTTCACATTCACATTTTTCTTCTACCTAACGTGATCAGAGCTCTGCCTTTGGCGTATTTGATATAGGATTGTCGTGGTTTAACTCCGGCTAGCAAAACACCACGAAGCCGCTCTCACAAATCCCCCTCCCCTCCTCCAGTGGAGGGGAAGAATCGGAGGGAAAAGACATAAGGGAGCTCGTAAAATTGAGATAGGAACTATTTACTAATTAAATCTAAATCAATATATACAGATACTACTGATAAGAAATAATTAAAATAGTAGAAAATATATCATACAACATATACAATATGATACAATTTTGTCTCAATTTCCCACCATCCACTGCCCAATGCACACCCAGATATTGAGGGATGAAAATCAGACCCTGAGAGCCCGAGACCCACAGCCCGAGAGCGATCGCAGCCCGAGAGCCGCGGCCTGAAGGCCGGAGCCCGGGAGCCTACGCAGCAGATTCCGAGCGAACCCTGTCAGCGATAGCACAGCCAGGAACTCTAAACAACCCACCAGCTCCCACACAAATGAGCCAGCACAGGAGTTGGCAAAGCAGCTACCGCAGGAGGGTTAGCAAGTGCCCGGAGAGACGAGCAAGGGAGTAAGGGAGAGAGAGAGAAGGGCAGAGCAATGGCTACCGGACCCTCTTCCCCACCCAAGAGACCGGAACATGACGTACTATGGGATGAAATACTTCCTTGGTTAGTCTGGGTCAGCTACAGTATCCGAAGCGGACAAAAGACCTTGAGTTCAGTACAGGCCATCCCCAGCACCAGCTGAGGCCTTATCAATGTTTTTCTTAGCAAATTCCTAGTAACCAGAGTACAGGGAGTTAACCCTTTCCTGACTGAACCCAGCACAAGGATCTGAAAATTCAACAGGAGATACCGTCATCCGTAGCCCAGCGATGTGCCCGATCTTGGGAGAGAGGGGAGAGTTACAATCACGGCTCCGAGTCAGCGGTTGTTCTTGGCCAGTGGATGTCCAGCCACCAGTGTGCAGGGCCTGAGCAGCAGCTTGAGAGCCCTTAGCCCCAAAATACTCTGTTGGAAGAGCAGGGATTTCAGTCTCGCTACCCCAAATCTCGATGAGCACTGTTCCCTCCAGAGCAAGTCTGGAGTGACAGAAACCAGACAGAAAGTCCATCCCAGGGGCAAGGGCCCTTTCCTGGAATAAGCAGCACCTGAGGTAAGACGTCTGCCCTCGGGCTGAGTGCAGGGAAACAGGTACCTGTTTCACTTAGGATTGCATCAGTGTTTGCTCTGCACCTGCCAGCAGCAGCAAGTCGGGTGCCCACCGTCCTGACGCTCAAGCAGTGGTTTTGAGGTCGTTCCTGGTGGCGGCTGACGAAGGAGGAACGTTGCCGAATGCTTCTCAGAAGGGACCTAACTGCGCCTCGGCTCTCGCGGATACGAAGCTCCAGTCCTGTCCGCTGCCGAGAGCCTTTTCCTAACACCCACTGATGGTTTTACACGTACCCAGAGCCCCACAGAAGGGCCTCACGCCTCCCGCTCCAGCACAGGCAGTACGGACCGAACGATGACACCAAACTGGGAGGAGTGGCTGCCCTGCCAGAAGGCCGTGCTGCCATCCAGGGACCTGGACAGGCTGGAGAGCTGGGCAGGGAGCAATCGAATGAGATTCAATAAGGGCAAGTGCAAAGTGCTGCATCTGGGGAAGGACAACCCCATGTTCCAGTACAGGCTGGGGGCTGTTCTCTTGGGGGACAGCTCTGGGGAAAAGGACCTTGGAGTCCTAGTGGACAACAGGATGACCATGAGCCAACAGTGTGCCCACGCGGCCAGGAAGGCCAGTGGCATCCTGGGATGCATTAAGGAGAGCGTGACCAGCAGGTCGAGGGAAGTTATCCTCCCCCTCTGCTCTGCGCTGGGGAGGCCTCCCCTGGAGTGCTGTGTCCAGTTCTGGGCTCCTCAGCTCCAGAGGGACAAGGAGCTACTGGAGAGGGCCCAGTGCAGGGCCACTGAGATGGTGAAGGGCCTGGAGCACCTTCCATGTGAGGAAAGGCTGAGAGAGCTGGGGCTGTTCAGCTTGGAGAAGAGGAGGCTGAGGGGGATCTTATCAATGCTGATCAATATCTAAAGGGTGGGTGTCAAGAGGATGGGGCCAGGCTCTTCTCAGTGGTGTCCAGGGACAGGACCAGGGGCAATGGCCATCAGCTGGCAAACAGAAGGTTCAACCTGAACGTGAGGAAACCCTTCTTCCCTGTGAGGGTGACAGAGCCCTGGGACAGGCTGCCCAGAGAGGTGGGGGAGTCTCCTTCCCTGGAGACTTTCCAAAGCCACCTGGACTTGTTCCTGTGTGATCTGCTCTAGGGGATCCTGCTCTGGCAGGGGGGTGGGACTAGATGATCTCTAGAGGTCCCGTTCAACCCCCCCCCCACTCTGTGAACTCTGTGAAAGCCTCTCCATGACTCCCAGGCAGGATCTGGCACCTTAACTGCTGTGAGAAGCCAGGAGTCAGGAGACCCTTGTCTGAGCTGTTTGTGGCAGCTTCGGCTTGAACCTGGAGGATGAATCCGATGGTCCCAATTCTCAGTTCTGTAAACCTGCCACGTAGTGATCTGGTTTAGTTTTCCTCCTGATCCCGCTCTTTTTGTCTTCTCTTTTCCTTTCTCCGACATCCAAAACGCAGATGAGCTTAGGACAAAGGGCGAAGTTGACCTGCACACCCGAGATGGCCTACGGAGCCACAGGCCACCCTGGGGTCATCCCTCCCAACGCTACTCTCCTCTTTGACGTGGAGCTTCTCAGGTTAGAGTGAACCTTCCCGAGGGAGCTGGCTGGAAACATCTGTTAATAACCATCCCTTCCTTCTCGCCTTGCCAGCAGCGGGAGAAATCTTCACTGGCATCCTGATCTTCCCCGCTCGAGCTGTCCCGTCAGTAGCGCCCGCCGTTGGGATTGACGCCTGCCTTCTCTTTTTTTAACCCTGTGGTGTCCGTATTTGCCTTTTATTAGGAGCTTTGCTTTGGGAAGAACGTCTACCCTTGTAACATTTTCAAGTTGTACATTTTATTTAATTTGCATGTAAGACTTCACAGTGATGATTGAAGATATATATAAATATATATATATATTCCGTATTGAAAAACCACTGCCTTACTGTACACTTAAACCAAGAAAAACAAACCACAAAAGGTGCTCAAAAGAGAAAAATCCAGTGTACGCCTTGTACATGAACGGGCATTAGCCAAACGGAGTTACCTGCGCTGCCACTTTTCTCAACTTGTACGTTCTGCTTGCTGCTGTTCTAAAAAATACTGTCTCATTTAAGAATTAAAAGTCTATATATAAACCAATAAAATCTTGATACTTTACAGTTTCTGATTCCCCGTTTTCTGCTTTCCTCTGCCCACTGGAATCCTTTTTGGTGTAGAAGTTGTTCTTCAAACCATCCCTAACCCATTTACTTGGTCATTATTTCTCTCCTCGCGTGAAGTACGCGTAGTTCCGCACGCTGCAGATCATCACAGAACGGTTTGGGTTGGAAGGGCCCTCAAAGCCCATCCAGTCCCACCCCCCTGCCATGGGCAGGGACACCCTCCACTAGACCAGGTTGCTCCAAGCCTCATCCAGCCTGGCCTTGGACACTTCCAGGGATGGGGCACCCACAGCTTCTCTGGGCAACCTGTCCCAGTGGAAAAGCTCTGTGGGAACAGGGGTACCAGGAACGTGCGACGACGGGCTGCCGGAACAGAAAGAGGCGTAGATGGCCGTTTACCTGGGCTTAGGAGCAAGACCTGATGAGCGAAACTGCTTCTGCGCTGTTATTTTCCTTTGCCTAATCTTGATTTCTCCACCTTAAAAAAGAGCATCACCGGGTCGTGATGTCATCGTCATGACTACAAACCGCTTGCACGGCTTTCCACTGACGGGTTTTTTGACGGAAGGACCTCAGGCAGGCGGTGAGCCGTTTCCTTGCGTGCGCGCACACGCAGCACGAGGAGGAGCTCCGTGGGTACGCCCAGGCGATACCTCGTGGAGACGAGGGAGAAAAGGAGGACAGAAGAGCGAGGCTGGCACCTTGGCAGCGCCTACAGCTCGCCCTCCTCTTCCCCTGCGGGTTCAGTTTACCCACAGAGCTGCGTTTCAGCTCGTTAATTAACAAGCCCATAAAGCCCACCTCTTACTGCCATTCACCGAGGGCCGGTGGAGCAAGGTTTGTTTTTTTGCTCTCCTCTCTGTAAAGGAACAAAATGCCTTTTGGGATCCTTTTTTTTTGGTGGAAATCTCGGATCCCTGCAGCGGCTAGGTTACAGCTGCATTTCACTGGCAGTTCTTACAGAGGACAGGCTCATTTCCCATTAGCAAACAGGAAATTAGGCTGCCAGGGTTTGATGCCCAGTAGCTCCCCCAAATGCCTTGTAAAGGTCCCAGTCTCCTCGGCCACTGCCCCGGCCTGTCGCTGGCCCCGCCACCAGGTTACAGGCCCCAGGCCGCGCTGCCGCCGGGAGCGCCTGTAGACGTCCGGGTTAGACCTAACACCCTGTCGCGCCCGTGGTCTAAAGCTGCTCCTGCCGATGGGAAAAACCGGGAAGACCCTGGTTTGGGACCTTCCCCGAATGCCTCGGGAGCGACCAGCGGCGCAAAGGACGGGATCGGCGTAGCGGGAGCGGCCGCGCGTTCCCTCCGCCGGCCCTCGGTCCTGCTATCGGCAGGTTTCAGCCAGCCCTACAGCAACAGCGGGGGCATCCCTCTGCCTTTCAGCTCCCGCAGCGTTCCCTACCCCTGCAAACCGTGCTCCCGCTGGGCTTTCGGGGCTGGTCGCTCAGGCTTCCGGCCTCGAGCTGCGGCGGCGCTTCCCTCCTGCCCTCAGCGGCGCAACCCGGCCTGTGAAATCCTCATCGCAGCTGGCGGACGCAGCTCCCCCGCAGCGCCCTTCCTCCGCAGGGACCTCGCTGGAAGCAGAGATTGTTACATTTTTCATGCCAATTTCATTAAAAAAACATCGGAAAGGAAAACTAATTGTGCTTTGTGATACTTAGGGAAATTAAGTCTTCGAGGAAATGGAATCTTCAGCTCTTTATTGGACTGCAAAGGCGTTAATTTGTTTAATTGTGTCATCGATCAACACGGTACGTATAATTATTACCCCTATATAACGGACTGGAAAAACCTTACAGTCGCTGCCTGTGCAATCGGATATGCTCATTACTAATTTTTAAACAGCAGAGATGGAAAAAAAAAAGACCTTCCAGGCTTAATTTCATGCCCTACTTCCTGACAAATTAAACGGGAAGCGAGCGCGTGCAAAACCCGGCGCAGCTGCGGGGCGCGAGGCCGGTAACGGCTGCCCCGTTCGCTGCCCCCTCCGCCATTCACACAGCTCGGCTCGGCTCCCCGCCCCCCCGGTACTGCGTTTCAAACCGAACCTCGAGCGGACCTCGTCACAACCATCCTCCGGGCATGCCGCTCCCACTCCCTCCGTCCCGCAGGTACAAATTATTATTTCATTTCGCACGTGCAGGGACAGCGAAAGCCCCCAACACCCTCTAGAAGAAGAAAAAAAAAAAAGTATGAAATGGAATATTTAATGAAAGGCAGCAGCTGAGCTCTCGGAGAAATCAAAAGCTGCTCATCTTGAGGATTCATTGAAGGAATTTTTATTAATCTTATTACCCTGAAGAATTGCTTTTAATATGTGTTTTTCAAACAGCATCAAACCCTCATCAAAACCGAGGCCGCGGCGCCAGCACCGCGCTCTCCGCTGTTGACAGAGGCGAGGCGGTATCGGCACACGACTGCCAACGAGGCTGGCAGCGCGGCACCACCACCCGCACTCCGGTATTTCATCATCACAGGATGGTTTGGGTTGGAAGGGACCTTAAAGATCATCTAGTTCCAACCCCTCTGCCATGGGCAGGGACACCCTCCACTAGACCAGGTTGCTCCAAGCCTCATCCAGCCTGGCCTTGAAGACAGCCAGGGTGATAAATATCACCATTTATTATTTATTAGAAGCATAAATCCAGCATGTAAACAAGCCCCTCCAGCTCCTCGTGCAGCGAGCGGCTGCCTAAACACCCAGCAACTGGTACAAACGGCCCCAGCTACCCCAGCGCTTGGCACACGGGTGCGTATGCGCGTACAGGGCACGTGCAGGGCACATACAGGGCGGGGAGGCGGTCTGTACCCTTTAAAAGGTACGGATGCTCGCACGGAAGCCGGCCTTCCAACAGGATTCCCCTCGTGTCAACGTTTTTAAGACGAGATGGTTTTTGCCTGAGAAACTTTGGTTTGTATTGATCCGATGGGCAAAACCCGAAAACCGACGCAGGGTAGGAGTAACTGCGCACCCGGGAATGACGGCTGCTGAGGGTGTGACACGCCGCACGGCCGCACCCGACAGGAGAAGCCCTACGGAGCTGGGCAGGTGGGAAAGCTGGAAACAGCATCCCAGGAGCTTTACCCGTCTTCATGGACACAGGATGGTTCGGTTGGAAGGGGCCTTAAAGACCACCCAGTTCCAACCCCCCTGCCATGGACAGGGACACCCTCCACTAGACCAGGTTGCTCCAAGCCTCATCCAGCCTGGCCTTGGACACTTCCAGGGATGGGGCACCCACAGCTTCTCTGGGCAACCTGTCCCAGTGCCTCCCCACCCTCTCTGGGAAGAATTTCTTCCTGTTATCTAATCTAAATCTCCCCGCTTTCAGTTTAAACCCGTTACCCCTTGTCCTGTCACTCCCTGCCCTTGTAAAAAGCCCCCCCACACCTTCCTTGTAGCCCCCTTCAGGTACTGGAAGGTGCTATAAGGTCTCCCTGGAGCCTTCTCTTCTCCAGGCTGAACAAGCCCAACTCTCCCAGCCTGTCCCCATAGCAGAGCGGCTCCAGCCCTCGGAGCATCTTCATGGCCTCCTCTGGACTCGCTCCAACTGGTCGATTCCTTCTGATGCTGAGGGCTCCACAGCTGGACACAGAGCTCCAGGTGGGGTCTCCCTAGAGCAGAGTAGAGGGGGAGAATCCCCTCCCCCGACCTGCTGACCTGTGGTTCGGACATGGCTCAGCTAACGGGCTCCCAGTGCCTGTGCCTGCCCTCGGGCCAGCTCACCGCGGGCTGCCAAGGCTGCGGAAACCAGCTTCGGTTCTAAGGGAACGACACAGACGTGGAGGGGGCCACGGAGCAAGGACAAGGCCTCGTCCTGCCCATGCTAAACGTTACCCTCGCTCACCCTTCACGCTCCTCCCGGCTGAGGAGCAACGCAGCAGCTGCCGGGGACTCAAACTGCAGGGCCAGCATAAACCAAGCCTGACGAGCAAAAGCGAAACTGCGGACACACGTTTATTGTTCACTGAGCGGGTACCAGTACAGCACGGTTTTAAATGACAGATTCCCATGAAAATCTAAAAGAAGACGGAAACGTGGCTTTGTGAGAGTACGATGCGCTGAGCAGAGTGTAAATTCCACATCCTTAGGCAACGTGTGTCTGCTTCTGCCCCCGTTCTGCACCGGCTGGAGCGGTCTGGTGGCGGGGTTAAACATCACACCCAAGCAAATGGATCCTCCCGAGAGGCAGGACAACCACCGACGCTCACACAGCTTCCAGCCGGTGCAGAACAGAGGCAGAGATTGTTCTTTTCCCAAAAAAATGCTGGTTACACACTGTCTCACACGTTTTTATTCACAGGACATGAAAAAAGAGAGATAGAAAATGTAAATGTTTTCTTTTTTCCTTCACCAGTTCCCGCATCCAAACTGACGCACACGAAGTACGTCACCGTTCAAACGCAGTGAGCGGAAAACAACCGCGCTACAGGTATCCGAGGTCACCGCCATCGCTCGAGCGTTGGAAGGCGCGGGGTTTGCTCCCGTCGCTCCTACCGACCTCGGCACAAACCTGACACACGAAGCCCTGGGTGCCACGGAGTCAGCACCGCACCGCTACAGCGAGACTGTTCTACTGCGGTTTAGCCGTACCCGTCACCGGGAACGGGACACGGACTGAGCCACCGACACAGCCGGATCCTTTTTACAGGCCATTCACTGTGTGCGGTTTGTACGAGACATTTATAAACACGGAGCTGCGGATTTGTTCTAGTGAGAAGCAGCCTAACGACCACGTGATGGACACACGTTCCCAGAGGGAGAAAAGGGGCAACAGGTTGTGTACAGCACACCACTTGTACAACCAACCGTACTTACTTCTTCCTTAGAAAGGTACGAGAAGTCCCTGTGGAAGGGAGACCATTTGCGAAATCCACCCTGGAGACTGGATGGAACTTCGGGAGGTGTCAACACTCGGCTGCCCGGCCTGTCTGGAAAATCCTGCCAGCATCAGGAGCGTGGTTACGCAGCGTTTTCCAGGTCACCCTCGAAACAGGGAGCAGCCGCGTCCAGTCAGGGGGATTGAATCTCACAGCGGATCCTCCCACGTTTTACATTTATTGAATTCTAACAAGAAGATCGAAAGAGTCAACTTACATCTTATCAAACGAGAAAGTTACACATCCTCGGGAATTCCTACGGTCAGTTCGAGAACGCAACGGCAGGGCTCGCCAGCAGTTCGCCGAAAACATCCGGTTATTTCGGTGGGTCTGTATTAATTCCGTATTTTTCCTTGAGAAGCTTAAGCTGTTCCTCTTTCTTCTTTGTGTCCATCTTCTGGAACGCCTGCGATTAGGACAAGAAGAATTTCACGACACGTTATTTTCCCCGTAACAGCGACTAACGTCACCACGAACTGTGGCGGTATCGCACGCGACGGCGCTGCTCGATTCGCGGCCTCGGAGAGCGTCGCAGCACCGCCGTCGGCAGAACGTCAACACCCGGAGGCTCCTGACCTGCGGACCAGACCTCCCGCCCCGTTGCGGCCGTGCAACCGTTTGGCCCCCGCCAGCTCGTCTCCACAGCGCGCTCAGCAGAAACGTGGTTTTTTTCCACACCCGTGATCCAAAAGTACATTTTTTGTACACAAATCCCCAAGTAAGGATGAAATCCTGACAATTTATCCAATCCATTCCCTCTACCAGCTTGGATCTGTTTCTTACAACTATCCAAGCAACCGCCTTTTCCAAATTGCTCGGGGGTTTCTGTGCTATGGTCACTGGGAACTTCAGGAAAACCACCACGGACGTACCCGGTTTGCATTATAGTACAAAACGACGAGGTATCTGTTGCAGACGTTGAACCCCGACAGGTGGTCACAAGCGTTTTTGGCATCGAAGATGTCTTCGTAGACCACGTAGGCCGTTCCTCTAGTTTCAGGAGTGTTTCCACTGCAGGCGAGATCAGTTTTAGTGTTAACAGACAGGAAATAGTTCTGTTAGTCTCTGGCAGTGACTGAGATTAAATTAACTAATGCAGCCGCACTGAAAAACCAGTCACTGACAGTTTCTGTAGGTACCAAAATTACCCCCCTGATTTCCAGACCAATCCTCGCAGTTCAGAGTCAGACGACAGGAAAGCGTGACAGAGGCACACAGAATCACCACAGAACGGTGTGGGTTGGAAAGGACCTTAAAGATCATCTAGTTCCAAGCCCCAAACATGCTGCATTGTGCTCCGAAGGAAATTCAACCCTCTGTGACCTCCGGGCCTCCTACGATGGGGTCACGACCTTGGTGGATAGAGGACAGCCAACTGACATCACCTACCTGGACTTGTGCAAAGCCTTTGCTACCGGCCCACACGACATCCCTGTCTCTAAACTGGAGAGACATGGATTCCACGGATGGACCGCTCGATGGATGAAGAACTGGCTGGCTGGTTGCACTCAGAGTTGTGGTCAGTGTCTGGGTGGAGACCAGTGACGAGCGGCGTTCCACAGGGGTTGGTGTTGGGACCGGTCCTGTTTAATATCTTTGTCAGTGACATGGACGATGGCATCGAGTGCACCCTCAACCAGTTTGCTGACGACAGCAAGCTGTGTGGTGCGGTTGACACGCTGGAGGGAAGGGATGGCATCCAGAGGGACCTGGACAGGCTGGAGAGGTGGGACTGTGCCAACCTCATGGAGTGCAACAAGGCCAAGGGCAAGGTCCTGCACCTGGGTCGGGGCAATCCCAAGCACAAGCACAGGCTGGGTGGAGAGTGGATTGAGTGCAGCCCTGAGGAGAAGGACCTGGGGGTACTGGTGGGTGAGAAGCTGGACATGAGCCGGCCGTGTGCGCTGGCAGCCCAGAAAGCCAACCATGTCCTGGGCTGTATCAGGAGAAGCGTGGCCAGCAGGGCGAGGGAGGGGATTCTGCCCCTCTACTCTGCTCTAGGGAGACCCCACCTGGAGTTCTGTGTCCAGCTGTGGAGTCCTCAGCGTAAGAAGGATATGGACTGGTTGGAGCAAGTCCAGAGGAGGCCATGAAGATGCTCAGAGGGCTGGAGCCCCTCTGCCATGGGGACAGGCTGAGAGAGTTGGGCTTGTTCAGCCTGGGGAAGAGAAGGCTCCAGGGAGACCTTATTGCAGCCTTCCAAGTACCTGAAGGGCTGACAAGAAAGCTGGGGGGGGCTTTTTACAAGGGCCTGTAGTGACAGGACAAGGGGTAACGGGTTTAAACTGAAAGTGGGGAGATTTAGATTAGATATCAGGAAGTTCTTCCCAGAGAGGGTGGGGAGGCACTGGGACAGGTTGCCCAGAGAAGCTGTGGATGCCCCATCCCTGGAAGTGTTCAAGGCCAGGCTGGATGAGGCTTGGAGCAACCTGGTCTAGTGGAGGGTGTCCCTGCCCATGGCAGGGGGGTTGGAACTGGATGGTCTTGAAGGTCCCTTCCGACCCAAACTATTCTGGGATTCTATGACAACTACCAGAAGCTGTTGCTTAGGGGTTGTTGTATTTCTGGAAATACTTTATGTTTTTATTACAGCAATTAGCTTGTTTTATTTAACATTAAGAGAGCAGGCTGTCAGTTAATGGCTGGCTGGATCAGATGTCTCCCTAGAACGGAGTACTGCTCTTGGCAGACCACAAAGTCAATTTAAAAGAGGCAACACAGCCCCATTGGTGCAAGGTCACTTCAGACACGCAGCCGTCACCCGTGGCACCATCGATCCCATTCCCTTTGCCCGAGGGACAGGAGGCACGTCGGGGCATATAACACTAACTAGCCCAGAGAGACAGCAGATCCAAGAGATCTCAGCAAAGAGACAGTGAACTTCACCACCACAGGAACTCTAAGGTGCTGGCTTCTAGGAAGAGAACTCCCCAGGACAAATGACATCACATATCCAAGCCAGGGCGCATACAAAAATTCAGAGGAGAATGGGATAAATAAAAACTGCGCAAAGCACAAAGTCATTACGAAGGGAGCTCCATGTTATGCCTTGTCTCGTGACGACGTTAGGATTTTGGTGGAAAACGACACACAACAGTCATTGTGAATGACCGGCGAGGAGGCTGCCTGCAGGCGGCAGCACATCGCTGCGATGGAAAGCTCCCCCCGCTACGTGTCAATCCTTTACATCGCGCTGCTCCAACCTACACACACGCCTGCAGAAACCTTAAATACCAGTTCTCCTTTATGCTTATTAGCGAAAAATTCCACCTCTTTAGCCACACATTAGGTTTATGCTGTCCCTTGTTCCTTTAAGCGCCTCCCCAGACACTTGTGCTGCCCTTCCCTGCACGAGGAGCTCAGCAGCTACACACCCCAACACAGCGCCAGCAGCACGTCCCTTGTTTGTCTACTGAAGGCAATTCTATAGGTAAAACACACCTTACTCTATACATTCAACAAGCATCTTGAATCACTACAGCTCTGGAATGAGCACTTTTATCTGAGGTAGGAAAGCTGAGCCTGTTTAACTGTTTACATACTTATATCCTGCACAGTCAGAACAATTAAGCTTATTGTGGATTAATTACCCATCCCAGTCTCAGAGCATGGGGAAAGGGAGAGCGATACGACTGACAAGGATGCATTCTCCTCTGAGCTAAGCAGCAACCTCGTCGAGAACTCAAGGAAGGCTGCAGGTTGTGTTGCCAACATCCCGATAAAATCAGCACTCAAAACCCCCTATCAAAAAAGTCTCAAACCCATCTCACTACGGTTCTCAAAAGCTCTTCCTGAATTCCAGCTTCAGCCCACTCTTTCGGCTAGAAACTCGGCAGAACGTAGCACTAACCAGGAGGGATTATGGTTTACCCCACACCATTCAGGCAGTACTCAGGATAACCAGGAACATCAGAGCTCAGGTCTTCAACATTTGAAATAACTACAGAGAAGAACCTGGGGTTTGCTGGAGACGTGTCTAACCTCAGGGCATTTTAAAACAAAGTAACAGTCAGATCGCCACTATCCATGGACTACCCAGCTCCGGGACAAGCTGGATCTGAAGCAGAGGCACCTACTTCTGGTATTTGTTTCTGGTTGACAGGTCCATAACAACATCCCTGTTTTCTTATTAATTACCTAATACTCGGATATGAAAACTGGTTGTATTCACCCTATGGCCTCCCTTATTTTTACCTCTAGTTAAGGTGAAAGGTTAGCTGTAGTCAAGATATACTTAGAGTAACTCGTATTTTTGCCAACTTACCGAAGTTCACATCAAATTTAAGCTTCTTCACCCTACCTGCCAGCAATATTATTTTCTAACTCATTCACATGCAAGATAAACGTAGCACCCATCCTCGACGCTCAGGGATACTGCTAAAGTGCATTTAAATCCAGTCGCTTCCTACTGCAACGGGAATACTGACGCACAACAGATCTACTAAAGCACGTGAAATCCTTTATTTTTCAGAGAAAACTAAAATACTTACACTCTGATTTGTCGAATAGGCCCGTATTTCCCAAAAATATCGTACATTTCCTCCGCTGTGATTTTATACGGCAGGTTCCTAATGTAGAGGATCCGATTCACTTCTGGAGGCAGCCGAATCTGAGGCAGAAACAACACGCAGTGTATTAGATCTAAAGTGCTCGCTTCAAACCTCAGAAGGAGCAGCAGCCCACGTGCTAAATCCTGGGGCTAACATCACCGAGAGACTCCGTGTGCTTCACTGGCCCCTTTTTAATGCTCCACTGCTACACACTTGACGTGTTTCTGGCACACAAGAGGCTTGCCTGGAGGGAGGCACGCTCACTTGGCCGGGGAGGCCCGGGCCGGGGAAGGAGGCCGGGCCGGGCCGGGCCGGGGAAGGAGGCCGGGCCGGGCCGGGCCGGGGAAGGAGGGCCGGGCCGGGCCGGGCCGGGGAAGGAGGCCCGGGCCGGGGAAGGAGGCCCGGGCCGGGGAAGGAGGCCGGGCCGGGCAAGGAGGCCGGGCCGGGGAGGGAGGCCGGGCCGGGCTGTGGAGGCCTACCCTCGGTCGCGGGCTAGGGAACCTCTCCCCACCGCACGGGAGGGCCAAGACGGACCAGAGAGCAGGCAGGGGACAGCACTCACGTTAGCTCGCTTGGCCGCTTGCATCGCCATGGCGCCAGCCGGAGGGAGGGGGCCGCGGCCTGGGAGAGAAACACCAACCAGGAACGGGCCTTCCGCGCTCCGCACCGCTCGCTTCAGCCGGGCACCCGGATGCTCTCCCAGCCTGCACCGCGCCGGAAAGCACCGCCCGCCAATCGCGCTCTCCCCCGCCACCCGCACGTGACCCGCGCGCCTACCCCGCCCCTCGGCGAGGGCGCCTCAGCCCGGGGGCGCGGGCGGTGCCTCCCGCTTGGGGTCAGCGGCCGCGTCCCCCCTCCCCCGGCCGCGGGGCTGCCCCTGCCCGCTGACCCGCCGGGAGGCTGCCCCGCCGCCTCTGCCGGGCCCGGCAGCCCCGGCGCCGTGCGGAGAGGCCTGGCGGGTGGAGAGGAGGAAGGCCTGGCGCGCAAGGCGGGGTGCGGCAGCTCGGGAAAGCGGGCCGCGGAGGCGCTGCGGGCGGCAGCTGGCTCAGCGCTCGCTGGTAGTGCTCGAGGCACGATGCTGGCGCTGCTACGTCAAGGTTTTTATTAAACACCTCCCGTAAGGCTCTGCCTCGCCGCTGCCTTCAGGCATCCTCCCACGGGAAATCGCCGGGTTGGGGAGCAGAACTGGCAGGTTCTCTGCTTGTCAGACACCCCTGACGAGTCTGTCCCCGAAACAGCCTCGGCAGTAGGCCTTCCCCTAAGGTGAGGCAGGCATTTCGATGACAATTTTGCCAATATTCTTGTTTTCTTCCATGGTCCTGTGTGCCTCCGCAATCTCGTGCAGAGGGTAAACCCTGTCGACAAACGGTTGGAGACGAGGGGAAGGTCCTCCAGAAAAATAGGGCAGCACGTTTTCTGTGAAGGCTTTCACCAGCCGTTCCTTGTACTGAAGGGAAAATGAAAGCATGCTGAAGGTGGTTTCCGGTCACGCCATTCTCAGAGGTATCTCTAGGCACCGCGTACAGAATGGGCACGGTTCTCAGGGAGACTCACTCTGACGTTCTCATCGGGGGGTGACATGTAAACATCTGACGGGTTAATTACAATTGATTTTAAGAAAACTTTGCGATTAATTACATTTAAATTGGATGAAATTCTACAAAACAATTGGTATAAGCTCAGTGCGGAACCATTTAAACTCAAACTGATAAAATTCTTGAGAATACTATGTATTAGACCATGGACACATTCTATCCTGGGGCTGTACACTGCTGGCTTTTACTATAATATCTGAGAATTCTCCACATAAAGGGATTTTTTTCCTTGGTAACTTCTGGGCATCCAAATACCCTCGCTCTCTACTTAGAAAAATAATCTAACAGAGGTTTTTCCCTCCCTAACTTGATCAAATTGCCTGATCACTTGAGTTTTGTTTTCATGTAGGCCAGAGCTTTTAGATTGCGGTGCTTGTGAAATGCTTTAAAAAGCTCTGGGTATCGTTCCTCTGATTCAATAGTTGTGAAAGGGAGATGTTTGATGAATATAGAAAAGGGAAAATATAACTTAATTTCGCAATGTTTTCCAAAGTGTGTAGTACCAGTTCGAGGTGGTGCTTTTTCGGTCATAATATGTTAGATTCTGCTTTAACACTGATCTCAAAAGGAAGCTCTCAAAACTACCGTCGATTTTAAGGTCAAACGGTATGCGCTGTTGATAGCCATTACTTACCTCCTTGTCTCGTGATCGTAAGAGACTCGTGTGGATGCTCCCTCTTTTGGAAAGCAGCCTTGCAAGCCAGTCCCCATGTACTTCACCTCCACTCAGCAGTCCGTAAATAATCCACCGGCCATCAGTACTCAGACAGTTGAGATTCTTCTCCCAGTATGAGCCACCAACACAATCTAAAATAATATCTACTCCAGAACCTCAAGCAGAAACAGAAAAGATTTCAGCAACATAGTCGAGCTGCATTAAAGGTAGGATAATTTCAAGCAAAACTAAAACCTTGTTCTTCATAGGTACAGAATCAATCCTGGAATTCAGATTTAAATCTTCCTACCGAAATTAGGAATTGGCACCATGATTTGTAAGGAATTTTAGCATCAGGCACAAAGAATCCTTGTAGGTATCTAGATGCAGACTGTGTCATAAACCAGAGAATCGCAGGATGGTCTGGGTTGGAAGGGACCTTAAAGACCATCCAGTTCCAACCCCCCTGCCATGGGCAGGGACACCCTCCACTAGACCAGGTTGCTCCAAGCCCCATCCAGCCTGGCCTTGGACACTTCCAGGGATGGGGCACCCACAGCTTCTCTGGGCAACCTGTCCCAGTGCCTCACCACCCTCTCCGGGAAGAATTTCTTCCTGATATCCAATCTAAATCTCCCCACTTTCAGTTTAAACCCATTATCCTTTGTCCTGTCACTCCCTGCCCTTGTAAAAAGTACCCCCCAGCTTCCTTGTAGCCCCCTTCAGGCACTGGAAGGTGCTATAAGGTCTCCCCAGAGCCTTCTCTTCTCCAGGCTGAATAAGCCCAATTCTCAAAACCACCCTGAATGCTTAGAAAAGCTAACTTTTTCTAACAGTAATAGAACTGTTTTTTCCCATACTCAAACATTTACAAAGAGAAGGGCGAGGATTTGGTTCCATGGTTCCTTGTGGAGGCAGCAGTAACACAGGCACAATATCTGTGTCCCGAATGAGCACAAAGCCAAAGACAGTCCGTGCAGAAGACAGAGCACAATCAGGCTATGGAAGGGTAGGTTCTCAGGATGTTAGGTTGTGCTAACAGGGTCGTTACTCTGCTCCTTCACCAACTAAGGTGGCGGTGGAAACTGAGCGTATGTTCTGCACGTTAGGTGGAACACACTCCCCAGCTGTGACAGTGCCTCTCACACCGAGGTTCTTACCTTGGGTGAACGCCAAGACCTTTTCACTAAAATCTTCGTTCTTGTAGTTGAACCCCGCTGCTGCTCCGGCGTTTGCTGTTGCTTTCAGCTTCTCTTGAGTTCCTGCTGTCACGATGGGAATAGCTTTTGCCAGCCTCACCAGCTGAATGGCTGCCGTACCAACTCCGCTAGCTCCAGCGTGGATCAGCACGCTCTCGCCCTTCTGTATTTTCCCTGAAGGAGAAATGGTTGCCCTTTTGGCATTACCTTTGGATTAAAACATGATCAAGGTGGAAAATACTGAAGAGGAAGCTGAAAGAGATGCCCTTGAGTGGGCTTTGTTTACATCTTCACAGCCTTCATTAAAGAAAGAAATCCAGAACTAGCACAGCTGGCAGTGTACCAACAGGACTGTGTTTTGCTGAATTCCGTGGAATGGCTTTAGCTTGGCGCTGCCTAGTTTGGGGCACCCACGACCAAGCTGCTGAGGGGAGCGCAGTCAGCCTTCCTATAGCGGGACCGTCCACCGCCACCAGCAGAAAACACACTCGGAGGATGTTCGTGCCAAGAAATCAGGCACACAACAACAGAGAAATGCCAGAAGCGCTGGGTAACATTGAGGACCAGTTCTACCTTCATTTTACCATTTCCCAGTTGCCCTGATGCATTCGTTTGTGTTTCACTCATTGCTTGGGCAAGTGAGGCACCGAGTAGTCCTGGAGACATCGTCCTAATTGACCACAGACCCCCAGGAAGCAACACGAGTCTGCGTTTCGAGCAGGGAGGACAGTTACTTGTTTTTAACTCCTGTTCTCTAGTGGAGTTGTAGATGCTACTGCTGAAGAGGGTAGGAGAAGGTTATTTGTCACCTGGGGAAAACCCTGGCAAGTGCTGTTGGTAGTGCCTCGGTAGCACATTTGCAAAATGAAGAGTGAGCTTATGTCTGTTTTAAATCAGCTCAGGGGGTGTTTTACCTACGGTTATTGCCTCTGTGAAACAGAGTACAAGAAGATGTTGTCTAGTGTAGATCCACAGGCAATTAGTGAGAACGTTCATGATATGATCGTGCTTGCAGGGAAGTCAAATGTTTGCATTTTCAGTTGTTTGAAGGACATGTGAGTTATTTCAGGGTTTAGGCTAAATGGGAATTGCCATTCAAGCTGAGAAACTTGGACAAAACCTGACCATCTTTCCATAATCCTTCCTTGTAAATAGCCAATCAGCAGAGTAAGGGACAGGGGAGATGTGGTAAACATGTCAGGATTTGGGCCTGGCACACTGGATTCTGACCCATGTGAATGGAGCGACCGAGAAAAGGCTCTTTGGAAGGCAACAGCATTCAGATGGAGGCAACAAAGAAAGAATTTTGTGAAAGAAAGGAAGACAAACTGTTTTGGTGGGAGAGATTTGCAAATACGCCTCTCACCTACAAAATGCAGGAGCTGAAAGGCTGTTAACCAGGCTTCGGGAATGGCTGCAGCTTGAATGAAAGTCATGTCCTTGGGAACCGGCATCAGGTAGCCTTCCGGTACGGTGACGTATTCTGCCTGGCCGCCTCCGGAGAGCAGTGCCATCGCTGCATCGCCAACCTTCCACCCGCCCTGGCAGCCAGGTCCCAGCCCAGCCACCGTCCCAGCTGCTTCTAAGCCTAAAATATCGCTTGCTCCTTTGGGGGGAGGGTACTTCCCCCTCCTCTAAAACGAAAGAGAGGGCAGAGAAGGAAAAGCCACACATCAGTGAGCGTAATGACCTCCAATATTTCATTCACACGCTTCCAACCTAAATTCCTATTTGTTTAATCCTGATTTTACACTGTGCCAATGTTCCAGTAATCTGAGGGTCTTCTATCCTCTGGCAACACTCCTGGTTTCCTAAGTTTGCTTTATTCTTGAAACTCTGTGTGCAAATTCAGCGTCTTGCCAGCCCCCTTTGTCCAGGCCAATCCATGCTGGGGAAGTATTATGGTCTGCAGTTGCAGAGCGTGGCTTTCAGCTCAAATTAAAGCAGCTCACACTTAACAATTTGAGTCTGATTTTCCCCCCTCTGGAAATTGAGCCAGTGGAACATTTCATGTTCGTCTCAAATGCCCAGAGAACGATCTAAGCATCCGGGAGGGCTGGAGCTTTGTTTTCACGTCTCTTCTTGAAAGGCAGCTGCCTTTCCACGCACCCCAGCATTGCAGAGACACGGACAAAAACATTTATCTGCTCTGTCCACAGACACCTCTTCTGTCAGCTGTTTGAACTCGCCCCAGCAAATGCTCACCAGGCCTAATCTCTTTTAACCCTCCAGCTTTGTCAAGGCTTCAGAGAGAGGCTTGAAAAATTGGTGTCATTTTCAGGTGCTTAACATACACGTACCTGGAGTAAATCGGCCCGATTCAGAGCGCTGGCAGAGACCTTCAGAAGAACTTCTCCTTCTCCTGGATGTGGTTTCATCACTTCTTTCACATAGAGATTTTCTGGGCCTCCCGGGCAATCAAAATAGGCTGCCAACATTTCCTCTGAAACCAAACCAAACCAAACCCAAAGAACCTGGCTTGACTGCAGGCACCCTTTGCGTGCGGCTGGAAAATCTCAGACCGCTGTGTGGATCCAGCGGTGCTTAACCTTAAAACGTAACACACGAATGAGAATAACACCCTTTGCTCTCAACCTTCTGCATGATGCTCTAGTGCTCGGCTGACTAAAGGACGCAGGCCCTTCAAACAGTAGACACAAACGGGGTTTTAAAACCCCCGGCAGGAAGAGCCGTTATTTGCCACATCTGAAATCATGTAAGTGCTGCCTCACAATTCAGCCCGTAGACGTCACCTTGAAGATGCACAGAGGCATGGTAGTGATCTAGCGCAAACAAAAGATAACAAAAGCTTGTAATAATTACTGATTGTTTCCCCTGCCTCAGCAGGTGATTCCTGTGTGCCCGATTTGCTCCGGTAGAGGGTCCCACTGCTGCAGGAGTCTGCCAAGTAACTCCTCAGACACTGTTCCTGGGTTCCTTGCTTTTGGCACCGGCAACTGTTGAGATGGGCTGAGATGTCAAGCCTCCTCCCCCCTCCCCCCCGGCAATACCAAATCAGGAGCAGTCGTTCCTCTGCCCCCTGGGTGCTGGGTGAAAAGAGGTGAAGAGGAGGAAGAAGAGAGAGTCGCAGCGGGAATGACCGTACCGCTACACAGCATAGGGCTGCTGCCCAAAGATGTGCGCAGCGTGGGCTGCAAGCCAGAGCCTCTTCAAGTAAACAGCACTGCGTGATAGACCACATGCCCTCTGTACAAACCACTTGCATTATGATATCTGCACAGGGAAAGCAAAGTGCATACTTCATTATTTGTGGGGAGACTGCAAAGGCTGGATGATAAACACCTTGAAACCCCGGGGAATGTAAATCCCCACGGGGTGGTGCTCTATGGCTATTTTACGGTGAATAAACACTTCCAATTATTCATATAAAATGTAACTTAAAGGTTTTTCTTTCAGAGGCTGGCTGTATTTGTTGAGGGTTTGTTTTTTTTTCAGCTGAACCATTTAATCCAGTCCCACCAAATTTGTATGAGCACAAAAATGTAATGGGAAGCCCACCAGATACCACCCCACCACCGCTACTTCTGCTTTCGTAATCCGTCCAAACTTAGTCGATTAAAAATAAGATGCGAAAGAAGCTATTGTCCCTCTTCCAACACAGCCCACTAACCTGCAGTTTTATAAAAGCTTGGCTTTGTCGCTAGAGCAGACCCACAAAAATAATTAAAAAACCCAAAAATAACGAGGATCCGAATGCCTACGTTGCTTTCAAATGCACAGAAAACCACAGGAATTGAAACCCAGGTTTCCAACCAAGCACAGCAACGTCAAACTGTCAGATCTGCCAGCAGCGCCCCAAAACAATTTAAAGAGGTTATGTGGTCCCTGAGCACCGTTTGCGACTCACCTTTCTCCGGTAAGCACCCCTGATTTACACCGGGAACCAACCCAGCCTGCCCTCGGTAACAGACTCTGATCCCAGTTCCTCCTTTCCCAACTCTGCCCTTGCAGTCGGCTATTCCCCAGCAAACCAAGGGGTGGAACAGGACGAGCTGTGTTTTCCTTCGGAGGGACAGGCATGAGCAGAGTCAGAAATACTGCTAAGTCTCACCATTATTTCTATCCGCCGACCTGGTTTGCTCCACGGATCGAGGCAGAAATCTACATTCCCCTTCGGCACCGAGGTGGAGATCCGCCGCTCCCCCCAGCGCACTGGGAGGTTGGTCTAACGCCTTTGCTGACTGATCCACGGGATGTGTGTGCGTATTTGTACGTTCTCGGGCAGAGCACTGAGCTCTGGTTTGATTTCTGAACTCCCGAGTAGGGCAGACTGGATTTACTCCGGCTGCATTAAGAGCACGTACGCTGTGACACTCCTCATGCTACGTATCCACCTCCGGAGGCTTCACTGTGCTCCTTTCCTGTAAGGCAGCAGCCTTCAAAGTTTACTGGCTCACGGAGCATTTCTGATGGTTTAGCTGCCTGAGCACACCTCTTCGTTGAGCTTTGCTGTTTCCCCCAGGAGAAGGGTCAGATCATGCCTTTCTCAATGTCCTACTCGCCAGCTCTTGAGTATTTGAGAGTTGTCAGGGAATTAAAGCTAAAATTCAGAGTACTTAAAAATTATAAATCATGTCTGTCCACGTGTGAGATTATGCCGTGGGTTTTTTTCCTATTGATTTTGAGATTTTGGGATTCAGGCTTTTAAATTCTTCCTTTAAACGAAATTAATTTAGAAATAAATAAGGCTAAAAATCCTTTTGCTTTCATGTGACTCCAAGCGCTAGTAACTTATTTATTCCTTCAGATGAAAAGATCCCAGAGTCTGGTCTTCTTGAGCCTGCTCTTCACCTGGCGACGGAGGCAGAGCCTCAGCTGTCCCCTGCACCCTAACGGGTTCACTCAGATGGGGATCCTGGGATGTCTCACAGTACACACACTCTGATTCAAGCCTGCTTAGTGACGTTGGCCCTCCTCCCCAGGCCTCACGGAACTTGGCAATCCACTGCAGTTTAAAATAACTTTCTATGGCCGTCAATGGCAATGCAAATTGACACGTTAAAAATGTGGATTATTTGTAATATTCAAAGATGTGCGGGACAATCTGAAAAGCTGGTAAAGCGACAATTCCCTTCATCCCCTGGGTCTGTGATGTTATGCAGAGCTGTAATGCTATTAGAGAACTTACTTAGCTTAGTGACATTAATAATTTTCTTATCTAGGAACAGGCTGAAAGGCAGCGTTAGAAAGATTAGGCAGAGCATCCTAAACCAAATCTTGAAGACATCACCTTCAGTTCAGTTAAGAAATTTAGATGATAGACGCATAGGGCAGTCCTCTTATGAGCAGCAAGACCAGTGTTCTTGAAAAAACAGGAGACTCAGCAGTCAGAATGTTGTAAAGCAGCAGTTTCTGGCTTAAATTGGATAATGCTTCAAACTTCCATACTTTATTTCCTCATGAGCAGTCCTGAGGTGGAAGAAGTTCCAGTTTTCTGCTGATTCAGCTACCTTTCTCTCTGAAGTAGTCCAGGATAACAACACAAGGAATTTTAAAATAACATTAAAAATCAACAATAAGAAAAGTCATATATAGATTTGCTGTAATGGAGATGCTTTTTTCCAAGTTCAGATCCACCTCGGACTATGCTGTACTCGAAATAAGACAACAGTATTTCTAGATGAAAATGAAAAATACTAATACCTATGTTCATGAGGTATTATCTGTTCTAAAGAATAAACACTGAGCACTTTAAACCTGCATCATAGAATCACAGAATGGTTTGGGTTGGAAGGGACCTTAAACACCATCCCGTTCCAACCCCCCTGCCATGGACAGGGACACCCTCCACTAGACCAGGCTGCTCCAAGCCCCATCCAGCCTGGCCTTGGACACTGCCAGGGATGGGGCATCCACAGCTTCTCTGGGCAGCCTGTCCCAGTGCCTCCCCACCCTCTCTGGGAAGAATTTCTTCCTGATATCCAATCTAAATCTCCCTGCTTTCAATTTAAACCCATTATCCCTTGTCCTGTCACTACAGGCCCTTGTAAAAAGCCCTCCCCAGCTTCCTTGCAGGCCCCTTCAGGTACTGGAAGGCTGCAATAAGGTCTCCCTAAAGCCTTCTCTTCTCCAGGCTGAACAAGCCCAACTCTCTCAGCCTGTCCCCATGGCCGAGGTGCTCCAGCCCTCTGAGCATCTTCATGGCCTCCTCTGGACTCGCTCCAACTGGTCGATATCCTTCTTAAGCTGAGGGCTCCAGAGCTGGACACAGAACTCCAGGTGGGGTCTCACGAGAGCAGAGTAGAGGGGCAGAATCCCCTTCCTCCACCTGCTGGCCACGCTTCTCCTGATACAGCCCAGGACATGGTTGGCTTTCTGAGCTGCCAGCGCACACGGCCGGCTCATGTCCAGCTTCTCACCCACCAGTACCCCCAGGTCCTTCTCCTCAGGGCTGCTCTTGATCCATTCTCCACCCAGCCTGTCCTTGTGCTTGGGACTGCCCCAACCCAGGTGCAGGACCTTGCACTTGGCCTTGTTGCACTCCATGAGGTTGGCACAGTCCCACCTCTCCAGCCTGTCCAGGTCCCTCTGGATGCCATCCCTTCCTTCTAGCATGTCACCGCAGCACACAGCTTGCTGTCGTCAGCAAACTGGCTGAGGGTGCACTCGATGCCATCGTCATGTCACCGATGAAGATGTTAAACAGCACCGGTCCCAACACCAACCCCTGTGGAACGCCGCTTGTCACTGGTCTCCACTCAGACACTGACCCATTGACCACAACTCTGAGGGCGACCAGCCAGCCAGTTCTTCATCCATCGAGCGGTCCATCCGTGGAGTCCATGTCTCTCCAGTTTAGAGACAGGGATGTCGTGTGGGCCGGTAGCAAAGGCTTTGCACAAGTCCAGGTAGATGACATCGGTTGCCCATACTTTATCCACCAAGGTCGTGACCCCATCATAGAAAGCCACCATATTCGTCAGGCACGATCTGCCCTTGGTGAAGCCATGTTGGCTGTCACCAATCACCTCCTCATTCTCCATGTGCCATAGCCTGATTTCCAGGAAGATCTGCTCCATGATCATGCCAGGCACAGACGTGAGATTGATTAACCTGTAGTTTCCCGAGTCCTCCTTTTTTCCCTTTTTAAAGATATACATATGTATACGTGAAAGCGTGCCCAGTGGCTGGCGAACCCTGCCTCCCCAACTCTGCCTCACTTGTTGGGAATAAGGAATCAAAAAAGACGTTGCAAAGCACTGCATTTTTCTGAAACGAGGTCTAAATTGAAGAGCTACTCAGCCTCTTCTGCAAGTCACTTGGCTCATTTCAGGATGGATTTACTGGGGAGAAGAAATACGATGACCCCAGTAACCACCAGTTGGATGTATTTACTACAGATTGTGCAGCAGCAATAACAAAATTCTGCCACCCCAAGCATGGCTGCACACAGCTATGTCCTCAGTTTCTGTTGTGGATTTCTTAGGTGAGTTCCTGAGGCTGGAGTCCCACAGGGTGAGCAAGCTGACAAACAAGGGCCTGCTCCCCCTGTCTCTTCTCTCCCCCAACCCAGGTACCTGCTCCCACCACCTTATTCTGGTCTGGGGGCTTGCCAGGCCCTCCTATTACCTGGTTAATTCATTAACGTGGCAAGAAACCAACCCAGCAAAAACATGTAGTGACAGGACAAGGGGTAATGGGTTTAAACTGAAAGTGGGGAGATTTAGGTTGGATATCAGGAAGAAATTCTTCCCAGAGAGGGTGGTGAAGCACTGGCACAGGTTGCCCAGAGAAGCTGTGGGTGCCCCATCCCTGGAAGTGTTCAAGGCCAGGCTGGATGAGGCTTGGAGCAACCTGGTGTAGTGGAGGGTGTCCCTGCCCATGGCAGGGGGTGGAATTGGATGCTCTTTAAGGTCCCTTCCAACCCAAACCAGTCTGGGATTCTATGAAGTGATAGGTTTTGCCGTATTAGGGCGATGAACTGGTTCAAAGGAGGAGGTGACAAGCACTGCCGGTGGTGTTAGGGAAATGGATGATGCTGTAAAGTTGTATTATACAGCTGGTACTTTGCATTCTGCACTGATTTCATTCCACACCTCCTGGGAAGGTGATGGGGGGTGGGGGGGGGGGGAGAGAGAGAGAGGGAGAAAGAGAGACAGAGGAAGACAGAGAGAGAGAAAGAGGGAGAGAGAAAGAAGGAAAGTGAAGGCTTTCTGCTTGTGTTACGGGAGGGAAGTAGGAAGTCTCCAGATTTTTCTGGATGGCCACAGCTCTTATCAATGGACATGTTGAAGATAGATGGAATGCTCATCCCTGCGGACGCATTTCTAGTACTTCTCCTTGAAGCAGAGTCCTCCCCTTCTAACTTGCACTAAGTTCTTGTTGAAAGCGTAGATGAGATTTAAAGCATTCTCTGCTGGCACCTGTGTTAAAACAAGCCAGTGTTATGGACCAGAAATGCACCCCTCTGCAGTGATAAACTGCTTGTCACCCTCCCACCGTCCCTGATAGTTCACTTAAAATTATGATGAAAAAAAAATCCCCCTGGCTTTGAAACTAGACAAAGTTTTGGTCCGCTATATTTTCAGATTCTCATTGAGGTATTGGGTTTGCGTGGTGAGGCTTTGGTAGCGGGAGGCTACAGGGGTGGCTTCTGTGAGAAGCTGCTGGAAGCCTCCCCTGTGTCTGATAGGGCCAATGCCAGCCGGCTCCAAGACAGACACACCGTTGGCCAAGGCTGAGCCCATCAGTGACAGCGGTAGTGCCTCTGGGATAACGTGGTTGAGAAGGGAAAATAACCAGAAGACAGCAGATCTTTGCAGGCAGAGTGAGGTGTGAGAGGAGCAGCTCTGCAAGCACCCAGGTCAGTGGAGAAGGAGGGGCAGGAGGTGCTCCAGGCGCCGGAGCAGAGATTCCACGGCAGCCCACGGTGCAGCCCATGGTAAGGCCGGCTGCGCCCTGCAGCCATGAAGGGTCACGGGGGGAGCAGAGACCCCCCCATGGCCCAGGGAGGATCCCAGAGCAGGGGGATGCCTGAAGGAGGCTGTGACCCCGTGGGCAGCCTGCACTGCAGCAGGCTCCTGGCAGGAGCTGTGTCCCCGTGGAGAGAGGAGCCCAGGCTGGAGCAGGTTTGCTGGCAGGACTTGTGACCCTGGGGGGACCCAGGCTGGAGCAGGGGGCTCCTGAAGGATGGCATCCTGTGTGGGGGACCCACGCTGGGTCGGTTCCTGAAGAACTGCAGCCCCTGGAAAGGATTCACGTTGGAGAAGCTCATGAAGGACTGTCTCCTCTGGGAGGGACCCCCCACTGGATCAGGGGCAGAGTGTGAGGACCCTCCCCTGAGGAGGAAGGAGCGACAGAGGCAACGTGTGATGGGCTGACCACAGCCCCCATTCCCCGTCCCTCTGCACCACTCGGGCGCAGGAGGCAGAGAAAAGTGGGAGTGAATGTGAGCCTGGGAAGAAGGAAGGGGTGGGGGAAGGTGTGTTAAGATTTGGGTTTGGTTCTCTTTTTACTCTAATTTTGATTTATGAGAAATTAATCTCCACAGCTGTATTTTCAAAGTCTCATTTGAACCAACCTGCTCACTCTGTGATTACTATCTGTGTAGTCCCATTACTCCGTGACACTTCTCCAGGAAGACAATGCATCATGTGGTGACCGCACCCTTCTGTTGAAAGGCAATATAGGGTAGGATGCAGCCTTCCCAGGCTCTCCCAAAAATGCCAGTTTCAATTTTTTCATGTAACCTTCAGCAATTTCAGGAGACCGGATCATATCTCAATGGAGCGGTGCACATAAGTCACAAATCTATTCATGTCAAGAGCTTTTGGGCTCAGTGTACGCGTAAGTGGGTCACTGGCAGATTTATATTCAGCTGGTTGGATGAGATGATCCAATGATGCCTTCGGACCTGAAATTCTTTCAAGTCAGTGGAGCTGGTGACAGTTTATACCGGCTGAGGACTTTGCTCTGGACCTCAGAACATAATCCACCTTGTGGAAGAGCCAGCAGGCTGGCGTGCCCAAAAGCTGTGTTACATATTAAAGATCATTTACATATCAGAGATGATGTCACTGCTACCTAGTGGACTGATGGGAATTTCCTCTGCTAAGAACCTACCACCAGGGATGGGGCTACCTTAACAAAAGCTTCATCTTCTCAACACATTCTGCTGAGCATCCCAAGGGTAGCAGTATGCACCCCCAGCAAAACTGCCTGGAAATGTTTGAGGGCTGGTATCTTGGGGATTTGGAAAGGAAGTGCTATCTCCCAATGGTATCCGGATGACTGTGGTGTGGGGGGCGTTTCTGAACACCCAGGGAGTTCACACGCTGTGTCAGGGAGTGCACATTAGCTTTGCCATGTAATATATCAGCAGAGGTGCTGTTATTCAGCTGTTTGTCAGTTGATGGACAATGAAAACGGATAAGCTGCATCTATACAACAGAATTAAAAGTGCCCGGCAGCAGTTCTGGGTTCTGTCAGAACAGTCCAGGTAGAGTTTTGGCCTGGGCTAGCAAGCACTTTCCCAAACAATTTGCAGGCACAGCTTGCAAAATTAGAATGGCCCAGGAGTGCTCCCCATCGGCAACCTGGCACAGCCACGCGGGGGTGATAGTATGGGCACGGGTCATTCCACATCAGCAGGTCTCCGTGCCAGGAGTGGACCTACGAACATCTGCTTTACTGGTGGAATCATTGAGCTCAAAGTGCTTAAAAAGGATTCCTGGAAAATGCCAGTTAAATGGCACCTTTCTTCCAAAAATCAAAGATGTGACATTAGTAATCAGCCTCACAAGTTTGCCTCCCAACACAGCTGTACCCTAACTTCGAATCCCAGGTTGAAAGAGGCAAGTGTATTTAGTAGAGTGCAGCACTCCCTGCTGTTATCGCTACTTTGTGATCTGGATTCCCGGAGTTTCTAACTCTGCTGTCACTTCCTAGGATGCTCTTTCATCTCTTACATTAAAGCCAAAGGTTGATGCACAGACTTGTCTTTCCTTTATGTCGATGACAGCTGCATTTTCCACGTGCTTTGTTCTGATGAGACTATCATTCAGCAAAGCCTGCAGCTGGTTCATTTTCCTTCAGTTCTGTAAAAAGAAACAGAGGTATAAAAGTTCATTCCCCTTCCCTTTTATATTGGAAACCAGATCTTCCTCCATGTCGAAGTCAGACGTTTCAGCAGAAGTAACACTAGGCCTCCGATAAGCAAAATAATAAAATTCCTACGTTAGGTAATCCTGCAGAATAGACCAGCAGGAAAACGGTCACCTTCCTTAGAAAGGCCATCAAAGTCTAGTTACCTTTTCATAGAGTAAGCTTCTTTTTTTTTTCTCCTGGTATTCATTTTTCCTCTCACTGAGGAAACAGTCCACAGGGAAAACACTAAGAAATGCGCTACAACTTGCTAAAACCAGCAGATTACAGCAGAAATAGCGGGATTAGGGGTGGTTTCAGAGCCAGGCTTGACCCAAACCAACAATTATTTTCCTTTTTGAATGGTCAGCGCTAACATAGTTATTGTTAGACCTCTGGGTCGGTGCGGCACTACTGGGGTGCTGCTTGGGGATGAACCTTACGTTTCTCTCATGTGATGATACCTCTGGTTGCCTGCATTAGCAGCGATGAGAGACGGCGATTAAATCTTCCGAGAATTGCCATTAGGCAGCTTGTTTACTTCAAACCTGGGCAGCTGCTAGAAGCTGGCACAAATGGCAGACGGACAGTTCCCTTCGTGCCATTGTGCTCGTATCACAATTAGCAGCAAAGCAGTGTTTTCTTACCAGTACAGTGCAGCCGTGTCATACGTCCATTTTGGTTTAGCCTCATGAAGTCAGTATTCCACAGTAATATATGAATTCCTGTAATGGAGTTTAGTAAATTCACTCTCGATAAACCTTGTGGATTTATTGCTACGTAATCGAGCGGGGTTTATTTTGCATGAGGATATTGGAAATTACATTAATACTGCAATTATGTTTTAAGGAAGGGGTGGCATTCAGAGGGACCTGGACAGGCTGGAGAAGTGGGACCGTGCCAACCTCATGGAGTGCAACAAGGCCAAGGGCAAGGTCCTGCACCTGGGTCAGGGCAGTCCCAACTACAAGTGCAGGCTGGCAGGAGAATGAATCGAGAGCAGCCCTGAGGAGAAGGACCTGGGGGTACTGGTGGACAAAAAGCTGAACATGAGCCGGCCGTGTGCACTGGCAGCCCAGAAAGCCAACTGTATCCTGGGCTGTATCAGGAGAAGCGTGGCCAGCAGGGCAAGGGAGGGTATTCTGCCCCTCTACTCTGCTCTCGTGAGACCCCACCTGGAGCTCTGTGTCCAGCTGTGGAGCCCTCAGCATCAGAAGGAATCGACCAGTTGGAGTGAGTCCAGAGGAGGCCACAAAGATGCTCCAAGAGCTGGAGCCCCTCTGCTATGAAGAAAGGCTGAGAGAGCTGGGCTTGTTCAGCCTGGAGAAGAGAAGGCTCCGGGGCACCTTCCAGTGCCTGAAGGGGGCTACAAAAAAGATTGGGGGGACTTCTTACAAGGGCCTGTAGTGACAGGACAAGGGGTAACAGGTTTAAACTGAGAGCGGGGAGATTTAGATTGGATATCAGGAAGAAATTCTTCCCAGAGAGGGTGGGGAGGCACTGGGACAGGTTGCCCAGAGAAGCTGTGGGTGCCCCATCCCTGGAAGTGTTCAAGGCCAGGCTGGATGAGGCTGGGAGCAACCTGGTCTAGTGGAGGGTGTCCCTGCCCCTGGCAGGGGGGTTGGAACTAGATGGTCTTTAAGGTCCCTTCCCACCCAAACCATTCTGTGATTCAATTAAATAAGGCTGTCAGGCTTATCAGGCGGTGTAGGGAACGGCCTGTCACAGAGACATCAGGCTGGAGCATTTAATGAGGATGTATTTGCATTATACTCCACGCAGGAAGAAGAGGCATTCTGGTGACATGGCCACACGCCCAGCACTACAGACAGCCTGGCAGAAGGCCCCTGGGCTTGGCCCCGCGGGGCTGGGCCCCGCCGCCGTTGCCGACCGCCTTCCCCTTCGGGCTGGCAGGAGACGGCCGGGCCTCTGCGCCGGGCGGTGGCTTGCCAGGCCTGGGACGAGGCAGCGCAGCCGGGCTGCCCTACGCTTTCTACCCCAGCCAAGCGGTTCCCGGGCCCGCACATCGCTCGGCTCGGCTCGGCTCGGCTCGGCCCTTCCCTTCGGGCTCGGCGCTGGCGGCGCTGCCTCTCTCCGGCGCTGGGGTCCGGCTGTCTTCGCTTCTGATTGGCTCATTCACCCCGGCGCTCTCTTTCTGATTGGTGGGAATCTGGACGAGGGGAGGGCGCCCGGGTTCGGGTTGCCATGGCAGCGAGGGACGCCGCGCGGCCGAGCAAGGAGGGATCTGGCGGTGCCGCCAGTGGGTGCTGGCCCTGCAGCCGGGGAGCCGGATCGCTGTCCGCACGGGCGGCCACTCCTCTTCCAGAGAGGCTGGGGGTGATTGAGGAGGGATTATTTTCTACGTGGAAGGACACAGAGGAGCGGTGTGAAGCGACTGAGGGGCCTGGGGAGGTCGGCGCCGCCATCTTGGCCGCGCCTGGCGCTTGTCATGTAACGGGGCCGCGGCTCCCGGCTTTCCGCCTCCCCTGAGGCCTCCGGAGCCTCGGCGGAACCGGTGAGGGGACCCCGGCAAGGGCTTGTGCCGGGCGGGAGGAGCGCGGAGCTCTGCTGCCTGCCGTCGGCTCCCCTGGGTTCTGGGCCTCGGCTCCGGGCTGGGCAGGGTGCGGGCCCCCCGCGGTGCCCAGCCTTTCCCTCTCGCCGCCGTTGCCCCGAGCGCTGCCTCCGAGGTGGAGGGGCTGGTGGCCCCGCCGGACGTGTGCACGTTGTCTGTTAGCTTCACGTTCACGACCTGCCGGGTTCTGCTCACAGAGCTGCTCTCTTGGCCCTAGAGGCCGGTTCTCTCCTCATGCCCTGTCCCGGCACTTGAGGGAACCAGAGGGAGCCAAGCCGGCGGTAAGGGCAGCCAGTTGTGCTTGCAAGGGGGGATGGGATATCCCTGTGTGCTGAGGAGGTGGTGACACACGAGGACGTTTAGATTAGGCATTAGGAAAAACTTCTTCACTGAAAGCGCGGTCTGGCATCGGAACAGGCTGCCCTGGGAAGTGGTGGAGTCACCATCCCTGGAGGTGTTCAAGGAACGTGTGGACGTGGCACTTGAGGACATGGTCTAGTGGGTGTGGGAGTGTTGGGTTGATGGTTGGACTGGGTGATCTTACAGGTCTTTTCCAACCTGTGTGATTCTGTGATTACGAGCCCGCAGGCATGGCCCACGTAAAGGCTTTTGTCAGAAAGGGGCTTTTGAGAGGACTGGGCCATGTGTAGGGGTATTGTCACAGGGGATATTAAAATCTGGCTTCTCAAAGCTGCTGCTCAGGCTCCTGTTTTGGCAGAGACTATGTGTGAATTTCAGCAGATGCCTGTTTGGGGGAGAACGTTCTGCTTTACTGAATGAGTCAAGAAACACGAGAAACCTATCTTTAAAAACAATACTGATACAAAGCTCTACTGCTGGCACCAAAGTAGGATGCAGGTTTACCTAGCAAGAAATTTTAGGCAGGATTATTCTTAGGTTTGATCATAATAGAACAAATGTCCAATACAGAACAGCCAACCACAGCATTTGTGAACAGCAACTGTCAGATTAACTCCAGATCCTGTTTTATCCACTCAGCCTTTGGAAATCCTTTATTTCTGTCCTAGCATGTGATTAAACTTTTAGTTTTGAGACCTGCAAAACAGCTGGTGTCTCATATAAGTGGGCCCTGCCTCTGCCAACCATGGAGAATTGGCAACTCATAGCAAGAGTCCAAACAAAACGGAAAAGAAAGTATTATGATCCGGTGGCAGCTTTAGTTATTAAGGCTGGGGAGAAAAATCTGCAGCTAGAGACTTTAGCACTTGTGATTTCTTTAAGGAAGATTGCTGCGGCAGGCGGATTTTCTGTGTTGGCTCTGTTTTGTCTCTCCTGAGGTCCCAATCCTCTGATGAGAGCAAACACCTTTGCTTCGTGCTCACAGAAAGGCTCAGTCCTTCTTTGTAAGATGGATGAGGATGGAGCCTTAATACTAGTTACTGAAGATAGGTGGAAAGGAGGCTTGTGTGGGTTTTTTGGGGTTTTTTGTAAGCTTAGAAACTATTAAAATACCTATGTTCCTCATCTCAAGCTTGTGCAGGGATTTACAGCACTCAGAAGAACAGAACTGCTTGGAGTGGAAGGAAATCTGCAAAAGATGGCCTGAAGCAGGAGCCCGTGGCACCTTTGCAGGTAGGCAGGACATACTGCTCATAGGAAAATATGTTGAGTTGTCTAACACCAAGGCTCTAGCACTTTACGTATCCAGATGTTGTTCAGTCCTCACTGTTTGCCCGTTTATTTTGTATCAGAAATCAGTTCAGTGCTAATGAGGGTGCGCTTGCTGTTATTTATCCATGTAAGTAATGTACTGGACAGCCTCCTTTAATTGATCACTGCAGGATGAAGAATGAACTGTGAGAATCCTTCCCCTGCTCCTTAGAGACTATGAGATCAGAATGGCTGAGGGAGACTTTTTCCAAGGGCCTGTAGTGACAGGACAAGGGGTAACAGGTTTAAATTGAAAGAGGGGAGGTTTAGATTAGATATCAGGAAGAAGTTCTTCCCAGAGAGGGTGGGGAGGCACTGGGACAGGTTGCCCAGAGAAGCTGTGGATGCCCCATCCCTGTGTGTGTCCAAGGCCAGGCTGGATGAGGCTTGGAGCAACCTGGTCTAGTGGAGGGTGTCCCTGCCCATGGCAGGGGGTTTGGAACTGGATGGTCTTTAAGGTCCCTTCCAACCCAAACCATCCTGTGACTCTATATGCTTTACAGCATTCCCTGAACTTAGTAGTCTTGGACTGTGTGGAAAAAAGGGAGATCGTTTTCAGAGCAGGGGACTTCTCACAGCCCCCATGGCAGGCACAACACTCTGCAAAAGCCACGGGACACTTGTTTACAAAAAAAAAAAATCTTCTTTTCCTGGTGCTTTCCAGTTCATTTAGTAGTGTCCTAATTGTAAGGCCCCAATTTACTCTGTTTTGTCTCTGTACAGGGGAGGCAGGAAATGACGTTAGAAGTGCCCGCTACCTTGGCACAATGCTAAGGCTAGTGTATATTTCTGGGCTTGAAGCTGTCTTACAGTGGCTGAAAGAAACACAGAAGTGTAGTAGAGGACTGGGCTGTTGTTACGTATTCCACTGTGAACCTTCGTTTCCCTCGTGTCTGATGGAAGGAGAGCAAGCACACAAAGTTATGCAGGAGGAGAGGAAAGTCCTTGATACCATGTACATCACGCTGGCTTTTTTTTTGCTTGCTTTGTTTGTCCTGGGTTACACGGCAGAAGCGAGGATTTTTCTTTTATAGAAGCAGTTGGAGTGAAGGACGTGAGCCTGCAAATTGGAGAAAGGAAGTTTCCAAAACGTGACCAGGCAAGGCCCTGAGCCATCTTGTCTATGCAGTGAGGTGTTCTTCCAGCAGGAAGTTGGAGCAGATGACCTCCAGAGATCCTTTCCAATGTATGCTCTCCTGTGGTTTCGGACTCTTTCAGTCAGAAAAGACAGGAAAACATTTCCGTGTGGAGGCAGGAATATCCAGGCTGATGTATCTGTCAGTGCATAAGAGCAGGGAATAGGAAATTAAACGAAGAAGGATGTAGGTTAAAGACTTCACCGTGACGCAACGGTGAGAGATTTGGACCTGCCGTCTAGAGAGGTCAGCTGGGAGTCAGACAGTATCACTGAAGTGCAGGGTTGGACAGAATAAACTCTTAAAAGTAGTCTTGTACAATATCTCATACAGCTTCCTGATCTGGAGAGTCTTGGTCGATGCTTTTAACTAGGTGTTGCCAAAAAGAATTGAAAGCCAGATATTTTTTGTAGCTGAAAGAAAAAAGAATTGAAAGCCAGATATTTTTCATAGCTGAAAGATCTGGCTGAAGACTGTGGAGGTCAGTGTCGCTGCAGAAGTAAGCTGTTCTTTTGGTCCACTCCTTGCCCAAGTAATTTAGTGAATTTCTCGTTTCCTAGAAGCAGCGTGCCTCCAGGGAATCTGAAATGGAGGTTCCTCTTGTTGCCTTTGCAAGGCGTGGCGACCTGGTTCAGGAACGGCACGGCGACCGACCCCGGGTCGCTCGGGCCATCAGCTCACGGACACCGATGTGGTGGACGGCAAATGGCGTTTATTGGTGTGTAACACAGCATTATATATCTTGGGTTTATCACGTCACTTCCGTCTGCTTACATCGCAAACTAAACACTATTGGCTATCAGGGGAGGGGCCCTGTCTTTCCGTACAGCACGATATCTTCCGGCCGCCAGATCCTAACTACCTACACCTGTAAAAGGAATTTTGCCACTGTGGTTCTCCTGTCTCTCTTACGAACTGATCCAGATGTACTGGTGCATGTACAATAGAAGAGATGGCATTTCTTGGCTGGAGCTCAGAGTTAGTGCTTCATCTGGTAGAACTAACTTTAAAAACCACCAAAATGCCACCATCCCTATGGTGGAATGTAGCGATTATCTGAGAATGACTTTTATGTAACTGAAAAAGGAAAGAAGTGAAAGTCAGGAGGTGCAATTTGATCTCTCTGAAATGTTTTCAGAGCTCAAAACCATTCTGGAATAATTTGTGGATCACTTTGTACTTTGAAACAAAATGTGCTGTCCGTTCCTCATGGAGATGAGGACAGACAGTCACTGCCAGAGGGAATATCTGACGGTGAACCTGGTACTTCACCTCCCTCGGGTAACATGTGATACGGGAACGCTGCTGGGATCAGCAGAATTCCTTCACAGACTCGTCGTTGGGCTGGAATTGTAAGAAAACCAGGGGGTTGTTGTTTATACAATAATTTTATGTGTTTTTCAGTGTTTTAATGCTTCTCCCTCACCCATCCAACAATGCATACTGCACATAGCTCAGACACTACCTGGCTCCCGAAACTTAGTTGTCCGAAACCCGTGAGAGAAGACGATCAGCAAAGGCCTTGGCAGGTGAGTGACCCTCAACATTCCTTCAGCTGCAAATTCTACTGTGAAGAACCAAACTCCAGGACACATGAAACCAGTATCTGTAACTGGGATCCCAGAATATTTGAGTGTAATTGAATTCCTTTCTTGGCACTGGCCACCTAATACCCACTGACGTTGTAGACAGTGGTGTGCTTGGTCTGTCTGTCTGTCTGCGCTCCAGGACGGCTGTCCCTGACAAAGTGCCTGCATTCACTAGGGAGTCCTGCTTCGCAGGAACGCCTCTGTGCTTTTGTCGCTCCCTCCTAGGCACGCTCAGAGATGATGTGTGTGCTCTGTCCTTCCTGTCAGCTTGCTGCAGGTCGAGGCCGTCTGGCATCCCAGTGCGGTGGGAGTCTTCCAAAGGAAGCCAGAGTTAGTGCTGGTCAGCAGGATTAGAACATTCAGAAATGGTATCTGCTGGCTCAGTGAGCAGCAGCCTGATACTACAGGAAGGGCTTAAACTGGGAGTGGGGAGAAGTATCTGTCTTTCTTCCAAGAAGTGTGCCAAACTATTGAAGTCATGGTTCTGAATTGGGATATCCCAATCTCCATTCTTTCTGTTTCAACTGTGTGAAATGCTCTCCATCTACCCTGAAGTAATCCTGAGAACTGCTACAAGGCTGCTTTGTTGTACCTCCTGCACAGAAATAACGAGGTTTGCACATGGTGTGAAGATGGTTGGTGAACTTCTTCGCCGTTCTATCCCAGTTTGTCGCTTGATTGTGGAACCTGATCTTTCTAACGCCGGTTGGCTTTTTATGCAGACCTTTTCCTTTTCACATTTATCCAGAGGTTCCCCTCAGCACCAGCAGAGCACGGCACAGCGAATACTTCTGACTGCAGCAGACGTTTTGGGAAGAAAAATACCACCAAAGATTGGCTGACACAGGAAGACTTCTGCTGTGTGCAGGTACGAGGGGAGGGATGAAATGGAATGGGAGGTGTGGGGGGAGGGATGAAAAATGTGTATTTGCAAAGTCCTGTAAAATCTGAGATATATTTGTTCTTGGGAAGGGGAACAAAGAACTCCAGAAATATCAATCCAGCGGGTTTTATTGAGCCGTTTTGCACCCTTTAGAGGTAGCTTTATTGAATTTCTTGCGATTTGGTGTGTGGAAAAGTTTTCCATAAAACCTTAAACAAGTTTGTGACTAGTTAGAGCCATGGACTTCTAGAACAGCCCAGGCTGGAAGTGACCTCAGGAGATCATCTGGTCCAACCTTTGATGGGAAAGGGACACTGGATGAGATTATCTAGCACCCTGTCCAATTGCATCTTGAAAACCTCCGGTGGTGGGACTCCACCACAGCCCTGGGGAGGCTGTTGCAGTAAAAAATTGATTTCACTGTAAAAAAATTATTTTCATATTGAGATGAAACCTCTCCCAGTGCAGCTTGTACCCATTACCCCTTGTCTTCTCCATGTGGCTCCCTGTGAAGAGGGAGCCTCCGTCCTCTTTGTAGCCACCCTTTCAGCACTGGTATACTGTGGTGAGGTTCCCCTGGAGCCTTCTCCAGGGAGAAGGGACCTAAAAGTTGCAATCCCAACTACAAGTACAAGCTGGGAGGAGAATGAATCGAGAGCAGCCCTGAGGAGAAGGACTTGGGGGTACTGGTGGGTGAGAAGCTGAACATGAGCCAGCAGTGTGCGCTGGCAGCCCAGAAAGCCAACCGGATCTTGGGCTGTATCAGGAGAAGCGTGGCCAGCAGGTCGAGGGAGGGGATTCTCCCCCTCTACTCTGCTTTTGTGAGACTCCACGTGGAGTTCTGTGTCCAGCCGTGCATCCCTCAGCATCAGAAGGAATCGACCAGTTGGAACGAGTTCAGAGGAGGCCACAAAGTTGATCAGAGGGCTGGAGCCCCTCTGCTATGGGGACAGGCTGAGAGAGTTGGGCTTGTTCAGCCTGGAGAAGAGAAGGCTCCAGGGAGACCTTATTGCAGCCTTCCAGTATCTGAAGGGGTTACAAGGAAGCAGGGGGGGGGGCTTTTTACAAGGGCCTGTAGTGACAGGACAAAGGGTAATGGGCTTAAACTGAAAGCAGGGAGATTTAGATTGGATATCAGGAGGAAATTCTTCCCAGAGAGGGTGGGGAGGCACTGGGACAGGTTGCCCAGAGAAGCTGTGGATGCCCCATCCCTGGAAGTGTCCAAGGCCAGGCTGGATGAGGCTTGGAGCAACCTGGTCTAGTGGAGGGTGTCCCTGCCCATGGCAGGGGTTGGAACTGGATGGTCTTTAAGGTCCCTTCCAACCCAAACCATTCTGGGATTCTGTGATTTTAAGTCCTTCAGTCAAAGGAGACCTAAATCCTTGCGTTCTGTAAGGATTCTTCAGACTTGTGTCACGCTGAAGGAAAACTTTTCACCTGTTCACCAGTGTGTGTGCTGAGCACGTTCTGGTAGTGGTGGCTCTCAGCTGGAGAGGTGGCCATGACTTCCTGGTGCCGTTAAGATGCTCGTTTGAGAAGGGTTCTGTGATTATGTGAAGTAGATCTGTCAGGTGTAGTGCTGCTACGAGGCTGTGTTTTGGATTTGTGCTGAGGAGAGTATTGATAACACTGGTGTTTTTAGTTGTTGCTGAGGGGTGCTTGTATCAATTCAAAGACTTTTTCAGTTTCTCATACTGCCCCTGTGTTCCCAGTTTTTCTCTGCAAGAAGCTGGGAGGGGACACAGCCCGGGACACACACTGACCAAAGTGACCAGATTGATATTTCATGCCATAAAACGTCCTGCTCACTGTATAATTTTAAATTGGGTTGGGGTTCACTGGCTCATTCTGTCTCTCAGCTGCTGTCTTGCTTGCTGGGGCTCGCTCTGGCCGATCTCTCTCTTGGGCTTGCTCTGGCTCTCAGGCTTTCGCTACTCAGGACCCGGCTGGGCATTGGTTGGTGGGTGGTGAGCAGTTGTATCGTTTATTTTATTTTTCATTATTTTCATTACTTATTATTAGTAGTAGTGGTAGTATTATTTTCATCATATATTTTAGTAGTAATATTAGTATTGTTAGTATTAGTGGTATTGTTAGTATTATTAATAGCACTATTTTATTCATTTATATCCAGTTATTAAATTGTTCTTATCTCAACCCACGAGCTTCCTCGTCTTTTCCCCTGATTCTCCTCCTCCACTGGAGGAGCAGGGAGGTGAGCAGGCGGCTGTGTGGTGCTTGGTTGCTGGCTGGGGTTAAACCACGACACAGTGGCAAGGAGCAAGTGGTGGTGCAGTCACGGCGAGGGACGACCAAGGAGGCGTGTGGCCTGATCCCACTGAACGTGTACATTCCAGTACTTCCAACACTCTTCTGTTGCTACATTTAACCTAACTGTGTGGAAGTGAGGTTTTTTAGGAAGAGACTGTTTGGAACACATCTCTCAAGGATTTGCCTGCCTGTGCTGTTCTGTCAGCTGGGTTATGGCATAATGTGCCTTTAATTGCAACACAAGTAATTAATTATTTTAAATTCAGAAGTAATTCTAACTCCTACTGTAAATCCTGCTTTTAATTCATGTGTTTTGTTGATGTTTTGTTAGGCAGCACCTGAGGAAAGTCAAGACATCATTGCTTCTGCTCAGTGCATCTTGGACAGAGAGCATTATTTTGTGAGGGTGAGACGTGGTATCTCTTCTGTCATTTAATAGAACATAGAATGGTTTGGGTCGGAAGGGACCTTAAAGATCATCCAGTTCCAACCCCCCTGCCATGGACAGGGACACCCTCCACTAGACCAGGTTGCTCCAAGCCTCATCCAGCCTGGCCTTGGACACTTCCAGGGATGGGGCACCCACAGCTTCTCTGGGCAACCTGTTCCAGTGCCTCACCACCCTCTCTGGGAAGAATTTCTTCCTGATATCCAATCTAAATCTCCCTGCTTTCAGTTTAAACCCGTTACCCCTTGTCCTGTCACTACAGGCCCTTGTAAAAAGCCCCCCCCCAGCTTCCTTGTAGGCCCCTTCAGGTACTGGAAGATGCTATAAGGTCTCCCTGGAGCCTTCTCTTCTCCAGGCTGAATGAGCCTAACTCTCAACCTGTCCCCATAGCAGAGGGGCTCCAGCTCTTGGAGCATCTTTGTGGCCTCCTCTGGACTCGTTCCAACTGGTCCATATCCTTCTTATGCTGAGGGCTCCGCAGCTGGCCACAGCACTCCAGGTGGGGTCTCACCAGAGCAGAGTAGAGGGGGAGAATCCCCTCCCTCCACCTGCTGGCCACGCTTCTCCTGATAAAGCCCAGGATACGGTTGGCTTTCTGGGCTGCCAGCGCACACTGCCGGCTCATGTCCAGCTTTTCACCCACCAGTACCCCCAGGTCCTTCTCCTCAGGGCTGCTCTGTATCCACTCTCCACCCAGCCTGTACTTGTAGTAGGGATTCCCCGACCCAGGTGCAGGACAGTTGGCCTTGTTGAACTCCATGAGGTTGGCAGTTGTGCAAGGTCCTGTTCTGTACTTTCCTGCACGTCAATGTCTTTTCTCTCCATCAGTGATTCATGAGAAAATGTCAATTGTCTGTACTCTTGACAAACTAAATTTGGAAGTAAATGTTTCTGGCCTCCTCAGTCTCCTCGGGAAAGGACTGAAGTGCTAACCCTAACGATGAGCTCAGGCATCACCTGTCTTTGGTGACTTACCTGCCTCTGTGCACCTACCTTTTGTTCTCTGGGTGTGATTAGAGGGTGACAGTGGGCCTGTGAGTAAAGGGCAGGGGGGCTGGTCTGATCTACCAGTGCTGCCGGGAGAAGGTCCTGCTGCTGCCGCCTGTCTTGCACAGCATCCTGCTTATCCAACCCCCGCTCCAAAGTGATTTCAGCTCACTAACCTGTGGGAGAAAGGGAATGATTTTTCTGCCAGTCCTGCACTACAGCTTAAAAAACCAGAGCCTGAATGCCAGAGCTTGTGCAAGGGAGAGCTTGGAAAGAAGGGGTGGAAAGGGGAGAGAGGGAGGAGCAGGGAGAAGGGCTGGAAACCAGGGCCCTTGCAGCACTGACCGGTCAGATCAGGTCAGCTAAGCTGCAGAGTTTCACCCATGGGATCTTTAACGTGGTTGGCCAATAGGTTGTATGGTTCTTGTTTTCCGTTTCTTCCTTAGGAGGTGGACAGGTATTTAAGGCACAATGATTTCTTAAATCTGAGAAAGAAGGAGATCCTCTACAAGAAATGGCTTCAGGATGTTTCAGAGCCACTGCTGCAGAAAATTGAGGCCAAAATGGACAGCCAATCAAGTGAAGAAATACGGAGAAGGAAGGAAGAACAACTCTCGCTCTATTTAAAGTACTGTAAAAAGAAGGTAGGAACGAGAAGTCAATTTCTGCACTGGAGAGGGTTGCATACAGTGGGTTGTGGACAAGTCTGGAGTTCAGACATTCCTTACCCGCTCCTTAATCTTCCCCAGGACTTCTGCAGCGGTGACGTACGTCCTTACAGCAGTTCTCCCTCAGATACGAACAGTGGCATTGTTTGGTGCAGTGAGCACGTGCTGGGGTCTGCATATGGTGAGACAGCACACTGTGGTGGGTTTCCCTCTGTGAGCCACACGGTTTAGAGGGAACACCTAGAGCTCTGTCACCTGAAACCGAAGGCTGACTCTGTGACCAGGGAGTGGGCCGCACTCCCGTGTCTCGGGAGTTCTGCTGGAGGAGTACTGCAGTACGTTGGCAGAGCACGAGTGAAACCATTCTGTGGCCTTGGATGCTACTGATCAAACTTTATTAAAGAAAAAGGGGGGAACAGGGAGGCACAGACAGTTGGCTTAAGTCTGCACGCAGGTAAATAGACCCGACTCACGAATTCTGCAGTTCTACGTGTTTCAGCACTCGTAATAATTGCAGTACCTGTAGGAAATACTTCTTGGTTTTGTTGACTGTGCTCTGAATTTCGCACTGCTGTTGTGTATCAGATCCCATGGCTCAACTTCCTGCATCTCAGGAGTGGATATATAGAGCAATGAGAGCAATTACATCATCTGCCACAAACAGAACAGTATTTTCTATAGAGCAGGCTTTTGTTGTCAGTGGATACCACTGCACAGTGGAGTTATGAGACTGTAAACAGGCTTCCCATCCAGAAACGGAAATGTCATGGGAGCTGTGTTGTTTTAAGGAGAGCAAATGATCTCTTTGTCTAAGGTCTGATGTGAAAGATCCCGGCATTTAAACTGCCTGTAACGACAAAGAGCTGAACCAGTCCTGCTGCTGAAGTCCTGAGGCTTAGGGGTACGTTTGGCATACTGTACATAGCTGGGTCTGCACCTTGCAAGCTTCTGTGTCAGCTCAGGGCCTGGCTGGGTGTCCTTCCAAAGCAGTGGCTGGTGTACTGGGATGTGTCCTTCTTCCTGGACAAGCACAGCACCGGTGATCGGCCTCCCCCTCTTCTCCTTGCTCTGTGGTGTCGGCTCTGTCATCGGCATGCCTGAAGGGCAGGCTGAAGCCCTTCAGAATAACAGGACAATTAATGTGCATAAGTTTGCATTAATCGTGGCAGCGTGTGATAGATTTTGCAGAACGTAGGAGACTTCTGTGCGTTGGTAAATACGCTGCCTTGTGGCTGTGCATTTCCCCCTGCTCCCTTTTTGTCCGTTTTCTCTTGCTCTCTTCTCTGCTCCCGGGCTTCTCCTTGCCCTGTTCCCCAGATCTCCTCACCTTCCTGTGTCTCTGTCATTGGTCCATTCCCCCTTTCCAGATCTATTCTTCTTCCTCCGGTCTCTCCTCTCCCTTTCTTCAGTCAACCCTTTGATTCCATCCCCAAGTCTCCCACTGCTTTGCCCCTCTTTCTCTGTCAGAATCCTCAGTGCTGCGTCTCCTTCTTCGTGCTTCTGAGGATTCCTCCACGTTTTCCACTGTCCTTTGCTTTCCAAAGCTGCCTTCTCCCCCTTTCCTCCATTCTCCTCCTCCCCTCTAACACTCTGCCCACTGGCCTTCCAGGTTCCCCCGTCGCAGCCTGTCAGCTCACTGCCCCCTTTTCACACCATCTGAGCCTTCCTCCGTTACCTCCCTTCCTTGACTCTCCGTCGTCTGCCCCCTTGTCACCCCCATTCTCACCTGGGGACACGGACTGCGGCTGCGTGAGGAGGTGGTGGGTCACAGCATGAAGATGGCAGCGGTGCCACTTCTCTCCTAGCACCGGCAGAAGTGCCACACGGCAGCCTGCAAGGTGGGGGAGGTTCCCCCGGCCTGGGTTGCTGCTGCGTTAGCCACAGCTCGGTTTCTGGTAGTCCAGGGTGTTGTAGGCATTGTGCGCTGAAATGCTGCAGAGGAAGAGCCTCTTCCGACCATGCTGCTTTTAGTCAGGACAGGGTTAACGTGGCTGGTGTGAGGCTGCCTTGGATTTGCCCTGAGAATAGCACCGGTAAGGTGGGGTTTAGCTGGTGCTGGGGAGTGTTTGCACCAACTCAGGGTCTTTTCAGCATCTGACACTGCAGCTGCCTTCCCAGCTTTCTCACTGCAAGCAGCGTGGGGGACACACAGCTCACACAGCTGACCCAGACTGACTGAAGGGGTGTTTCATTCCTTGCTCGGTGTATCCAGAGGGACCTGGACAGGTTGGAGAGATGGGACTGTGCCAACCTCATGGAGTGCAACAAGGCCAAGTGCAAGGTCCTGCACCTGGGTCGGGGCAATCCCAAGCACAAGTACAGGCTGGGTGGAGAGTGGATCGAGAGCAGCCCTGAGGGGAAGGGCCTGGGGGTGCTGGTGGGTGAGAAGCTGGACATGAGCCGGCCGTGTGCGCTGGCAGCCCAGAAAGCCAACCATGTCCTGGGCTGTACCCACAGCAGTGTGGCCAGCAGGGCGAGGGAGGGGATTCTCTCATGAGACCCCACCTGGAGTTCTGTGTCCAGCTGTGGGGCCCTCAGCATCAGAAGGATATTGACTGGTTGGAGCAAGTCCAGAGGAGGCCACGAAGATGCTCCGAGGGCTGGAGCACTTCTGCCATGGGGACAGGCTGACAGAATTGGTCTTGTTCAGCCTGGAGAAGAGAAGGCTCCAAGGAGACCTTATAGCACCTTCCAGTGCCTGAAGGTGGCCTACAGAGAAGCTGGGGGGTGCTTTTTACAAGGGTCTGTAGTGACAGGACAAGGGGTAATGGGTTTAAACTGAAAGTGGGGAGATTTAGATTGGATATCAGGAAGAAGTTCTTCCTGGAGAGGGTGGTGAGGCACTGGCACAGGTTGCCCAGAGAAGCTGTGGATGCCCCATCCCTGGAAGTGTTCAAGGCCAGGCTGGATGAGGCTTGGAGCAACCCGGTCTAGTGGAGGGTGTCCCTGCCCATGGCAGGGGGGTTGGAACTGGATGGTCTTTAAGGTCCCTTCCAACCCAGACCATTCTGTGATTCTGTCAGCCAGGAGTGGGCCGGGGGCCACAGCTCGTTAGCTCGTGCATTAGCTCATTTGTTCGTTCATTTGTTTGGTTGTTTTATTCATTCCTTTTTTGTTGGTTCGTTCATTTTGGTCATTCGGTTGTTTTGTTCGTTAGTGCCTTGGCGGGTCGGCTGGCTTTCCCTGTCGTGCTGTCGCTCGTGGTGCTCGCTCGCGCTCTGACTCTCGCTACTCGGGACCTGGCTGGGTATCGGTCAGCGGGTGGTGAGCAATTACATAATAGGTTTTATTTCTTACTATTTTAATTACTTAGTAGTGTTGTTAATATTATTAGTATCATTATGATATTAGTTTCTAGTCAATTATTAAGTTGTTCTTATCTCCATTCACAAGTTTCCTTGTGTTTTCCTCTGATTCTCCTCCTCCACTGGAGGCGGGGGAGGTGAGCGCGCGGCTCTGTGGCACTCGATCGCTAGCTGGGGTTAAACCCCGACACCGACTCATTTTTAAGCGCTGGCTCTGGCTCTGCTTTCAGCCAGGGGGTGTGTGCGGGATGATACACGGACTGTGTGAAAGCAGCAAACACGGGTGTGCTGCACAGCACCCGGCGCGGTCAACGCAGGTCTCGGCACATACTGTAGCGGGGTGACACGTAATAATAAACCAGGGGGTGGCACTAAAACGCTGCAAAGTGTTCAGTCCCTGTTAGAGATTAAAGCTTTCCAGAGACAGAAGCGGGAGATGGTGGGTGTGACTGCAGCTTGCTGTGTGGGCATTGCCAGCTCCCGGGAGCTGAGGGAGGGATGTTCACGCTGTCGTGGTTTAACTCCGGCTAGCAAAACACCATGAAGCCGCTCTCACAAATCCCCCTCCCCTCCTGCAGTGGAGGGGAAGAATCGGAGGAAAAAGAAATAAGGAAGCTCGTAAAATTGAGATAAGAACTATTTACTAATGAAATCTAAATCAATACTTACAGGTACTACTACTAATAAATACTTAAAATAGTAGAAAATGAAACATATAGTACAATATATACAATATGATACAATTTCCCACCATCCACTGCCCAATGCACACCCAGATGTTGAGGGATGAAAATCAGACCCTGAGAGCCCGAGATCCACAGCCCGAGAGCGATCGCAGCCCGAGAGCCGCGGCCTGAAGGCCGGAGCCCGAGAGCCTACGCAGCAGATTCCGAGCGAACCCCGTCAGCGATAGCACAGCCAGGAACTCTAAACAACACACCAGCTCCCACACAAACAAGCCAGCACAGGAGCTGGCAAAGCAGCTAACGCAGGAGGGTTAGCAAGTGCCCGGAGAGACGAGCAAGGGAGTAAAGGAGAGAGAGAGAAGGGAAGAGGAATGGCTACCGGACCCCCTTCCCCACCCAAGAGACCGGAACATGACGTACTATGGGATGAAATACTTCCTTGGTTAGTCTGGGTCAGCTACAGTATCCGAAGCGGACAAAAGACCTTGAGTTCAGTACAGGCCATCCCCAGCACCAGCTGAGGCCTTATCAATGTTTTCACTTACTGTCCAGCAACAGAGTTCCCTGGCAACCAGAGTAAAGGGAGTTAACCCTTTCCTGACTGAACCCAGCACACACGCTCAGCGGCAGCTCAAGCCCTGTGGAGCTGCCCGGGGCCCTGCTGAGTGTCTGGGAGCAGCGTGGGCCCGTGGCCGGGCTCACTGTGCTGCCTTTGATTGGGACAGGGTCAGTCTTCCTCACAGTGGCTAGTGTGAGCCTGGTTTGGCTGTCTCGAGAAGAATATTGGTAGCATACTGATGGGTTTAGTTGTTGCTAAGGAATGTTTATGTCAACGCAAGGACTTTTTCAGTTTCTGATCCTGCCCGTATTCCCAGCTGCTTCTCTACAAGAGAAACCGTGAGGGGACACAGCCCGGACAGCTGACCAGACTGACCAAAGGACGTTTCATGCCATCAAACATCACGCTCAGCGTATAAGTTAGAGCTGGCGGGGGGCCATGTTTGTTGGCTTTCTCCTTCGCTCTCGCTTGGCGCCTCTCTGTCTCTCGTGGGGCTTGCTCTGCCTCTGGTGCAATCTCTCACTCACTGGGGCTCTCCGGCTCTGGCTATTTGGGATCCGGCTGGGCCAGGTCCGGAGGTAAACCCCATCAGCATGCCTGGCTGTGTAATACCCAGACTGGCTGCTCTCCCGCTGTTCTAGCACCGACAGCTGCTGAGACTGACCCGCTCCCTGCTTCTCCTGCAGGGCTACGCAGCTTTGGAAGCTTATGACCCATCAGAGTACGATCCGCTCTTCCTGAGGACACGTACAGACTGCTGGAAGGTGTGATGGTTATTTGTGCCGTGAGGTGTACACGTCCCCTGTCGCCAGCACAAAGTTAACGGTTAGAGGAGGCGGAGTGTGTTACTGAGGTGCTGCTGCGGGACTGGTGTAGAGCATCCTTCGAGTTTTACTAACGGAGCAAGCACCGGTCCCAGCTCCATTTAAGCCCAAGAGCGTTTGACAGGGGTGCTCACCGGGAACATGGTCTGGATCCATACTAAGCCCAGATCTGGGGGCACGGTGACGGGCGGGAGCTTTGTTTTCCTCATCTCGAATCCATCAGGGCAGCATGGGAAGCGTCCTGTCTTAACGAGGGCTGGTGAGCTCCCAGGCAAGCCGGGGGTGCGCTCCGCAGGAGGAAACCGCCTGACAGTTCAGATGATCTTTCCAGCAGCTCACCCAAGTGCACCAGGCTTGGGGACCTAAGAGGAGGTAGGACTGGGACACAAATCCATGAAGCGCAGTTCTCAAAGCGAATTAGGATGCTGTGAGCCTTCAGCGGCTGCGGGGACCGAGCTGCCGCTTCACTGCCGTGTGCCATCATCAAGGTCAGCTGCCTCCAGGAGGCCGCATCTCCTGTCCGTGCTCTGACTTTGCGGCAGAGTTGTTGAATGTGTTACGGCCCTTCTCAGGGGCTGAGATGCTCAGCATTTCTCAGACCACTCCGGTCCGTGTCTCCTGGTTTTATTTGTTAAAAATGAGGTTGGTGCTCCTTCCCTGCTAACCAACAGTGCCTTGACATTCACCTCCGCCTGTGGGCTCGTGGCACTGACAAAGTGCTTGTGCTGGTGCGTCACCGTGAAATAACTGTCTCTGTCGCAGGTTTCAATACCAGCTGTACAGGATCCTCTGTTAAAAGGCCTCCAAAGAAAGTTTATTGAGACAGGCATTATCAAGCAGTGTGAGACAGGTATTTAAACTGGTATCCCTTGGAAGTGTTTCATACTGGGGGCCGTCCTTGCTTGTGACAGTAGGTGCTCACACAACGCACTTCTTCCTTCCCTGCCAGGAAGACCGTGCTCTGCCAGAGAGCTGAACGAACTCAGCAGAGCAAAACTGCCGCTGCTGCCTTTGAGCCGGCAACACGTGGATGCGGTGGAGTGGCTGAAGATACCACACGCCTACATTGCCAGTGAGGTCCACCAAACGAAGAGGTAAGAGCGGATGTCTGTTTCTCGTGGGAAAGCCTTCAGGCGTGGAGTGGACAACAGGATGTATTAGAGCGTGGACGGTCACGCTGAGCCTTGAAACAGTGGCTTTTGGTGGGGAGTTCCCTGCATTTCCCGCCGGCAGCCTGGCAGCCAGCCCTACAGGTCAAGCCATGGAACATCTGTCTCCTGGCTGCTTTACTGGAAGATCTGAAAGGATTTAATGTTCATACCTGCTTTGGGTTTGGGAGGTTTTTTTCATTAGTTTCTAAATTTTGGGAGCAGAGTGAGGTCATGCTTGTGTCACAGACTGGTTGAGGTTGGAAGGGACCTGGACCAGTTGGAGTGAGTCCAGAGGAGGCCATGAAGATGCTCCGAGGGCTGGAGCCCCTCTGCCATGGGGACAGGCTGGGAGAGTTGGGCTTGTTCACCCTGGAGAAGAGAAGGCTCCAGGGAGACCTTATAGCACCTTCCAGTACCTGAAGGGGGCCTACAAGGAAGGTGGGGGGGGGCTTTTTACAAGGGCCTGTAGTGACAGGACAAGGGGTAATGGGCTTAAACTGAAAGTGGGGAGATTTAGATTGGATATCAGAAAGAAATTCTTCCCGGAGAGGGTGGTGAGGCACTGGGACAGGTTGCCCAGAGAAGCTGTGGATGCCCCATCCCTGGAAGTGTTCAAGGCCAGGCTGGATGAGGCTTGGAGCAACCTGGTCTAGTGGAGGGTGTCCCTGCCCATGGCAGGGGGGTTGGAACTGGATGATCTTTAAGGTCCCTTCCAACCCAAACCATTCTGGGATTCTATGAAATCACCTTGTCCACACCCCTGGTGAAGCAGGGCTGCCTAGAGCCAGTTGCCCAGGACCATGTTCAGGCAGCTTTTGAGTATCTCCAAGGATGGAGATTGCACCACCTCCCTGGGCAACCTGTGCCAGTGCTCCATCACCTTCATGGTCAAAAAGTGTTTCCTCATGACTGGAGGAAACTTCCCGTGTTTCAGTGTGTGCCCATGGCCTCTGGTCCTGTCACTGGGCACTACTGACACCAGCCTGGCCCCGTCCTCTTTGTACCCTCCCTCCAGGTGTTTGTACACACTGTGGGGGTTCCCGCTGAGCCTTCTCGTCCCCAGACTAAATGGTCCCGGCTGCCTTGGCCTTGTCTCACGTTTGCTCCTTTGTGGAGATGCAGGGTGTGTCCTGGCTCAAGCCACGGGGCTGCTCCTGGGAAGGAGAAAGTTGCACGCTATAGCCAAGCTTCAGAAGAGGGCTTTGTTGTCGTACAGGCTGGTTGGACTCAAAATACAGCAGAGCTCAGTAATGGTGAGCAGCAGCGGTGCAGCTGCCCAGGCTGAGAAGGCGGGAGAGCCCCAGCTGGCCTGCCCCAGCAGACAGGCGTTGGGCATCAGCAAGAGTCTCTTTTTTTCGAACTGTGATGATGTTTCAAAGCCCCGGCGCTCTGATTCAGCCCTTTCGAAAGCTCTCTGGTTCTGCCATCGCAGCACACAGCTCAAGGGAACTCCGGCTCCACAGTGACAGGGTGGTCACGGCTGAACTGGGAGCTTGATGTCCCCCCTAACAGGGCCCACTCTCTCCCCCCAGCCCCTGCCCTAGAGTCTCATGCCTCTTCCTGGCCCAGGGCTTTACTCCAGCGTGTTCACAGCTGTGATGGGATGTGGCACGCCCCAGAAGAACTGGGCACAAAGACAAACATTCCCTGGAGTGCCTCAGTGCGGGAGGGAGCTGGTGTGCTGGGCTACGCCGGCCTGCGTGTTGCATCGCCTGGCAATAATCCTTTCACTTCTGTTCGAAGGCAGAAAGTTACCAGCCACCGCAAAGACGGCAAGAGCCAAGGATGTCACCTGTCCTCCAGCTGACTGCGGCGGCAAGCGCAGCCATCAGAAGGTACCGTCTGCAAAACAGGTTACTTCTTCTGCCAAAGCAAGTGGTCACAGGCCAGGGTGTCTGGCAAACTGCAATAAACTCGTTGTCCTAAACACGTGCTTCTGAAGTACTGTTACCCAGCAGCCAAAGAAACGCCTGAGGTGCCGCTCCCGCCAGTTCCAGCTCCAGCCCATGCTCTGCAGGCCAAAACCCACAAGTTTTGGAGGTTCAGCTTAGGCTCAGCTCTACAAAGGCAGCGCTGATTGGTTACAGGGTGATGGAGGCTTTGCATTAAAGGAGATGAATTGGTGGTAGAAGTTGAGGAAGTCTGCTGGGCCCCTCTTGTGCGCAGTGCAGAATCTGTATGTCATCCCCAGCTCTGGCCACAGCCGCAGCTCTGAGCCCGCTGTATTTCTTACTACAGGGAGCGTGAATGTTGGCAGTGAGCCGAGGGACCGGCAGAGCTTGCAAGACGTTAGCTAGTGCCATTGTGCGTGAAGCCGAAAGAGTCGAGCCCTCTGTCAGAACGAGAGGGAGGAGCTCCTGGTGTGTGCGTGGCCAGCAGATGCGTGCAGAGGAGCGGCTTAGAAAGGCACCGCGAAGGAGATAATCACAGAATCCCAGAATGGTTTGGGTTGGAAGGGACCTTAAAGATCATCCAGTTCCAACCCCCCTGCCATGGGCAGGGACACTCTCCCCTAGACCAGGTTGCTCCAAGCCTCATCCAGCCTGGCCTTGAACACTTCCAGGGATGGGGCACCCACAGCTTCTCTGGGCAACCTGTCCCAATGCCTCCCCACCCTCTCTGGGAAGAATTTCTTCCTGATATCCAATCTAAATCTCCCTGCTTTCAGTTTAAACCCATTACCCCTTGTCCTGTCACTACAGGCCCTTGTAAAAAGTCCCCTCCCAGCTTCCCTGTAGCCCCTTCAGGTACTGGAAGGCTGCAATAAGGTCTCCCCAGAGCCTTCTCTTCTCCAGGCTGAACACCCCCAACTCTCCCAGCCTGTCCCCATAGCAGAGGGGCTCCAGCCCTAATGATTTGGGTTGGTTTGTTCAAATCTTTATCACAACTCCCATAGCAAATGTCTTGCAAAACATTACTTGCAAAATAGCGTTAGGCTACGAGGAAGGTTTCAAAGGGCTTTCTCCTAGAGGCAGTGCACGAGCAGTAAATCAAACCGTAAACATACAGATGGATTGTTCTGAGACGGCAGGAAATTATTAGGGGAGGGGAGATGGTAAGTGTCCGTGTACAAAACATCTGGCACTTTTCAGAGTCTGGGCTGGGCAACAAGGGCCATCGGTACCCTAGAGATGGGCTGCCCCAGCGTGGGCCCCGTCTCCCTGCTAGCGGGGCTGCACAGCAGCTCTGGTGCCGGAGCCAGGAAACACCGTTTTCTCTGCTTCTTCAAGAAGCTCCGACCCCCCCTGGTACAGACACAATCTCTCAAGGGTTGCCATGATTTAGTTTTATTCGGGGTTAGAAATACCGAACCACAGGAAACCGTTCAAAGTCACGGCGGTCGCCTGCGCCCTGTCACGGGTGGCGATGGGTGCGAAACCGTCAGGCGGCACCGGGGGGCACGCGCCATGGCATGCTGTGCTTTTCCAACAAAGCAGTTTCAGGAGGCAGTAAAACGGTTACAACGTATCAAACCCTTTATAAACAAACTGGTTTTAACCATCCCTGATTTTGGTGCGGAGAGAAAGGTTTTGCTTTCCACTACAGATCCGTGAGGGGTGACAGCTGCCCCAAACAAACCTTTTAACCTCGTAGTAAACGTCTCTGAATTAAATCCTGTAACTTTTTCTCATTATTTCACATTCCTCTGTACAATAAAATATACTTTTTTAAAAATAGCTATGCAGCAATAAACATCTGTAGACAAATTACATTAATAAACTTATATTTTACTCTCTATATACACGTTGGCAATGTCAAAGCGTCAAGATTCACATGGAGGTCTGCGAGACCACGGAAATGTACACGAATAACTTACCTTTAGGGGAAACAACCCAAAAGCTGAAGAATAATTTTTTTCCACGTTATTGTGGGTCACAGTATTGAAAGTTCGGGTTTTTTTTTTTCCTAGTTATTCTTCACAACCACATTGTCTCAGAGAACGATGAGCCAAACTGAAGCGGAAAGAAAAATCAAGTAGCAGTTACTGATTTCAGTGCAGAACTAAGTCAAGTGAGGAACTACACTTGATTCTTAAAGAATGTACAATACGTCGGAGACTCCTCCAGTGCTAAGGCTTCTTCAGCATTTAATCTTTATCATCCTGAGAAGGGAAGATTCCAGTGGATATCACTTTTTGGATTTCAAATGGAATGATTCTAGTGCAGAGCTAAACCATTCCTCAGTCTCTGTGTTAGACTAAGTGGTAAAATACGCAGCATACGTACGTCTCGATGCCACATTTCTACGTAATACTTCCTATGGCCCTGAAAACGGAAACCGGCATCCGAAACCCGGATACTCCAACATCATAAAAAGGCACTGAGCTGCAGTACTGTATGTACAGTAACACCTGTGTTTGCATAGATCAACAACAACCTTGCACGCGGCGAGGAACTCAACGCAGCCAGTAACTAAGAGGAAGTACGGAAGCAGCAGGAGCTCTTGCGGAATAACCAGCATGGGACAAGGAATCTTTTACAGAAACAATGTTCAGGTTGTCAGCTTCAGTCGTCCTTCATCACTTAAAAAAAAATGTTCTTAGAGGAGTGTTTTCTGATCAAAGAGCTGCAGGTCAAAGCGGACCCAGACTTCGCCTGTTGGAACTTCGTGCAGCAGTAAGTGTTTAGTCGTGGGGCCTTTGCTTTCTTGTTCCGTTCTGATTTTTGCTACTGGAACTTCCGTGCGACCCAAAAAATCTGTTGGGCGAGGGAAGAAGAGGTTTGATTAAGGAAAGACGTTAAGGTTAGAAAACGCAGAAGGGTCAGGTGAAGCAGCACTGTTGCACAGCGTATATTCAGTTCCGTTGGAACCTTGGCCCTGCGCGTGTCAGCCAGCAGAGACGACAAGGGGTCATTTCAGAAGACAAAGTGCTGTGGAATTAGGATGGAAAACATGCCTTCGTGTCACAGTTTGATCTAAGGGCTTTAAAAACACGGTTCCCTTTCAGAAACACAATTTCAAATGTCCTGTCTTAGAGCTGGAAGGTCAGAGTTAAGTGATGGAACCTGTTTGTAAGTCAGCTGCAGTGCTGTGAAGACAACAACTCAACTGTTCTGGCTCAGCCAACTTTTCATTAGGCTTATGTGCCATTCTTTTCACACGAACAATGACCTTGAACAGCTCCTGCCACTCGTAGGGTTACAGGCCCGTTCAGAAATGACGTACCCTCTTCGTACATGAACACCTTTGTGTGTTTCCGTGCGTTAAAAACTTCGCCATGAACTGCCAAAACAACAGACTCGGCCGCCCAGCGGGGAGAGGACGCCCAGCAAAGTCACGTTACCTCACAGGAGGAAAGGCTGAGCTATAGTTACATGCAGGGCAGCTCCAGCCAAGGCAGCCCCTTGGAAATCTGAAATAACAACTGTGTGCCAGAGCCCTGGAGAAGGACTGAACCTTCTAAAGAGCGCTAGAAGCTACTGACTGCCAAAAACGTGTTCGGTTTCCAAGCGCAGAGAAAGCTTATCAAGCTGTTGCTGTGCAAACACAGGGTAGCGCCGTGTTTGTGGCTGTCACCTACAGTGAGAGAGAAAAACTTCTGGTTTCAACTTCTCCGTCTCCCCAGTCTGACAAAACAGTAATTCTGTGTCTGCTACAAAAGCCAGAGTAGGAGCAAATCAGAGCCGTTGGCTCTGGAGGGCTACTGAACCTCCTAAGGAGGCATTGCTGCCACACATTTCTGAGGAGGCAGTCATACCCGTGGGCTCTTGGAACGGCTGGGGAGGAATTGTGTACCCCGAGTCATGGAGAGGCTTTCACAGAGTTCACAGAGCGGTGGGGGTTGGAAGGGACCTCTAGGGATCATCTAGTCCAACCCCCCTGCCAGAGCAGGATCCCCTAGAGCAGATCACACAGGAACAAGTCCAGGTGGCTTTGGAAAGTCTCCAGGGAAGGAGACTCTCCCACCTCTCTGGGCAGCCTGTCCCAGGGCTCTGTCACCCTCACAGGGAAGAAGGGTTTCCTCACCTTCAGGTTGAACCTTCTGTTTGCCAGCTTATGGCCATTGCCCCTCGTCCTGTCCCTGGACACCACTGAGAACAGCCTGGCCCCATCCTCCTGACCCCCACCCTTTAGATACTGAGAAGCATTGATGAGATCCCCCCTCAGCCTCCTCTTCTCCCAGCTGAACAGCCCCAGCTCTCTCAGCCTTTCCTCACATGGAAGGTGCTCCAGGCCCTTCACCATCTCAGTGTCCCTGTGCTGGGCCCTCTCCAGTAGCTCCTTGTCCTTCTGGAGCTGAGGAGCCCAGAACTGGACACAGCACTCCAGGGGAGGCCTCCCCAGCGCAGAGCAGAGGGGGAGGATAACTTCCCTCGACCTGCTGGTCACGCTCTCCTTAATGCATCCCAGGATGCCACTGGCCTTCCTGGCCGCGAGGGCACACTGTTGGCTCATGGTCATCCTGTTGTCCACTAGGACTCCAAGGTCCTTTTCCCCAGAGCTGCCCTCCAAGAGAACAGCCCCCAGCCTGTACTGGAACATGGGGTTGTTCTTCCCCAGATGCAGCTCTTTGCACTTGCCCTTATTGAATCTCATTCGATTGCTCCCTGCCCAGCTCTCCAGCCTGTCCAGGTCCCTGGATGGCAGCACGGCCTTCTGGCAGGGCAGCCACTCCTCCCAGTTTGGTATCGTCAGCAACCTTGCTGAGAGGACATTCTAGCCCTTTGTTGTGTTCTTTCCCTAAAACAAATGTTCACCCTTACCATCGGGTGAGAACTGATCTCTGTCGAACATGGTGATGCACAGGACGTCCTGGTACAGATCCTTAATGAAGAACTGGCAGTTGAAGTTCCACTTGGGGTTCAAGGTGTCCTGCAGGGTCCTCGTCGTGTAGCTCTGAGAGCCCATGCTGATTTCACAATATGGGTTGCTCTTCCCTAAACACAGAACAGGCAGTGAAACGCCAGTGCAGTGCAGCACCCTCCCTCCCCGTATGGAAACTGCTTGGACACGCATCGATGCTGCCATCCAGAGATGTGGGTCAGGCAATCCCTATGCCCTAGAGCAGCACAGAGCCGGCTCTTCACTCCATCTACCGAAACTAAACAACGGCTCATTCGTTCAGAAGCTGTAGCAGCTGAATCCACAACGTTTCTCACATCACCAAACTCCTCTCAGCAAACTTTTCCAAACACTGCAGGAGTAAAAGTGATTTGAGGCTATTTCCGTCACTTACCATTGGGCTTGCAGGCCTTCAGCTCTGTCGCTTCAATCACGTGCACCATCAAGCGTCCTATCCCCGAGGTCTTCTGTGAGCGAGCTGGGAACAAAGACGTCGGAGACAATCAGACGGGTTGCAACCGTAACAACTGGCCGTAGATCTGAGGAGGGAGATCCCACCCAGACACCGTGGCATCCTCCAGGAAAGGCCCTGCTCACGCGGGCGGGCAGATGAGAGGGAAATACAGAACTCGGTAGGTACCTTGATAAGCCTTTTCACGTTTCTTCTTCTCAGTTTCAATGTACTGCTCTGATGCCGCTTTGATTTTCTGGACCCAGGCAGTGCTGCAAAGAGCAATCCCTATGGTCAGGGTCATACCACAGGCAGGAGATTCCTCACTGTCAGCGACTCTGCCCCAGTCTCTTTCGTCATGTTTTACCCGCCCTGGGTTTCAGAGGCATCAAGAACCAAGTCAGTTCAAGGACTGCAGCGATGGAGTTTGCGGATTTAACCTTACGCCGTATTGCCACATCAGCCTGAATAAATGGATGGAGCTGCTGTTTTAATAAAGACTGCTGGATCACGCCAACGACGGACCAGGACTGGGGAAAGAATCCTACGGGATGCTGGACTTCGCAGCCCTAAACCATTCTTCTACACAACTGTAAACTGAGGAGCGGTAGGTGTGACTGGATCCCACCGCAAGAGCTCCCGCACAAGCAAGATCAGAGAACACTTGTAATTCAGGTGAGAGTCAGAGGAGCTTATTTCCTGAGCAGGAGACTAAACCCCGTCCTTGAACGCAGAGCCCCCCACGCCTGCTCGCCGGAAGCACGGCCTACAGCCATCGCCAGCAAGTTTAAGCTCAGATCTGCGTTTCCGCTACTCACCGCTCATTGATGTTGTCAGTTTTAAGCGTGTAAACTCTGTCGATGTGTGATATGTGGAAAACCGGCTCGTCACTCGAAGGGTCTGTGGGCAGTTTCACCAGGACTTCATTAAGGAAAACAGGCTGAAAGAAAAGCAAACATCACTGTGGCAGCAACACCCGACAATACACGGAAACTCTGCAAGGATGTTTAAACACATCGTTTTACCGTAGGGAGAATGAAAGTTGTAGGACACAGGAAGAACAATGACATCACCACGTAAATGATGTGAGAAGGGACTGAGAGAACAACTACTCTGGCCACACACCCCATTCTGTCTTCCTAGACAAGAGCTTTGTGAAAGGGGCAGGACTGCGTCAGCAGAGCCGCAGCGTGGAGCTCGGAAATCCTGGACATCTCGCAGGTTCCCAACACTTAAACTTCTCTCCCCAGGTCCAAAATCCTGAGAACACACACTGTGTGGACACAAAGACTGAAGTTTTGCACCTTTTACTGTTTTCTACAGAAGGGAAAGTGTTTTCTTGTGGATGCAGGAACTTGCGCAAACTTAAGTCGAGGCTCCTGCTTCCGCCCCTCAGCTGCTCGGGCACGATGCCATTTCTGCCCTTTCAGCCCAGAGTGGACGCAGAGTTCGTTAAACCACGGCACAAAAGCCTGTCCTTTCCCAAGGCCTAATCCAAACGGCCTGTGTGCCCGGAGGACAGCAAACGATCGGACGGGGCCAGACGGCCGATTCCAGCAGGGAGAACAGCATTCCTCAGCAGAAGCCAGGTCCTGCGGTATCACCGTGACCACGGGGCACCCCGATTCACTCACCATTTTGTACATTTTGAACTGGGAGTTGGATTTGGGGCTGAAGAGTTTATCGGAGCCGGAAGAGACAAACTGTTTAACCATGTAGGTGAGGAGGAGGAAGTCATTGAAGAGGAAGCCATACAGCTCCTTACTGCTCTTGGCCTTGTACAGCTTGCCACTGTGCAGGAGCTTCCGTGGTCCCAAGCAGTTCGTGAGGGAGTTGAACACCGGTTGCTAGGAGAGACAAAACACATTGGTATCAGCAAGTTACTGCAGGCACCAGCTCCCGCTCCTCTGCACAGCGGAGATTGCTCGAGCTGCTCAAATCCCCTTCTGTTGTTTAATGAATTTACTTACAAACGAAGAGAAAGGCAACTCTTTTATGATCTGCTGTGGTATCAGCACTACTCCCACCTTAAAGTACATTTAACCCTTACCAACAACATACACACGGGTCTGAGTGGATGAAGGCGCTCATCTCACGGCCACTTGGCGGTTGTCCAGAAGCTGTGTTTAAGGACAGCCTGCACAGTCTGCAGTCACGTCACCTCTTACAGGGCCACAATTAGGTAACTGCCACACTACCTTCTTCTCTTCTCCCAAGGGACAAGTGATAGGACAGGAGGAAATGGCCTCAAGTTGCACCAGGGGAAGTTTAGACGGGATATTGGGAATAATTTCTTCACGGAAGGGGTTGTCAGGCACAGGAACGGGCTGCCCAGGGAGGTGGTGGAGTCACCATCCCTGAAGGGATTTAAAAGACGTGTGGATGTGGTGCTCAGGGCCATGGTTCAGTGGTGGGCTTGGCAGTGCTGGGTTAAGGTTGGGTTCAGTGATCTCAAAGTAATTTCCAACCAAAAGATCCTATGATTCTATGATTTTGAAGATGTGCTGGGTTTAGTTGGGACAGAGTTGATTTTCCTCACAGTAGCTGGATGAGAGCGTGTTTTGGGTTTGCGCTGAGAAGAATATTGGTAACACGCTGAAGGTTTTAGTTGTTGCTAAGGAGTGTTTGTACTGAAGTCAAGGACTTTCTCAGTTTCGATCCTGCCCCTGTGTTCCCAGCTTCTGCTCTACAAGAAGCTGGGATGGGACGCAGCCCGGACAGCTGACCAAACTGACCAAAGGGACGTTTCATGACATTAAATATCACGCTCAGTATGTAGGTTGGTTGGCTTTCTTGGTTGCTGTCTCACTCAGGGGGCTCGTTCTGACTCTGGTGCGACCTCTCTCAGACTCTGGCTCTCACTACTCGGGACCTGGCTGCGTATCAGTTGGCAAGTGGTGAGCAATTGTATCCTATGTTTTATTTTCTATTATTTTCATTACATAGTAGTAGCAGCAGTGGTACTATTATTAGTATCACTGTCTTATTCATTTATATTCAATTATTAAATTGTTCTTATCTCAAGTCATGAGTTCCCTTGTCTTTTCCTCCAATTCTCCTCCTCCAGTGGAGGGGAGGGAGGTGAGCGAGCAGCTCCGTGGTACTTGGTTGCTGGCTGGGGTTAAACCCCGACAGAAGGTTGCCCTGAACGCTACAGGAACCTGAACCCCACGCACATTTGAGGATCTGGCGGTGAGGGCTTCTGTGCCCTTTCTGCATGAAGGAAAACCATGGGAAACACACGTTAAGTGAAATCCCAGGTAGTAACACCTGAGTTAGCCCAGCACAAGCAGAACTTCAGGGATTGGAGTTATTTCTGTTCATTTCACCATTTAAATGGTATCAGTTTTAAGCTGATAAGCTGAGATTTCTCCACTGTCAAAATCATGCAAAAACGAGGGCTCAGCACATTACAGCTGCAAGCAGAATTTAAAAGCTGCTCTGCCAAGAGCTCAGCAGAGGATTGTGTTCCAATAACGGATGTGAGCAAGGACCCCCAGCTCCCCCCCCGGCCTTTCTGAAACGGCCTGGAAAAGCCTCCGCCACGCAGCGTACGGACGCGGGTACCTCGGCAAGACCTTCGCACTGGATGTGGGACTGTATCCATTCCAGCCTGTCCGAGTTCTCTTTCTCACGCACACCTTCGTTAACCTGAGAGCACAGCTCCTCCGCACGCTCCAAGGCAAGCTTGAGGTTGCTGTGATCGGGATGGTTTTCTGATGTGTTCTCTAGAATCTGGCATGAATCAAAAAGAGGAGAAACCAAGATGAAAACAGAGGTGAGCACAGGTACTACTCCTCCGTGCTCTCGGAGAAATCCCCATAAAGGGACAAGGTTCTTTTTCCTTTTGCTGTCGAGATCAAACTCCAAAGCATTTACCTACAGCACCTCGCTCAGGGTACTCACACTTTTTATGAGCAGGGGGTAGCGGGTTATCCTTTGCATGGGTTTCAGGAGGAAACTGGAGAGGGGCATTCCTTTGCAGCGAGGGTCCAAGGCAAGTTTCTATGGTGCAACCCAGAGATTTAAGAGAGACATCGCATTATTCATCAAGAAACAGTCGCCTCACCACACTGAAAACTGATCAGATTCAGTTTTCCAGGCATTCCAAGAATTCTTAGGTTTTTCAGTAAGCAAACAATGCTCGTATCTAGAACAAACAGGAAAGCTGGCGCTGACATTGTACTCAGACGTTGTGCCAGCACACGCCATAGGATGATTGTTCATGCAGAAACCCTGCATTCAAAACCGTTCCAGCCTTTATTTTGACATAACAGGCTCCACTCAGGTTGAAAAAAAAAAAACAAAGCCATGAAAGAAAAACCCCTGACATCAACAGTTCTGGTGTTTCTCCTCTCACGGCCTCAAAGCCACCACATCAGCTGCAGTACGGCAGCAACTCCTGATTTATTCCTGCAGCGTGCCTGCCCGCAACGCTCACGGCACACCTCTGGCCCTGGCTGCAGCCCCGCCATTCAGACACACCGAACTACAAGCGCGTTCGAAACAACCCCTTTTTTATTTCAGCTCCACAGACTCGTGAGTTGCTGGGAAGGCGCAGCCGCCGGCACCCGTAGCTTTGTGGGATTAGCGTTACGCTGGAGTAGCGAGCAACGGGATGGGAAATGGAGTAAGAAATTAGCTAAAGAGAAAGACAGGTTTGTAAATAAAAAGCACGCTCAGTGTTAACCGTGGTCATCGTGTCAATACAGCTTGGAACGTTCGCAGCTATTTCTGCAAGGTTTCACTTTTGGGGTATTTTGATCCGGCCGATGCTGGTGAGACGGGCTTGTGTCGTTAAGGAAAGGAGAAGGCACAAAAGCTACTGAACAAGATACCTTTAAGTAGTCTTTGAAATCAGCATCTTCGTCAGTTTTCTGCTGCAGCAGGGACGCGCCGTTAAGCTGGCAGCTGCAGAACCGAATGTAGGCCTGCATGTGAGACAGCTCTGCTGCCAAGATGTCCCCAAGCATCTGCACTGGCATTTTCTCTCCTCCCGTTTTCTTACGCACTCGCAAGGCTCTGAAGAGGAAAGAAATCACCGTCCAACTTTGCTGCCACGTCCGCGAGGCCGAAATCAAGACCCTTACATCATCCATCCCCGAAAGGACGCAAGCCTGCGAGGTGAGGTCCCTTATGCAGCACGGGCGCTTCCAGGCAGCGCGGGGTCCAGCCCGAACCCCCAGGCAGTCTCCGGCACAACATGCTGAGGTGAACGATCTGCCTGATGGGCTCTGCGGGACGCAGACTCTCCTTGGAGGTTTCTGGGACAATCGGCATCAATCTCCACGTCCAACCCGCATCCCATCCCACCGAGTTATTAACCACTTTGTCTCTCCCCCGTTTATTTTTAGTGAATAGAAGGTTGCTTTGCAGAAAACCAGGAAGAACGCATCCCGTGCTTTTGTGTAGGCTCTGTTTCTAAGGTATTACAGCAAATGTGCATCTATTCTTGCTGTTTATTCCCCTCTTTCCCAGAACAACCCCTTTGTGAGGTAGTCTGAACGCATTTAGCTGTTCTGAATGCACGCTGCACAGGAAATAATCAGCAAGGATAGAAATATTTGCTGTAAAACCAGAAAACTTCCTGGGGAAAGGAACAAGAGGATAAAGATGAAGAGGAAGACATAAAAATGTGGGTAAGTACTCACTTCAGTAACTTTGTATTTGACATGATGAGTTCTTTCCAGTTCACAAAGATCAGCCCCATCTCTCCTTCTGTGAGACAGCCCGAATCAGCCATCGGTTTTTGGAAAACCTGCAGTCAAAACATCAGAAAGGTGAAGCAATTCTTCAGAGACAAAAGCAGCTCAGCCTCTTGTTTAGCCTAGCAGTGATTTTGCTTTTTTTGAATGCTCAGCGTCCAATTTCTCAGTAGTTAAAAGCAATTCCTTACTAGTGCTTGTGACAGCTGTTGCTATTTTTTCTGAGGCTTTTGACCTCATTCTGACACTGGCATCACCATTTGCAAAGCAGGGACAAGCCCTGCGACATGCAGGCTGACTGTTCAGCAGTAGAGCACTCCCATGGTTTCGGAGTCAGTCGCTACACCAATTATACTCAGCCATACCCAGAGCGCTCACGGTCAACCTGCGAGCAGAACTACCGCTTCCTTCAGGGACCCTCACACAAAGCCTCTGGATAGCAGAGCACCTGCGTAACACAGCGTATTCAACGTCTTTAACACCTCACCACGCAGTTGTTTTACACAGAAAGGTCAAGTCAGACTCCCAAGACCTCCTAATACTGGCCAGTGGTTTTGCTTCCAGAAATAAAATAGGAGATGAAGGCAGACAATAAACCTTTATGGTTCACAGATTCATAGAGTGGTAGGGGTTGGAAGGGACCTGTAGAGATCCTCTAGTCCAACCCCCCTGCCAGAGCAGGATCCCCTAGAGCAGATCACACAGGAACAAGTCCAGGCAGCTTTGGAAAGTCTCCAAGAAAGGAGACTCCCCCACCTCTCTGGGCAGCTTGTCCCAGTGCTCTGAGCACCCTATGGTGCTTACACAGCTTCTGTCACGAGCCTGTGCAGCTTGCCAGACACCCCGGCCCAGCCCATCGTCCTTACACTGAGCCCAAACACCTAAGAGCAGGATTTGGAAAAAGAGGACGGTCCTTGTAGGAAGTTGGCTTTCACACCGTGGTGTTTTTGCCTGGTGGACAACCACATAACGTTGGTTAGAAAGGGGGTGCTCACACCACCTTACTTCCTTCCTCTAGTGTTTCACAGTTCCTAAGGATCCCTTCATTGCTGTTGTTCAGGAGGACAGAGATGTTCTTTTTCCAAATGCGTTTTCCCATCCAAGAGGTCTCACCTCTAAGACAAGCTGAAGATCGTCCATATACCTTTCTTCCGTCTGAATAAGCTCATGAATGTAGCCCTGCCTTTTCCTTTCCATTGGCTGCATGGTGTCAAGGCTCTGGAGATCAGCACACCCTACAAGAAGCAAGCCAGCGGTTTATTTCGATCCCACTCGGGCCGTCAGACCTGATCAGTTCACAGAACTGCAGCAACGTACACCAGCCCACGGTTCAGGCTATACGAACAGTGGTAAAACCCTGCCCACAGCACCGGCAGGTTCCAAAATCGAGGGATGTAGTGATCGATCCCTCCCCCCCTTTATGCCGCTGTTCAGCCTGTCACCTTTTTATTTCCTCGAACATCCCTTGTTCCTGTACTGCGATGCAGAACAAGAGTTCCTGACTTCCTGCCGCTCCGTTTGTCTCACCTCTGCTCCTCTTCTGCCGTACTGTTCCGAAACTGTGACTTTCTCTTACCTTATGCAATGTCGTGTGAGACGACGTCATCTAACACGTGTCTGGTTCTGACTTACGACATTCACTCTCCACCCCAGTTCTTAAGTACTCTGCCTTGGTTCTTAATTAACGACACTGACCACCAGTACGAATTTATAGTTATAACGCAGAAGTTGGATAACTTCACGGTTGCACAACTTTCTTTTTTTCTCATTTAGAAACATAATGTGCCTGAAATATGTTGAGGTATTTGTATACATGAAGTATGAATAATCAAAACCATGACAGGAACACACACACTGACACAAACCATAGAATCACAGAACGGTTTGGGTTGGAAGGGACCTCAAAGATCATCCAGTTCCAACCCCACTGCCATGGACAGGGACACCCTCCACTAGACCAGGCTGCTCCAAGCCTCATCCAGCCTGGCCTTGGACACTTCCAGGGATGGGGCACCCACAGCTTCTCTGGGCAACCTGTGCCAGTGCCTCCCCACCCTCTCTGGGAAGAATTTCTTCCTGATATCTAATCTAAATCTCCCCACTTTCAGCTTAAACCCATTACCCCTTGTCCTGTCACTACAGGCCCTTGTAAAAAGCACCCCCCCACCCCCACCCCCAGCTTCTTTGTCAGCCCCTTCAGGCACTGGAAGGTGCTATAAGGTCTCTCCAGAGCCTTCTCTTCCCCAGGCTGAACAAGCCCAACTCTCCCAGCCTGTCCCCATAGCAGAGGGGCTCCAGCCCTCGGAGCATCTTCGTGGCCTCCTCTGGACTCGCTCCAACTGGAACGAGTTTTTGGGAGTTTACAGGTGTTGTGAAAGCAGCGTGCCCTACAGCACGAAGGGCTGCGTCTCCCCCATCACCCTAACACAGCCGGGACAACAGTATGTGACTTTCTTCCACCCACTGCCAACGTGTAAGTCTGACGACGGGAAGGCTGCTCTAAATAATGAAATGCGTTAGTTAGAAATCTCGGGGGGAACCAAGGAACACTAAACATTTGGCTAAACTTGATGTGAGAGTGACCTAATGGGAACCTCACAGGCTTGTGTGCTTCCTGCTGGAGCGGCATCAAGCCGCTTCGAAGTAGCAGCATCCTTTGGCAAAAGAGGAACGCTCGTCAAACAAAGTTCTAAGATACCGCTAAGTATTTGAACAAGGGAACCCTCTGGACAACACGAAGAAGTAAAACTGTAAAGGCGGTAGCTAGATTTAAAATCAGGACTTTTCAGCTCTGTGCTGTAGCCCTAAGGAGGATCACGGATGTTCAGCTTTCTGACAAGATTGGAAAAAAAATGCCACTTTTTATGAAGAAACGTGGGATTGCAGCTCATTTGATCATGCAAAACGCTGCTTCTGGCCTTAGTTATTCCCAAAGTTACGGTCAGGCCAAAATTAGATGAGAAAAAGGAGTAAAATTACAGATCAAAGCGATCCCTATGAAGTTTGGCATCTCAGTGCATCAGGATGGACTGTGGCGAACGTGTGCTACTTCTGGATTCCAGCCTCATTCTGTCTCCTGCAGAGGGCTGAGTTTAAGCCCACCTGGTTCCCAAGACACCGACATTTTAGGATAATCAAGAGCCTGCACAGTAACCAGACTTTATTTGCCCAGATTTGGAAGTCTCAGCTTTGAGGACGTGGTTCTCTGGCAGCAAAGCAGGGACGGGCTGAAGCGCCTGTTGCTGTTTGCTTGGATCACCGCTGTCAGAACCACCCACACGCTCGGATCCGTGCCTGTCTCACGCTGCCTGCATAAAGTTGAAGCAGGAAGGAAAACAGGCCTTTTTTTACATACCTAAAATAGTTTTAGCGTATAAGCTCATCATCAGGTACAAAAACGCAGTTAAATTAACTGGCCCTTGCACTAACCTTGTAATTGGACCGCCAGTTTTTGGGGTGATGGGATGAGTGGGATTTTATATTTAAATAAGTGCTAGTGAAAACACCCCAAATTTTGATGAGTCTGAGGTTACTGGCATAAAACCATGGATACACAATCCACACGTCTGATTTGAGCGGGTGATTTCAGGCATTTGGATCTGAAGGGAAGGAAGGTGAACGAGACATCGAACTACCTACTAGTGCATCTGCCAGTGTTTTTCCAGAGTGGCCGTGGCAACCCACGGACTCACTGGTAGGGAAGGGCTGGACCTGCACCTCCACCCATTCTCCTCCCATGTTGCTGTTCCCTCCCTTCCTTCCATCAGCTCTGGCACTTCTCCGACTCCCAGCTCACGCCCTGGCAGCAAAGGAATCCCAAGGAGGGAAAAGAAAACAGTAGCTTTCTGCTAGCTTAGCGGCCAGGAATGTGCGCCGAAGCAGTAAACCTGCCTTTTTGGCAGCAGAAAGCTGTTGGTTTGGCTTCTGCCTTGTGAAGCTTCACCCCAAGTTCCCCACACTGAAAACCAAGTGAGATTTTGGGGAGCGCCTGCAGAGGGGAATCTCAGCTGCTCGTGCTGGGGCTCACCTCCCTCTGCTGCCTAGACAAGGGGTTTACTTTAGCCAGCCTGCCTCTTCCACCCGGGGCAGGGCACTGCCAGGATGTTCGGACAACCTGGGGCATGACCTGCCCATCCTCCGTGGAGAACAACATCCAACGGAGCCAGCGGCGGGTGTCTGGTACCGTCGGAACTCGGGGCACAGCGAGCACGATGCCTACTGCAGCTGTGCCAGTTGTTGTGGCATCTCCTGCTCGCCCAGATGAGGAAGCAGCTGGGTAGGGGCAGGGTAAAAGAAGCTGGAGAGTTTATAAACAGGAAATCCCAGTCTCTGAAGTTATGGATAAAATTGTCCTTCCCTCTCCAAGTATACCTGAACAAGAAATACTTTCTGCCGACTAACGTAACTAACCCTGCATGAAAAACTACCGAGATTCACAGAGTGTTCAGGGTTGGAAGGGACCTCTGCAGATCATCTAGTCCAACCCCCTGGCCAGAGCAGGATCCCCTAGAGCAGATCACACAGGAACAAGTCCAGGCAGCTTTGGAAAGTCTCCAGGGAAGGAGACTCCCCCCCCTCTCTGGACAGCCTGTCCCAGGGCTCTGGCACCCTCACAGGGAAGAAGGGTTTCCTCACGTTCAGCTTGAACCTGAAAAAGGGGGGTGGGGGGCTGGGGGAGAAAACCATCCCAGTCACCGACATATTTGGCATTGGAGTAGTTGAAGGGGAGGAATGACACTTTCTGAAGAAAACTAATCCTCCAGTGAAATAGAGATGAAAGAGACATAACACCAGTTCAAAAAACGTCCATTTTTGTCTGTATTAAAAAAGGGGGAGTGAATTGGAATTCTTCACTTACAATTCCAGAGAACTGAGGTCAAAACCAGATGGATACAAGGCTTTCAAAGATGCCCATATCTGCTTGGGCACCACGTCCCTTTGTCCCCTTCCCTAACGAACTTCTCCACTCAACGAGCAATGAAAAAACCACATTAAAAATCACAGTTCTGGGAAGGCATCTTCAGCCTCAAACATGAGACCAGGCTCTTGGCTGGAAGGATCAACCTATGCCAGAGGCACCACTGCCCTGGGTCACTGCTGAGGACTGTTTACGGGTAGACGTGGCCTCCATAAACTGTGTTTGTAAGGAAACAGCTTGGTTGGTTTAGGGTTGTGGGTTTGGTTTTTTGGGGGGCGGTATTGGCTGTGGTTGGTTGTTGGGTTTTTTAATTTTTGAAAAATTTTTTTTTAAGCTCAAGCCAATTGCTATGGATGAAAAAAAAAAGCAGAGAAATGTGGGGGTTTTTTTCTTTTTCCTCTATTAACCTGTCTCAATTTTCCCAGGCTACCACTGAAAGACTACATCTCACTGTAAGTACCATGGGCTGGCATTAAAACAGTCCCTTTAGTACAGCCAGAGACAGACTGACGGAACCACGGGGCATCACCCATAGCCCTCCTACAATCTCTGCTGGCTCACACAAGGCTAATTCACTTGCAACGTACTCCTGTCGCCCCCTGTAGCTGTCAGCAGCCTCTGTGCCCACTGAAACGCTTGAAAGGAACTAATCCAAGAAATTTGCCATCGTGGAAAGGTGGGTTTCCATCAGGCCCTGGGAAACATAATAAAAGCTTGTACCCAATCTCCCCTAATCAGTAAATGCAGTATACATTCTTCGCTACAGCAGATTAAATTTATGATTCAATTTTCAAGGGGTAGAAAGCAAAATTAAGTCACGCTGCCACAGAGCCAGATAACATAATACTCGTACCAACCTATTCAGGTGGGACAAAATCCACCCCAGATGGACAAAAAAAAACCACAACAGACAAACTAGATCCTTTTGTGTGTCCCTTTAATAAAATACATTTGCATAGTTATCTTACAACTTTGTGTAAAACCAAAGATGAACAATTGCCTCATGCTAAGCACAGCCTGCATTCGCATGTCTCAACAATCATCCCCCAACAGTGATACTCTAGCTTGAAAAGAACAACAGAAGAGATTTTAAGGCAGCACACACCATTGCGTAGCGAGTTTATTAGTTCGTTACACTGCAGTAGCGTGACCCTGTAGCAGCTCCCAACACTACAACAGGCCAGGGTTCGCCGGCATTCCTACGAGCGGACTCGTTTATAGGGGTTTTCAACCCCACTCAAGAAAATCACACAGGGATACGATCTGCCCGAGCGTCAAGATGGCACGAATAGTCAACGACTGGGAGGAGAAGTTTCAATTACTGGTGTGTAACGTTTCCAGTGGAGCTTTACGCCTCCTGCGCTCCCAACTGGAACATTAACACCGCTGACACTGCGGCAGCACTTTGCGTGCTCGCACACCCTTCGCGACCGCTGACTGCTCGCACTCCCCAGCCCCGCAACCGGGTCTCGGTGGTGGCACAAGACCTCGCTGCTGGGAACTCAGCTCTGTAAACCACGCTTTCGTACAACCACGCTTCCGGAGGTGCTGGCTTATGATGCAAACCAGACCACTACCAAATCAGGAAGCGTTTCGGTACCTGTTCTTGTGCGTTACAGTGTCGTTTACTTCTTACCCCCGGTTACACCGAGGCCACTATTCTCTGCTGGCCCACAGGAAACAGCATGCAGCCAGTACTACGCTGCAGGCAACATCGTAGTTCGCTTTCCTGGTTGCCTTCAGTTTTAACTGTTAACCTTGCGAGGCTCTGAGCATTGTTTAGGCTCCCAGCTCTTCACTGGGAACCATCAGTTCAACAAGTAACTCTATTTTCCACCTTGTCCTTAGTTCCAAAGCCAACCTTTTTCACCCAAATAAGGGGTGAGCACTTCAACGCTAGTTTAACTTGACTGGCTGGGATGACAGCTGAAGCCAACTCTACGGACTTGGATGAACAGGGGAGTGGACTGCACGCAACAAGAGAAAAAGTAACATTCTTGAAAGGAAACGTCCTATTTAAACCCAGCTACACGTCTTCAGTGATACAGAACATTATTTTAGAATAATCTTGCCTCAAATACATCCTCGGCATAGCCTTCCCTATCCATGATCTGGCATCTGTATACAATCCTTTCTGCACCAGTGTGGGAAGGAGCAGAGCTCTCGGGTGATTGCACCTGAGCTGTGTTAGGCAGACGTCTGCAGCAGAGGGAAATGCTGAAGGCAGGGGCCACGTCTCTTTCAATCAGCATTATTAAGGTCTATTATCATCATTATTACAGTTAAAGAATTGAGAGTGTACTCGGGTAACACCGAAACATGAAAAGGTAACTGTGAAAGCCCCAGATGCTTCATTTCAACACTCATCGGTTCAAACTGAGGGGCAGCTGTTGCAATAATTAGCAGTGCTCATATCTACATACCCAACTATGTATTTCACACTACTTGTGCGAAACTTTGCCTAATATTACCCTAATCTCCAACCATTAAAAAATGGGTAGCATGTCAGGTGTTTTGGGAAAATGCTATGTAACTATTTCCTAGAACATCCCAGACTGGAAAAAATGAAAACCAACTTCACATCCTAAGACAATCAGTAGCAATTTGGCGTTCAAGGAGAACTGTCACCGAACATTGGGAAGTCCGTTTGGCTCAAATCCCACAGGTTAACGGTGCCTTTTAGAAATGGGATAATTTATACGATCACCTAATTATTAGACTACAGTAAGTGACTGCTTGTTGCCACTGGTGTAGCACAACACACTTCAGCCGGCATCAAACACACTTTCCAAGACAGAAATTCAGAGAAGGCAATTCAGGGTGATTAGCGTATTTTAGTAGAAATACCTATAGTGTAGTTTCATAAGGAAATCAAGTCAGCTAGAATACTTGAGGAATTATTTGCCTACAATAACATGAGCTCATTCTGTAACAAAATACTGGTTTAGACAAAATACATCCAGAATAAAAATCCATTTGTAGTTTTATGTAGGCACATGTATTGCACAAAAGGTATCGCTCTGAACTGAAGGGCACATATACATTATTTGATCAAGTACATTAAATACATAACATCTCACTCTTTCTACAGAAATTTTTGGAGAAAGGCTTTTAAATCTCTGCAACTGAACTAGCCTTTTCCTGATAGTACCTTCACAACATTCATATACAGAGAGAGAGTAAACAAACATTGGTTTGTAAACATTTCTGATTGCATAAATGACCTTTGCTGTTTCATAACCACGTTCAGGAAACCAACAGAATATGGTGTCTACTAGATCTCTCCTGCTCTTACAGGAGCACAGAACGGCTTAGTCAGACAGGTAGTCTGCTACGAAGTCAATCCTTCCACTGAAAGGGGTGTCAGGGTTATGTTCCTGGAGTCCTGGTCCCTCCCTCCGCCCAAACTAATGAAACGTGGGCACCTTTACCGCACGGCCCTGCCGATATGCCATCGCTGTCCCTTTACAGACCACTCTGGAGTGAGGAGTAGCATTCCATTCTTAAACCCAAATGCTCTGCCTGCAGCTCCAGGGGTCTGTTAGTGTTTCTTTTCTGGCAATGTCTCTGTATCGAGGTTACCTGTGTATTATTAGGCTGCTAGTTTATTTAACAGAAAGAAGAGCAGCAGCTTTCAGACACTACTTAAACTCACTGCAGACCGCAGCCAGATAAAGCCACTATTCAGTACCGTTAACTGTTCACTGAAGAAAAGGGGCAGGGAAAGGGTCTGGTACACAGAGGCTGTGTAAGTACTTACTGCAGCAAGTAGATGTTTGCTAAAACTGAAAGCAAATCTGAATTATCTGGATAAATTATTTAAAGGAAGGAGGTTGTTTAGGAATTGGACATATCGAGCCAAAACAACCCGAATTCCTGCCGTAGTACTACCGTGAAGGAAGAGAAAGATTAAAATATCCTCCACTATGCTAAACAGTTCTTTCCCCAGTTGAAAAGGGTATTAAATGGCTGGATGAGCTGCACCAGATCTACATCTTAGATCTTGTAGCACGTTTGCAATCACAGTGACTATCAGCAGTAGAGACAGGTAGGGTTTTGTTTTCTGGATGAGCCTTGTAGGCTGCCAACTTTAAAAGCTCAATATGTAAGAGATTAAATCAAATCCATTAGAACAGCAATCAGCGAACACTTTAATTCTGCAAAGTATGTACATTACAACAGTAAAAGAACACAACTGCCCGTTCAAAACAGCTCAGATAAACTGTGCAAATAGTGGGTCTTTGTGTGTCTGCAATCCCACCATGCAAACGATAACTTGATATGCATGCTAATGATCTACGATTATCAATACCAAAAAAAATGCTAAAGGAAACGAGAATGAACAGCAGTGAAAGCCACACAAAGACCCACTATCCTTTCTGCTTTTACAAATCAACTGTAACTGTAGATGATGAGAAAACCCACAAAAACCTAATTTCTTGACTGGATCTAACGTTCAAACGAAGCAAAAGGATTGTGTCAGAGATATGTGAGCAGGGCTGGCCGCCCTGCCTCCCCGCTACAGTCAAACTCGGATAGTGGGTCTCTGAGGTGCTTTCACACTGGAAGACAACATTGGGTCCTAAAAAAAACAAAAAAAAAAAATGAAGGATAAAATGAACATAAATTTGAAGAGTGAAACACATGAGCTGTATGGACAAAGACAGAACAACACCAGAACGGTCAGAAAGGAATGACTAACGTTCAACTTTCTGAACACAGACATCATGAGCTTGTGCTCTTGCAGTTTCATATTTGTAAACACACACAGTTTTAAGCACTTGCAACCAGCCATCGCTGACTCTGAAAAACACCTGTAGCTGATTCACTTGAGGAAGAAAGTTTCTTCCCAAGGAAGACTTCTGTTATGTAGGCTCCACAACACAAGGTCAAGCCTTAAAGGTTTCTTTAAAGGCAATGGCAAAACTCCCTGAGATTTCAACAAATCCAGGACTTCTCCTGAGAAACTTACACTGAGTCATCAGAAAATCGTATAGAAACTAAACATGTAAAGAAAAGCCTCACTGGAGTTTATTCACGTTGGCACACAAAAATTAATCTGTTCAAATCTGTTCAAAGCCTGAAAAGAAGTGAAACCTTGTCTCTAGTAATAACGTGCCCATGAAGTAGGAAGTTCCACATCACTCAGTATACCCACCAGAAACCAAGGTCTGTACGGTCTAAAAGAGGCACTGCGGTCAGGTTAAAGGCAGGTGTATGATGTGGGCTGCAGTTGCACACACCCTGCAGGTAATCCAGAGACTGTTCCTGACCCCAGGGTTTCAAGCTGGAAGCTTTATCAGGCCTGACTGCCATTCACCGTACAGCTTTAGAAATATAAAATGACTGTGCCACTATGAACTAAGGGGCTGATTTCATATTTGATCCTTGGTAAAAGGGGTAAAATTCTGGAGCTGTCCAGTAAAATCTTAGAGTAAATTAATAATCTTCAAATGTTAAAAAATCGCAAGTGGACCTGCAACATGCAATACCTCAAAGCCACAGATACCACAAGCTCTTGCTCCAAAAGGAGAAGTTACATGGCAATAACTGTAGTCCTTCAAAATGCATTCTCCATATATAGACAGAAATGCACCTGGCACGAGCAAGTCAGCTCAGAAATTGTTTTTTCACTGAGAGCACCACTGAAAATCAGTCAGCTTCATCATCAGACAGTGGTGGTCAGGAATTAGTAATCATCTTTTGCGCATGGAGATAAACTTCTGGAAAGACAGCTCCTTGTTGAAAAGGCAGGATGTGAGGACATGCCTCACATCTCTAAGGTGTCACATCTACAAGTAACATTTGGGGAGGAAAAAAAAATACGGACATCTAGGGGTATTACCATGAACATCAAGTTTGTACCTAAGGAAATTCACACCGTTGTTACATGCATGTCAAGAACAGTCTACAGAGAGAGGATCCGTTCCCCATCTAACCAACTTTTGCCATTGTGCTGGCAGAAGGCAGAGCAGAAAGGTTTGAATGGGGGAAGGAGGTGCTTATCAGGCTGTGGGGACTACCTGGAGCTCACGTCTAAGCACCAGGAGGGATAACTTAGACGCCTGAGGAACTGCAGCAATACTGGGCTCAGATAATAGGAACACTAAGCATAGGTATGTTCACCCAGCTGAGTTGTTCAGGTCTCACTAAAGATGTCTCAGAGATGAACAGGCCTCTAACACTAAGAGACATCCAGAAACCAAGGATGCAGGTGTAGCTGAAGCATCTGCCCTGCCTGCATGAGAAGTATGTGAGGAGAGAAAATCTCAGCTAAAGAAAATGTAAGGACAAGGCTCAGACTGGTCCCGTGGATAAGATGACAAAAAAACCCATCTTGTTGAAAAAGCCAACAAAGAAGGAGAGAACAAGTTTCTACGAGCAACTGTTCAATGCAGACGAGGACCGGCTGAAATAACAAGATAATCTCCAGGCCAAGCCAGCAGGAAGAACGGTAGAGTCGTAAGCGCACCATGCCTACCCCACCTTACACACCCCTTGGGAAGAACGGAAAAAAAGCCTGGTATACGTGTCTTGGGTACTGGCAATAGACAGAAGATCTGATCCTGAATGGCTGAGCAAGCACTCAAAGAACAGAAGATTATGCATGTTCCTTTACTTTAAATCTACAGCTATTTATATTTTGAAACCTCCTAAGTATCTTTTTATTCTTTATGACGACTTCTGTACAAACATTAGAATAAGGGCTATTAAAACAAGTGTACCCATGTTACCCAGGTCACTGAGAGCACAGCTCTCAAGTGTTTTGTGTTCTGCTATTACCAGGACACAGTAGTATTAAAAAGACCTACTGCCAGACCTATGACACCCCTGCACTGATTTCTGCCTTCCCTGCAGAGACCCTGTGCCAGGATACACAGCAACACCACCAGCAAGCGATGCTGTCAGCACAGCTTACTCTGTTCGGGGAGCTGGTGCAGCAGCCTAAGAGAAGGAACATCTCACTGACCCAAGTTCCTCCTTTGCTAGGGACGTTTCCCATTACAGCTATAGCTAGCAAGTCCCAGGAAAGACTCTGGGTGCAAAGGTGGTCCATATAACACAGTTTAAATATGAGGGAAGAGCAGAATTCTCCTAAACTGCAAACCTATTTGAGTAAAACAAATGTGCCTGCTCCCTTTCAAAGACCGTATGATTTGACCGTCTAGAAGAGACGGTGTGAGAAACTGCTATTCTTCAACAGAAGCAATGCTCAGATTAACAATTCTTTAAAATGTAACTGCATTTTTTTAATTTACATTCCATCATATCTCTAAGCTGGTCCCTAGATGGCCACATCAACATTTCTGTGGGACAATTCCTTAGGGATGTCTCAAGAACACTACCGATTGTTTCTGCATTATATTTAAATAAGAGCAAGAAATACTTTCAGGAAACCCAAGAACGTTAGAAAGCTCGGTCAGTACATATTTCAGTATTTCTCTGGTTGCGGAAGAATGGTGCAGCGCTGGCTTACTGCTAACAGCTGACTAGCTCAGACTTCGCACCACATGAAAGCAGCCCAGCTGAAACCTGTGTAATGGCATTTGCACAATGCTGTGCTTGAGCTGACAAAGCCATACTGGTTTTGAGCAGGTGCTAGACTTTAAAGCAGGATTTTTCTTGAAGTTTCCACATGTTTTACTATCACAAAGTGGCAAATCCCAGCGCAGAACTGACATACAAGCTACCTGGTCCGAAATACTCAGATAATTTAAAAAACTAAAATCAACACATTCTTCATTCATCAATAGGTGGATTTTCTTACTTAAGCACCGGATCTGCTTCACAGAAAACAGGTGACTACTTAGACAAAACTTTAACGCCTAAGTACGGATAACCTGGTGCACTCTTTGCTGACCGCCACAGGCTCACCTTTGTCAGTATAATTCCAAAGGAAAGCTCTGCTCACACAGCCACAGTTACATGTGGATGGAAATTTTTTTACTCCACAACACCAAGTCTGAGAAAAAGACAGCCTAACGACATACCAGCAACCAATGAGAAAACTTGCTCATCACACCAAATGTTTCCAATTACAACTTGGTCCTAGCATCCCTTTTGTTGATAACTGGTACATGTAATCACCTTGCACTTACCACATTTGGCTACCTAACTCTAAATGGAAACACACCTGGTGTGATAAGCTAGTATCTCTTTTATTTTTGAAAATTCAAGAAGATTTAATACTTAGCCAGAACCTTAATTTTATAGCCCGTTTGGATTTATTCTATGCTACTCCTTCAGAATGGAGACTTTTGACTGCATGTAAACAGACACAAACTTTCAAAGGATCATTTTAACGATTTAGAGACGCCTTATCAAAAGAATGCTAAGTTCAACCTAAATGCAGAAGTTTTTGATATCACAGCCACACCGGCTAGAGGCATTTAAATATATATATCTCTGTGTTACAAAAATGTAAGCACAGACGTAATTTAGCTAAAAAGAAAACCTCAGGAATGGTGCATACTCTTTTGCCGAGGTACCATAAAAGCTACCCAGGGAAAATATTTTAGCTTTCCAATCCAAACTGTACCTTCATTGCCAGCTTTGTGAATTCTTCTGTAAGAACACAACTATTCTGAACAAATCTTAAGTGCAAACTGTGCACTGGCTATAGCCTACGAGGAGTCAACCTCAACCAGCCCGAGAACATTTTCCATATACTGAGAAAAGTACAAATGACGCCTAGGGAAAATGCAGCAAGTGAAGGGACAAGGCTTGTTATATCAAAGGAGCAACTTTGACATCAAGATGTGTTGCAAAGCTACTGATGGCATGGGCCATAAAAGGTGGCTTAATCACAGTGCCCCAGGATGAAACGCTGAGGGAGTAAAAATGGCAGTAATTTTCTCAGGGAAGAGGGTCCAAAAAACTAGGGTTTGCATGTGGGGGGAGACACCAGAAACCTTTACTGTGTTAACGTGTCGAAGAGAGAACATTTTCACCGTCAGAGGTGTCTATTCTAGCTGTCAGTTCTCAGCCTGCTGCTGATAAATCTCAGCTAAACGTGTGTTTTGATATAAATCTTCAGATTCCCAGAGTTGGATGACAGCTGGATCGCTGGGAGCCAGGACACACAAATTTACCACAGGACAGATCACTTGTTAAGGCTAGAATCTTTTCCCTACCCATCTTCTGGTTACTTTCACTTGACTGATAAATAGTCTAAACCTAAGTTAAAGATGACTACAGCAGACACTTTTTCGTATTATATGAAACTCAAGCAAGTTGTATAATCGAGCACAGGATGCCTGCACTGACTCCCAGTCAGTGGCGAACATATAAAGCACCTTTAGTGGAAGGGGAACACCTACCAAATCTTAATATTTTAGGTCACCCTAGCACTCTTACTATTACATGCTGGCTGGTTGGAAATGTGCTGGTTTGTTGTAGGTTAAATAGAAAAGTATTTAAAGTACTCAGTACTCAACTATTTAAAGAAAGGGTATTTAAAGTACCTGGATGCCTGGAACTCTGAATTCTAAACTTTGAAATAAAGCAACAAAATTAATAAAATGTAAGAGTTACTTACACTGCTGACTGGGATCAGAATCCGTGGTCATCTTCACATAGTTTGAGGGGAAGAGACCTGTCACACCACTGATTTCTCCTTGCCACCAGTCAGCATCATCTTTGCTCAGTACGTTAATAAGCTGCCCTTTGGAGAAACTGAGCTCATCTTCATTGTTTGCCATGTAGTCGTACATGGCTATCACTTGACACACTGGGAAGAAGAAACAAACGTAGCAGGACACCGTCATACAAGTAGTAAGACTATTTTTGAGTGTTTTACATGACCACAGGAAACAAACAATTTCACATGCAGTGTTACATACCAAAAATACCACATGATCGTATCTTAGTGTGGAATTCTCTGTTTTCTTTTACTTTTTTAATTGAGCCAGGCAGTAATCTTTATTTCCACTTTATATAACTATGCACTTACACAGTTGATTCAGTTCATAAAGTACGTATTGATCTTCTAAACATTTAAAAATAAAAGCAAATATGTTTCTATCTCTTTTACTGATTTGCAAAGAAAGTGAGTGTGATTGTCTTACAGGCGATGCTTGTAAGAAAAAGGTGGCACAGGCAGAGGAAACGTGCATTAGCTAATCGTGAGCTGCTAGTTTAGTCAAAGGGAAGTTTCGTCCAGTGATACCCAGAAAGCTGTTGTATAAGCAGGTCACAACTGTGGAGATCAGCACAATTTAAGCACGCAGAACTAAAAAAAAGCTTCTCTTCTGTGAAATAATCTCATTTGTACCCAGCCATTTAAATGGAAACATCTAGTGGAAATTTGCTGCTTAGTCTCCCCTCCGTATAAGGGGATAATACGGAGGAGCAGATGTAATTCCAAGGTGCTTGTCAATGACTGCTAGTTTTCAGTAAGATTTGTGCTAGCACGTGGAAACAGGGAATTTCCAAATGAGAAGAGTGTGGCTCTTCAGTGCGTTCAGCAAAATTAAAAAGCTCTTGCCACAGAAGGACTGCTGATCCTCACAGATTTCTGGATATAAACGTCTCTGCACGACTGAGACTTTTGGCTGTAAGGTATGTAGAAGACAGTATGTGCTAGGGAGGGACCCTTTGAAGGACTGTTTTGATTCAGAATTTGTGAGATTTTACCTTTCTTGGACAGAAGTAAGCACTGAATGGACAAGTCTGTCAAAAGACCCAGATTCTGACTAGGACTTGACCTTCCACAGTCACACCACAATCAGACACGGCCATTAATCATAGTATTATCCTCGTTATGCAACTCAGACTAGTATCCAAACAATGGAAGCAGTTACATAAAATACTCTAAATTAAATATAAAGTAATTTTTTTTTTCCACCTGAGGGAGCAGCAGATGTGGTTCTGTCACTGCTCGGACCCAGTAATTTCACATGGCTGGCAGGAAACCATCCTTTCTGTCTCTTTTTCCCTCTTGCCTGTAAAAGTTTAGATTGGTTATTACATAATTAAGAAACCAAATAGCCTATAGACTGGAAAAAAATGCAACAAATATGTCACACAGTTTTGCCAACAAAAGACAAAGAGTCAGGCTTCCAAACACCAACTAAATACTAAACAGATCGCAAAAGGAAATCTGGCTAAAGGATCCAATGTCCCAATTCAAATAAAGCTACACTCTAATATATGCTGATCCAAAATTTTCAAGTGCAGCAAGTTATTTCAGTGCACAAATTAACTGTAGGGCTGAAAACTCGCTCTACGAACGTTAAGCTTTATAAGAAGTCTCTAATGAGATACTCAGAACAAGGGAAACAATTACCATAAGCTACTTTTGAGACTCCTGGCCTAAGCATTCGATGTCACTTCCTACCTAGTACAACTTGTGAGAGTTTGAAAGGAATTTTCGCCTTTTTTTTGTCTTTTTTTCCCCCCAGATGTGGTTTATACAAGATGAAAATAACTTTCTAGCCAGCTGTTGGAACACTATCCTTGGTTATTTTTTCAAATCAAAGATCATGAGGTTCATGATGTCATAATTATTTTTATTTCAGTTAATTACCTGCAACTCTCCTTGCCACCAGCCACTAGCATTTTTCTTCAGAATAAGTATTAGCTGTCCTGGAGCGAGACTAAGCTGTTCAGTTCCTGACGCAGCATAGGCAGTAGTAACCTGTGCAATTTCTGAGAAGAGAGCATATTCATTGCTTTTGTTATTCTTTCATTATGGTAAGAGCAAGATCCACAGAAATATCCTGGTATATCTCTTGCAGCTAAGCACATCAGCCACCATTAAAACACTGCTAGGAACCTAAAATGCTCATGGTCATTTCAGAAACAGCCCTAAAAGTTAAAAAGTTATCACATACTTACCAGGTTTCTTATTTATGGTTCCAGTTTTGCCAGCATTACTAGAAGCCTACAAAGACAAAAAAATCAGCTTGTAACGTGCAATAAAACCAGTACAGTTTACACCAATTTTAAGCATGTGGATAGAAAAAACACAGGGAGATTTTAATTTTGAGCCTGTATTTAATAAAATGCTATCCTGTACCAAGAAAGACAGTGGGACACTGTCGCTAGATTCAGGACTCAAGCTACCTAGGCTTGTCTTTCCTGTCAGGGACATGAGCCTCTGCCTAAAATCACAATCTAAGAGCTAGATATCAATACCAGTAGTACAATAAAATTGAAATAAAGCATCATGCCTTAATTCCCAGAATAAGAACTCACTTCTTGATCCTTTGGTCTGACATAATTGGAGGGGAAGATTCCAGTTCTGCCATCAATGTTCCCGGTCCACCATTCCCCTTCCTTCTGGGTCACGAGGATTTCCTCACCTTCCGTGAAAGTCAAGTCACCAGGCTCAGAGCTTGAATACGAGTAGAGCGCAACATACTCTGTGCAAACGGCACATACAGAGAGAGAGACAACCGTTTCAGATAGGAGGATAAAAGCATGCAAGATGCAAGTAAAGGTATCCGATATCGGCGTTCATAACTCGGACTGAGCCTTCACAAGTTTGGGAACCAACCTACGTACTCATTTGATTGTGACGCCATCTCGCCTCATGCTTACAGCTCTGAATTACAGGCACACAACTTTGTAAAGACAGATGCACTCCGCACAGTCGGAGTTACTATCCCATGATCATTCCGTAGATCAGCAGGGGCCTGTAGACCACAGCCTGAACACTCATCTCTCACATTAAGTATTCCACCCTACCTCTGTGTTTCACAGGAAGCACGTATATTCCATACCTAAACCCGATTAAAACCATTTTTATCTAGCACAGCAACAACGAAAACCACAGGTGGAATTAAAACGCAACTGGGAAAGCATGGAGATACACCAGATTAAAACGGCTTTGAAAGTGCTTCCCACAAATTTTTCTCCAGTAATATTTGTTTTCTGTACTCCCTACTGATTAAAAGAGAATGATCCCACGCAGGAGACTACAAGTTCACGTCTCTACAGTACAGCGTAACACAGTAGAGAACTGCAACATGAGAACTCGGCTTATGGGTACAAAACACATTTAGGTTTTCAGAAATAAATGAATGCTCAAACAACACCAAAGGCCTGCGCTCAACCTGAATTAGTTTTAAGCTTTACATAAGTTCCTCTACAGGATTTTCAGAACAGCGTCTGAACATTTGTACTGTGTCTTTTGGCTGAGCATGAAAAGGCCTGCCCAGAAACCCTTCACCTATTTCAGTCTATTTACGCACTATTAAGTGGAAACAGATTGTATAATTAAGTGGAATATTTCATGCTTTCTTACCCTCTCCTGCTGCGTAAGACTGTGTATTAGGCTTTTTGTTTACAGATGCATAAATAGCTTCTGGTCTGCAGAAAGAAAAAAAAGGTTGAGGAACTCAAAAGGCTTATCAAGAACAAAGCTGTCTGTTAGGATGAGAGTAAGCTCCCTTGGGCTATCTCAAAGTTGGTACTGCCGCCGAATTAACTGCAAAAACCTCCCTGACTGTCAAACACTGACAGGTATTACTGATATTTAAGACGTGAACGGCATCCAAGAGCACAACAATTTAAAAGAAAAAACAGTAATGCAATGAAAGACAAGAAAATTCGCAAATTATGTTATCCTAAAGAAGTACATATTAAAAATTTTGTCGAAATTCTCCCATTCTATAGAATTTCTAAGAACTTTCATCATCACGCATGAAAAGAACAATTCATACACAATGGTGCAGCCATCCCAGCAGTAACCAGACTTTGAATTATTACCTGAACAGTTACCTTGCAGCATTAAAACAGACATAATGATCTTTTCGAGTCAAGAAAAATACGCTATTTGTGCAAGATATGTCTTAGGACCTTACAATTCGTTGTAGGTCATTTAGAAATGGGCACCTTCAGAGGCAGAAAGCAACAACACTGCAAAAGAGCTGCCTCCATAACAAACGAAAACAAAGTCTGGCACTGACTGGCTGAATAATCAAACACCGCTGGTTCTTCACAGCACACAGCCTTGGAAGACTGTTTACACAGTAGTGAGGCCCAACATTACTTGGTTTGCCAGAATGAAATCATAAGAGCCTAAAATGGCACGGTGCAAATTGTATTTATATTCTGCACTTCAAAGCACTGCCAAGAATTTTGCACTTTAAACCACCTCTTTTCGTAAACTGTTGAATAAAACAAAAATAAAAGTCGCACTTACTCCTCTTTCTTGATTTCGCTCCCAGGTAAGAGCTTGACATAAGATTTTGGAAACCAACCCCTTCCTCCATGTACCTCTCCGAACCACCAGTTTTCCTGCTGCTCCAGGACAGTAATGATATCATTTTTGGAAAAATTCAAGTGGTTATCTTTTTTTGCAGTCCAAGAGCAAAGTGCTTGTGCTTTTAAGTTCTCGACAGGATGCCCCTGTTAACACAGAAGTAGAGATGCTGATTGACCACGCTACCCCAAACCTGTGCCAGTGTTAGAAACAAACAAACATTGATGTATCTTTTATTGAAGTTTAAGCAACTTCATTCCTAAGCGATGCCTGAAATAATTTGTTGGTGTATACAAGCTGTTGACTGAGGAATAATCTCTCAACTCTGTTTCCTATTTGTTAGAAATATCTTGTGTGTCTAATTACAGGTGAAAATTATTTTAGAATTATGAAACATACTGCGTGAGTCTTCTTACTTACTGGTCCCTAGGAACATATGGGGTTACATCAGTGCACACCAGCGGAGCACTCAGACTCGTTTCTTTATCCTCTAGCCTGTTCAGCACACCCAGTGTAAGAAAAATTGTGGTTTGTTTTGGTTTTTCTTTAAATGAGTTTCATTAACATGGATCTATAATACAGCAAGTTCTACACTCTCACACAATGTACCTGTCCATGAATGGGTGAAACAGATCCAGGGGACACAGTGCGAGTAAAAGCTGATTTCTGTTGCCACGCTGTATTAACATTCAGGCTAGAAAAAGGTATGTTCTGGTAATCAGATTTTTCTGCAGATTTACTTGGTGAAAGTGGTCTGCAAATTGAATACAGACATATTTAACACATTAAAATTTCTATTTAAAAAGTACCTCATTTTTTTTTTAACATATATAAAACAGATATTCCACACAATGCGAAGCAGGCAATCAAATAATATTTCCAAGCTAAGATTTTCAGGTAGGTTCTTCAGTAAGCTTTCTGCATTTATATTTTAAAAACAAACACCAAACTGAACCACACAGCACATCATTTGTTCGCTAAATTTAGAAAGGCGACTTTAACACAAACGTAATAAAAACTCACTCTGAAGCAGCTGAGGTAGTAGATAAAGATACTGTAGGAGGAAGTAAGGCCTTCTTAGGAGATAACGGTTTTTCTCCTTCTGGTATTTTTTCTACATAATTGCATGGAAACCAACCAATATGTCCTTGGAAACTCCCATAAAACCAACCAGGCTCTCCCACAGTTTTTTCATCAACCTATGGACAGGAGGATAAATACAAAGAAAACACAATTAGCAGCGTGAAGCCAACAGGGTTATCTTGTGTGTCAGCACCTGCTGACACTCTGAACTGAACAGCGTGAGCAGCACTCACACAAGGATCAGCATTTCCATTCTCTTCCCTTTCAAAATCGAGCTGATTTTGCCCTGTTCAAGAAACAGGGTGATGATGCAACTGAACTGTTTCTAGACACAGAGCATCAAGTCCATATCCTGGGCTGTATCAGGAGAAGCGTGGCCAGCAGGACAAGGGAGGGGATTCTGCCCCTCTACTCTGCTCTCATGAGACCCCACCTGGAGTACTGTGTCCAGCTCTGGAGCCCTCAGCTTAAGAAGGATATCGACCAGTTGGAACCAGTCCAGAGGGGACCACGGAGATGCTCAGAGGGCTGGAGCCCCTCTGTCATGGGGACAGGCTGAGAGAGTTGGGCTTGTTCAGCCTGGAGAAGGCTCCAGGGAGACCTTATTGCACCTTCCAGTACCTGAAGGGGCCTACAAGGAAGCTGGGGGGACCTTTTTACAAGGGCCTGTAGTGACAGGACAAGGGGTAACAGGTTTAAACTGAAAGTGGGGAGATTTAGATTAGATATCAGGAGGAAATTCTTCCCAGAGAGGGTGGTGAGGCACTGGCACAGGTTGCCCACAGAAGCTGTGGGTGCCCCAGCCCTGGAAGTTCAAGGCCAGGCTAGATGAAGCTTGGAGCAACCTGGTCTAGTGGAGGGTGTCCCTGCCCATGGCACAGGGGTTGGAACTAGATGATCTTTAAGGTCCCTTCCAACCCAAACCATTCTATGATTCTACTAAGCCCAACTGTTAACACAACATTGCCAAGCCCACCACTAAACCATGTCCCTAAGCACCACATCTACACATCTCAAATACCTCCAGGGATGGTGACACCTGTTCCAGTGCTTATCAACCCTTGTGGTGAAGAAATTTTTCCTAGTATCCAGTCTAAATGCCCTGGAACTTGAGGCCATTTCCTCTCGTCCTATCACTTGTTACTTGGGAAGAGAGACCAGCAACCAGCCAAGAGCATCCTTGAACATTCACAGCAATATTGAAGTCTCCATTATGCTGCAAATTAACCAAAACTAGCTAAAAATTAGCAGCTCATCAACTACTATCTGCTAGTTAGCTTAGTTGCGGTTTGGGGTATAAGGGGAGAAGGAGGTGGTGGCGGCTGTTAGCCTATTTCTAAAAGAAGCTGTCAGTAGCAGTTAAATGGCACAACTATATTCTGAGAAGGAAGACAAAACAAATCTACTTCTCTTGTTTCCTCTTCCAAGCTTCACTGGTATGAAAATGCAAATAAACTATTTAACACTGTCAAACTGAAGGCTAATACTTAAGTGTTTTAATATTTTTGTACCACATTGCTTTGTAAACTCTCCCTCACCACCTACCTATATCACCTATAATCTGAATGGCGAGGAACCGTACATACTTATGCATTAGATACATAAATATTAATTGTATTACCACAGCTGTAAATCAGTTTTCACAACTCCACCTGAATGCACATGCTTTCATAAACGTGTAGGCTGACAAGAGACATAATTACAGGAAACAATAAAGATTTCAACTAAGAAGTAAGGAGATATGGTCCAATCTTCTGGTCCTGCTGCAATACAGAAAGTATACTCAGCTGAATCCAGAAAAGTGCTGCAAAGAATGGACACAGAATAAACTGCTATAGCTCTCTGCCTGAGGGAGCACTTACAAAGGACCAGCCAACAAGAGGCAGAAGTCTATGTTAACAATACATTTGAAAACAGTATTAAGGTCCAGGAGAACCTTTCACATCTACTTCTTGAATAGTGTGTTTAATTTGAATTGAAATGGCATCAATAATTCTGTCATTTTAAGTAGCCATTCATGTCTCTATTTTCTACACTTATAGTTCAAGTAGACACTTAAAAGGCCAACCTGCACATGTACAAAACGTAGCAACTACACAATTCCTGAATATTTCAGAAAGTTTATGTTTAGGGTTCACTACTGTTATTCTAAACAGGTTTTCAACACCTGTAGGATGCGCAAGATCCAAGGAAAGATTTTAGCTGAACTAATCCTAATTTCACCTGTTAAGAATAAAACAAAAAAAAACCAATCAAATTTAAATTTTGAGTGACTCTTAAAAGATATCAAAATAATGCTCTGGACAGGTAAGACCTTGGTGTATCTCAAGGCTGGGGAAGGAGGGCTGGGTTTTGCAAGTTATATGTCAGTAGCAAATCTTACCTGAATTATATCCCCAGCATTAAAGCTCATCTCGTCGTGATTCCTTGCTTCAAATGGATATAAAGCTCTGTAATTTACAAAGGCAACTGAATTCCTAGACTCCGAGACACTAACTGCATTGCCTGAAATAAGAAAACTAGTTACCATTTTGACATAGCTGAAAGATACGCATTTATTTGGAGCTGTACCGTTCCAAGCCACAGGTATGAATGAAAGAGAACTGCTCTTACACCAAAGGCACTGTGCAGTATCCAGGGAGATCCCTAGCTACAACAGGCTGACAGGATGCGTACAAAGCAAGCACCAACAGTGCTGAAATGCAGTCTTCTGAAGTGAAGAAATGACAACTTTATATTCTCATCTTTCCTTGTCAAACTGCTCTGGCTGAGCTGGTACTTTAATACAGTCTTGTTTAGCACAATTCTAATTTTACAAGTTGAGAAGACGCCACTGCCACAACAGTTCAGCAGCAGGTGTGAAGATTTCACTTGGAAACCTAAACCACCACGATTTCTATTTTCTTTGCATTTACGCTCTCCAAGTCTGCGACTGGTGTTGCTAACAGTGAATGTTTTACAAGGTATAGCTGAGGTGTGCAAAGATCTTCCAGCACTGTTCTAATTTGGTCCTTGCTGAACTCAGTGATAAAAGTGGCTAATAAAAACTGACAAGAGCTAATGAAGGATGGAACTCATCAAAACTGCCTTTAGCAAAAACACTGTTAAACCAGCATTTTTCAAAGTCCCACAGCTAGAGTTAGGCTGACTTCAGTTCTTTGTTTTTCAACAAAAGGCACTGAATAATGCAGAAATAAACCAGAATCCAGTGTTCATAAACTGCTGAGCATTACGTGCCTATCCACTCAACACTGAACAAAACTCCTCCGTAATAGCATTTGGCTTTAATGGCAGAAAGTGCAGGCCTTAAGAAAAAGCTAAAATATTACTGTTTCTGGCATCTGCGATTTGTTGGCCATGATCACTGGAAGATTTGTCACCAGTCATAGGTGCCAAAGCCTGATAGAAGTAACTCAAGTTAATGGGATGATTTATACCTAAAATATATTATACCTTTGTTCCTAAAGACATGGAACATTGCTGGGGTTTTGTAATGACAATAAGCCTGTCATTGTGTTGCATTAGAGATAATAAATCTAAAGAATGAGACAACACTCAGGAACCATTAAGCAAAAAGAACCATTAAAGCAAAAATCTAACAGACTAAGATTACCTTCATTTTTCCAGGGTGGTTTAAGACTTTTACCCTCTGTTGGTTTCAACAGATCTGCAATCTTCTCATTTATGTTTAATTTAGAAGTACGTTTCTCCACCTCTTGAGAGCTGGTCACTTCTTTCACCTTCTTTATTTCTTCGTTCTGCTTACGTCTCTCCTCAGCTTCTTTTGCTATTTGTTCTTGCTTTCTTTTATCTTCTTCCAGTTGCTTCTGCCTTTGTTGTTCCATTTCCTTCAAGATCGTGGCTTGCCTATTTTTCTCCTCTGCATGAAGCTGTTGTTTATTTTCCCTTTCTCTCATCAGAGCTTCTTCAGCTTTCAGCTTTTCTTGAACTTTTTCCTGCATCCGTTCTTCCTCCAATCGCTTCTTTTTCTCTTCCTCTTCCCTCCGGATATTTTCCTGCCATCGGTTCTCCTTCTCCCGTTTTGCTTTTCTGAAAGGAAATAATGAGAGAGGAGTGGGAGAACATTCAGTTAAAGACGAATGAGATACAAGTCTATGATCATCAACTACTTTTCTCTCTGGGCAATAAGCTCTTCCACAGGAGACCACGCTCTGTCTCAACGTGACTGCCAGTGTGTTTCAGGGATAAATATCAAACGGATTAAAATTCTTGGTAAGGAAACAGTGCCACGTGGTTACTTGTGGAGTGCCTCCACAAGCACTTCTGATCACCTCCATGCTGATGAGCAAGAAGTGACCTGTTAATTAAACAAAGCTGGTTTTAAGGTGTCCACCCAAGATAGTATCCAAATCTCACGACTTTAAACTAAGATTTCCAAACAGACCAATAACAAAATCTCACTCAGGTGCATACATAAAAATAGCCCTTGCATACTGGTCTTTGCTGCTTTCATTTTTTGCCTTCACCAGCTGTAATCGATTCAACATGCTCATCCCTGCCACTGCCACATTCTTCAGCAGACAGAATCTGGAAATCTGACTGTATTCTCTGAAATCATTCATATTTTATCCTCTGCTCCACTCTCAAAGGTAGTTATTATCCAATGACACACCCTTAAAAATCATTGCATTTTAGCTGTCAAGACATGGGAAACATAGAGCTGAGACCAGTAAAAGTTTGAGAGCTTGATATAAGGCTGGGCTGAGGAAGACCAGGACCATATACATGAAGGCATCCTCTCAGCCATATATTTGAATTTTCTTATTTCCTTCTAAAAAAAGGAATCAAAGGTAGAATCATAGAATGGTTAGGTTGGAAAAGACCTTTAAGACCATCAAGTCCAACTGTTAACCGAGCACAGCCAAGTCCACCACTAAACCATGTCCCTAAGCGCCTCCAGGGATGTGACTCAACCACCTCCCTGGGCAGCCCATTCCAACACCTGACGACCCTTTTGGTGAAGAAATTTTCCCTAATATCCAATCTAAACCTTCCCTGGTGCAATCTGAGGCCATTTCCTCTTGTCCTATCACTTGTCACCTGGGAGAAGAGATCAACTCCCACCCCTCTGCAGCCACCTTTCAGGAAGTTGTAGAGAGCAATAAAGTCTCCCTTGAGCCTTCTCTTCTCCAAGCTGAACACCCCCAGCTCCCTCAGCCGCTCCTCACAGCACTTGTGCTCCAGACCCTTCCCCAGCTCCGTTCCCTTCTCTGGACACGCTCCAGCACCTCAGTGTCTTTCTTGCAGTGAGGGGCCCAAAACGGAACACAGGACTTGAGGCTCAGCCTCACCAGTGCCCAGTACAGGTGGACAATCCCTGCCCTAGTCCTGCTGGCCACACTGTTCCTGATACTGGCCAGGATGCCAGTGGCCTTCTTGGCCACCTGGGCACACTGCTGTGTGTTTTAAAACTCAAAGCTTGCTCACTCACCCAGCTTTCAAGATTAAGATAGCAATTAAGCAGTGAATGTCTTTCCTACAGTCTCTGGTATCAGTCTCACAACTGTCTGGACGCACATGGCAAAAAACTTCTATCTACTTAGTCAGAAGTGCTTCTGAAGAAATAGGTCAGATCTTTTGAAGGCCAGCAAAACAAGGCAGAAAATATAAGAAATTTTAAGTGTGTAGGGATTATCCATTAAATAAGCTAAAAATCTTATTAGCAAAAGTGACTACTTGGTTTATCTGAATTGTAAGTTGTTGGTTTTTTTTTTTAAATAAAAACAGATTGGGAAGAGGAAATTCAAGGCATCTTATATCAGTGTTACTCCACACACAACATTTTCTCTAAGACAACTTGCTAGGAAGTATTTTTACTGATTAGACCTCCTGCTTATTACAGTCAGTGTCTTAAAGCCACCACAGCACTCTTTTGCTTTAAGAACTGCAACGCTGGTACATTCAGACACGGTACCTTGCAGCCTCATCTTCCAGTCGCTTTTTCTGTGCAAGTTCAGCTCTTCTTTTTTCTACCTCTCTTATTTTGTCCTGTTTGATCCTGTGGAGCTGCTCCAAGGCTAACTGCTGTGTACTGTAACTTTCTCTCAGGTCCTAATGAGGAAAGAAAACAAAGAACATCAAAAGGAATAAAGCTAATCTTTCAAAAAAAAAGCATCCAGGCATTTTAATGCTTTGTGAACTAAGTTTTAATACAAATGGACAAAGTAATATTAAAGTTATTAATAGTCCTTGGAGGTCACTGTAAAGAAAGTCAAATAAACAGAAGTATAAAGGTAGCTGGCAGGTTTGCAAAGCCTTTGCCATAACTTAGGCTTTCAAAGAGCCCTTCCAGTCATACACCTGCTGGAAATGGCAAACACAGCAGAGGAGAAGGGAAGATACAAAACTGAGTGTTCAAACACAACATTATGTAAGGACACAGAAGGCAGTGAAGCATATTTTAAATAACTACAAGACACATTTGCCAAGAAGGCAGACTTCAACTGAAAGCCACCATAAACCTGAGACTGCATCCCTTCAGTAGGGTGTTCGCCTTGGCGATGCTGTCTGAATGATCCCGTTTACATCAGAAGAACGTTATACAAATACCCAGCAAGCCTACCACTGTGGCAAGCCATAGTTAAAGACACTAACTCAGACCGCAGTTTTCCTGTATTTGTAAACGTCACAATTTTACTCGTTTTCTTTCAATCACATCCTTCAATTCCTACTCCATGTCCCCCTGATGAACTTTTTCACAGCAGAAAATCAGCATGAATCTTTGGGATAATTACAATTACAGCAGGAAAAAATATCAACAATAATAGAATTACTTTAGACTGTACTGCACCACGTGACAAGTGAACATCTGAATTATTTTTTCTTGGGAACCCTATTGATACAGGCTGAGCAATGCAACACGTATATAACTTCTTGTATCTGAGCTCATAAATGCAAATAAAGAAATTACAAATGATCTACTCCCACTACAATATGCATCTTTACCAATAATCGTGTTGCCTAAGAGATACTGTGCAATTTGTAGGAGAAAGGAAAGGTGACAAGATTTCTGTGTCAGTCTCTATAGCAACAAACTAAAACAAACAATTGACTCTATTTTCCCCCGACATATTCAGCTGAGAATGTTTTCTAATTTTGCACAGGAATTGAGGATCACTATGGAATCAAAATGGCATTATAAAAACTCTCTTATCTTTGATTTAAGGACAGAATAACCCTTATGCAAAATGGAAAGGTCAGTTAAGTAATTCTGAGGATAATTTATGGGAGGTGCGGTAGAGGGGTGGGAATCCAAGTCAGATTTCTGACCCCAGAGAACAAAAGCAGTGTTGAGGAAAAACAGCAAGTAGGTTTTAGTACTGTGTTAATCTGGAGGCTTAACAGCATTGCATTTGCCATATCATAAGCCATATTCATGCTATTTCTAAATTCAAACAAAACTTCATTAACCTGACTCAGACCTTAAGATCTATGGATACAGGCATAGCAAGATGGGTAGAGAGCAACAGACAGAAAGGTGGGAGAAGACATTGCTTCCATCTAAAACAGTACTTTTTTGGCTGATGTTACTTTAACTAAAAATATCTGGGTAAAGCAACTTAGTGAACATAGTCCATTAAGAAATACAATGGGTATCAGTATTTTGCAGTTCGGCTTTCTAAGCAAGTAAGAAAATTTTAAGTCTTTAAGAGGATATAAAAGCTAGCAGAAAGTAAAAAAGCCTATTAATTTTATTTAGGAAAATTTATTAGAAGTTGTACATCCAAACAGAAAGGGTAAGCAGAGAAAAAGTGCGAAATAATTAAAAACCAAAAGAGCCAAAGATTAGAAAATAACCTTAAGTAAGAGGAAGAGGTTGTTGAGACAGCTTAGCAGAGACAAAAGGCACTGAAGAACAGAATCATCCATATCCTCACACTGTAAAATAAGGCAGATAAAAAGCCAATTAATCTTTGCACTGTAGTTTGAAAAACATATTTTTGGGAAGACTGAACTGCAGATGCAGCCACTGAACACAGCAAGCCATGCAATAAACAACTAAAAACGCATATGCTATATGTACCTTGTTTTAAAAGTAAACTCCTTAAACATTTACAATCTTTTCTTTGTGTTTTTTTTATTGGAGAATACAGAGCCCTCACACTGGCCCAGCATAAATCCATCGTTTAAGAATAAAGTTCACATCACTGCTAGTAGGATTAAGCCGGTGAATAAAGTGGATACATGCTACCCTGCCTGAGAGGTGGGTGCATTTTAGGCAAGAGTTGCCTCTGAAACAAAAATCCCTTCAGGGCCAGCGGTCAATATTTCTTAAATTAACACGTAAAAGCAGCCTATGCTTACTTTTCAGACAACATCTAAGTTGGCTACCAGATATCTTGGACAGTGTGCTATGAAAGCCTGTATTTCTTTTCATGAAGTTAAATGTTCAGTCCACAATCCAAACATTGCAGCCAATGTACCTTCAGTACCATAAAAGGAGGCTTTGCAAGGGCCTGAGAAACTTCAGTTCTAATTCAGAATTAGTTTTAGTAGGCAAAAGTTGAGAGTGAGCAACAGTTGATTCATGCAAAGCAATGAGAAACAAGAGATTCATATTTTAGTACATTAGCAACAGTTGTAAGTGCATTTTTATTGCATTATTTACTCCAAGAGTTTTGATAATTCTTATCTGACATTGGAAGCTGAGGAAAGCTTTTTGGAAGCCTGGTAGAAGTGCCATCAATCTTTATGACTGGACGGAGAAATAAAGACACTGCTCATGAGTGTAAGACTCAGTGTTTAGGTAACGCACGTACCTTAAGCTGACTGTTAAACGCATCCATTTCAGCAAGCTTTGAAGCAGTTTCTTTCTCAAGGGCGTCGAGTTGTTCCTTAAGTCTTTGGCATAATTCTTCCTTTTCCAGGGACTTCTTGTGCACTGAGGCGAGTCCTGTATCTGCATAAGGAAAGACAAGCAATTTTACAAGGCCTTCTGTTTTCACTAATTATTTTATTATTTTCCAAACATACACACCACCTCCTTGATTTACATTTCTATTCATATACAGCACAAAGAAGACATGGCCCCAACACCTGAGACACACAGGCACTACATGGAACATCTACAGAATAATTTGCAAGTGTTTTTGTTTTTTTAATATCAGACCAATCACAGCAAGCTACTTTCTGCAGGGATTTCTAGTATGACTCAATGTGAATACCACCGTAAATTTTACATTAATTCAACTCCCTTGAGTTTACACTACCAAAAAAGGACAAGATGTAATAGTATCTGTGGGCTGCACAGACTCTGTAAACAAAGCTTCAAGCAAAATCCGTGCTTTCTTGCAGAAATGTGTGTGTTTGCCCCTTATTTAGAACATGAAGGAGATTACGGAATGCAGATGCAGCAATGCTAAGATGGCACTAACGGAAAAGATATAAAAGTGAAAGTGTGATAACACCCCTGTATCCTTCAGCCTTTTTTTACAAGTGAGAAAAGCCAGCAATGCAAACAGAAGAGAATTCATTTGCAGACACTTACTCTGAGTGTTTTCAAGTTGAGCATTTTTAATTCTTTCACTTAACAACTGCTTTTCAGGAACTAAACAGATTAGTTTATTCTGATGCTCCTGTAAATATTGAAGGGAACATAACAAAATTTTAATACTGTTTATAAATCAGTAAGTAAGAACGGGTGAATTTTCAAACATAACTTCAACTCACATTAATGAAAGATGGATGCAAATTATCATGAGGTAGAGGAAAAAATTATTTCTATACTCTCAAAAGAAATACCATTAAAACTGCATGCTTTTTGACACAAAAACATTAACACAGGTGGAAAAAAAAAATAACAGACATACTAAAAATGTAAATATTACCATGCGAACATTTAAAGTTGACTGCCCCGAGCCTAACATAAACCAGTAACTTTCCATGACACACAGGAGCATGAAAAGAAGTTTCCCTGATGCGCAGGAGCCTTACATGAAAATATAGTAGAGTTATGGTATCAATTGATTTGAAACAATTCATGTCTTACTATTCAAAGAGAGGAAAACAAGAAAAAAGAGCAGCAAGGTAATTCAGCCCAAAGGCCAACTTGCTCTGCACAGAAGAAAACATTCCTCATACAAATTTGAGTCTGGAGTCATAAAAGCGTTCATAATTAAGGAGAAGTCACTATTACTGGTTCACAAAGGAACAGCTGAGGCTTTGACAACTGTCCTCATTCAACTACCAACTTGTTGTAGTAGATGTAATCACTTCTTTAACACCACAAATAAAACTGAAAACCTCTGCAGTGTGGACAGCCTTGCTGACTTCCTCTCCCCACTATAATCACACTGATTCACCATTCCTCCCCACGGGGATGTATTATCAACAGCATAATGGAAACACAGGAAAACGACAAGCCTAACAAAGTTATATACCTGAAGCTGTTGTTGTAGTTGCTTGATTTCCATGATTCGTTGTTCGTATTTCCTATCTAAAGTCTCCAGTTCAGTTTTGTGAATTTCCTTTTTGCTTCGAATATCTTGCAATCTGCCTGAGATTTGCTGATGTTTGTCCGTCTAGGAGGAATTCAAAGACAAATTATACCATATACAGCAAAAAACTGCTTCACTAAATCTGGGGCAAGTTTAGTTCATGATCAATTCTTTAAAATAACCCAAAACATATGCTTTAGATTTCTCATCCAAAACAGAGTGAAAGTCCTAGTGGGCCATTAATGTAGATTCTAAGATTTACCTTAAAATACTCTATTTCAAGATGTGCAGTGAAATTTCTGTCTTACCAGGGCTTCTAATTCAAGATTAAGGCTCTTCTTTTTAGAGGTCAACTTGACAATTTCTTCTTGTTCCCTGTTACGTTGATTAAGAAGTTCTTGGCGGCGAATTCTCTCCCATTCCAATCGTCGCTGGCGCTCAAGTTCTTGCTTTGCTGCCTGCAGAAAAGCGACATTACTGTAAATTACAACGGAGATGCAGAACTCAGAGACCATGACAATATAATGCGCTCTATTCCTAAAAAGCATAGCAGCAACACATCATATTGTCTTTTGCAAAGTGCTCTTATATGCTTCAGTGTCAAAGAATGGAGGAAGAGATGCTCTAAAGGTATTTCATGCCATGCTCCTAACTCTGGATGAAGAAAAGCTACAGAATTCGGAGAGAAAGCCTGTTTAGCTTAGGATACTGCCCATAAATCAGCACATGGACAGATATTACTCATAACCTCCTTTGAGTACTTCTTGCACAGTGGAGTACTCACAGTTGAGTACAACTACATAAAACATACAAGTCTTATCCATGTGCTGAGACATCAGGTAAATTTGTCTCAAGTTCAACTGTCAAAATATTATCAATTATGAATGCAGTACAGTCGTTTGGTGTATACAGTTTTGCATAAATCCAAGAAAACTGTCCAAGAAAAGCCCAGCTGTCCTATGAAGTAAATTAAAATCTTCAGCCTATACCAAAACTTGATTATTTGTCTGAAAATACCGTGTCTGTTACAAAACCAATGTTCTTTCTCCAAGGCGATCTGCCAATGGCCACGCGAGGAGACAGAACCAAAGCCAGCATTCAAATCCTGAACGCTCTGTCAAGTGGAAACTGTATGCAGTTTGTACATATGTATGTATGTACATATTCCTTAAAGCATTAAAAAAAATAATGTCAAGAAAACAACCTCACGCCTTTCTATTTCTTTCCTCCTTTCTTCTTCCCTTTGTCTTTCCAACTCTCGTTGTCTCTCCAGCTGCCTTTCCATTTCGAGTTGTTTTTTCCGTTCCTGTTCCCGACGTTCCCTCTCTCTTCGCTCTTGCTCTTCTCTTTCTTTCTGAGCCTTACGTTCGGCCTCTCTCTGCTGCTGCTCCAACAGGACCTGACGGCGTTTTTCCAGCTCCATATTTCCCCTCTCATAGTTGGCTTTCCTTTTGTCCTCAAATGTCACTAAAATAAGGAAAAAGTAGTTATTTCTGTCCTGTGCCAAACAACTGCTCTCAAACAAGTACCTCGGTTCTGCCACTCAAGTCAAATATTTTATTTTTGGCAAACTCAGTTTGTTGGGTCATGGGTGACACATAAGCACCTTGCATTTGTTAAGGTATTATTTTTCTTTTCCAAAATACATTTCAATTTTCCTAAGTCTATTCCAATTGAAAAAAAACAAAAGTTGTAATTTAAAACCAACCACAAATATGACTTGAATTTTAGAGGAAACGTAAAGGAACAGCTTTTATAAGCTAGGATAAGACTTTCTTCTCTTAAAAAGGTTTTCCACTGTGCAAGAAACATTAACACTCAGAGAAAGAGCTTAGTTTTTAAGGGTGTTCCCTCTAAGAGCTCCTGGAGTTAAAAGCAGCAGAAAACAAAACAGGATCAAGCTCAATTACTGCAGTATAGGATAAAAAGAGTGGTTTAGACTCCCAGCAACCACCCTTCCAAAAAGAGAGGCAAGTTGTGTCTCGCAGTGTGCACGTAAGAGACCTTGGCATCACGGAATCAATAGTAAAATCTATGCCAGGCACAAACTGCATCTAGTTTTCAGAGAATTTAACGACATAGAAACCCCTTGTTTTCCAAATGTCCAGAACAAAGTAATGCCAGGAACTTTAAACTGAAAAAGAATTTGCAGTAGCATGGCAGTATTTGGCCATGAAGCATTTATTTTCAAAAATACATTATTAATCAGCACACTTTCGCTTTCCTACAGCTAAAAAAAGCCTCTATGTCTGCCTTCTCAATTCTATTAGATGTAACAGGCTGACTACATCTACTTAACAACCTTCCTACCATCCAGGTTATAAGGGATGTAGCTCCTGAAATGAAGCTCCCTAGGGATTTGATTACGTCTTCCACTTTCTAAAGGTTTCAGTACCCTTCAAAGACAGTCCTAGGCATTAAGAATCTGAACCCCATTTTACCTGGCTGTTTTTTCTGTGGCTCCTCCTCTTGCACAGGCTGGTAAGAGGGCACAGTTCCATTTATATTTTCAGTATATTTTCCACTCCTGGAGGAAAAAGAAAACAAACGCACACCATTGTGAGAGAATTAACAGTTATTTTCTTCATGTAAAACACTTCCATTGAAAATGTATTATGTTTCACTGCCCTCAGGGATATACCTGAAAGAAGGTGGTACCAGTTCAAGTGGCAGAGTCAGTGGCAGAGGTTGTCCAGCTTTGGCCATATCAGTTAGGTGCATGGCTAACACAAACTCATCAGCTTTCAGCTGCCCATCTCCATCGATATCAGCTAGTGACCTGCACAGTTTTAACAGCAGTAATAATTAGAACCAAACATCACAACCACTAGCAAACGACAGCCGAAAGAATTCGCTGCAAAGATAATTTTTAAAGTAGAAAATACCTGTGATATGTTCTGGTAAAAATAATTACCATTAATGACAGGCATAGTTGATGAAAGGAGAGAGTATTTTGTGTAATAATGTACTGTTATTCAGATGTTTTCATAAAATACAGCAAAAAGAACAGTAAATTCTGAAAAAGGAACATCAAATTCTGAAACAGGAACCTTTGCATAAAATTATTTTTTCTCCTTGTGTCTCCTCGACAGGGCTGAGAAGACGTGAACTGACCCAGAGTACCTTGCAGTGGGTACTCCCCTCTAAGGGGGAGACAAACCACACAATTGTATGATTGGCCTATAAAATGGTTCCCACACCACCTGGGGAGGGAAACAGTGAAATGTTTCTAGAGATCATAGCATCACAGACTGGTCTGGGTGACTTTTAGGGACCTTTAAAGGCCATCTAGTCCAGCCTCCTCCCCAGCAATAAGCAGGGACATGTTCCACTAGATCAGGCTGCTCAGAGCCCCGTCCAACCTGGCCCTGAATGTTTCCAGGGATGGAGCATTTACCACCTCTCTGGGAAACCTGTTCCAGTGTTTCACCACCCTCATTGTAAGAAATGTCTTCCTTCTATCTAGTCTAAATTGGCCCTCTTTTAGTTTAAAAACATTATCCCTTGTCCTGTTGTAACAGGCCCTGCTAAAAAAATCCCTCTCCAACTTTCTTATAAGCCCCCTTCAGGTACCAGAAGGCTGCAATACGATCTCTCCAGAGCCTTCCCTTCTCCAGGCTGAACAAGCCCAACTCTCTCAGCCTGTCCCCATAGCAGAGGGGCTCCAGCCCTCGGAGCATCTTTGTGGCCTCCTCTGGTCTCACTCCAAGAGGACTGTGTCCTTCTGATGCTGAGGGCTCCACAGCTGGACACAGAACTCCAGGTGGGGTCTCACGAGAGCAGAGTAAAGGGGGAGAATCCCCTCCCTTGACCTGCTGGCCACACTTCTCTGGATACAGCCCAGGATCCGGTTGGCTTTCTGGGCTGCCAGCACACACTGCTGGCTCATGTCCAATTTTCATCCGCCAACACCCCCAAGTCCTTTTCAGCATGGCTGTTCTCAAGCCATTCCCTAACAAGCCTGTATTGATAATGACCCATGTGCAGGACCCTGTACTGGGGCTTGTTGAACCTCATGAAGTTCACAGGGGCCCACTTCTCAAGCTTGTCCAGGTCCCTCTGGATGGCATCCCTTCCCTCAGGCATGTCAACCAGACCACACAGCTTGGTGTTGTCTGCAACCTTGCTGAGGGTGCACTCGATCCCCCTGTCTATGTCATTGATAAAGATATTAAACAGTACTGGTCCCAGTACAGACCCCTGAGGGACACCACTTGTCACTGATCTCCATCGGGACACTGAGCTGCCGACCACTACCCTCTGGATGTGAACATCTTCCACCAAACAGTTCATCCGTCAAATCCATCTCTCTCCCAGTTTTGAGAGAAGGTTACAGAGAGATGCAGGCAAGCAGCATAGAAAGCAAGAACCTTTCTCAAAGAATGATTTATGTAAATAAAATTGCAGGAATTTGTCCTTGGACTGCACTTAAGTGAAATGCTTAATAAAATAATGGCAGTTAAAAACAGAACACTGAAACTGAAAAGGAAACAACAAAACAAACAAAAAACCACTACCCACACACATACCACAGTGAAAAACAAAAGCAGGAGATGATGAAATAAGATTTCTATGTTCACAGATCAGCACTATTCACACCTGACAGTACCATTTTAACAGTAATTACCACAAATACAGTAACCCAGTAGACATACTGGTAATTCTTTACTTTGGGCAAAACTGAAACTTGGCTATTAATCCTCTACATGGGTACACAGACCTCCTCGCACTGGTCACTGCTACCTGTCGGCTAGGCACCCAGGAGGAAACCAGTCACTATACACCTGCTTTATTTCCCCATACTCCAAAGCCGAGGAGTACAACCCGACACTACATTCTTACCTACACAACATGCAAATCAGTTGAACTAATACAAGGAATACTTCAGCTTGCTGCTGCTAGAGACAAACAAATAACTGCCCTGGGATAAAAAGAAGAAAGGGGACTCAGAAAGAGATGTAAAGCACCAAGCTATTGTAAATTCTGCTGAGCCAGTCGATTTTGTGTGTAACACAGTCATGTCTGAAGGCATGATCCAAACTACCATACCTAGCACCGTAAAGGCAGATTATTCAAGACTTCAGACAAGTGTAACCATTTCCAGCATCACAGTGAAGGCAAGTCTTAGCACATGTGTAATATACAGATATCTTTATGGGAACGGCAGTAAAACTCTAAAAAATCTGAAGGGTTACTCCATTTTTGACCTTTCTCCATATTTTAAAACTAACAAGCTTGATTTCAGAATCCTACTTTGAAAATGAACAAACCCTCATCTCAGCTCAACTAGTGTATCACTGAATCAGGAATTGAAATAAATATCTGTACTATTATATGGAGTTTAACAAAAAACCACAAACAGTGAAAATGTTCATTATATTACATCAAGGTATCTTTTGAGAATGTGCTAATGAACAAACCAGTTTAAGAAGCAGCTCATTTCAGTTTAGGATTTTAGATCTATGGTGTCCATCATCTCTTATGAAATACAGTACATTTCCTCTCTTAACACCGTGAACACATTGAATTCATAATCAGTAACTAAACTTACCAAATAGTAGCCAGCTGAGTCTGTGAGAGGTTTGACTGCAGAAGGGCATTCCTTGCTTGAAATCCTTAGTGAAAGTGTACAAGATTATAATAAAAATAAAATACTTTGAACGAAGACTCACGTGTAGCAAAAAATGGGTCATGAACTGGGGCATGTTTATTTTTAATATTAATCTAATCCATTTTCGTCAGTGGCTGACAGTTGGCATTACTTCCAGGCTTAACAACAGGCATTACAAGCTGAACACAATAAAGTTGTAAATATTCTGTGTACCTTTTTTTTAATTCTTCACTCAGAGCACCTAACAGAAAAACTGACATGAAAAATGGATATTTACAGTAATCCCCACAGCTTTACAGAAGCACAGCTGACTGTCTCCCTAAAGCTTGAGCTAGCAAGCTGGAAAGCTGTCAGCTTTCCTTTGATAGCAAAAAACCATATCTTTCCAGGCAGGCTGGTAAACCTTCAGCCCAAAATCAACTGAACAAGAGAAAAAGCACCAAGTGCCTTTTTTGAAAGAGAGAATTGTCCTCCTTTTTTGTAGGCTAGGAAACTGAGGCAGATGCTTGGTAAGTGCTTATTCATAACGAGAAACCTAGACAGCCACAGACGTACGCACATCTACTGCTTGGCCAGCGCTCGACTCACTGCATTACAGTGAGTAATCCAATTTTACAAGAACTTTCATAAAAGTCTACTCTTGCATTGAGTTTGTGAGAAGCCTTCTGAAATCACCGTAATGCCATGACGCAGCACAAACGTCACTGAAAGTCAACAAGGAATGACTCCTTTGATTGGAATTTATCAAACACAGTTTAATTGCTGCAGTACTGCAGTGCCTTCCCCAAACTTCTTTCTTTGAAAAGATAAAGCCCAAATATCTAAGCGATTACTAACACATATACATAGAAGCACGTAGCACAAAAATGATCGTGAGATGTCCTGCATTGTACAAAGCTGTAAGAAGGAGTCTCAGTCCAAAGAATGATGCTTGAGAAATGACTGCTGACTTTATGGAGCTAATTTCCCCAGCCTTGTGGTTCTCAAGCTCTTCCAGTGAGATCCCACCACTGCCACTTCTTCCCCTAGACTGCTGCTGTAGCTTCCCCAGTCTACCTGGGGGGGCTTCTGCCTCCTCAACCCCTCCAGGTCTAACACAGAGCCCAAGCCAACAAACTGATGGCTACTTCCAGTTCTTGGCTGACTGGAACCAGTAACTTACTTGCTCCTGCACAGGTCTAAATGCCAATAATTTCAGCTTTTATTTCCTGTGGAAGTAAAATCCCAAGCTGGGATTGTATGCCTCAACCTGTGGCATTCCAGAGGCAGAAAACATTGCTGGTTTTCCCCCTCCGCACAACAAATGCCATACTCACCTGATAAATATCCACTCATACTTTTATCAAGACTGTTAAACTTCTGCCTGTATTTTAATCTGGAGGCCTGAGGAACTGCCCAGTCTGAGGATGCAATCTTTGGTGAATTCCCAGCTAGTGAAGCACTAGAGGAAGAATTTGAACTGTAATTAAATTAAATTAATTACAAAAAATAAAAACAAAAAAAGAAAAAAAGAAAAGGAAAAAAGAAAGAAAGAAGACTAAGTTACTTGGCTTAATCAACAAGCACTATTGGAACAGAAGATCTATGGCATCTTCTGGTAACACGCAACAACTTCCACAAAGTTTTACCTCTGGTAACTTACTACAAATACTTTCACTACTAATATGGAATTTTACTGTGAAGGTAGGGACATGTGTCTAAAATGCAACTCTTGAATTCAAGATCCGGCTCCCTTGGTATCACAGGCACTTATGCCACCTTATTCATCAGTCACCCAGTGCAAAGCAATACTATAGGAAACCACAGGAAAACACCTCAACTTTCACAAGAACGTTTATGAGGGCTCTGAAGCATTGGGCAGGCGTCTCAGTAACTTTAAGAGGTGTGCAAACGAATAACCATGAGCATAAAAATCTATCTGAAACTCACAACCAAAAGCAGCTTCTAAAGCTGCTGAAGTCACTATATTCCACCTCTACCTCTTCTACTAGCGACAATGACAAGCTGAATGGAGTTTTTCCAACTCATTCAGCTTCTGCAGAATAGCACGGATGGAGTGTTTAGTTATACCCAGAAAACTTCTACCTGCAACTCCCAGCACTTTCAGAGTCTCATCTTCAAAGATCAGACAAAACCAGATGCATCCAGCCTGCCTTGTTTAAGGGAATCCTCTACTCTGTCAAGTAAAAAACTACGTGCAGTGTTATCCAAGGCAATAAAGATTGCTGATATAAACAAAACCTTGCAGGCACACTGCTGGATCCTTTGCATGGAATGAGCTTAACATGATGGTGAAAATGCTGTCAACAGCAACACTAAAAAGCTACTTTGCAATACTACAACACCAGTAGAAGAAAGCTTTCTGATTAAAAAAAAAAAAAAAAAAAGATAATTACAGGCACACACCATGCCTATCATCATCTTAGTGAATGTCTGCTACCATCAGGTGTCTGCCTGTATGAGTAGCCCGAAGTTGGACATGCATTCTTCTTAGCTGCCTTGTATCAGCAGCAAAGAGGTGCAGGCACTTCTGAGTTGCCTTCTGGAACTCAGCTGGGGCTGAGATGCCCTCTGGATTGTCTTCTGGAAGTCTGTTTCCTGGATGCCCAATTGGATAGATATGCCTAGTCCCCCTCTTTCACTATGGTGAAGGTCTAAAATCAGTGAAATGGAGCAGCTAATGGCAAAGATTCATAACCTTGTATTATTCATAAAACAAATTCACACATAAATATTTATAACAAATACTGTTCTTACATGCCTGCTAATTACACAGTGCCCTCTATAATGAATGAGCACATCAATCCATAAACATTGCTTTTATAACCACTTGGTAGGTTTGACTTCTGTGTACTAACGAGGTACATTCCCTTCTTTTTGGCACTGCTTTCTCTCCTTTGAACTCCTCACCTACTTGGGACAGTTTTGTCAGATTTACTGAAAACATTAATTATGGTGCATATCAAAACAATCTTCTTTCTGACTTGGCAGGTCATATTAGATAGACTAATATTGAAGTTATAAGTATATTTAAAATAGAACCACTCCCTAAGTTTTGAAAGGCATACTACTCAAGTTTAAGATACAAACATTTTAAACTTTACTTTCATACCTGCTAGATCCTAAATCGATTAGTGACTGTGCCTTCTGCATATTAGTACCACCAAACCCTCCTGCCATGGGACCTAAAGAACCAGTATGAGGCAGTGCTGAAAGAAACAACAAAACCAAAAACTGTAGAGCGACCACGTATAAGGTAATGCTTTGTCATAAACACTCAAGGCTTTGATAGACGTAATAAAAGCTCATCAGTGCCCTGTTGTTAAGATTAACTAGTTAGAACCAATTTGACAAATGTGAACTTTGGGGAAAAAATACTTCTATTTATTTATTTATTTTTAAACTTGCATGCAAGTATTAGTATTCCTGTCTGAAATTAGCCATAGAGAAAATAAGATACACAACTCTGAAAGCAAGTACTGGACTGGACTTACTTGAAGAGAAAGGTACGGACAAAGGCTGTAGAAGGCTGGATGTTCCGTTTGGCAACGAGGAGGTACTGACAGAAGGCACCAGGGGAGCAGAGATAACCAAAGGAGGAATGGAAGTCATGGAGGTCAGAGACATGGGAGCTAATGGTGTGATCGTAGACACAGACGTTGGCGTGGACAGATTTGGCATACTACCCATTCCTAGAGCAAAATCCAACAATTTATAATTTAATATTGATGAGGTTCCAGCAAGAAATTAGCTCCATTATGCTAGGCAGAAACTACACAGAGCAACAGTGAGTTTAAATAGATGCTCGTATATGTTATTTACTCCTCTAAAATTTAGACAAGACAACTTACAGAGGAAAACATACTGAAGAACGTGAATTTAAAAAAAAATCTTTACAAGCAATTAATTCGCAAGGTAGATTCAGCTTTAGATTTAGTATTTCACAAAAGAACAAGATCTAGCTTTCTATAACTGCCGCTATAACTACCCCTTCAACAAGCCTTTCCAAATCTGGCCCCTGAGAGAGAATTACAATGCAACTCAAAAGTTGTGACCACCCGCTGGAGGGAAAAGCTGATACTGTTTCTGAACTAAGTCTCTTCCAAGCATTGGCCTCAGAAGAATCCGTACAGGTGAAAAGTCCATACTTAGGGACCCATGTCCAGCAAATGGTTTCTTTAAAGCAGTAGCCTGAAGTGAAAAAGGGGCACTGCAACTAGTGGCTGAATCTTGTGGAAGACAACAGAATGCAGATGCAATGAACAGAAGTAATTACGTGCCAACCACAGCTTGCGCTTGTATGCAAATACACAAGATTCCCTGATGGGCAGACACTTTAAGTCGTGTGTGTAATTAATATCTGCATGCCGTTATTTCAGTACAGAAGCATGCACTGATTTTGTAATCCAGCTGAAGTTCTTACACACATTTTGTTCTACAAAATAACAACAGGCATGCACTGAATCCTAAAAACGCTATCAGAAAAGGAACAAAGAGTTAAAATAATTGATTTCATTTGAACATATAACCAAAATAGACAATCTGATTCATTTGGAAAAAATATTTTAAAAAACTGTTCTACCAAAACTTTGACCTTTACTAAGTTTAACCTTAAAAACCCCGAGTATAAATAGGTGAATGAGTAGGAGGAAGACAAAAAAAGACCTTCAGTACAAGATGACAGCCTGCAAGACAGACACCAAATGTGAATGACCTTCTTGCTCCCCATGTCAAAGTTCAATAGAAGGTTTTTGTTTAGTATTACATTTCTTCAAAGGATGAAATTATTAAAAATGTCAAGAAAGTGACTTTGCAAATTTCCAAAATCAGAATATCCTTGGGTTTCTTTTACTGATTCACCCAACTGTCATGAACAGTTTGATGCTTGTATCTGGCTACAATTCATTGTGGGGTTTTTTATCTCTGAACATTAAGTAATTACATATATTCATAAGTACCAAAGCGAGCTGACATGAGTGGCGAAAACACTGGAGTTTGTTTCATGACAGGAGGGAGAACCGTAGGCAAGTGCTGGCCTTGCAATTTCAGCTTGATGAGTTTCATGGCTATAGAGAATTCCTGTTGATCCATTCTTCCATCTTTGTTCAGGTCTGACAGCGTCCTTAAAAATAAAATAAAAGAAAATTCAAAAAGCTCACAAGGAAGAAATGTAAACTTAACTTTTTCACTTAATGAGAAGCTTCATCAAAATTTATTTACTGCTTTTGTACAGGAAAACAACAAACTTATTGCAACCATTTGTAGATCATTGACTTTTGACAACATTCAAAACCTCAGAAGTTTGCAGATGGTAATTTTTCTAGTTTACCAACCTACAGGTATTGAAAGCCAACCTGGACTTCTAAACATAATGTTGATCTACCTGCATTAAGTACAATTTACTTGGTAAGCTTCTGCAGAGTTCAGTTTTAAAGTTGCTGTATATTTAATACCTGAGAAAGTAGGAAACACTTAGAAAAGCAGCAGACTCCTGTTCAGTGGATACAGTTGTTGCTACAGATATGTCCCTGCTATGCTTCTTTCTATGCTCCTAACCAGACTAATTATTTTAAATTACCGTCTGGTATTGTAAGGAATAATGCAAGAATCTGAAACAGAAGGATGCAGAAACCTGCTAAAGGCACTATATACCACGGTGAAAACTGCATTAACTCACAAACAGCATGGGTTCTGTATGCCTGCTAGCCACACTGTCTTCCTTTGACACTTTCCCAAATAAACTTAAATACAACAGGAAAGTTATGCAACAGTGCATACGTAAACAGACAGAATTTCTGGTGAGACAGAAAACGTGAAATCTCATTAATACATAAACATGTGAGCACCAGGCACAGGAATGTAAATAAAATTTGGAGGGAAAAAAAATAACCAAACCCAGAATCAATATTAAGCTACATTTTCCCTTTCATAGCTTCATTCTGTTACTATTCAATAAAAAAACCTCAAGGCCCTACACAAAAATTTCCTTAGCACTCTTTTCTATGCGATTTAAGTGTCTGAAAAAGAAACTAACTTTGCATTCAGTTCCCTTAACATTCTTTCACAAGTGAGTTGTTCTTAATTATTATGAGCCTCCACCCCCTGTCTTTTAGGATGCGCGCATCTTGGTAACAACCAAGCACCCCAAAAGGAACACAGTATTGTGGAGAGGAGTGAGGGGTTACAAAGAAGAAAACTTGTTTTAAGCCTGGCTGCCAGCACATATTCGTTTCAAAGAACAGTACTTCTTCCAGTTCCTGTAGTTCAGCACTGGTTGGTATCTAACTGTATTGTAACTGACCTTGTAATAACATTTTCTGTGGCTTTAGATTTTATTCCTGTTTTCTACTTTCAGTGTATTTTCCACTCCCAGTTTAGTAGCATATAATTTTTCCCATGCTTCAACTTATTGACGTTTTTAAGTGGTTACTAGTATTTCAAACATAATTCAATTTGGTGTCTTCAGGAATTCATTAACCCGTTATTTACCTCTTTTTCCATATTATTATTGTTATTTTTTACCTTTTCCCACATTATTATTTAAAATATAAAGACAAGGCTTAACAATGACCTTCATGGCAGTCCACCAGGCACCTCCCTCTATGAAGCCTTGCAATTTATCATCGCTGTTTCAATCACTTACTATAGTTTAAAAAGGCTGTGTCTAATGTGATCCAATTTGAATTAACGTAACAAGAAAGATTTTAAAAGATACTTTTTAATTAAGTGTTAGTACACATATGGACTCGATCCTTCCTCTAAATTTAACAAAATTAAAACAATGATCAGACAACACTGATTGCTAAAAGTCTCTTTGAGACAACACAACACACGGAAGAGAGCATATGAATGCTTCGCATCTCCTACCTTTAAAAAAAAGAATAGCAAAGAACAGCTTACCATATTTCAGCAAGGATTGAAGATGGTAGACCTGACTGCAAAAAAAAGGTACGTGCTTGATCACCTATGATAAACAAGAAAGACAGACAGACTTTTACACTAGAGACACAGATTTTCAGAAGACCTCAGCACTCTCGTGTGACCAGCTCTGCAAAAGGAACCAGCATCTTGGGTGCCGAGCCTTCTGGTTTTGTACCACTCATCTCCTCCTTCTGTGGTGACACTCAGATACCCACATATTCTATAATCCTAAATCTTTGCTCTGAGAAGTAATTTCAAATGGCTATAAAAAGCTTTAACAGGTCACAAATCAACAGCCAAGAGTTTAACAGACGCAAGATTTAAAAAAAAAAAGTAAAAATTCTGACCCAATTACTTTTACAGGAAAGGATAAGCATGCTATTTCTTTTCTTCTCCTTTATCCAACCTAACTTGAGCCTGTACTGCCTCTCCATAAAAACTGGAAAAATATAATGTTCTAAATAATATTCTCTTCCATCAGAGAATGTCCACTATTTCAGTATTTCAGGGTAATTCCATGCCAAGTTTCACATCAATTGGTACTGATTGTGCTGTTAAACAAACCTGTGATGCAACATGGATAGTGGTGTTTATGCTTACCTGTGAGGGAATTACAGATGCTTACAGCTAAGACTTCAGGTTATTTTTTCAGCTCTTTCCTCCCTTATATTCATACATAACCTTGTGTTGCAAGCACTTGCCAAATAAATAATGAAGCTTGCAGACACAGGCACATATAAGAGCCCAGATGTGGCCTCAACATAGTGCCCGGGACTGCATATTTTTCAGCTGGTGGTAAACACCAGCCTCCCAGTGCTGCTTGGCCAAAGCAGGAGTTACACATCACTTAGCCAGAAGATGTGCCTGTTCCAAACAACTTCCCACTTTCCCCCTCAGTCCTTTTCAGACCAAAAAGGGGAAAAATGGGGGCAGTGGAGTCACCAGCTAGGGTATTAGCATATAGTTAAGGCAGGTAGGAGCAAACAGGGTTGGTGTTTAGTGCCCACCCACACATAAAAACCAGGGCATTCTTAAATTAAGTTATTTTTGTCAGTGAAATCAAGCCTTTTGATGGCACAAGCAGATTCCTAAATCTAAAAATTGCAAAGCGAGCCAATTGTTTCAGAGAATGCAACTGGAACTGACAGCAGGCCATCACACAATGCCATTAGCCTATCCAGAACTCGCAGAAGGCCCAAGGGTTAATAGACTTCAAGCAGTCATTAACAAGGACAAGCTGTCAGTAACTCTCTCCCTGCCTTCTCCCCCAAAACAAAGATATCTAACAGCACAGTATTCTCTAACACTGTTCAGACAGAGGAGAGCCACTTCTGGCATCTCTGGCGTCACTTGCCACAATAGCTACTGTAAGTGCTCCCTGGCAGCCTCCCATCTAGCCTGATACTCTCTGGGTTTTGAAACTAGACAGAACAACAGCAAATAACTGCTGGCTGCAGAAGTGACGGGGTTAATAGAACACTCCTGTGCCAGACTTTAGCCCAAAGCTTCTAGAAATTTAGTAATAACTTGTGGCTGTTTGCCCAAAGAGTATGGTTATTAGTCACACAACAAAGGGCTAGAAATAGGATGTCGGGGGGCGGGGGTGTTGTGTTTAACTGTTTTGCAAAGATAGTATGCGTACACAGAAGTTAATGTGTCATGCAGAATCTCAGACCAACCTGTAATGTAGCCTCCTCTGGGTTTAAGGCTATCAAACTGCTTGTCATGCTTGGCCCGCTCTTCAGAGGTGATGGCCCATATATTTGGACCTCCTAACAAAAAAAAACAAACCAAAAGAGAGGGAAGACTTTTAAAAATAACGCATTGCACGTGTAAAATAAAAGCTTGGCTTCTCCAGAGACAAAGTTACATCTAGACACACCCAGCTCCTACCAGTTTGGCAAGGACATTAGGAAACACAAACCTGGTTCCCAGATGTGCGAGCGCTGGCCAACACCACTCCTCAGCTATAGCGCTTCACACTCCGCTTTCAAACAACCTCTGTCCTTCAAAGCTGGTGCAAAGCAGTTTCCTGGGGCTGCTGATTGTCTGCAGCCCGGGCAGGATGCACGTTGCTCACAGTACCCTGTGTGAACCAAATACTCCTCTAGTTCACCAGTAAACAACTGGGATTCAATGTCACTTAAAGGTTTTCATACAGAGGGCTAACAGGCTGCAGCTGACAAAGAGCTGACGCTTCATCTTGCCAACACTCTAAAATCAAAACTGGGACAGGTTACAAAGAGATGTTGATTTTATCTAACAAGGACTAACATTCCGGGTTAGGGAGGGAATAGATGTTTACAGAGCTGTGCTGCTATACCAGGCAGAACCAGAGTGACTTTCAGAAACGTTCCAACCTGCTGCATAAAGGTCAGGCGTGTGCGTCCTTTGCAGGAAAAGCAGTTTGCCAGAAATAATTGGGTTTGGTTTTTAAGTAGGAGGAAGTTTTAGTCGGGAAGCTCTTGACAAAAATGTAATTTTTCAAATCAATGAATGGAAGAATTAGCAGAAATTTTGGATGCAAAACCTTTTAATGCCATTTTGGACATGATTAGTTAAAAAAACAAAACCACACCACCACAGACTTTAAAATACATTCTACTCAGCATTACCAACGAACTGTTAATCTGTTCTTCACATATTCGTACTGCTTACTAAAAGACAGTCAAGGGAATAAATAATCCTTCTAATAAGATGTTAAGAAGTTGCTTTACAAACCACAGCGCTTCAAAAGAAAGTTACTACAAAATGCTTCCTCTTTTCCTACGTGAATCTCATTTCAAAGCTTTGAACCTACAAAATGTCAGTGGCTTTCTCCCAATGGCAAAAATCAGAGCGACACTCATATTCTTAAAAATTTAGTTTTAATATACAAATGGGAAGTGGATGTGGTTGATGCTCACAGAAATTATCTTGGTAAGATGAAGTGCTCCTAAACATGTCAGCAGCATCTCCAGACAACTTGACCAGTTTTTTCATATGTGGAAAATAAAATATCAACAACATCACATTTTCGTTATATGAAATACCGTGTTTTGATCGTCTTTTGAAGCAGGTAGCTGCGACAATCCTCAGATTTTTATAAACAGTGACAGAAGGACTAAGACCACCACAATATTCATGTGGTCAGTGACTGCGAAGTGTTAAAAACACAGTAAAAATACCCTGAATTGGAGTTACCAGCATCACAGTCGCTTCTCTAAAGAATCCAGTTTAAATTGTAAGGGAACTTCTGTTTAAACATGTATGGAAATGCACAATTTCCTATCTATATGTCACAAAGTCAACAAGAAGATGGCAACCAATGTTGAAACTCTTCTAATATATTTCAGCAAAACATCCCTTGGAATAAAACCCAGTAAATTATGTTTCCTCTCCAACTATGAAATTCAAAGTTCTACATGGCATTGTCTCGAATGTGTTAAAACTCCAGTTGAACCAAGCCCCACATTCACACCTGTAGCTGTACGATGATTAACTTCTCATTCAATTAACGTTAACATCTCCAGAAGCCTTTCAAGATCAGCATTCACCCTTCCTTCACACATCCCAACAATCTCACCGGGCTTTGCACACTCAATATTTTGTGTGCTTTTGCTCAGATGGCTCTTCTCGGACACGCAGGGGTGCTGAGCACAGGACAGCCGCCACTGCCCTGCAACCTCGGCGTCATCGCAGAGCTCTCAAGGCAGAGCGTGTGGGGTGCGTGACTGCTCATCGCACCCCGCCTCCAGCTTTGCTGACTCCTGTGACTGTACACTTCACACTACTGAGCCTAACCTAGGCCAAAAAAACCCAAAACTCTGCAGCGCAGCCATAGCACAAAGCCTTCAGATGCGCACTCCACCGTTAAAATGATGCCGTTAGCACAGTTTATTCATTCCCAAATTAAACACACAAAAGCATTTCTTCAGCAGCCATCTCCATGTCAGGTTTCTTGTAAGTATAAATTTATTTCAAAAAAATCTTTGACTAACCAACATTATTACAGCAACAAGTGCTTCGAGCACAGCCCTAGTGAGCCAGCGCAAGCAGCTACTGTCACAGCAAAGGGATAAGCACGAACACACCTGTTATCAAAATCACATCGTGCGAACAGGATGGACAACAGGATGACCATGAGCCAACAGTGTGCCCTCGCGGCCAAGAAAGCCAGTGGCATCCTGGGGTGCATTGAGAAAAGCGTGGCCAGCAGGGTGAGGGAAGTCACCCTCCCCCTCTACTCTGCACTGGGGAGGCCTCCCCTGGAGTGCTGTGTCCAGTTCTGGGCTCCTCAGCTCCAGAAGGACAAGGAGCTACTGGAGAGGGCCCAGCGCAGGGCCACTGAGATGGTGAAGGGCCTGGAGCACCTTCCATGTGAGGAAAGGCTGAGAGAGCTGGGGCTGTTCAGCTGGGAGAAGAGGAGGCTGAGGGGGGATCTTATCAATGCTTATCAGTATCTAAAGGGTGGGGGTCAGGAGGATGGGGCCAGGCTCTTCTCAGTGGTGTCCAGGGACAGGACCAGGGGCAATGGCCATCAACTAGCAAACAGAAGGTTCAACCTGAAGGTGAGGAAACCCTTCTTCCCTGTGAGGGTGACAGAGCCCTGGGACAGGCTGCCCAGAGAGGGGGGAGTCTCCTTCCCTGGAGACTTTCCAAAGCCACCTGGACTTGTTCCTGTGTGATCTGCTCTAGGGGATCCTGCTCTGGCAGGGAGGTTGGACTAGAGGATCTCTAGAGGTCCCTTCCAACCCCGAACACTCTGTGAATCTGTGAATATTTCAGGAAACTGAATTATCTATCCTGAAAAGCCAACCTAATAATTTATTTTCAAAGGTATAGGGAAATTCATATTTTCCCTGTCCTTGAGGACAGAGACCGAACATCATCTTCCTGGTGACTAATTCCATATACACACCGGTCTACTGAGGTTTTTATATGTACAGAACAATGCAATAGACCTTAAACGCAAAAGCAGACCTCCTCTCACACAATATGACTGTTTTGCTTACAAGTATATAAAAATTACATATAAATATAAACCACATTCAATTTAGACATTTTTAGCTATATCTGTCAAGACCTATCAACATTCAATAATACCTTGAAATTTGTTTAAAAGGAGATACTGGAGCACCTTTTAATTTAGAAGGTTGAATGATAACATGTACTAAATTCCAACCAGAAACAAGATCAGTGGTGGGGGACGAAAGCAAGGCATTACCCAAAGTCCTTCCAAAGCTGTGATTCCTTACAAGCTAAGCCTAGAAAGCAACCTGGGGTTGTGGGGGCTTTTAGCAGGAAGTAGGATCTAGAAAACAGCATCTCTCCAAGTGAGCACAGCTCTCCCAGTCTGATAGTGAGATTTTTGGTGCTTGTCTATAAAGGAGCAAAGTCACAGAAAACTAGATTTTGACCTAAAGCCATTTAAGAGAGAGTGTCTGCCATTTCCAGCCTGAACTAGAACAGGTCATTGCTTTATGACTGGTTAATCATCACCGGACAACAAAGCAGTTTCTAAAAAAAGGAGGCTGAGGAGAGACCTGATCACTCTCTACAGCTACCTGAAAGATGGCTGTAGGGAGGCAGGTGCTGGCCTGTTCTCCTGGCTAACTGGTGATAGGATAAGAGGAAATTGCCTCAAGTTGTGTCAGGGGAGCTTTAGATTAGGTATTACGAAAAACTTATTTACTGAAAGAGTGGTCAGGCATCAGAACAGGCTGCCCAGGGAAGTGGTGGAGTCACCATCCCTGGAGGTGTTCAAGGAAGGTGTGGACGTGGCACTTGAGGACATGGTCTAGTGGGTGTGGGAGTGTTGGGTTGATGGTTGGACTGGGTGATCTTATAGGTCTTTTGCAACCTGTGTGATTCTGTGAATAAATAATGGGATGCACAGTGTGGGCATTCAAGCCCCACCCATCACATCTTATTTAAAGGATTCACAGTATTCTCCAACTCCTATGTCAACACACAACAGAAACAAAATTAAGAGGACAGCACAAGAGGGAAGGTGAAGGTGTTGAGAGTGCTGATTTTTAGCTTAACCAGGTGCTCGTGACTCTTTTGATGTTACCACTTGGAGATACAAATGAGAAAAGAGAAATCTATGTACACAGAATGTCATTAAATTTAAGATTCCTCAAAATACCCAGCAAAAATACCACATCAGTCTATCAGTCTGTCCAAAACTAACACTTTGAACAACGGGGATCACAAGGTTTTGGCAATTCCACAATGCGCGTAACAAAACCATTCTTCAAAGTAATTGCTGTGTTTACCTATAGCCCAACTGAGACCATCACAGTAACAACTTACCACAGACAAAATTAATTTGAAACTCAGTTCTCCTGTTCAGTCACCATCAAAACATGCTACAATCCTCATAAATACTGTGGTTGTCTCCCAAAGCTACCACCAGCAGTAAAACTGGTCACTCAGCACCACTGCTGAGAAAAATTACACTGCCTGGTTTACAGGCGACCAAGCTTTGGGCACGTCAAAGTGAACAAAGAGAAGACTACTCCTTTTCTTGGAAGGACAAAGCTGTATGAAGAGTCAAACAGAAACATCTGCCATCCAAGACATACCACCTAAACTTATCTGGCTTAGCTACACATTTTGTGCATTATCATGCCCTCAAACCCAGGGCTGAGAAACCTTTTGCCCATAAGCCAATCCAGCAAAGGAGAACAATTAATTTTGTCCAGAGACATCGCTGCTGTGCTTCCTTCCTCACAGTCCCAGCCCGTACTTGTGGCAAGTTGTACACGAATCACAAAACCAAACTGCAGGCATCTTCTCTTCATAGACACCTCTCTGATCACAGGGTGGGGAAAGAGGCACCGCACATCCTTGATGGAGCAGTGGTGAACCTTTGGCTCTCCAGAGATCTGAGATGGTAAAAAGTACCAGTGTACTACAATACTTTTAAAAATCAGTTTAGCATCAGAAATCAAAATACAGTTGCCACTACAAGCTTTCTGAAGCCAACACGCAGTACGTTACTACTTTCTGACTTAGTTTAGGTTTCCTGGAAATTTTTATGAGACAATTTTTTCTCAACTGTAGAAGGTATAATATTGGAGGGGAAAAAATACCATCTCTCTGACAAGAGGAGATCTGAAAAATAATGACTTCATGAGAAGAGGTTACTTTGCACTCTCATAACTTCATACATGAAGCAAGACCCACCTAGGTGAAGCTAACACTGTGTTTGACTACGCTGCATTTTTAGGAATCAAAACACAAGAAATGCCAAACTTGGAGATTTTCTCCACAAGAATTCCCTCTAGAACACAGTAACTATTGCCTTCACTTCCTTTTTCTGTTTATGAAAACACGTATTTCTGTATTATATATTCACACTATCTTTCTTTTCTAGTGAAGTCTGGTACTTTCAGAAGACTCTGGATAAATGTCAGGACTGGCAAGTGTTCTCAAGATGCAAGATGGGAAATCTGGACTCAAGATCCAGAAATATTTCGGAGGATTTCTTACACCAGATAAGAAAAACAACAGGGAAAGCTCCTTTACTTGCCCGCTCCACAGCTCTACAACACGTTCAAGAGCTCAAAGTACCCACGTAGAAAGTCTGAACAGAATGACAAAGACCCACAGAAACAACCCGGTGCCACACATCATTAATTTAACATACCGTCGAGACTTCTCTGAAGACAACAAAATACGTACTGACTGCACCATCATGTAACAGGCATTAATATGTAATTTAATGAGGTAGCACTCACAATTTTCTAGTGTTGGAAACAAGCAACTATGCTGGAGACTGAATGTTTTCTGTTCCTTTAAGCTCATTTTAAATAAAATACACTTTCTATGACAGAGCATGAGGATCTGTTTACAGCAGGATCACGGCATTTGGTAGGATGCAGCTCCAGAAATGCCTTTACAACACTGCATCTGACAGATAACCTTCTGAAGAAAATAAAGAGCTTGCTTTGATGGGCTGCCAACATCAGAAACACACAATGTTCTTTCCTTAAAACGGTAAGTTGCAACTGAAAAAGGGGTGAGAAAAGAAAGCACAGTCCCAGGACAAAAATAAATAGACTAGAAAATGCTCTGTAAGAACTCAGCCACTGGTTAGTACTACCCGTAGGCAAAAGGTAGTTGTACCAAGCGCAGTTCTATCAGTGAACGGGATAAAGGAAACTTTTCACTTGTGGAAAATCATAAGACATTCCTCACGCTCTCCAAAGAACTATGTGTGTTTTTCACTGATAGGCGTTGCTTGGTTTTCCTCTAAGAAAAACTATGCTCCTACGACCTACAAAGTTAATTAACTCGACAGAGATGATAAAGCTAAATTGAAAGAGCGTTCCTTGTACACATAAGTCACAAGCATAAGCCGCAGTGATTATACCACCTTTTTAACCATCCAAACAACCCCTAACATTAAGCTTTAAAGTGACCCTAAATAAATATTTATCCCCGTGTTTAAAGACGGGGTAATTTCGACACAGACATGCACTAGCGTGCCTCAAGCTGCACAACAAGGGGTTTTCCACAATGCAACCAGCAATCGCATTACTGTCTCCTATTAGGAGCCTTGAGAGAGCTGTTTGGTGTAAGACAAACAACTTGGGATATTGGGATAAATCTAATCATTCCAGTCGTCTTCTGTCAGTGTTCGTAGATAAGTTTACCACAGATTCATTTATTAGAGATCAGATTTCACGCTCCCAACTGAAATATTGAATCATACTTCTAATTCTTCCTCAGTGGTGAGTAAACACTCCAGAAGTCTGAAAATGGGCAGAACATTTTACCATCAGTCTGTATTTCCAGATGCCTTATCAGTGTCATTGCTATTTTCAATATTTGCCTCTCTCCTTTGCTGTTGATTCTTTATAGCAAACGTAGGAGAAAATGCTGTACAAGAATAAGCACTTACTCTTACTAAGGCGTGTCAACATGGATTACTACTGCGGTGGTTTTGGGCCCATCCCACAGCACCACCTGCTCTTCCTTGAGGAATGCATCTCCTGTTCCCAGCTCCCCTGTCCTCGGCCCACGGCAGGAGCCACATGCAGCCTCCTTACACAACGCACACATTAACCCACTACTACTTGTCCTACCAGAAACGCTTCACGGGGGCTCTCAGGATATTAAGCAACGCTGCAGCAACTGCCAGAGGAAAAGGGTATGTGGATGCGTAACAACTTCAGCAGCTTCTGTAACATCTACACAGTTAAAAGGAAACACCTGTAGCTAAAGCACGTTAAACAGAGGGAAATGTTTCACCTTTCATTCTGTAATTTCACTAAAGTGACAAGAATTGTGCCAACTGAAGCCAAGAGAGTTTTTTAAGATTTTCAAGTGTCTCTGATGTGCTAACCAAAATTAACTGCTAAACGCACACAGACTGTTAAATAGCGCCAGGAAAGCACAGGGCTACAGAGATTTGGCCTAATTCAAGCGCACGCCTACAGCAATGTGAATTTTAGGGTACAATTCACATTCTCTACATTATGCACACGATTTCTAGATATTTGGGGGTATCAGGAATACTTAGGCTCAGCAGGTCACTAAAATCACGTATTGGGCTTTTTTAAACTAACCGTACGCCCTGTAAAACAGGAGCAGAATTCCACATGATGCAATATTTTGTCTGGTCACAGGGTTACTGACATCCCCCCATTTCAATCTATCTGTAAAGGAAGAACATCAAGATTTCTGTGCCATGCAAGGATCTCAATGTAGAAACATAATCCTTGCTTTTAGAATGAGTGTAATCCCTAAACCAATTTAGAGATACAAGTCTTGTCCATGCTAACAGTTAAGATCCACGTGTTTTCTGAATTTTGCAGAACAACATGACAATTGCGAAGCACTTACTTAAACCATCCGTTTATAATAACAGGATAGTATTTCTATGCTTCACAAAAACTGCAGAATCATTTAGCTCATTATGGCTGTCCATTTTCAGAAGCTCCTTTTTAATTAAATCAGTGCCAAGCTCCACTAAACATAAAGCAACACACCAAGCAAGCAAAATATTATTTTTCAAAAAGGTACAACACAGACATAGCAAATCACAGCAACTTTACTTGAAGATGTGTAAACAAAAAGAAAAATCTTTTTTTAAAGTTTTGTTAGTGGTCCACTAATGTAAAAAATCTGTTAGGAAATACGTATAAACATGACAGTACTCTCAACTGCACATTAGCACGCTGCCTTTTACAGCAGTTTTCTGTAGAATTTGTGAAAACCCATTCAATAGTGTTTTCTGAAGTCGTAACGAAATCAGATTTCTATTTTTCATCAAAAAGTGTAGTTACTGTAACCTAAAATATCGGTAAACTCATACTTTGTTCTTGAAAGCGAATTTAACTTTTCCTTTTCTTACAGGAAAAAGTTGGCACACAGACTTGGCTTAACCTCAGCCTTCCCCATATCTATATTCAATAATTGCAAAAAAGATGCAAGTATTTTCTGTCTAATTCTTGAAAAAACAATGCCATTGAAATCACCTGTAGCTGTCGAGCAACTAATACCAATGCAGCACACGAAACAAGTCCATTCTTCTATCCAGTGCCGTAGCCATGTCTTTACCCAGAATCATGGAGTCATTTAGGTTGAAAAAGACCTTTAAGGTCATCGAGTCCAACCTTTAACCCAGCACTGCCAAGCCCAGCACTAAACCATATCCCTAAGCACCACATCCACACACATCTCTTAAATCCCTCCAGGGATGTGACTCCATCACATCCCTGGGCAGCCCGTTCCAACACCTGAGAGCCCTTTTGGTGAAGAAATTGTTCCCAATAGCCAATCTAAACCTCCCCTGGTGCAATTTGAGGCCATTTCTTCTTGTCCCATCGCTTGTCCCTTGGAAGAAGAGACCAACATCCACCCCTCTGCACCCTCCTGTCAGGGAGCTGTAGAGAGTGATAAGGTCTCCCCTGAGCCTCCTCTTCTCCAGGCTGAACACCCCCAGCTCCCTCAGGACTCCTCACAGCACTTGTGCTCCAGACCCTTCCCCAGCTCCGTTCCCTTCTCTGGACACGCTCCAGCCCCTCGGTGTCTTTCTTGCAGTGAGGGGCCCAAAACCAGACACAGTGTTTGAGGTGCGGCCTCACCAGTGCCCAGTACAGGGGGATGATCCCTGCCCCAGTCCTGCAATTAATACTTTTTGGATGGATTTTAGAGACGGAAAAAGAGAAGAAAAAAGTCACACCAACAAAAATCTTCCCAATGGAACCTACGAAAAGTTCAAAGTAAGCAATATTATCAAGGCATAAAATAGGCATATTTTAGCAAATGGAGGACATACATCCCTGGAAGTGTTCAAGGCCAGGCTGGATGAGGCTTGGAGCAACCTGGTCTAGTGGAGGGTGTCCCTGCCCATGGCAGGGGGCGTGAAACTGGATGGTCTTTAAGGTCCCTTCCAACCCAAACCAGTCTGTGATTCAATGATAAATTCTCCCCTGCCAGCTGCAAGACCTGCCTCCTTTCGTTGTTAAGGCGAGCATACTTGTGGCTGAGGGACTCCATAGCCCTCCTTTCCAGCATGATATAGACGATGTCCTTACCCTTCCATTTTGGAAGTCAGAAGCTTTTTTGATGCTATAAAGGTTGACAGAAGTTTACTCAAATGTTCAATAAGGAGAACAAAAGTTTTCAGTCACCATATTGGAGAAAAAAGCCTACGAGAGCTTAGACAACTTTCCTAATTCTGAAAATGGATTTTACACTGCTGCTGCTCACCCGCATTCACAAACAAAACCCTACAACTTCATTAAAAATTTACAAAAGGATAATTTGTTTAATTACTGTCTAGCAAATGTCTGTGGAATGCAGCAAAACTAATAAGATTCAGGTGAGTTTCCATCTGCAGTAGCTAGTAAATCTTTCTGTACCACGAGAAATGCAGGCAGTAAAAAAAACCGGCAAGAGGATGCAAAATGAACCTTGAAATTAGGCGGAGTAAAGGAAACTATTCTCCTACAAACACATATGCTGACATAAAATCACAGCAGAACTCTGTTTAAGAAATATTAGATCCTTTATAGTAATTTTTGTAGTTCTCATCATTATCTGGCCATTAGAGTAAAACTGACATTTGTGGGTTCTCAGACTTGAGGAGGAAGTCTGGGACCAGGAAGAAGGCTGATGGGCTATATTTACAACAGAGAACTGGGATACAGACTTGAAAGGAAAGAAGAAGAGCGCAGAACCACCAAATTAAAAAAAGAAAATACACAGGAAGGGTGGGAGAGAAGGAAAATGAAGAAGCATTTCCTGAATAATCTGTAGAATAAAATTAAATTAGGAGCCAATTTGGGAAACAAACGACAGTAACAACCCTGCCAGCTCAGAACCAATATTCACCTAGCAAAGGTCCCAGCAGAGAGTGACAGGCTAAGGAAGGCACATGGTGGTACTTCCCCAGGATGTCTTCTCAGCTCCCAGTGTGGCTCCCCGAACCATCTGTGGTACCTCATAAATGGAAGGAAAATCCACTTATCTCTAATCACTTAAGGAGTCCAAGTAACCTTTTAACATTCACAGCTTCCTATGGCTTTCACTGCTTATTTGACACTCTGCAAAGCGCTCTCTTTGTTTGAGATCTGCCACTGGTATTTTCTTTTGATACCGATTAATTCACAAGTTATCAGAGATCAATCACCATTCCCTTGCCCACAAAATGACAAACGACCTTGAGAAGGTGACATCTACTGTATCCACCCCCCTCACCATTTCTTTTCCAAGCTGAAATGACCTAGTCAATGTAATTATTCCTCATATGGCAGCTGTTCCGTACCTTTGATCACTCTATTTACCCTCCTCTTTGTAATTTCTAGTACTGACAGAAAGAAAACATGTAGGGAAAGCTGGAAGAAATACAAAGGTAACTGAAGCAAGAATAAGAGTTTGCTGATTTCTAACCTTATAAGAAGTACTATTTAAGTAAATTTGGCAGGCTTCTTAAGCCACAAAGACACCAAAACCACCCCAAACATTTAATAGGCATGGTATAGATCTTTCCTCACCAAGTTTTCATTCCATGCACTTGGGACACTTGATTCCAAAGCATTTGAGTTGGTCATTATGTGAAACAAACCAACCAACCCACCACCCACTCTCTTCTGCCTGCCTTAAGCTCAGTAAGTTCACCAGGTACTGCTTTCCTTTTCAGTTACAACACACCAGTGGATACTCCTTCCCTTGTCAGTCTTTTCTATACTGTTATGGCTTTACAGATTTATATAATATCCTCAACCCAGCTGTCTGTTCTCTAAACTCAGCTAAACAGCTCTAATCCATTTAGTCTCCCTTCACACAGGAGCCACGTTCTCTCTTTGGCCATCTTCACAGAGAGGGTAGTGAGGCACTGGGACAGGTTGCCCAGAGAAGCTGTGGATGTCCCATCCCTGGAAGTGTCCAAGGCCAGGCTGGATGAGGCTTGGAACAACCTGGTCTAGTGGAGGGTGTCCCTGCCCATGGCAGGGGGGTTGGAACTAGATGATCTTTAAGGTCCCTTCCAACCCAAACCATCCTGTGATTCTATGATCTTTTCCACAGACATCCTTCCTCCATGCCTAATTCTAGGTTTTTCCAGAGCCTCAAGTGTAACAGATCCTGGCAACAGCAGAGCGGATGGTTTCCAGCAAGGCGAGCGTAGTGGATGTTGAGTTACCGTTAGGTTAAAAAGTACTGTCTGTGTATTTCTTAATCCAGCGTGAATACAGAAAACGTGAGAAGAGCAAGCAGTAGTTCTGCTGGCCTTCCAACCCACATCACCTGTATCAGAAACAGTTTATACATTAACTTGCACCCGTATTTTTTCCCCAAGCTCATATTTCACAAGAAATCCTCAGTGTTAGGAAAGCTTTATCATTCGCTGCACAGCAAATTTTACCAGTAGCTCTTAAGAAAATGTAAGCGTGCTCGTCTCGAGACTCTTACCCAACTATCGACACACACTGTAACAAGCGCAGAGTTCTCTGGTAACAGGGAAACCATGACTTTCAGGAAACACATGTTTCCTGAAGCAAGAAAAACTGTACTGTGGAGATCAGAGTTACACACAAAATTATGGTTACGAGGAGAAACATAAGGGAAAATGTTGGTACGTGCTTTAAAATATACTATTATTATACATATGTAACTTTTAAACCAATCACTTCATTACACAGCACTAAGGCAGCTCTTGATATTCACTTAATCTTACCTCTGCTTGAGACTTTCAGACAGAGAATGTCACATCCAACCAAACCACAAATGTTTTTACGTTATTAAAATAGATTCTCTAAAGGTACATGCGAGTTCCATGAACACTGATATTCTTTCTGCTTTCCAGGGTTGCACCCCTTCTTAGCTATCTCAATTCTTTCATTGTAGGAAAAATAACAGAAGTCCTAAAGAACTGATGTATTATACTGAAGAGCCTGAACATAAAAGGTTCCTAATTAAAGTAACACAGCATTATATAAATATATTTGACAGACCACAATGTCGAAAAATGTGTTTATTCTTGCCATTATAATTAGTAGGCTAAACGTGAACTCATTCTGCCAATACCAATTAATATTGTCCACGGCCCACTCAAAGCGGCCACGATGATCGCAGACGACATGGCATTTAGTAGATGTTAAGATGGTACCACTTCACACAATGCCCAACCACCCTAAACTGCAACAACCAGCCGAAGTGGTTTATCACAGTAGCACATTTCCCAAACTTCTGGAGCTAACCCTTCAAGGAAATTAATTTTAACAGTCAAAATTTTAACAAATTTTAAGGAAGTCGTTTGAAGCTCAGCCATGTGGTAGATTTATGTGTCTGAGTCCCTTCAGCAAAGCCTTCAGTCCTCTGGCTCCATTTTGGTGAAGTATCTGTATTGTGGTTTTTTGTTTAGGATTTTATATGCTTTGAAGACAAATCATTATGAAGTCTCACTGACATCCAAAATGAATAAAGCATCTTGTATTATAGCAGTATTATTCCAGATAAAACCCATCCTGGGTTCCCCACTCAGTGTAATCTTACCTTCTAAAAGCCAAGACATGATACTTCAAGCCTACAGCTGCTTTGCCTTGCTATGATTTTACTTTGTAAGTAAATTAGTGGATGAAGATCTAACACTAATCTACACTACATTATTACCTCATTTTTTAATGTAGTTTATTTTTATGCTTTAGAAGCATGGGATTGGAAGGGAATTCCAAGGTCATCATGTCCAGGCTGCTACTACTCCAAGGAACTCTAAGACATTAATTCCTTCCTAAAATGCGAGCTCTGCCTTGAGGCAGACTTGTTCCTTGACCGCAGTCCAGAATGTCACTACTGACAGAACCATTCCCATGCCCAGACCAACTGCACCAACAGCTGATTCATCTCTGTTTAACCCTGTGCTAACATTGTACTTAAAGTTATTTTCCCCCCTTAATGATTATCTTCCTAGTAAGAAAACATAAAGAGCAGAATTATTTACTGTAAATACAATGAAATTAAAAACAAAAAAGACAAAAAAAAAACAGTAAGGTTTTATTTTGGTAGGTTAATAAAGCCAACCTCTTTAGTCTTTCTCAACACTTAATTCATTTCTCTTGGGTAACACTAAAGCCTAACTCTACATCTGTTACATTTTTGGTTTTTTCTGCCTCCTAAGCAGAACACCCAAACCCCATCCTATATCCCACAAGACGTCTCACCACTGCTTTACGCAATATGCGCAGTGCTGCTTATTTCACCCATCGTATTTTAGGATGCATTTCCTTTCCCCCAAATCACGTAATTATTACGTAATCATCTAATACATCCGGTTGTCTTCCTCCTTAGTCACAGCCAACTGCTGAGTTCCCAGCATACAGCAAAAATTCTTCTAGAGCCATAATAGTATGACTAAAAGCTACTTGAAGACAGCACAACAGAAATGTGATGAAATTTAACCTATTATACGAAGCTCATACTGTATAATTCTGGCTGGAAAATTACTCCTGAGTTTGTGACATCAACCAATTTAACAAGTAAACATTTGCTTTTTACTGACGACATTGCCATAAATAACAACAAGTAAGACTGGTCTTGAGATACAAATCCATAAAGCATATCACTCTTACAACATCCTAGTCTAATATTTGCATTTTCTCTTCCTTTCAGCCATTTATTTTCCTACTGAAGTCCAAACATGGGATCTATTACACTTTGTCTACAAGATTCAGCTACTGAAGAAAGCGTAGGATGCAACCTTCCTTTGTTAAAACCTAGTTCCATTTATTCCGTTGAACATTTACCTCCAGGTCTAATTATGTCTTCCTTCTAAAACTTCCTCTTACGTCTTCCGTGTGAATCATATTATCCTTGTAGTTAAATATGAATATGCAGTTTGTACTCTGCAACCCTATAGTGCTATTTCTGACTCACTGAGATTAAAGAAAACATATAATATGGCACACACAATTGGAAATCTAATTTCTTTGCAGGCTATAATGGTGGAAGATATACGCGCTTCTGACTTGAGCATATGAATTTTGCTCCGTATCAACTGACACCACTGTCCTCACTGAAAAGTGAGAGGAAGGATTAATTTATAAGACACAGAAAATATTTGTCCTTGTCTTATAATTTCTTTCCTTCTCCTTCTTTTAGATAGGAGAACAAGTTCTAGCATTTTCTTTGCAAGGTCTCACTCAGCTTAGTATCTTTATCTACACTTGCTGATATCCAAGTCTACAGTTTCCGTATCTACAGTGCACACAAGGTTAAGAGTCAGGTTGCATTCAAGCAGTTTTTAATTGAACTGTAATGACCAAGGCTGCTCCTAATTCAAAAAAATTCAGACCACAGACTTGTTTTAATAGAGAAGATGCAGCAGAACTTATCATCAGTGAGTGCTTTACCCTTGACATCAGTGGAACCAGGACCTCCCTCATGTCTACCCTAGTCTCCAACACATCTAAGGGCAAGGACACAAAATTCAATTTGCAGCTGCATAAAACCCAGTTTGATTTATGAAGGCTGAGAAGCATGTGAAATGAGTTACAAGTACTACTTTTTCCACCTCAGTTTATCAGACGTATTTTCCTGCTGGACCACAGAAAATGATATCACAAGGAAACAGGTGGTAGGAAGGAAGAGGAAGGACAAATAAAAACATAAACATAAAAAAAAGCACAGCCCAAAAATTCCAATGGTCCTTAAGGAAACAATGTGAAAGATATTGATCAGCAAATACTGCTTTCCTTGTTCTGGCTGGCTGGTCAAGATTAAATCTCCCCAAACCAAGATCCAGCATCAGCATGGAGATATTAAACCCTGAAAAAATCCGGCCTACAGAAGGGGTGTTAGATGCAACATCTTGCAACTGCTCTCCAGCTGTAAAGAAGGCATCCTGTGGCAGCGAAGGCTATTTCTTCCTGCTCTGTAATAAAGACAGCAATCAGAGACAAATGAAGCAGAAGTACATTTTACCCTATTACAGTCTTTATCCTTTTAACTGTTTTTTGTGGTTACTATATTAACTCCTTCTTCAGAAATAATACTATTGGACATATTTGTTATTTAGTGTAACTAAATGCCATTTCCAAAAGCTTCAGCCAGACTTAGGATGAATTCCTAAAACAGCTTTGTCCAGAAGAAGAACTGTATGTCAGGTGAATTAACTACCAGAAACTGGGTTTGTTTTATCATTATCACAGCGATAATGACGAATATTCAGACAGTAACAGGATAAAACTAAATCCTCAGTAGGGAATCCTTCATCTCGAGTGGCTCTTTGATGGAACTGGACTCCACAGAGGTAAATGTCTGTTATCCATAGAATGGTTTGGGTTGGAAGGCACCGTAAAGACCGTCTAGTTCCAACCCCCCTGCCATGGGCAGGGACACCTTCCACTAGACCAGGTTGCTCAAAGCCCCGTCCAACCTGGCCATCTGGCGCTGTATGTGTGTTTTGTAGTTGGCAGCCTTTCTACCTAAGAAGTAACATGTTACTCAGCCTCGCCTGTTCACATAAAATGTCATCACAACCTTTACATTTTGCATGGGAGATAAATTTGTAAAATCTGGCAGGTCTGCCCTGAGCTCCAGAAAAATCAGCATGCACTCTAAGTCCTGTTTTTCCACTTCGAATTTCCAGCCTGTTAGTAAGGCATCCACAACGGCCACCTTGGAGAGAAACGGAGAGTCAAGAGGAACTCCTTTCTGTTCACGGTGTCCTTTCCTGACTTTAGAGAAGCAAGGTAAGCTGCCTAGCAAGAGCATGTGCCCCTTAAAGCACACAACGCCTCAACAAGCTGAAGTTTACATGCGGCCACATAATTTAAGAGGAACATGCCAGTTGTCTGTATAACACACAATTTCACCATCAACCACATGCTGAGGCTGGACAATTTTGGAAGCATGCTCTGGTGAAGGTATATTCTGAGTAACAGCTTAATGTGCCCTCAGTGATGCTGAGAGACTCACGCCCACGACTCGGTTACCCTTCCTTCTTGAGGTCCTACGCAGACTTTCCTTTCTCTGCTTAGGTTGGTAAATAAAGTGCTGTAGCATCTTCTGCTTGTATTTGTTTGAGACTATCTGAGTGTAGTGCTTTGTCATTTGAATCCTGCAGTTCTCAAACTCGTTGTCACCCGTGTCATATAATCACACAGTGTACACATATCCACTCCACGCTATCCACTCGCTTTTATGTAATACTGAATGCCAAAAATAATCCTGAAACAGAAACTACTTCACGCTTTACACTACTAATGAATTAAAAGCAAAGTGTATTGTATCTTGGTAAGAATAAAAGGGGTTTTCCCCCAGAAGAAAAATGCCATTTTCTCCTAATAGGATATAAAAGGAAAAGGGTCAACTCTCTGTTGGTGCGAAGGTGTGGCAGGCAGCCAGCGCTCTCAGGCTGCAGCAATGCCTAATGGTTTAGTCGTCTCATGCATAACCTCATTCTTCATCTCATGCTTGAAGTCACTACCAAGGTCTAACAACATAATCAGAGGTTTCCACCGAGCAACGCGTGGTAAACGCAGGTGATCTACTTTGAATACGAACAACAGTGGCAGTAAGTAGCAGGGAAGAGTAACACAGATTAGAGAAGAACAATTTCAACAGCAAAGGTTGCTCAGTATTAACCCAGAAATCACATTAATACTACTCTCTCTCACCTGACTTGTTTGAAACGTAATCAATTCTGCAAAACTACACACAGTCATACCAATACTCTGTGAGAAGCAATAGTTGACCAGTATCCCTCTTACTCACATTCTCATACTATGTTTTTCAACCCAGTAAAATTCTGCGAGGGGGAAGGCTGCATCCTGTGGCCCCGTTCCGTTCCAGGGTGTCAGACAGTACTGCCCAAGGGATTTCAGATCAAGGAAATCATTGTTCTCCCAAACTAAGGCTTCTGAGATCAAGTCATGTACGTGCTGTCAATACACTTGCAATCCTCCAACAGAACCAAGGAGTAAAAAGCCAAACCAAAACGACACCAAGTAGTTTATGCATAAATCAACCATGAAGACAGCCAAGAACTTAAATCTGTATCCTCCCTGATGACTGCTCCTGTTTCTTTATTTTAAATTGAGGAGCAGAAAGCATGTGGCTATTAAAAAAAAAAAAATCCAAGGAAACCAAAATCCCAACTTTTTCATTACATCCAAGAAAGTGGAAAAAAAAATCTCATACTTAGGTTGTTTTCCCCTATTATTTACCATACATTGACTCCTTTTACTTCTCTTTTACTGTTAAGTTTTGAACAAACTGCAGTTGTGTTAAAAAAAAAAAAAAAGGTGTTGATCACACCAATTATTTTTTCACAAAACATTTTACGCACGGGTGAAACAGATGTGTAAAACAGAGGTTAAATTTAAAATCTGAATGTTGTTCTTCTGAAAAACACACACTTCCCCTTACCTAATTTATCTCAGCAGTGATGATTTTCTAAATTAAATAAGGATCTCTGAATCCTGCAGTAATCTTCACAAATAAGTGAGAGAAATACTTTCTTATATCTATTTCCCTATTTTTATCAGGAGAAATACTCCCGGTCTGGAATATCTGAAGTGCAAAGCATTGTTCCTATACTTCTGCTTTCATTTAGGCCAGCTCTGTAAACAACAACATGCAAATATCAAACTCCTCACCAGATATTCGCAAACTGTGTCTTCACAAATAAGTTTGTTGTAGAAATAAAGAGCTCCAACGCAAACAGACATGCACAAACAATTTTAAGGTTTCAACTCTCGTGTGTCTTTGAAAGGAAGTCACCAAGAAACGAATCCAAAAGTTTCTACAGTCAATAGGGCACAGAATCAAGAGGAAAATTCTTAACTTTTTTTTTGAGAAAGATTATTTTTGTCAATGCAGCAAAATGCTTAACCCATTCAAATATTGGGTTTAAAATAAACAGCAGAATATATTATAATGAAACACATTTTGTGCTGAATTACGTAACAGAAAAGGTATGCAAGTTTAATCAACTATTACTTAGCATATTCCTCGCTTGGAGTCAGACAGTATTCACACTACAAGCCACACACTCCTCAACCCTTTAAATGATCCGAGATCACTAGATGCTCCAGGCGTATGGGTACATCAAATCACACTGCAGTAATACTCCTACTGAATTTTTCCCAGTCTTACAGTACAAGTTAGGCTACAGGAGCAATCTGCATCAAACTGACCATAACGCTGCTGCAGGTAATGAAAATCAGCATTAAAAGAAAAAAACACAAATGCTCCCACCCCGACCTAAACCAACCGAACCGAGCTACTCACCATTGGCGGCTGTGGGAAACTGAGCCATCATGGTCCCGAGTATGCCTTGCTAGCTCTTAGCCATCTGCAACATAAAAACATCGTGCCATTAATAATGCAACAAGGGCAAAAACGCAGCTCTGCGCTCCCGCTGAGCGAGGGGAATGTCTGTCCCCTTCAGCTCACGCTTCCGATAGCAAACAATGCTGGGCTTCTGGCTGCTGCTGAACAAGCTGAATTTACATTTGGGAGGGGGTGGGGGAATTTTTTTTTTTTCCTATTTTTTTTTATAGGGTATGCAGTGCAGTCCTGAACCTAGTTGCACATTCTTAAAGGAAAACGGTACCAACTGTTCAGCAACTGCTGCATAATGCACACAAACAGTTGACAACATGTCAGAACATATGGCGTGGAGAACAGCCCTCTCCTGGCAGCAGGACAGTGCCGGGGTCCTAGCAGATCTTTTCCAGCTCTCCCTGGTAAATATTTATGCATATAATAAAAAAAGTTCTATGCACAGCTCCGTAACTGAACACTTCTGCTAAGAAAAGTGGAAGAACAATTACTAATCAAACTCATCCATTCCATACTCCATGAACTATTTACGAAGAAAATGCTCTCACATGACATATTCCAGAAAAATTACTTGTCCTAATAAAAAATTGTAGTCAGGTTTCCATAACCAACACAATGAAGTTATTCCTTCTTTTGAGCTACTTGCATAAAGACTCAAAACCAGCATTTAAGAGTCTCAATGTAATCTACCCTCATAATACATATCAGAGTACTAATTAATGTTATTAATTCTTTAAAACTGCAAAACATTCACTAATACTTATCTGAGGGATAAGCATAAGCACTGCTTTACAAATGTCGAATCAAGACAACACAGAAAGCTTTTTCTTTGGATGAGATAATTTTAGTAAAATACTGAAATTTATACATCATTCCCTTGTGCTCTATGTGAAAAAACTACTGCTCAGGATGAAGCTACAAAAATGAATTTTTTTCTTAACAAAAAATCCTCTCTTGGATCCCTCTGTCAATCCCTGTTCAGATACCAAACCTTATACTCCCCCTCAGAAAACCCTTCACCTTTCAATACAACCACAGATTTTAATATTAAGCACAGAAATATCCCATGCCCCACAGTCCCTCCCCCCTCAAGGAAAATCCTGCATATATAATCACAAAAATCACATAACTGGAAAGCACTCAAGCTCCACTTGTGGCCACAAGGGCATTTTTTTAATCTTTTGCACATTTCTGCAATAAAATAAAAATGTTTGTGATAAGATGGGGTTTGTTTGGTTGAAGTTTTTGTTTGTTTGGCTTGTTTTGGTTTTTTTTTTTAAATCTGACACTTCACAGACCAGTATCATGAAGACAGGGTTGTTGTTTTTTTTTTTTAATATATATATACACACAGGCATACATTTGTGTGTATATATATACACACACACATATACACATACTAGAAAAAAAAAGTAAATGGAACAATTGGCAAATCCAAGTGATCTCTCAGGGTGACATTAGGTATCAGCTGCAGAAAGACAGAAAAAGGAGGCATGGATCTATTCCAAGACATAAATTCTAAAAGAAATGGGAGTATTTTTAGATTGCCTCCAGCATCCCTTCCTAGGCTGTACCAGCAACCTACCAAGAAACACTTAAAACCTATAAATAGCTTTCCCAACAAATGCTTCCAGTGTTGTTAAACATTTCTGCAGCACATGTTTCTCAGAAAAAGCTGTTCTGTCAAGGAGGGCTAAAAGGGAACCTAAACCCACGACACAGAAGTAGGATGCTGGAGAACATCCCCACAATCGACACAGCAAAGCTCCACAGAGCTCCGCATTGACAGAGATTTCCACCAGCACGTGACTTACTGCAGATTTACTCTTAACAACTAAAGGCCACACATTTGATCTTTCCTCCAACGTATTTATTTCTCTTATTTGAAGATAGCTTTTAGGGTTTTTTAAGCGAGTAATTACAATAGAATCACAGAAGCATATAATATCCCAAGCTGGATGAGACGCACAAGTATCCCCAAGCCCAAGTCCTGACTGCACACAGGACAACCTAAAAGTTAAACCGTATCTTCAGGAACATTGTTCAAACACTTCATGAACACCCACTGGCTCAGGGCCATGACCACTTCCCCGCAGAGCTTGTTCCACCACTTGACCACCCTCTCTCAGTGGAGAACGTCTTCCTAATATCCTACCTGAACTTCTGCTGACACAGCTTTACACCATTCCCTTCTGTCCTATCACCGGACATGGGAGGGAACAGACCAGCACCTCCCTCTCCACTCCCCCTCACGAGGAAGCTGTGGGCAGCAACGAGGTCACCCCTCAGTCTCCTCTAAGCTGAGCAAACCTAGTGTCCTCAGCCACTCATAAGTCACGCCCCCTAGTCCTTTCACCACCTTTGTTGCCCTCCTTTGGCCACATTCAGGTATTTTTACATCCTTCATACACTGAGGAGCCCAAAACTGCCCGCAGTACTGAGGGTGAGGCCTCACAGTAAAAGTCAGGTAATTATCAGGCAATATAAGCCTGATAATACACTGGTTCACTCTTAAAGCCCCAAATCTTAAGGTATATTTTTAAAATACTTTATACAACTTCTAACTACAGACAAAGTCAGGGTCTGACTTCCTTTGTCTTGTTGAAGTGGTTCAACAAGAACCCTGGCTGTCTTCAAGGCCAGGCTGGATGAGGCTTGGAGCAACCTGGTCTAGTGGAGGGTATCCCTGCCCATGGCAGGGGGGTTGGAACTAGATGGGCTTTAAGGTCCCTTCCAACCCAAACCATTCTGTGATTCTGTGATAGGCGTTCCATAGGGCACATCAAGCAGAGTTAGAAACCACAGTCAGACATTGGATACAGCATAACCAAAGGTTGTGGTTTAATCCCAGTAAGCAGTCAAGTAACACACAGCCGCTCACAGATTCACAGAGTGTTCGGGGTTGGAAGGGACCTCTAGAGATCATCTAGTCCAACCCCCCTGCCAGAGCAGGATCCCCTAGAGCAGATCACACAGGAACAAGTCCAGGCAGCTTCGGAAAGTCTCCAGGGAAGGAGACTCCCCCACCTCTCTGGACAGCCTGTCCCAGGGCTCTGGCACCCTCACAGGGAAGAAGGGTTTCCTCACCTTCAGGTTGAACCTTCTGTTTGCCAGTTTATGGCCATTGCCCCTCGTCCTGTCCCTGGACACCACTGAGAAGAGCCTGGCCCCATCCTCCTGACACCCACCCTTTAGCTATTGACAAGCATTGACAAGATCCCCCCTCAGCCTCCTCTTCTCCCAGCTGAACAGCCCCAGCTCTCTCAGCCTTTCCTCACATGGAAGGTGCTCCAGGCCCTTCACCATCTCAGTGTCCCTGCGCTGGGCCCTCTCCAGTAGCTCCTTGTCCTTCTGGAGCTGAGGAGCCCAGAACTGGACATAAGGTGCTCACTCACCTTCCACCCTCCACCTCCCACCCCCAAGTAGGATCCGGGAGAGAATGAGGAAAAAATTAAAGAGAACTTGTGGGTTGAGATAAGAACAGTTTACTAATTCAAAGCAAGTGAAATCAAATAATTATACTAATACTATGTAATGAAAATAACAACAACAACAAGTAATATGTAATTTAAAAAAGGAAAAAGGGAGGGAAAACAAAATGATACAACTGCTCACCACTGGCTGACCAATGCTCAGCCAAGCCCCCAAGCAGCGATTTCCCTCCTCGTCAACTCCTCCAGCTTATACAGTGAGCATGACATTTGATGGCATGAAACGTCCCTTCGGTCAGTTTGGTCAGCTGTCTGGGTTCCGTCCCCTCCCAGCTTCTTGTAGAGCAGAAGCTGGGAACACAGGGGCAGGATCGAAACCGAAAAAGCCCTTGATGTAGACATTCCTTAGCAACAACTAAAAACATCGGTATGTTATCAGTATTATTCTCAGCACAAATCCAAAACACAGCCTTATACTAGCTACTGTGAGGAAAATTAACTCAGTCCCAACTAAAACCAGCCCACCAAGTAATCATCCATATCACTATCTGTCCTTCCAAGAGGAGTCCAAGACCAGCTGTTTCTAATACCCCACTGTTTGATATTCTGTGCCAGTGCAGCTCTCAAAAAAAATGACCAGACCAGCCCCAATGTACTGACACAGTTCTTTGCAGCATACCTGAAAATTCCCCAATTTTCCCAAGCCTGGGCTCACCCAACCTGACAAGTCTGCACCAAGCATTGCCACACACCAACCCTAGGTCTGGAAACAAGAGGGAACTGCCCGTCAGATCTGTATTAAGAGTACATTACCCTCATATGATGCAATTAAATCATGATTTAGCTCTGTTGCGTCACTATTATGTCTATAGGCAGATCCTGGCATATTTTAAAATACTAGTCCTGAAGGGCATAAAAAATCTCATACATTAACCCCAAAGAACCTTATACAAGCAACCAGAAGTCATAAAACTGATCTTTGCAGGATTTCAGACCACAGCAGCACTGGGACCGCATTCTATCCCTTTGCACAGACACCAGGGTCACCCCAAACACACAGGCTTCTCCGGTGACAGATTCAGAAGTTGTACTGAGAGGTAAAAAAAGGAAAAATAAAAGTATCGCTGCAACATAATTTCCTCTCATTCAGTTTTTCAGGTAAGGAGGGAACAGCCTGGTAAACTCAAAGTCTACACACATTTTTCAAAGGGCTGTGGAAATAATCATTCCCAAAAGAAAGGAGCTTACCCTCAACAAGTATTCTGACTTCTACGTTTCCACAGCACACCCCAAAAGCTTGGAAATTACGCATATATCAAAGTTAAAAGCAGTTTATTTTCACAAATTCCAAATCAAGTTGCTCTAGCCGCCATCTGTAAAAGTACCTTCTACCTTTATGAGACAGATGCCCATCATGTATTTACTGAGGGAAATCTCAGCCAAATATTCTCACTACAGGCCTAACCTACTTTTTGTTTTTAATGAAAGCTTTTTAATCATTAATCATAGTGAAAGCTGTAAATTTCCAAAGAACCTTATTATATAACACTACAGAAAAACCCAGTGCCACATGAGAGCCTTTACTCAGGAAAAAGCGCCTCAAGAAAAGATTATAACCAGTATCCCAGACAGATGACATAGATGAAAAAATGGCCATCACAACCAGAATCGCACAGAAAATTATCTGGTTTTGCATAATGTTGTAGAACTGGTGTTTGGTGAACTCAGTTATCAGTCATAAGAAACCATGGCAGCCACAGCACGAAATCCGCTCCGTAACAAAATGAGATCAAGCAACCCTGTGACCACTGTAGATGACATTAAGCCCTGCTGCCATTTAGGGTGAAAACAGGAAAGCTTGGATGTTACATTTAAACAGCAGAGAGGCAAGTTCTGGTAAACAAACCACCTGACTAGTCGCACTGTTTGAAGCACTGATTGTTTTCACAAACTGACCTGCCAAACTGCAGCTTCTGCTCCCTCTGTGTGTTCATTATAGCTGAAACAAGTTGAGGAAAGAAATGAGATTGCAAGGAGAGGGGACCTTACGACCATGCTGAAAGCATTAGAGCTGGGCAGGCTGCAGGAAAAAGGGAAAAGAAAAAGCCTCCTTTCCATCATAGGCATACTGCCATTTTATGAAAAACAGCCTTACCACAATCTTTGTTAATATTTCTACTGCAATCAGGTTTTTTTTCAAAATATTTCTCAGAAAAACCACAGCCACATGGTTTTCGTAGGAACGAAGGTCTAAGGCATCAGGCTCTGTCCCACCAGCTTTAACTGGAAGAAAGCAAACACTGTAGCAGCAGCATGTGTGGACACAGTATGACTCTTTTGCCTTTCTCAAGGACATAAAGAAGAGATACTACAGATTTTAGCTGTAAGAATCAATTAGCAAGGACAGAGGCTGCAGTACTAATTGACCGATTTCTCTTTGCAACACCTGTAGAAGTGAACAACACAAAGACTATTCATTAGTATTTGCCAAGCAAACAGTAACAGTGTAATAGCCCATGTAACTGTTCTGAGCTTTTTTTTTTTTATTATCCACTTGAAAACTCAGAGAATAAAAGCATTAGTAAGGCATTATAAACCACACAGTCTAGAATTTCTCTTTGTTTGAGACATAGAATGGTTTGGGTTGGAAGGGACCTTAAAGATCATCCAGTTCCAGCCCCCCTGCCATGGGCAGGGACACCCTCCACTAGACCAGGTTGCTCCAAGACTCATCCAGCCTGGCCTTGGACACTTCCAGGGCTGGGGCACCCACAGCTTCTCTGGGAAACCTGTCCCAGTGCCTCCCCACCCTCTCCAGGAAGAACTTCTTCCTGATATCCAATCTAAATCTCCCTGCTTTCAGTTTAAACCCATTACCCCTTGTAAAAACTACACACATCCCCAGCTTTCTTGTAGGCCCCTTCAGGTACTGGAAGGCTGCAATAAGGTCTCCCTGAAGCCTTCCCTTCTCCAGGCTGAACAAGCCCAACTCTCTCAGCCTGTCCCCATAGCAGAGGGGCTCCAGCCCTCAGAGCATCTTCGTGGCCTCCTCTGGACTCATTCCAGCTGGTCCATGTCCTTCTTAAGCTCAGAGCTCCACAGCTGGACACAGAACTCCAGGTGGGGTCTCATGAGAGCAGAGTAGAGGGGGAGAATCCCCTCCCTTGCCCTGCTGGCCACACTGCTCTGGATACAGCCCAGGACATGGTTGGCTTTCTGGGCTGCCAGTGCACACTGCTGGTTCATGTCCAGCTTTTCATCCACCAGCACCCCCAGGTCCTTCTCCTCAGGGCTGCTTTCTATCCACTCTCCACCAGCCTGTACTCGTATTTGGGATTGCCCCGACCCATGTATCAGTAGAAAAGCTGACCAATTAAAAAAAATAAAAGAACAACAACACAAATTCTTGGTCTGCCAAGAATTTATCTCCTTTATACAGTGGAGTTATACACAGTGACATGGCCTTCTCAAAATATGCCATGGCCAGGTTCGCAAAGTCCACCCACTCTGATAACAAATGAATGACACCAGTAACAAAACTAAGTTGCTCCTGCATAGCTAGCAGATCGCTAGCTCTTCCTGCTCCCCTCTGCTACTCTGGAGAAGAGCACTGCAAGACTTAGTTAATATTTTGTCATTTCAAGAAAAAAAAAAAAGTAAATATTTTACTTCTTAACCCTATGGTAGGAAGTCCCTTCCCTGCTCATTATTACAGAGTAACCTGCTTCCCAGTGGTGACTAAGACAGAACACAAAGTACTTTTTCTGACAAATTTCCTTCTGCCCACCCTGCCTAACAGGCTTTCTGAATATGCTGGCTACACAAAACACAATAATCTCTGTTTCTGTTTAAAACACATAATTGTGTGGTCAGTATTAATGGGTTTACGCATTTTCTTACACAGCTGCTTAGCTGTGAAAGCACCCATTCAAAACAGCAAGACCCAGTTCAACTCCCTCCTGTCTCTGGAGATTTAAAATGACTTTTCCTTCCTCCTTGGAGAAGGCTTTCCCACATTTTATTGCACAGTCATTTAAGGAAACCCATGCACAGTGTTTGGAATAGTAATGTCAACTCAGGACTTCAACCTCCTACATGAAACTCTACCACTAAGCCAGTTGCAGGTCCCTTTGCAAAGAAGGAGTTTTGCAAGAGGGATTGGGAACGACACTTCAAGAAGCTCACTATTTAAATCCCTGGCCCTTCTCCCGGGAGATGTGTACGTAAGCTTCCTCAGGAAAAGATGGGAATTGAATCCAGCTCTGACACACCCTGGAAGAATATGTTCATTAACCTGATCCCAGATGCAGACAGGCATCACCATCTCTGCTTGCTGTGCTTAAAAAGGAAAAGGAAAAAAGCAAAAAGGCAGAAAAGGCAGTGGTAGATTATTCATACGGTTTTTTTATTTTTAAAGGCTCTGAGCTTATACCTTCGAGAAGGAACTCCAGGCTGCATATCACCACCTCTCCAGAGCTGAGATACACGTGCTCCCGAACGGGTGGTAACTTAAAATATACTCTTGACTTTTTTGCTTCCTACTTTTTAATTTACATGACTCTCCATATGCTGTTTTTTCTAGATCCTGTTTTAAGACACATTGATTTGTCACATCTAATTATTTGCAAGCCTTGTACCAGAGCCCTGAGATGCTGCTCCGTGAGGTCCACACACCTTGAAACCTGCAGTTCTCGACTTCCACACTGCACCTCCTATGTCAACGCGGACTTAAGCAAAACATAAACCTTTGATGATTGTTCTCTCTTTTTGTTATTTTCTTACTTCAACCATGACTGAAAACATTCAGAGCATATGACTTAAGAACGTATCCATTTGAAATCTTTCAATCTTAGAGGAAATTTTTGAGCCCCTTGCTGTCCTTCCATCAAAAGCAAGAGCAAAACCTCCTCCTAACAGAGCAAAAATGCTAATAGAAGAATTCTTACATTGTCTTTTCCTTGTGATACAAGAGCTGCTACTTAACTCGTTGCTCAGCTTTCAGTCTCAGACAACAGTACAAAATACACAGAACATCTCCTGAACTGCTACAGCTAAGCATAAACCAAAAGATACAGAATACGTGAGCAGTTTTCCATGCTCAGCAGAGAATAATCTTCTCAGGTTTTGCGAAAGCTGGACAGATGCACGAAACCATCACTGGCTTAACTTTTCAGAACTGGATGAGATGACAAGCAGAAGAGAAGACAGGCCACAGGAGGCCTGGAAAGCAAAGAAATGTAGTTTATCTTTCATGAAACAAAAGCCAGGGAAGCCCCGTGGGAGAGAAAGCATCAGGCAGTCAAAGCAATAAAAATGAACTAGGCAGCATTATTTCAGGTGGGTAACAGACAGGTAAAAACGCATTCCCCAAAGCCCGATAGAAGAGCACGGGTGTCACGGAGGCCCAAGAGATCCCAACCAGTCCAGGAGCCCCAGGAGGCACACTGGACCGGGACCCAGGCTGCACAGTCTCACCGCCCAGCCCAAGGCTCCCGCTTCTGACCCTGCTCTCAGCCGCAAGTCCAATGTGCGCAGCTGCCAAGAACAGTCCTTCAAAGCATCCAGTTGAAATTTGGTCTCTTAACCTTTAACACTGAGCTCTACAGCAAACAGTAATAATGTTTTGACCACCACAAATGAATTTCACCAACTTGGGGAATCAATTATCACTTGGGTTAGACACACATCTCAATGTCATGTAAAGTCCCTATGAGAAAAAGTGTACCTCAGTTAGAAAGACACTTGTCCCACCTTAAGAAACTCGTAACAACTACACTACGAGTGTAGTGGAAAAAGCAAGACAGTTTTAAATTCTGACTAGTAAAATTCTTGACCTTTGAAAGATTAGACTAAAAATCAGCTCTGGGTTTTGACGTATTTATCAGAATAGCCATAATAGGTCATTTTTTTGCATTTCAATTGTATTCTTAGAAACAAAGAAGAGTAACTCCCATTTCCTGTTCCTCCCTTACTTCATGTGTATGCTGTGCAGATATCACTGATGCCACAGCGTTTCACAAGCTCCACTTGCATCAGCCTTGAAAATTTTCACTCGAAGAGCCAGCTCAAAATTACTATCTGACACTTCTGAAGCTGAAGCAACAACATCCTGTATCAAAACATCTCAAGTCAAACTGGCTGCTCTCAGAATCACAGTTCTGAAGAAGCTGTGACTTATCTGGATCAACCATGTTTTTTCAACTATCTGTAATTGCAAAAATGTTTAAAAATAATTCTCAGGTAATCGTCCTCCATTAGGTAATCCCAACATGTTGTGCTGCTACTCCCATCATATTACATCATATGAATTTCATGTGGTGTTCTGAAAATAAGTTACACAACACTGTGCTCGTCTATACATTTATGTTCAATCCATTAACTCTAGGATCCGAGTAACCAACCTGGCCAGGCTGTGTTCCTACACCGGCAAAGTCGGGAACATTCTGAATTGGAAGAAAAACTGAATTTCATCAGCTCCACCTTTGCTTTATGATTTTTATGTGACCTAATCCTCACCTTTTCGAGCATTTGGTGCTAATGGCACAACAGTACCAGAAAAACAAGTTACTAAAGTCTCAGTATAATCTTGCAACAGGCAGTAAAACAAAGTATGCCTGGATTGTAAGACTGTGTACATTGTGGATGTAAGAAGAAACTAAGACACCTCATGAAATAAAATCACCTATGTTGTTTTCTAGAGAAAGACTTATTAACTAAATCTGAGAACTTAAAAAAAAATCCTAATAGACAAGTTAATAAGTGAAAGGAGTAACAAGCATGCTTATATTCCTAGCTTGGCTTCCTAAGGCTATCACAGACAAGTAGTTAATACGTTCTTTGATGAATTCCATCATCAAGCATGAACCAAACTTAACAGAAAGGTCTACTTTGCAACGATCTTAACTGCCTATGAGATTCGCATCCTGGGCTGTATCAGAAGTGTGGCCAGCAGGTCGAGGGAGGGGATTCTCCCCCTCTACTCTGCTCTTGTGAGACCCCACCTGGAATCCTGCATCCAGCTGTGAAGCCCTCAGCATAAGAAGGGTATCCGGTTGGAGCGAGTCCAGAGGAGCGGCACAGCACTTCTGCTATGAAGAAAGGCTGAGAGAGTTGGGCTTGTTCAGCCTGGAGAAGAAAAGGCTCCGGGGAGAACTTATAGCACCTTCCACTACCTGAAGGGGACCTACCAAGGAAGCTTGGGGGGGGAGCTTTTTACAAGGGCAGGGAGTGACAGGACAAGGGGTAATGGGTTTAAACTGAAAGCAGGGAGATTTAGATTAGATAACAGGAAGTTCTTCCCAGACAGGGTGGTGAGGCACTGGCAGAGGTTGCCCAGGGAAACTGTGGATGCCCCATCCCTGGAAGTGTTCAAGGCCAGGCTGGAGGAGGCTTGGAACAACCTGGTCTAGTGGAGGGTGTCCCTGCCCATGGCAGGGGGGTTGGAACTAGATGATCTTTAAGGTCCCTTCCAACCCAAACCATTCTATGATTCATGAAAACAGGCAACCAGACAGAGAAGACACTACCAAGTTCCCCCCTTAACGAGAAAGATTGCTGTACATTTATATTAGACACCAGAAAATCCACATGGCTGAGAGATGCTCTAAACATACTGACCATGAGAAAAACTTTAACAAAAGCTTACAATTAGATTCAGACAGCCAGTGCCAGAGAAAACAAGGCTTCACCAGTGGCACTGCTCACAGCTGACTTAAAATCTCATCTTACATTGGTCTGTCACTAGAAGGAACTTGAACTTACATGCAGAGGTAAGCCGCCCAGTTCTATAATGATCAGAATTCAAAAACCACATTTCCAGATGTAATTCAGGCACCTGCAACATCTGCAATCAAGCATTTGAAAATTTCGGGATCACTTAAAAGAGCTGCTCAGCACTTTCAAAAATCTGACCAGGCACTTTAAGAAAAGCACTTTCCCCCAGAACAGCCTGTTATATCACCTATCACCAGTCAGAGTACAAAACTGTAATTTTTAAATGTGAAGTTAAAGGCTGATAACATGATTTTGAAGCTAAAAAGAACATAGTAACTATGCTATTTCACCCCATACTTAGGGTCAACCTCTGAACCTCAAAGTACACTTTGCTACTCTTTTACTGTCAAGTGATAGTGCTTGAAATAGGTCAGTCATAAAAAAAGAAAATTCCCTAATTAGTTCCACATTACCTTCTTTATCTTTATAATCACCAGTTATCACCTAAGACAAAGAGAAAAGTAAAGAACCGACACTGACTTTCCCCACATCGTTCGGCCATACGAAATGAGCCCTCCAATCGAAGAGCAACACCACAAATTCCCAAAGTCAGCAACCTACTGCTCTCACCATTTTCACAAAAGTACTATGTTGATGTCAATGTTTTACGTTTTACTAAAACATAAAACCATAGCAGGATCCATCACTGAAGCCCCTGCCAAGAGATGTGGTATTACACTGAAGTGAACGCAGCATTCAGGAGTCTATAAAATAAAGTAACTTGAAAGCAATTGAGTACAGGAGTTGCACACATACATATGGTGTATCACCAGTGCTGCCAGGAACACTGGCTGATGCCATCACAAGACAGCCCTCTACGATTTCTGGAAGGTCTTGGTGACTGGTCAAGGATCCTGATGACTGTAAAAAGGCAAAGATCACACCCACCTGCTGGAAGAGCAAGAGGAACACTCCAACAATATGAAAGGCTACTAAGACTGACTTCAGATCCAGGAAAAATGATGGAGCAAATCCTCCTGGGAACCAACTACAGCTGCTTGAAGAACAAGGTGGTGCTGGGAAACTGCCAGCATGCGTACATCCAGAACGAACCACCCCGGCACATCTCACAGCTCTCTGTGTTGAGATGACTGGCTCTGTGGAGAGGGCACAGCAGCTTGTTTTGACTTAGCGAAGGCTTTCAGCAAGGTCTCCCACAGTACCCTTACAGCCAAACTGGTGAAATACAGTTTGAATAGGTTGACTGTAAGCTGGGTGGAAAACTAGCTTGACCACTGGACTCAAAGGACTGTGATTAGCAGTCCAAAATCCATCTGGTTGGAACTAATGATGTTCCCCAGGGGCTAAAACCATGGCCAATACTGTTTAATGCCTTCACGGACAATCTGGGCAACAGGATGGGACGCACCCTGAGCAAGTTTGGACACCAAACTGGAGAGGGCTGCCCAGTGAGTTTGTGGGATTCACTACACTGGGAAATAGCCCAAACACAACCAGACATGGCTCTCACCAACCTGATCTAAGTCGGCCATGCTTTTAGTGACAGCTGGACCAGATGATCTCCGAAAGTCACTTCAAAATGAACCATTCTATGACTACATTTTAGGTAAGTGAGAGCAAGTGGAAACAGTTAAGAGCTTAAAAGCTGAGATATTGGAGGTATTTCCTTTCATGTGAAAATAGGCCAGAAACAAGCATTCAAAGTAAAGATGTCCAACTTTTGAACCAGTTTTAACAAGGCAAAGAGAACCGTCACGGACTTTAAAAGAAAAATCTCATAAAATGCAGTTTTCACAAATTTTACATGCTGAACAAACTAAACCTTTTGAGGGAAGAGCAGAGACTTGTGAACTGTTAATTAACAGGTTATCCCTCAGACCAGACACCTCTGTCTCAAATTCCAACAGGAAATAGTGATCTGGACTACACTGTCCTCCAGGAACTAATCACAAGGGCTTTTCTGGACAGACACCTGTTTTCAAGGGGTGCAAAGCTTTCTGATAACGCCCCAAGTGATGCACGTACATCACCTTTCACTTTTCAAATGGTTTTCAAATTATCCTCACCAGCTACAGAAGGACAGATGAACGAAGAAATACAATCACCTACAGAACTTCAATTTTGATAGGTGCTACTTTGCTATGGCATGAAATTAATTCACTTTTTAATACTAAAGACCACAACAGAAATATTGGTAAATAAACCTACTGTAAGAACTGATGTGATCCCCATCCCTGTAATACCTGACCTTCAGTAAATAAAGCCTTCTCAGCAACACACCGCGAAATCATCCACGGGTCACTCCTGCCTTGATCTATCCTGTCCACAACAACAGTGGCGAAAAAAAATAGGCAGCGCATAAAGCTCTGAGAGCAGAACATCACCTATGGTAGATAACGCTCTCTGGCCATCAGCACAAGTGAGCCATAGGTACAGCATTTTCGTTATTGTCCGTGCTACAGGAACATACTCTTCATTTTTATTACAGCAGCAGCTAACGACTTAGGGACACAACCCATACCCTACATCCTGTACAGACAGAGGAGGAAAAATGTAAATGCAATTCCCTCATGATAGTAATTAAAAGAACAAGCATATTCACTTGATCTAATTTAGGCATCTGATTTATGAGGCTAATTTGACCAAAATTTCTGTTTAACAGAGAGCACGGAGCAGCCTAAATCCACGTTGAGATCAGAGTGGGAACTAAGGTTTCTCTAAATACCCAGAGGTAGGGTGGTGTGACTCCTCCTTCCCAGCTGAGTAAGAATAAAAAATACAGACAAACAAAACAGGGAAGGTAGAGTGAAAACATGAGAAGAAGATGAACAAGGTTTAGCAGCTGAATGAAACTCAGCTAGCTGTTCATCCAATTAGTGCCCCAAACTCCTTATTTCTAAACATCACCATCGCATCAGTGGCCATAAATATTTGTCACAGCTACAGTCTTTGAATGACAACCGAACCTCAGATGAACAGTTTTAAATTCTTGAAAGCCAGCTGCGTTTTTATATCGCCGATGGTACCCAGAGCGCAGCGAAGCCGTGCTGCCTCGCACGCTTTGTATGTTTTCCTGTGCACACGCAAGCGTGGGAGCTGGTGCCTCCACAGGCAAGAATGAACAAAAACTAGTTTAAAAAACACGTTCCCAAGAGAGATGCGGACCACAGGGCGGCCTGAATGCAAGGGCAAGCAGCTTGTAACTTCTCACTCCAGCGTTTTAGATGGGGAATTTCCAACTGGTGTTTAAGAGAACCGCTGTAATAAGTTAAAGATCACAAGTACTATCTAAAGCACAATCTACTTTCAAGTTCTGCTATGGGACAGATGTCAGTGACAACTGCTGTGAAAGCCACCGTACTGTATTTAAAACAGCATGTTTAGGGAACTGAATCAGGTACGCCAGCGTCATTCCACTTCCTGCATTACTTCACGCGACGGTGTGCAGTCGAGACCAAGGAAAGCCAGTGCAGAACAGTTTGCAAACTTCAACTGCAGAAACCGGTTCACGTTTCCCAAACGCTGGGTTTTGACAGTAACTACAGGAAACAAAGTCACCACCATCATAATAAAACAGGGGTCTGTTAACACTGACTCCGGTATTCCTTACCCTTGCAGAGCAGCGAGCTAAGCCCAGCAGCAGCAGCATCACCGGCAGCAGCAGGGACTACCGCCGCTACCGGCAGCTCAGCCCGGTCTGCCGCCTCCCCCGCCCCGCAGACCACCGGCCAAACTTCACTCAGCAGCTCCCGGGAAGAGCAGTTCCCATAAAAACACCGGGAACGGGACGGCGGCGGAGAGCGCGGGGGGAGCCCAGCGCGGCGGCTGACAGCGCCCGGCCCCGCCGCCGGCGGGGGGCTACCGGCCCTGCCGGGGAGCCGGGCGACTCAGCTGCCCCCCGGATGGGCGAAACGCACTCAAAACGCCCTTTTTAAGACAAAAACACCACCCCACAACCCTCGGAGAGGGTGAAAAATAATAAATAAACCGGCTTGGCGTATAGAAACCCCGACTGTTCCTGCCCCCACTCGCCCGCTGCCCGGCCCTACCCCGCCGCCCCGGGCCCGCAGCTGACAGCCCCGCGCCGCCGGAGCTCGCTCACCCCCCCGCACCGCACCGCACCGCACCTCCCTCCCCGCGGCCGTGCCTCGGGGACGAGGCCGAGCCGCGAGCGCCGAGAAGCCGCAGGCCGCCCCGCCACCGGTACCTGTTGCGCTGTGGGTGAGCGCCTGCTCCGCACGGGCTGCCGCCTCCGCCGCCTCCGCCTCCCGCCGCGGCGTCAGCCCCACAACATGGCGGCGGAGGCGGGGGCCGCCCGGGAAAGGAGGAAGGGGGGAGGGAGCCGGCGGGCACGGGCCGCGGGCGCCGCTGGGTGCCGGCTCCGGGCCCGGCAGCGTGGGGGAGGGTTGTGAGGCTGGCGGCGTGCCCCTGGCGGAGCTCGACCGCATCCCGAGCGGCGGGCGGGCGGCCCCGGGCGGGGGGGTATCGGTGCTCGGGGTGCAAGGCCGGAGCCTTGCCGGGGGTGCTGCCTCCCGGGTCTGGCCCGAGCTAAGCAGGGGGTGCCGCGCAGCCAGCCGTGCTGCACCGTTACAACCTACCCTTTAAAGACCTTAACTGGCAGAAAATTTACCACATCCTTACTGATCCTTTTTCTCACCATTGATTCCAACCACTGCCTCCCCATCTGCCCCCTAAATCACTTTTTTCTTCAGTTGTGTAACTATATTTAGAAAGAAAGGGTAATAAACGCTAAAATAACCTCAGTCCTATCCCGCCTGTTGGTTTCTTGTGGAAGCTGAACAGCTAGCACCTCCGGTTCCATCATTCTGCACAGACAGGACTCACAGACTAATTTTTCCACGCTGTGAGGCCATCTGCCTCCTGGGAGGGGGATGACAGTGCCCTTGGGGTGCTCCTCAAGGGAAAGAGGGTCCCACTGGAGCACCAGGGAGGAGGAGGAGGCTGCCACGAGGAACCAAATTCAGCTGGTGCGCAGCATGCGAAATATGTAAGGTGTCAGGGATTTAGCTCTTAAAAAATTAAAGAATCCTATAGAAAGGAAACACGTAGAAAATGCCATCATCTTTAAACATTAAATATTTTCTGTCTCCAAAGAACGGATCTTGCTATGTACAGCACCTTTCTGCTACGATTTTGCTGTGTAGATAACTACATATCACTCTGGTCGACACCCAGCTGAATATGAGCCAGCAGTGTGCCCAGGTGGCCAAGAAGGCCAGTGGCATCCTGGCCAGTATCAGGAACAGTGTGGCCAGCAGGACTAGGGCAGGGATCATGCCCCCATACTGGGCACTGGTGAGGGTGCACCTCAAACACTGTGTTCAGTTTTGGGCCCCTCACTGCAAGAAAGACACCGAGGTGCTGGAGCGTGTCCAGAGAAGGGAACGGAGCTGGGGAAGGGTCTGGAGCACAAGTGCTGTGAGGAGTCCTGAGGGAACTGGGGGTGTTCAGCCTGGAGAAGAGGAGGCTCAGGGGAGACCTTATCACTCTCTACAGCTCCCTGAAAGGAGGGTGCAGAGGGGTGGATGTTGGTCTCTTCTCTCAAGGGACAAGCGATGGGACAAGAGGAAACAGCTTCAAGTTGCACCAGAGGAGGTTTAGATTGGATATTAGGAAAAGTTTCTTCACCAAAAGGATTGTCAGGCATTGGAATGGGCTGCCCAGGGATGTGGTAGAGTCACCATCCCTGGAGGGATTTAAGAGATGTGTGGATGTGGTGCTTAGGGACATGGTTTAGTGCTGGGCTTGGCAGTGCTGGGTTAATGGTTGGAATTGATGGTCTTACGTATCTTTTCCAAACTAAAAGATTCTGTGATTCGCGCAGAGCAGATTTTTACACTGACTCATTATTCTGGTTTCTTAATGAGCCTTTCCAGTTTGTTACACCTTTTATGTTATTGTGCCATGCAATGGTCATAGCCACATACTAACACATACTAGTCCTAGTATTTTTGCTTAAACATCTAATGTTTGCATTTGCCATTACAGCTGCCACATTGCATTGGCAGCTTGCATTCATGTATTTATCACCGTTGTGATCTCCTCAGCCCTCATTCGATTTAATGCTTTCGAAGATACCGTATTCTCCTTAGCCCGATCCCAGAAGCACGCTTGGTATTTTTGGTCCTATGCACAGCCAGCAATCTTGTCTTTGACACATAGATACTTACCATTTAGGTGGATTAAAACACGTTGTTCAAGGGGCACTTGCTGACTGCGATTTAAATCACTCAGTGGCCACCAGCCCTGGTGGCCTTCGGCCTTCCACTGTTTTGAAGTGACCTGCAGATTTCATGATCAGTGCTTCATTTCGTTCCAAATAACTGACCGAGCTCACAGAGCAGCCCTGAGTCAAGAACTATGAAGCCCCATTGAAAAGTCTCTCATTTGAGATTTTTCATTTGAATTGCTTTCTAGTATCTCTTAAAATGCAGCCTTTGATTCATTTAGTACACATTATAGTGATGTAGCATAGTTCTAAATGTGACCCTGAGTAGGCAGCACAAGCCTGCTTTGGACTGAAAATCAGTGTTTGCGTTGGACATAAGGGTCTACAGGTTCTTAAAGGCTGTTGTAGGGTGGATGAAGATAACAATAAACCAGATAAACATGTTTCTTCTCATAGGAGAAAGAGATCAGGTTACCAATTACAGTAGTTAAGTATTGGGAAGGGCAGTGGAAAAATCTATCACCAGTAGTCTCTAAGAGCAGGTTACACAGATGCTTGTGACAAGTTAGGTAAATAGTTGATCCTGCCTCGAACATTGAACGAGGTGTCTTCTCAAGGAACCTCACAGCTCTTTTCTTCTGTAATTAATGCTACCAACAGGTCCCGCCAAGCGAACAAACTTGTGCCATGGACGGTGTGACATTTGTCCCACTGGCCAAAAGGCCATGCAGAAAACAGGGCAGGAGCCCTGGGAAGCTGTGCCAGACAGAGGCCGGGTATGTGGTAGGGCGTGCGTTTTGTGCACATGATCAAAGGGAAATGAATCATTCAGGGGGGGAGTTTTAATGTATATTTAGATTATTTTAATTTTATATTCAGTCTGCAACTGCTTAAGGCTACAGCTAGGCTAGAATATGACCTTAGTGACTGTCACTACATGCTTTGCTGCCCCTGTGCCCTCTGCTGCAGATTCCAGCAGGAACAAGGGAGATACCTGGAAGCTGTAACATCTTAGCTTTGAATACCACCTTAGAACACTACATGCAATTTTGTACCCTAACAATATTTACAACTATTATTTACATATGTTGATATTTTGTGTTCTGTTAAACATTCCACTCTCCCCACCCTAGATAATTCATACGCCAAATAAAGCCAATAATGGCTTTTGTAATATGCAGACTTGCCAATCTGTGCATATGAAATAGGATATATATGCTTTCTTCGCTGCTGGGAATGAGACTCCTCATGTGATATTGAAAAATATCCGGAATTACTTCCCTACTCCTGTCTGATAACATACTGCCATCTGAAGATAAGTTATCAAACTTATTAAAAAAAATTACAGCCAAATATAATGCGTAACCACTGCCTTTGAGGTGACAAAGTGCACAAAGCAGGAAGTGTATAAAGGACGTTGGGACACTTCCTTGTGTAAATATGACAGATGGGGAAGGACTCATCTGTGTTATTAATGTTATGTGAGATTCCTATAGAAAAGTATCGATGTAGCTACATTTTACAACTACAGATGTTGCCTAATACCTCCTCTGATAGAAAACTGAAGCGAGGAAAACCTGCAGTACTGTGAACTTCGTCGGCTGGGAAGAGAGAAGTCAGAGAGAATGCAAATTTCAGCTGACTCTAGAGAGAAAACCTTGTGTAAATAATTAGCATATCAAACCTTTATGTATTCTTATTCTAGATAAGCTGAATGCTGTTTCATCTGCATTACCACAAAGAACCAGAGCTATTCAGAGGTATTAGAACAACAAATATCTGTAGATGCACTAATTAGCAGGAAAAGGAGCAGAACTCACAGGCTGCTGTGAAGACACATTTGAATGCAGCAGCCCCTCACTCACTCTTTTTGTAACTGGAACACACACACATTCAAAGATTAGTGTGAGCTGTAAAAAATGCATCCTTAAAGTGAAGCTGCTCATCTTACCCAACCTGGGAAGACTCTTACACAGATGTCTTTTAGTGATGTCTGAGGCACAAACTAGTATTGCATCTGTTTTGTCTAATTTGTTTTTTTTTTAATTAGTAGCTGCATTACCGTGTCTTTAAAATGAAGAATTTTGTCCTCTGCTTTGCTAGAATGAAATTTGTTTCCATGCAGAGTTTGACTACTGCTTAAAGTATGTTCAAAGTAGGTTCTACTTTATGAAGGTGGAGTTTCTAAAGGCACTGTTGCAAATGCTGCCTTTAGGCATCTCAGGGGTTGAGGAGAGAGCTTTTTGCAAGCCCCAGCATGCAGTTTTGGGGGCTGATGTCAAGTACTAAGTGAAATAAAAGTCCCTTCTAGCAGTAGTTAGTACCCTTCTAGCAAGGAGTAGACAGTGTCTAAGCAACTTAAAACTGCAGGAATTAATTTGTTTGTCTCCGAAAGCCATTGAGGTAAGAGAAATTACTTAATAGTAACTGTTGAGTAATAGAAAAAACAACTGAAAGGAGAAGAGACTGGTGGTATGATATAGAGTTGTTCCAGACACAGGGGCAGGGCTGCAGCACAGCAGCTACCCAGAAGAGACCAATTAAGATGAAATGTGTGGGAGAAGCAGAAGTAGGATTTACTACACATGCAATGTCTTATCATCTAGTATTACTATGTTATAATTTACTATCCTGCATGTCCTTGCACATCTGAGCCAACATCAACATAGAACTGCAAAAGCTGACAAGATATAATGAAGATAGAGAAACTAGAAATATTAAAAGCCACTCAATTTTCACATTAAGGCTTTACTTTTTAATCATTATCTGTACTCTGTCCTCAATTTCCTGTTACAGGCAATTTTGTTATCTTTACTTACTAGAAGATCTCCACTGATAGCAAAAGAGATCATGAATAAAGTTGTTTAGCCTGAGCCGAGCAGCAGTAGGTAATACTTCTTCCCTGCTGTCAGTTTACTCCATAATATTGCTTATTTTCTCCTCTGTGCAAGCAAACAGCAGAAGGGAATGCTTTATTCTCCCTGTCCAAACCCTCTGGCCAGGTAGCATCTAAGCTTGTTGACAGACATGTTTCTGCAGGTGTATGTTGAAAACAGAGAAAGTTAAGCCAGAACATAAATGAACACCAGAAATCAGATACTGCCAAGAATAAGCCACATTTTGTGGACAGTTACTGATCACGGATCAAGGAACGTAAAGTAAAGCAACAACTATTTCAGAACGGTCAAAAAGCACTAATTGCAGCATAATGATCTGCACAGGTTCCTCATGTGATGTCCTGTTGAATGTTGCTTGCTAATGAGAGACATTTCCTCATCTGAAGAGTCCAGCTTGTTGTCCCAGCTATAAAGAACTACTTAGAAACAGCCACGCCTACCTGATGAGTGACAGCTCTGACCCCTTTATTAGATTCAACTGTATTATTCATGCTAAATTTCCTTTTGCACCTCCTCTTTTTCGCCTCACCTCACACAGAAACAGTGACTCCTCACTTAATGCTGCTGCTGGGTTTCATTTCTACATCAGTATTCAACCGTTTTCTTCCTTTTGAGCAAATGCTAGCTACTCTCTTTAGCCTAGGTCTTCATTTAAACCTGGAGGCACAAAACACAATGGGATAAACAAAAGGACAAGTTAATATTTACTTTCCACACCTAACACAACAGGGGTGGTGCATTTCTGATGTTGGTCCTGAGAAATAATTTATCAAAAAGGTATAGAAGGCACAAAGCAGGCGCTGCATCAAAAATAGTACTTCTAGAGATGCTGGCTTGGATTTGGAACCAGAAACCCACACAGTTCTTTAACACCAAATAGTACACACTACTGTATTCATTTGCAGGATTTTCTGCTACTTAATAGTTGTGTAAAATAAAATATTAACGTCCCTGCTTTGTTCCCTGCCAAGCACGGATATTATTTTGATGGAGAGCTGGACTGGATTAGTTCAGAGTGGCTAAGGCTCCTTTGGCCAACCACCCTGAAATGATTCTGAGACCCATAGAACATCTATGTAACCACAGAGAAAGTCGATTTCCAGACAGGCCACATTGTGTTGCGAAGGAAGGCGGCACTGACACATGCGGACTGAATTATAGAATCGTAGAATGGTTATTCTGTGGACATTCTCTCTGAGAATCATGACAAACTTTTGCCAACTGCTGAGCACACACAGAGTTTTACTTGCAAAACCTAGCTGCAGCGCAGGCTGTCAGAAACACTGAAGCACACATGAATGTCGTAAGTTTCAAGTGCTGGCAATGACACGAGTGGCGTTAAGCAAGGTTATTTGTTGCAATTTGCAATCCTTATGCTGTAATTAGTAAATAATATGTTGGTAAACCAGAGGAGCAAGTTCATTTCAGATGCATTTGTTCCTCCACACTTGTGTTTTAATGAAGGCCAAGAAGTCAGGCTAATTAATCCCAATACGCTGGTATCATAGAATCACAGACTGGTTTGGGTTGGAAGGAAGATCATCTAGTTCCAACCCCTCTGCCATGGGCAGGGACACCCTCCACTAGACCAGGTTGCTCCAAGCCTCATCCAGCCTGGCCTGGAACACTTCCAGGGATGGGGCATCCACAGCTTCCTTGGGCAACCTGTGCCAGTGCCTCACCATCCTCTCTGTGAAGAATTTCTTCCTGATATCTAATCTAAATCTCCCCACTTTCAATTTAAACCCATTACCCCTTGTCCTGTCACTACAGGCCCTTGCAAAAAGCACACACCCCCCCAGCTTTCTTGTAGGTCCCCTTCAGGTACTGGAAGGTGCTATAGGGTCTCCCCAGAGCCTTCTCTTCTCCAGGCTGAACAAGCTCAGTTCTCTCAGCCTGTCTCCATAGCAGAGGGGCTCCAGCCCTCTGATCAGATTCGTGGCCTCTTCTGGACTCGCTCCAACTGGTCGATATCCTTCTTATGCTGAGGGCTCCACAGCTGGACACAGAACTCCAGGTGGGGTCTCATGAGAGCAGAGTAGAGGGGGAGAATCCCCTCCCTCAACCTGCTGGCCACACTGCTCTGGATACAGCCCAGGATCCAGTTGGCTTTCTGGGCTGCCAGCGCACACGGCTGGCTCATGTTCAGCTTTTCATCCCCCCGTACCCCCAGGTCCTTCTCCTCAGGGCTGCACTCAATCCATTCTTCACCCAGCCTGTACTTGTGCTTGGAATTGCCCTGACCCAGGTGCAGGACCTTGCACTTGGCCTTGTTGAACTCCATGAGGTTGGCAGTGGCCCATCTCTCCAGCCTGTCCAGGTCCCTCTGGATGGCATCCCTTCCCTCCAGCATGTCGACTGCACCACAGAGCTTGGTGTGGTTGGCAAACTTGCTGATGGTGCACTCGATCCCAGCCACTGATGAAGATGTTAGTGCATTTGCTAGAAATGTTTGGTTTGTTTGGGTTTTTTTTCCCCCAAGCTTTCAGTTTTAGGTAGTAGAAACGTGTCATTGAACACATATTGCTAATTTATGTGGTAAAAGCTGGTGTGCGTGCCCATAGGGAGACAGTGGTGGGGAAGACCAAATAATACCCAGCCCAGCTACTCCTCACAGGGGCCATCAGCCCACCAAAGACCCAACTCCACAAGCCCAGAGGAGCACAGGGGACAATGGCAGGCGACATCCCAAGGTACAGGCTCCCCAGGAATGCCCCTTTCCCAGGGCTGACCCAGCAGAGCCATCAGCCCCAGGGTCCATGCATGACACTCCTCGAGGTGTCTTGGGAATGGCTCTCCAGGACTATGGGGGTTACTGCCTTGGGGGTATGCTGCTCACTATGGGATGCAGGGGAAAAGCATTTTAGGATTGCATGGGGCTTATTATGGAATGTTATGGGGAGGAACCAAAGGTGTGGAAAAGGAGGGATTTAGCTGATTTGGAGAGAAACAAGCATGGGAAATAGAGGGGCCTTGAGGGATCATATGTTCAGGTGCCAGCAACTGGGAAGACTGGAACCCAGGAACCAGTAGTAGTCTTAAGCAGTGTACCTCATGGTGATACCTCTTAGCTGAATTTTGTGAGGTTCTCTGCAATGACATGTCGCTTTTAAGGGTTGAATGATATAAGAATCGACTTTAAACAAATAATCTCACATCTTTCTGAATGCTTTGTGACTTGCTGTGAAAAGGAAAGTTTTCCAGATTCACAGATTTCTGGAAAGGTGCAGGCATCTATAGAGGAAATAAGTACTATAATGAAGATGGGCAAAACAGTGTAAGGCAGTAAACATATGATTAATAACAAAATTAATAAAATCAGGGATTCATTGACAGGGCAACCAAATCTCTCTGGTTTTACAACAGTTTTTGGAATCTACACAGAAGCTCTGTGTTGATGAAACGTAGAAATTTCTTGACTGTGACTCTAGCTTGACAGTTTGAGGTGCTACTGCCCTTCTCTGCCTGACATTGTCCTTGAGTTTTCCACGGCAGGCCACAGCAACACAAACTCTTCCCACAGCTGCTGCGAATACCATCGTGCAGCACCTCCAAATGGTGGCTTAAAATTGTTGTATTCAGAGGGTTGGATCTAGTTTTCAGTCTTTTGCCAAAATTCCGTTGGCCTTTCAGATTTAGGGTTTTTCTGTGCTTGAAAGTTGTTTCTGAAGAGTGGTTAAGTCTTCCGGACCAAGTCACTTTGTAACTTATGTTGACATTAAAGTTTAACAGAGTTCAAGCCAGGGCCGAAATCAATGGAGTGTGAAAAGAGACCATCCCATCAGCCACTCCTGCCTCACTTCAATCGTCATGCAAGATGCGTCTCTCTGTCATGCCGCTTCTTGCTTCGGTAAGGGAAACCTGTAACAATTTGCTGATCTACTTCACTGATTTCAGAGTCTTTCTTAAAATTCATTTGCCTGAAGAATGTTATAATGGTTAGACTGCAGAGTCACCAAAACAGCATCAGTTGTCTAATAACCAATGATTGTAATATTTCTCACTGATAATCCTCACCTGTCTGTATGTTACCTTTAACCTTCAACTCTAAATAGTTTAAGGTAAAATTATCTTTATGTCCCATGTCAGCAGTGTCTGGAAAAGGGCTTTTACTGCCTAATAAAATAAATTCATTGGCACTTGGCACTGGCAGTCCTTCTAAAGAGATACTATGCCGCATTGCTGCAGTTGAATTTGCTTTTTCTCTGCTGCACTGGGATCATCTTGATGGAATGCCACTGCCTAGTTTAATATCTTGGCACTTAGCGAGCACATTAACTAGAGTGACAACTGCAAACGTGGCAGTTTCAACTTGCTAGAAATACCAAGTGTAAATAGTTGTGTTCCACGTTTCTGCCATGCTGAAGTCCTGGACCATTTTGTCTCACAAGGAGCCAGCTCAGTTGTGTCTAAGTAGCAGTCACTGGAATGAGAGGATTTAAAATCAGATGAAAGAGAAGAAACTCTTTATTATGGAATCACAGCAAAGGAAAGGAGCTTTGTTACTGTTAGAAGGACATCAGAATAACAACAGGTTCCTGGTAAAACTCACAAGATCTTTGTTTAGCATCATGAAGTCTCCATCCATCCAGGAGTGATAAACAAGTGACTTCATTGGCATTATTCCAGGTCCATCTACATCAGCAAACTCTGCATTGTCCATGTTATGATGGAGAAACTCAATAGACCTGTGCATCCCCAGACTATCCTTCACTTCATCCCTCAGTCAGAGAAACCACGCAGGAAAAGCACATATCAATTCTGCAGCTATGAGGCAGCTGTGAATCAGAGCTCGCAACAAGTCAAATTTAGGCACAAATCCAAAGGGAAGTTTAGTTCCAGTGCTTGTGGAACTACTTAATTTTTCCACTAGACCCCCAATATTTTCGGTGCAGAAGATGAATAATGCTTGCAAGATGAATGGTGCTTACTGAATTGTTACTTTGAAGTTTTTATAATTCTCATTATTCATTGTATGGCCTTGGACTTTATTGAATACATACCATTAAGAACCAGTGCTGGGTAGAAATATCTTTTAGTTCTTTTGGGTTTTTATGTTGTTCTTACTGTAATGGATGCATCACAAATGCAGTTTTTTCTTCACAAGTTTCCTGAGGCAAGTTAATATTAGTTTCTCCATCTTACAGATGAAGGACAGAAAGATGGAACAATTTAGGCAAGAACATTTCAAACATCCACTATTTTGGGGTATTCCTCTTGAGACACAGAGGCCTTACTTGAAGGACTTGCTCTGCCTAGCTGTCATGATTTCATTTGAAGCTGGATTGCTTTCTTTCCACATAGCCCATCACACATAGCTTGAGTCAGCACTGCAGAAATGAAAGGCTGATACAAGCTACGGCACAGCGCTTCACCATGCAAAGCAATTTAAGCCATCACTTGCCGCCTTCCTTCTGTTCCCAGCCATATGTTCCCCTGCCCTCGCACCGGTGCCCACACCTGCCTGGCACCTTCAGCCAGACAAACCTGGAGAAAGGAATAAGTGTGAGCAATTAGCTTTGGCAAGATGTAACAGAGTAAGCTTCATCTTTATCATAATGTGTTCATATAAAGTATATTTAGTTTATGTTATTAGTAACTCAATGTGTTGGGTTCATTCAGGAAAGGGCTAACTCCCTTTACTCTGGTTGCCAGGGAACTATGTTGCTGGATGCTAAGAGAAAACGTTGATAAGGCCTCAGCTGGTGCTGGGGATGGCCTGTACTGGATTCAAGGTCTTTTGTCTGCTTCGGATACTGTAGCTGACCCAGACTGACCAAGGAAGTATTTCATTCCATAGTACGTCACGTTCCGGTCTCTTGGGTGGGGAAGGGGGTCCAGTAGCCATTACTCTGCCCTCTCCCTCTCCCTTACTCCCTTGCTCATTTATTCCCGGGCACTTGCTAACCCTCCTGTGGTAGCTGCTTTGCCAACTCCTGTGCTGGCTTGTTTGTGTGGGAGCTGGTGTGTTGTTTAGAGTTCCTGGCTGTGCTATCGCTGACGGGGTTCACTTGGAATCTGCTGCGTAGGCTCCCGGGCTCCGGCCTTCAGGCCGCGGCTCTCGGGCTGCGATCGCTCTCGGGCTGTGGGTCTCGGGCTCTCAGGGTCTGATTTTCATCCCTCAACATCTGGGTGTGCATTGGGCAGTGGATGGTGGGAAATTGAGACAAAATTGTAACAAAATTGTAACATATTGTATATGTTGTATGATATGTTTCATTTTCTACTATTTTAATTATTTCTTATCAGTAGTATCTGTATATATTGATTTAGATTTAATTAGTAAATAGTTCCTATCTCAATTTTACGGGCTCCCTTATTTCTTTTCCCTCTGATCCTTCCCCTTCGCTGGAGGAGGGGAGGGGGATTTGTGAGAGCGGCTTCGTGGTGTTTTGCTAGCCGGAGTTAAACCACGACATTCGATTAGCTATTTCATTTATAATTATTCACGTTTATAATTTTTAATTATTCATAATTATTATAAATTATACATATAATAACAACCCCAAGTTTTTGGTAACCCAGCAACGAGCAGGGGAAGTACCCAGCACGGCGGCCCCTGCCACAACCAGGCTCACGGCCCTTCAAATTTCACTTTTACGCATCAGTGATCAATTAATTACCAGCAAAATGGTAACGTTCCACCTACGGGACCCGTCCCACCTTCCCCTCCGCCCGCACCGCAACGGCCACGCCGCGCCCACCCCCTCAGCACCTGCTTCCGCCCACCGCCCCGGCTCCTCCGCCGTCAGAGGGACACGCCCCCTCGCCCTCATTGGACAGCTGTTCCCCGTGCCCCGCCCACCTGCCGGCGGGACGAGGCGGGACTGCCCAGGTCAGAGTTGGCGTTTTGGAGTCACCGCGCATGCGCGGTGGGGAGGTGGCGTGCGTCGGGGCCCGGCGGTCTCTCGGCGGGCGGAATGTTCCGCCGTCCCCCGCGTAACTTTCGTGGCCGGCGGCGAGCGGCGTCCAGCGGCAGCAGCAGCGACGACGACGATGATGATGAGTCGGTGGTGGCCGCTGCCCCGCCGCCGGGCCCCAGCGCTGGCTCCGACTCCGAGCGGGAAGCGGAGCCTGAGGAGAGTGAGGGGGACCCTGGCAGCACCGCCTCGTCGCCCGAGGGGACCAGGGCCGCTGTCGCGGCGGAGGGGCTGCTGCCTCCGCGCGAGTCGGCAGACAGGCCAGGGAGCCGGGAGGAGAGCGGAAGGGCAGCTGCGGGCCGAGCGCTGCGCCTCGCTGGGCCGGCGCCGGCGGGAAAGGTGCTGCTGAGCTTCGGTAGCGAGGAGGAGCGGGAAGGTAAGGGTTCGGCGGCGCGGCGCGTCCCCGCCGCGCCACCTGAGGGCCGGCGGAGCTTACTCCGCCCCGGGGTGGCGGCTGACACCCTCACACCCCGCCGGCTTGGAGAGCAGGGGAAGCAGCCAGGCTGGGTGCAGCCGGTCTGGGAGCTGGGGTGAACAGGTTGCTCCTCCGCACCCCGCTATGGGGGGTTTCCTGCCTCATTGAGCCCTGGGGGGCACAGCAGGTCACCTCTGGGTCTCTTTGGGACTGCAAATAGGAATACTGTGTTATGGCTAGGGCTGCTCTGAGGGTTTATAAGAGAAATGCATATAAAAGCACTTCATAGATGGCACATGCCCGTGTGCTTTTGGCTAAGAAGCATTTAAAAAGCTTCCTAGAGCTGGAGGAAACCAGAGAAACCAAGAAGATTCATATGTGATTCGGTGACCAGCATAGTTATTGGTGAGCTAGCTTAAATAACTGGAACTTAAATGTTTATGTGACTCCCGGGCAGTTTCTTTTGTAGCTGATGAGAGTGGGTCAGGGAAGCTTATGGGAGCCACTTTGTGATGGACACAGACTACATCTCAACAGTACAGTGTTGCTGTATTGAGGAGGCTGAGCTGCACGTATTTAAATTAAGAGGTGGTGGATCATGAGTGATAAAGCCTTAGACCCAGTTAGACTGTATGGAGTCAGGGCTTCAAAAAATATGGTGTGCACACATAGAGATTACATGCACTTTATATATATACGTACATATCTATTATATGCAGTATATATGTGTATATGTAATACATATGTACGTGTATGTACTTCTCTCTTTGTTAATGTTACTCAGAATAATTTTGTTTTATCTGGATAGGTGAAGAATTTTTTAAAATTAAAAAGCCATCCTTCAGTGAAGTAGCCTTTAGAGTTCGAAAAAAGGAAAGCCTACTGCCTGCACAGACAGAAATTGAAGAAAGCAAAAGTAAGTATTGTTTTTGGTTATGTATCTTATGGAATACGGCTACGAAAATACATTACAAAATTGGTAAATGCAGAGTAATGTACAAATACTGCTCTTAGATGTCTTTGTTACCTGAACCCAGGACTGCACTTGTAATGTTACTTTACAGGTTTATAATTTTAATCTGTTTGTGCTGAAAGTGTTTCCCGTGTGGCCTTGGTAAAACACTGACAGAACTTGGAGACTGTTCTTGAATACCTGGGTTTGCAGAACCCCTGTAGTACATCAGAGTTGTTAAACTTCTGATAAATTTATACCACAGCATCATATCATATCTCACCTCTGTGTCTGGCAAGATCATGGAGCAGATCCTCCTGGAAATCGTGCTAAGGCACATGGAGAATGAGGAGGTGATTGGTGACAGCCAACATGGCTTCACCAAGGGCAGATTGTGCCTGACGAATATGGTGGCCTTCTACGATGGGGTCATGACCTTGGTGGATAGAGGATGGCCAACTGACATCATCTACCTGGACTTGTGCAAAGCCTTCGATACCGGCCCACACGACATCCCTGTCTCTAAACTGGACAGACATGGATTCCGTGCATGTACCGCTCGATGAATGAAGAACTGGCTGGCTGGTCGCACTCAGAGTTGTGGTCAATGGGTCAGTGTCTGAGTGGAGACCACAGGGGTCAGTGTTGGGACCAGTACCGTTTAACATCTCCATCAGTGACATGGACGATGGCATTGAGTGCACCCTCAGCCAGTTTGCTGACGACAGCAAGCTGTGTGGTGTGGTTGACACACTGAAGGGAAGGGATGCCATCCAGAGGGACCTGGACAGGCTGGAGAGGTGGGCCACTGCCAACCTCATGGAGTTCAACAAGGCCAAGTGCAAAGTCCTGCACCTGGGTTGGGGCAATCCCAACTACAGGTGCAGGCTGGGTGGAGAGTGGATCAAGAGCAGCCCTGAGGAGAAGGACCTGGGGGTACTGGTGGGTGAGAAGCTGAACATGAGCCAGCAGTGGGCGCTGGCAGCCCAGAAAGCCAACTGGATCCTGGGCTGTATCCAGAGCAGCGTGGCCAGCAGGTTGAGGGAGGGGATACTCCCCCTCTACTCTGCTCTTGTAAGACCCCACTTGGAGTTCTGTGTGCAGCTGTGGAGTGGAGCCCTCAGCATCAGAAGGATATGGACCAGTTGGAACGAGTCCAGAGGAGGCCACGAATCTGACCAGAGGGCTGGAGCCCCTCTGCTATGGGGACAGGCTGAGAGAGCTGGGCTTGTTCAGCCTGGAGAAGAGAAGGCTTTAGGGAGACCTTATTGCAGCCTTCCAGTACCTGAAGGGGGCCTACCAAGGAAGCTTGGGGGGTGCTTTTTGCAAGGGTCTGTAGTGACAGGACAAGGGGTAATGGGTTTAAACTGAAAGCAGGGAGATTTAGATTAGATATCAGGAAGAAGTTCTTCCCAGAGAGGGTGGTGAGGCACTGGCACAGGTTTCCCAGAGAAGCTGTGGGTGCCCCATCCCTGGAAGTGTTCAAGGCCAGGCTGGATGAGGCTTGGAGCAACCTGGTCTAGTGGAGAGTGTCCCTGCCCATGGCAGGGGCGTTGGAACTAGATGATCTTGAAGGTCCCTTCCAACCCAAACCATTCTGTGATTCTATAATCTTTCAAATTGTGGGGCAGCTGTCCACTGCTTATTGCTGTCAAATTGCAGTTTGATCTGAGTATTTGCATTAAGAGAAAATGGAAGCTTAGTAGGATTTTGTTTGATAAAACTTTAATGTAAACCTTAAACTTTGTCATTAAACAGTTTGCTATTACAGCGTTTGAAGTTTTTAATTGAATATGATCAATTGCCTTGATCGTTCTGGTAGTATTCCTGGTTTTATTGAACTGTAGGAAGTTTCCAAGTGGCATTTTTGGGGGATGTGTGTTCTACAAACAAGTGTGTCGAAAGGGTCTCTTCTCTCTTCCAGTTTTGAGTCTGTCAGTTCACAGATATACCCTGGTTGCTACCGTTAGATAAAAATGGATTGAGAAATAATTTCCGCTGAGATTGTGATTCAGATGAGATGGTAAATTTTCTTAGTAACTTCTTATGAAAGTATACCTCATACTCTTACAACAGGTGGCACATCCTGTTCAGTAATCTGATGATTAAATGAAGATGTAGTGGCAGATGGAGAGAAATCAATGTTTTTAAAGAATGTGAAGATAATCAGAGACAAGGCAGACATACGTAAACCTTTGTAGTTTAAACATGGACTCCCTCTTTGTTAATGCTGAAATACAAAGTGCTTTCTAAATACAGTTTATAAAGTCACGGGAATGACTTCAGGAATGAATCCAAACATGCTGTGAGCCATCAGGATATTAATCAGTTGTCTGGGAGATGATAGAATTGCTTTTGTACATGTAAATGTGTTCTGTATCTCACAAGGACACACTACTTTAGGACTGTGACAGATGTTTTGATTCGTGATGAGAACTGGCTTGTGAATGACTGTCTTGGGGTGTCGAAAGACTTGACGTGTTTTGGTGTCAGGTGGAGATAGATAAGCGACCAGTCTTTGCTGCAGCAAGGTGTAGTTACTGGCAACCAGTTGAGACACATCATGATTTCAGCTTCAGCTGCTGGAAATCATGAATCTTATGGTTTTCCCTCTAATACAGAAATCTGTCAGTTGGAGCCTAGAACTGGCAACACCAAAGGCACTCAGGAAGAGGAGGAGGAGAAGGAGGATGAAAGTTATTCTTCACTAAGTGAGGACTACAACAGTTCAGACTCGGAAAATGAATCCAGCTCTCCACAAAGGAGGAAGGATTTACCACCAGGTTAGTTTCCTGGAGCATTTTGCAAGGAAGTTATTTTACAACGTTCTTGGTTTGATATATGTGACAAGATAGGTGGGATGAATTCCACTCCGTTTAAACCATGTAAGGTGTAGGCTGTCCTTCTGGAAGAATAGTGACAGGTCCCCAGTAATTTTTGTTGAACGTTTGTTGTATTTCTGTGTAAATTTTGGAAGTGGATCAGAGGTTATGACTCTTGTTTTCAAAACAAATGTAGCAAAAAAAAATCATCCTTTTAAATGATGCATAATCGCCTTGAGGTTAAAATTTAAGCTGATATTTGCTGTCTGATTTGTAAACTTTGAATTCCTTTGTAAACTCCGTAAGTTTAGTAATCCGTATCTTATGGAAAGAAGACATGGAATAAAGGAGGACAGGCTAATGGCAGTTTATTTAAAAGAAAAAAGTCTGAACTTTGCTTTTAGACTGAATGCCATCCTTTAAGGATGCTTTTCTATCTCCTTATATTCAGCATGGTAAGCTTGATAGAAAACAGTGTACAGTGGTCCTGAAAGTAGTGATTATTGACATTAGGAGCGATACAGAGTGGTGATTTTACTCTTTTGCTTAGCTTTTCTTTCTCTTCAATGCAGGTGATATCCCCAGCGCAGCTTGTATTGATGCTGCACGGAGGAAACGTCACTTAGCCAGGACACGGGCTGATTATCTCCCACTGGATGTTTCAAACAGTCATCAGGTCTCTTGGGGAAGAGAAAGCAGTGATTTAGAGAGTGAAGAGGAGTCTGATGTGAAGAATCTCAGATTTGCTCCTCAAGTGAGAACTCTTAGGCAGAGGATGACTGAACACATGGGTGAGTTTGTGCCATTTCTCGCAGCAGTTGTGGCTTTGTTTTACCGATGTCTGGAAGAATGTGGGACTTACCAGGCAAAGCGTGAATGCAGCGCAAGGCATTGCTCCTCAGGGGTCTTGGCAAAAGGCTGTACAGCTGGTGCTTGATGTTTATATGGGAGGTACATCTGGTTTAGGTCTCACTAAAATGGTGCAGGATGCTTTAAGAAACATTTTAAAACATGATTTTTGGTCTTGCTGACAGCAAAAAATTGCCTTGTAGGCACAGCATTTAATGTGAGTACAGTTGCTGTGGTGTAAGACAGTTTGTCCCCGTGAAGCTTTCTAAATCCTGCCTTCTGCTTCTGGTCTAGTTTTGCCAGTGCTCTCCCTGCATTCATGTTATAAATGTTCTTGGAAAGGGCAAGACCCAGCAACCCAGCCCTTCAGAAGTAAACGAACCTATTGCACACACAGCATACCTGGCTTCTCCATTGCTTTTTTAGTATCAGATAGCTGCTTCCAGTTTTGTTTATGAAACGCTAGCTCATCACAGTTGTACTGCTTTTCTTTATTTGGATAAGGGCTGTAAGGAATGTGTAACTATGAGCTGATTTTACAGTTCTAATTAATGCTAAAGAGAGATTTCTCTGCCTATAGTAGGGCATGCGTTTTGGAACACTCGGGGATTTGCTGTGAATGATGTCACTGAGTTACAGTCTGTGTGCTTGTATTTATGTATTATACACAGCTTTGCTTTGGGACATGAAAATGGGATGTGTGTGCTCCTCATACTGCAGTGGTAGTTGTCTGAGAAACAGTATGTTGGGGAAATTAATATTGGTATGAATTATACAGATCCCACTAGCCATTTCCAAACCTTCCTTGCCTTTCAGTTTGAAAATCCCCCTTCTGCAGTTTTTAATTTACAGCTTTTTGTGTGTATCGCTTTCCAGTAATGGTTGGGAGAATCACTGTTGCTGTAGAGGGAGGAGAACATGGGAGGGGAAAATGAGACAAAGGATGTAATTACATCTAATAATAAATGTTTTCACTTCCAGTGTCTGTGAGTGATGGATCAAGTGAAGATGAAGCTCAAATTAAGTGGGAAGAACAGCAAATAAAGAAAGCTGTTAAACTCTCGCAGGTGACACATGCTTTCCTGACCATTGAAAGATGCTTTTTGCTCATTAGCAAGAGACCTTGTTTTGGAATACTGTCCTGTCTCCTACTTACCCTCTCATTAGAGAGGTTTTTAGGAAGCTACACCCTGATTCTTTGGAGAAATGACAATTAGAAATAGGGCAAGATGATGAAAACCTGTAGTCTCTGGCTGTTCAGAAGCAGTGTTTTTGTCTACCTGCATGTGATGGAAGGCTGAAATGCAGAGAACAAAATTCTGAATGCCTATTTTATTTTTTTTTCTGCTGAGCAAGGGATCTGGAAAGTGAGAGTATGCAAATTGGTGTCCCTGCCCATGGCAGGAGGGTTGGAACTAGATGATCTTTAAGGTCCCTTCCAACCCAAACCGTTCTGTGATTCTGTGAAATACTACAGATGTCAAAGTCGCAAAGCAAAAATTATTTCTCTTTTGGGTGGCAATCTGAGAGCTCTTTTTACAGTTCAGCAAAATTCTGTCTTTTCTAGGAAATAATAGACAAAAATAAACTGTGTATCTTCTGATGAGCTGGAATTTTTTTGTTTCTGGCTTGAATTGCCTACTCTGGATCAGATCGGGAAAATCTGAATAGCCAGTTCCTTATTTCAGAAGAGACAATTGTAGGAATTTCTGCCTGTTAAATGGGAGTAGTTAAAGGACTGGGAGAAGGTTACATCCTTGTGCTGCTGGATTTCAAGTTCAGCATGTTTGGTGTGCTTAGGTATTCTCATTCCACTTGTTTCTGGAAAACAGTTTCTGCTGTTCAGGAAACAGCAACAGTTTTTAGTAGCACACGTTGTTAGCCATGGACTTGATTGCTTCATCTGATTGTGTTTTGGCTAGATTTTAATATACATACTTCTACTGGTTTAAGATGCAAAGTGTCTTTTAATTTATAAGCTAAAATTCAGTGGAATAACTTTTTAGTTATAGTTAAGCTGAGTTGTCAGAATGAAAAGTTCGTCTTCTGGCGCCTGACTTTGTCAGAAGGTGGTGTTCGTATTTACTGGGGGGAGGAAACCAGGAAGTCTCCTGTGAGAAAATAAAATACTAAATGACTAATAGATGGCAATTAGTTTATCAGAACTATTCAAATAGTTTTAAAAAAGCAATGTACGAGTAAAATTGGATATTATCATCACTGTTTGGCTATAGTTTATTTCTAGATTTTCTCTTTAGACTCTTAATCCTAGCGAAGTCTCAGTTGTCAGTGTGGGAGCATTATGCATTATTGAAAGCTATTAATGTTTTCAGACCGAGACGACAACTTGAGTGTACCCTAAATTATAGATTACTTTGTGCTGCTTATATGTTTATGCATTATATGTTTTATACAACATATATGTGCGGTTTTTCATAGTTTGTTTCCCTTGCTTTTGTGTTGTACTTCTCTGTACAGCATTATGCTTAATTTGATGATTGAAATTTTTTTTTTATATCTTATGCTTTGTGTATTTGAATGATAAGTCGTGATCTGTAGAGCTGCAGAGGGAAAACTTGTGTGAATGGTGTATTAAAAATTAACACTTAAAATTCTTGTAGGAAACTTACGATGATGCTTTCGTGCATAAATCTCAACCAGCTAAACCAAAGTTTGATCCCTCTGTTTCTCTGCCACCTGTGAACTTGGAAATTGTGAAGAAGCGACTGACTGAAAGGTAAATCCTGCTCTTACGAACTTAAATTTTGAGTGGTCTGGGTTTTTGTCACGGAATGAGAGGCGACAGCTTTGAAGTCTTACTCTTTTTCCAGAGCATTGGAGGATTTTTGGGTTGCTATTTCATGTGTAATATGCCTGTTATGGTGTCCAGTAGAGTATTACGAACTTAACTTTATCTGTCCGTCCTTTGTTGTAGGGGAGCATTTGGACTTTTCAAAAGTGTTTTATCAACAAGAACTTTAGAGAATAAGTTAATTGAGATGGCAGCGGCTTTTCATGCTTGGTAGTAGTTTATGGTTCAATGTTATGTTTGTCCAGCAAGCAAAACTTCAGCCAGGGTGGGTGCAGCTGGCAGTCCTACCTCTCTTGCAGTGGTCCTTATACCAGCTGCAAAAATAACTCTATTTCCTAAAGCAGCAGGAAGTTCACTACAGCCTGTTTAGGGAGACTAGAACCTGCCTTGATTTTTTTCTTTAGTCGCGTGCCAGGCTGTGCCTGTTCTGTAGCAGGTCAGCTGCTGTGTGGGCAGCTGAAGTGGCCTGGGGTGGAGGTGAGAACCTGTAAGAGGGTGTGTGAAAAGGACTGCTGGGGTCAGGTATCCTAAGGTAAGCCGTCCCCTGTCATCTCTTGGGGCGCCAAGAGAAGCAGCTGCTCAGATCAGTTTAGACAGTAACATTATACAGCTGAAACAAATATGTGCTGTGGACTTGCCCTGAGTTCTCTCTGTTCGTGCTTTGCTTTGTACAGATCATCACTGACCTGCTTTTTTAAAGAATTGCTGCTAAATGGAACTAAATATTCTTTTAATGGAGTTATGTGCTTGCTTTGCCCTAGTCACCTGAAAGGATTGGGTTAAATGAAGTAGTAATTGAGGTGCAGAGTCAAATAAGAGAAATGAAAATCAGACTGCTGAGAGTGGGAAACCTCTTTGGAAAATAGCAAGAAGGGGAGAGGGAACCTGTTTGGTGTAAGCTAAGTTTAACGTGCAAAATGCTGAAATAGCTTTTTTTTTTTAACCTCTTGCACAGAAGAGAGCAGTAGCTTAGTTGAATTATTTTCATTGAAAAGCGTTCCCTGCTTCAGGGAAGTGAAATAAGTTGTGGTCTGTTTGTTGGTTCTGTTACAGGCTTGCTCAAGCTGAGCAAACACTGGGAATGTGTAAGGAGGGAAGGGGGGGGGTGGTGGAAAGAGAGAGAAGCAGAGTTGTAATATATGTAAACATTCCTGTAACAGTGACAGCTGTGGACAGAAGTTCCTGGGTTTTATCTCCTAGTAGCAGCAAGAGTCCTCAGTGGGTTTGTGTTTCGTACTGAGCACGTGGTGAATACCTATAGGTACTGCTGTCCGTAACCTAGTGTGGGCGTGCTGACATGGGCTGTGGTTTTCCCCACGTTACGTTGGGTACAATCCATTTAATGTGATACCACAAAATTTGGCTTTTTAGATTTTTGGGAAGTGTGGTGTACTGAGGGATCTGTGTAAAATGTCGGTGGTGCTTTCAAAACTAGCACCATGTGACCTCTGAGTTTCCAAAGCATGACGCTTGTCCACACCCCATGCTTCTGCAAATGTTGGCGTGGGTAAACCCTTCAGCGCTGCTTAGATCAAATGGAAGTACTATTATTAGCACAGGCAGAGATTTTGTATGAGGTTATAATGGGGAAGATGTCTTGGTGTGCATCAGCTGTTAACTCAGCCATAGTTTTAGTTGTCTGGGTTTTTTTTTTTTTTTTTTTAGGATAACGTCGTTGCAGGACGTGCACCGTGCCCACCAGAGGGAATATGAAAAGTGTATGGAGGACATTGAAAGTTCAAAGATGACTGTCCAGGAGTTAGAGAAGTCTTCGGATGCAGCTCTGAATTACAAATTCTACAGGGCCATGAAAACTTATGTAGAAAACTTGATAAACTGCTTGAATGAAAAAGTATGTATGTTTTCCTCTTCCCTATTTTTTTAGATGATAAAGGTGTGTTCTGTCAATGAAAGATCAGGGGTTTTTGCTTGGAAATGATGAGGGACAGCACTCAGTTAAGAGTCAGTTCAGTCAAATTTTAGTGTAACAGGAAACAAACCAACGCTCACCTGAGGTGGTGATCAAGCTAATATGGGTGTACTGCCTTGAGCTGTGATCTCACCTACATTCTGTTGGATGAGAACAAAGTGTGACTGAAGGGAGTTTTCTGCAGGTCTGGTAACCAGCGTGCACTGAAGTTGAATGAGAGGCAGTGCTTAAATTCACTTTTGGAGTCTCTTGAAATGTCTTTGCTCAGGGTTATGTATCCTCGGGTTAGGTTTGAGTTGGGATTGAGTTAGCAGAGCTCTGTGAGGATTTGTCCACGTTATCGGCTGCATCTGTTGCGTGAACTGCAAACCTTGTGTGTTTAAAAAGATGAAGATTGGAAGAAGGGGAGGAGTTGCCTTGAGTTTGGCCTCAGTGAATGTAAGCTGCTGTTACCCTCTATAGGTAGGGCTGTCAAATCTGATTTGTCATTTCATTGCATTCAGTTGTGAATTCATGTAAATTTAAAGAGAACAAACATTAGTTAATGAATGTTCTTTAATGGCTAGTGGCTGGAAAGCAAACTAAGTGCACCAGTAGTGTCCTGTTGAACTATTTTGTACGAAGTCTTAGGTGGTTCTGTTATGAGAAGCTGGCATTTAGTTTGTGTTTTTCAACCTTGCAAAAACGCCTGAAATACTCCAGTGACCAGGAGCTTACATTTAGTCTGTGATCCTTTGGTTCTAATTTCACAACTATACTGAAAACCCATGGAAACTGTTTTTTGTTTACTCTTTTGCTGGGATTTTACTTAATTGAAAACCTGATTGCTGTTTACTGTATTTCAGCTGAAACACATTAATGATCTGGAATTGGCTGCACATGTGCTTCTTCAGCAACAGGCCATGAGAGTATTGAAACGAAGGCAGGATGAGCTGAAAAATGAATCTGCTCACATTCAGCATCTGACAAGTTAGTATCAAGTTATTTTCTCACTGAAATGTTCACTCTTTGAGCAGAAATACACAGTTATTATTTGGGTCAAGTTTTTAATTTTCCCTTTTGATCTCCTTCCCCTTCCCTTTGTCCGTAGGTGGGTTCTGCTGTACCTCAATTGCAATCCTTACTTCAGTTAGGCCCATGACACTATTTCTCTAGTTTAACAGTGAACATAACATGACAAGTCAATTTTTAGTCATTCAACTCGGCAATTTAAATGTTTAAAAAGAAAAACTGAGTCAGTTTTCTAGTAGGTCTGAGTTGGAAAAAGCTCGCTTAAGATGCGATTCTGTGCATACATGAAGCAGCAGTGTGTTTACTTGGCAAGATCACTTCTACCTGAGTGTCTTTGAAGGTGTTTGTGCACTCAGAAGGGAGATTTCACATGTCACCTCCTCGTTTGCAGGGAAGGACATGGAGAAAGAACCCATTTTTGTCTAAGGGTTTTACCTAAAACAAACCAGTGTTTTTCAGTCACTGTAGGAAGAATTATGATAAATTTCTCATGCCATATTTTCTTTCCACACTGACGTATTATTTGTATGGCATGTGAATCTTTGGCTGCTGCTATTTAAAAAAACTCAAACCTCTAAAACGTCCAAACCCTTTAAAACTGTTTTTGAGGCAAAACTAAGAACAGCATGCTTGGAGCTGCTGGGTACAGATGGAGGCCAGATGCTCCAGTTTCTGGTAACTACTAATCACGTGGGTTCAGTCTTCTCACTGCACAGGATAAACTGGTGATTAAAGAAAGCGTGCAGCCTGCATGATTTTGTGAAATGGTGTAGTAGACTGACAGCAGGTGTTAAGAAGAAAAGGGTAGTGCTGTAATCGTTGCCAATTTTACTTCCAGCTCATTATAAATGAGACTGTACTTGGATATTTAACAGTGCTTTTAATTGCTCTTTTATGTTCCTGGGTGTATTCAATATAATGGAAAGGCTTTTTTTTCTGCTGTGATAATATTTCAGTAGTAGTACACTTGGTTCTTTTTGGCATGTTATGCACATATCAACTAGCTAATAATGATACAAATGAATGGCCCAACTAGAAAATGCTTTTAGTTTCTACGTCTGTGTTGGATTCAAGAATCAGAGCCAGGGTAATTGGGGTCGTGCAGTCTGTGAGCTCTCAGATAACAGGAAACAGTGGGGAGCTGGCTAGTTGTGATTATTTAATTGCAGTGATTTTGAATAGTGTAGATCAGGGATGTAAGTTCCAATACAAAGTTGGAACCATACTTCGAGTTATTTATTACGTGGTTTCATTTTTGGCATACAGATGAAGGTAGAGCCCTACCCTTGCCTTTCACACTGCTAAGAACCCAGTGTGGAAGGCACCAAGTTCCTTCTCCAGGGTTGTTAAACAGTGAGCATTGACTGGAATGTCATCAAACTCACCTTTGCGTCAACTGCTACGAGGGAACAACCACATCTGACTATATGCTGTTAACGCTATTTACTCTGCGTTATTCTGGAGACCGTTACTGTTCTGATTAGGAGACTTGATTTTTCTTTGGCTGTATTCCAAATGAAGAACAGCAGCAGAAGAATCAGTGTTTACTGATTTTACAGTGTTTGAGAAAATAGGAACTTTAAAATCATACTGTTTAATTTTTGGCTGTTTCTGTCTTCTGATAGGTGGGAATGACAAACCAACTAATGGCGGATTGGAAGTTGATGAGAAGACACAGCTTCTGGAAATGTGTGAACATCGAAGGTAGGTATTATCATAGAATCATAGAATGGTTTGGGTTGGAAGGGACCTTAAAGACCACCCAGTTCCAACCCCCCTGCCATGGGCAGGGACACCCTCCACTAGACCAGGTTGCTCCAAGCCTCATCCAGCCTGGCCTTGAACACTTCCAGGGATGGGGCATCCACACCTTCTCTGGGTAACCTGTCCCAGTGCTTCACCATCCTCTCTGTGAAGAATTTCTTCCTGATATCTAATCTAAATCTCCCTGTTTTCAGTTTAAACCTGTTACGCCTTGTCCTGTCACTCCTTGCTCTTGTAAAAAGTCTCCCCCCAGCTTCCTTGTCAGCCCCTTCAGGTACTGGAAGGTGCTATAAGATCTCTGTGTAGCTTTCTCTTCTCCAGGCTGAACAAGCCCAACTCTCTCAGCCTGTCCCCATAGCAGAGGGGCTCCAGCCCTTGGAGCATCTTCGTGGCCTCCTCTGGACTCACTCCAACCAGTCGATGTCCTTCTGATGCTGAGGGCTCCACAGCTGGACACAGTACTCCAGATGGGGTCTCATGAGAGCAGAGTAGAGAGGGAGAATCCTCTCCCTCGCCCTGCTGGCCACGCTTCTCCTGATACAGCCCAGGATCCGGTTGGCTTTCTGGGCTGCCAGCACCCGTTATGTGTGTGTACTCTTAACTCTGATAAATGTACTGTATGCTGGCTTCCTGTCACTGACACAGTGATGAATGTAAACCTGTAGGATTAGTAAATGAGATTATACCAAAAAGGTATTTGCTTTCCAAAACTCAAAGTACTTGGAAACCATCTCTTTATTAAGGACATTCTCTTCGTGTTGATTTGAATCTGAATGCTAATAGATGTTTTTAATTAAAGTTAACAAGTCTTAAGTGTGTCCACTTATAAAACTGTATGACAGAAGCTTTTCCTGTCATATTCTGACAAATAAAATCATGACATACATTTTTGTATTATTGTATAGATAGCAAAGAAGTCAGTATTGGTGGTGGTGGCGGCGAGTGAAGCAAAGGAGTATCTAGCCCCTCCCTAAAATCGGTGAAGACCAGATAGTACATTTTGGATATTACAGGGTTCAGAGACTACCACTGATTTTTTTCTTTTTCAAAGTTACTGGGAGCTTTTCAGTGTCATTGGTGCCTCAACTCATAACTGTACTTTAAAGTGGCAAGAACTTTGGCATTTTAGCGGGTGAAAAATGATACAATAAAAAATTCCACTTGAAGCAGCTAACCTTTACACGAGTTGATGTAAATAACTGTCTCAAATTATTTGTACGTATCGTTTTCGTATGTATCATTTACCTGTGACAGAGGTGCAAGCAATTGATTTGGTGGCCTTTTGTGATTCTTGGTGTCATGGCAATAGTGGTTTTTTTGAGCCCGACTGGCACTTGGGTGCTGTCACAGTTGTTGTGTGTGTTGTTGCCCGAGTGATCCAGAACTGGGAGCTCTCAGTCTTTGGCACCTGTACTTTACTGTGTACTAAAACTGGCAGAGGCAGTGTCCAGTGCCGTACTAGATGTTTGGTGTTCCAGGTGGGATGAGTTATTAGCCTCATCAGCGGGAATGAGATGAAGTGGAGGTTATTACATGGTTCATCGGGGAGATCAGAGACGTCGCTCTAACCTCTTCTGTGTCAGTTCCCAAAGCCCCTCCTTCTTCCGCAGTTTGTGTCCTTATGGTCACACCATTGCTATTGGTCCCTGGGTGCTGTTGCTCTCACAACTTGCTTTTAGTACGTTTTTTGAAGTCAGATTATTTTTCATTAAGCTTCCTTCTGCATACGAGGGGAGGATAACTCACCTGAGTTCGTTACAAAATACAGGACTTGCAGACGACAAGTGAGGGAGCGTTCAGGAGAAGCTGATCACCATGAAGGCATGTCGAGTGACGATGAGCTGACTCCGATAGAGGTGGTGGAGTTCCGCAAGAGCAGAGGTTAGTGACAGTCTTACTGTGATGTCCTAAACCAAAATCTCTTTCTGATATTTTTATAATTCCTTTTTTTTAGGAAAGGTGAAGAAATACTTTGAGTTACATATTTTTTTAGTTACACACTGTAGAAGATAAATGCATTCAGGCAGTTCTGACTGATGACTTGGGAAGAATAGGTGCATGGTTGTAGGTTTCTTTTGATATGAGTTATGTGGTGGTGGCATTACACATGGCTTTCAACTGGAAGTAAGTTCTTGTAGCTTATACCAAAGCCGATCTGACAGTACTTGATGCAGTGCTGCAATGTGTTTTGTATAATCAGCTTGTTTTCTGAAGAGTGAATTAAAGGTTGGTGTTTTAATTATCTTGAATGAATGGGTGAAGAGGAGTAGGGAGGGACAGAATACCTTTTCTCTACATAGCAGCAGAAGAGTTTCCATGACTGAAATCGCTGTGGTACAAAGTTTGATATATTGTGGTTGTATAAATCTGTGGAATAGATCATGAACAAACTTGCCTTTTTTGGTCTTTCGGCAGTATTTTTTTTTTTTTCTGAAACTGTTTTCTAAGGAGCTCGTTCTAAAACCCGTTTCATTGTCAGGTGTGTCAAAGATAAATGACAAATGTGGTTATCGTACAGATATTTCATGTGTCCTATAGATGCATAAACTCTTCAGCTTATGCCTCAATAAGTTCTGTGATTGTTTCTTTTTATTCCCAATGAATATTGTCCGTAGATAACGTTTTAGAGGATAGTAGGAAAATCTTTGAAGATGTACATGCAGATTTTTGTGACATCAGAAAAATCCTGTTGAAATTCCAGGAATGGAAGGAAAAGTTTCCTGACTCTTATTGTGATGCATATATCAGTTTCTGCCTGCCTAAGCTATTAAATCCATTGATCAGAGTTCAGTTAATAAATTGGAATCCTCTTGAGGTAGGTGCATCAGTTGTCTTTGTTTTCTTCAAAAAGGGAATGTGCCTTTGTGTATTAACGTACTGGTGACCCCTGTGCTTCTGGGTGTTGCACTGGAGCAGTGGGCTGTAGTCAGGAAAGCCTGTTTTGTTCCTGGACAGTACCAACTTTGTCAATCTGCCTTTTCTGCCCTATTCATCCCTGTTATTTGGCGATGTGTGTGGGTATTTCTGGCAGCCCAAAGCACACAGGGGCACACTGTTTGCAGGGAGAACTGCTGTATGGCAACTTTATGTGGGCTGTAGCGGCATTCCAGAACCCAAGATAAGTATGTGAACTAGAAAGATCCATTTCTTCTTGTGGTTGGAGTCGTCTTATGTTTCTCCTTTTCCCATACCTTCAGCCCCTTTTGCAACACCCCCTGTAAAATAATTCTTCTCCCAAGTTCTTTGAAGACACTTTAACAATCCCACCCTTTAAGTCCTGGCTTTCAGTCTGGTTTTCCTGATTTGCTATTTTGGCCCGTTCAGTGATGAGGGTGGATCTGAAATTAAGTGGGAATCTGTGATATCATTAGATGGAGCTTTTCCTTTCATCCTCACCAGCTGAACAGCTAACAGGAGTGTTCTTTCAGCAGAATTTCGCAGAGTTGGAAGAGATGCCCTGGTTCAGAGCTGTAGAAGAATTCAGTAATGAATCTAAAAGGGATGATGATCCTGATCAAGAAGTTTTGCCTAGAGTGATTGAAAAAACAATTCTTCCAAAAATTACAGGTATAGTAAGATTGTTGGGACAACGTTCACTGCAGCTGGTAGGTAATCAAACCTTAAGTAAGCAATGGCTATCAGGTCATGTTAATTACATAACGGTGCCCCAAGATGTGGTGCTTACGTAGGTCCACAGCGTGAGGCTAAGGTAGCCTCTTTAAGGTTGTTGTGGGAGGTTTAGCTTTTTATGTTCACTTGTTACACTGGAATGCCTTGAAACTTGAGCAGATAACTACTTGCATATTACAAATTAAATAAATTCCTTTTTTTTTTCCCCCCAGCATTTGTAGAGAGTGTGTGGGACCCTTTATCTACTTCACAGACAAAGAACCTTGTGCACCTTTGCAGTAACATCTTTGCAAAACAAGTCCTTTCCAAAAACGAGTGCAGTCGAGCAAGAGAGGTAACAGCTCTTGCGGTTTTGGGGAAGGGAGAACTTGATCCAGTGTGTGTGCTTTCTGTGCCTGCTCCTAGGGGCACTTAGAACGTTGTCCTGAAGTTGTTCCTTTCTGATTATATGTTTGTGTCACTTTGTATTAAGAAGATAAACTTCCAGCTCTGTGATGCTCTCCTTATTGAAGATGGTGGGAGATGGGACGCTCGTGAGGCAGAAATTAGCTCCTGTTCCTATAAAAACAATCTGCCTGTACCTTATCACGAATCTGATTATAGATCTTACCTCACTTCACTGCAATAACAATGGGTAGAATTTAGATCTGCATTTAATGATCTTTCAAAATTTGGGCCTTAAGTGCTCCAGCAGTCAAAGCCTTAAGCTTTTATTTATAAAGTAGATCTAGAATTTTAAAATTTGAAAATCCCCAAAGGTTAATTAATCGGCTAGGAGAAAGGTTACTTTAAAATCTTAGCAATCTTTTAATAATTACTTAGTCACTCTAGCATGCCCTTCTTCAGCCTCAGTCCTGGCTTGTTCTGATGTAAATCTGGAGGTTTATCTAGTATAGAACTGGTGAAATGGGGGGGGTGGGGGTGTTTAGGCCCCAAGTGTGAAAAAAGATGTTTTTAAGAAAATGTGTATGCCTTTAAAATGAGCCTTCCAGAGGCTGCTGGTTTCAAACCATGACTTGAAGTCAAGTGGTACAGCTGGCTTTAGCCAAGATGCTGTTTGTACAGAAAGTAAAGTAAACCAGAACTTTACATAAATAAAGGCTTTTAAAAAACAGGTAGGTGGCAATCTGTGGCACCTACAAGCACGTTGCCTCAAACAGCATACTATCCTAGCTGTGGTGATTTTTTTTTTTACATAGAATTTCAGTTTTTTATGGAGATCCTATGTACAGACTCTTGTTGTTAATGTATATAATTTTCCTGCTGTCTTGCAGATAAACAGGCAAAAAAAGGCCTTTCTTAGAGAAATAACTTCATCTTAAAATCAACAAAAAAATCCTCTAGGTTAACCCTATAGGTGATTACAGCTGTGACTTGTCTACCGTTTTGAATGTATTCATGGTCACAAGTGGCAACTGTACTTAGCTCTAATTAACATATTGCACTTCTAGATGAATAAAATAACCATTGAAGTTACTACATATGGAAGATGATATGTCTTGCGAGGACACATTAATAATTCTTCTTTAATAGGATTTAGTGAACATGGCTGTCCTGAGAATGAAGAAATCTGTGGAGGAAGATGTCTTTATTCCTCTGTATCCTAAAAGGTAAGCTGACTCTGGGACTTGTTTAAACTTTGTTTTTTAAGTTCCTGTACCTTTCTCCCCCACGGATGTAGAGAAAATGCTGCAGGTATCCATTAACAGTTAGTGGAACAAACATAGAATCACGGAACGGTTTGGGTTGGAAGGGACCTTAAAGATCATCCAGTTCCAGCCCCCCTGCCATGGGCAGGGACACCCTCCACTAGCCCAGGTTAGCTGGGAGAGGAGCTTTGCTCAAGCTGGTGTAGGATATTTGATTCTAAGCAATGCTGGTTTGATACATGAAATGTAGACACAAGTGTTTCCAAGTGGTATTTTTCTTGGAAATTATTTCATAGCAGTTGTATTACAGTGGTTCAAATTGACAGCTGTTTACCTGGACCCTTATTCTGGTTGTGGCTCTCACTGTTGAAAGAGTTCCAGAATTAAAGAGACAATTTATTTTGTAGATACTGACGTTATCTTCTAAAAAAAAAAAAAAAACCAAAACAAACCCAAAAATTGACAACAACAACAAATCCTTATTTAACCTTTTTTCTTCTTTCCATGACCAGCAGTGTGGAAGACAAATCGTCACTATGTTCAAAATTTCAAGAAAGACGGTTTTGGTCAGCTGTTAAGGTAGGGAAAAGATACGTGTGTCTTCTTTCAAATTCATTTTTAGTGAAGAAGTATTTTGCAGTCAGGCAGGAGAGACATTTTCGGGCAAGTCTGATTCCTGGGAGGTTAATACTTTTTTATTAGGATGGATAACCATTTTTCTCAGTGAAGGATGTGCAATCTGCCTGTGGTGATTTCAGAATGAACTATAAAGGAGCACTTTATTTCTGTTTACTCAACCGGTACATCTGCTGCTGTGACTAGTTGTTTTTTTCTTGAGTGGGTCAGCCAGGCCTGGTGGCCTTAGGTCATATGAATTAGTCATTGCTGCTCTGCTAACAGGCTGTCACCTGACACTACGGGGACAGACAGGGTCTTTTGGGGATCCTGGGCAGAATGATGATGGCAGTAAGTTGTAGGTACAATTAAAGCTTTTTATTTTTTTAACAGATTTTTTTTGATCAGAGTAGCACAGGATTCTTAGTCAGAATCAGTGTAGCACAATTTTATAAGTAGCATTGCACAGAATTTATAGCAAAGCTTAGCTCATGGTTCCTAATCACCTGGACCCGCTGCAGATCAGTTCAAATCTTATTATTGATACTGCAAGCCAAATATTATAACAGCCGTAATCTAGACTAGAAACATGTAAAAGAATGAGTCAGTCCTTGGAGGAAGCAGAGGATGGTGGAGGTGTCCCCGGCCACTGTGGGTGCTCATGGGTCTCACTTTCCAGCAGCAGTTCTGATGCAGGTTCCCCTTGGGACTTGCAACTGATTGATTTTATAGACAGGGCGCTGTGTGCTGTTACGCTTCCCTGTGCTATGTCGGGTTCATCATCACCGGCTGGCCAGCAGCCTGGGACCTTCAAGGCTGGTGAGGAGGGGAGTAGGAATTTTGAGGCTGACAGAGAAGGTAAGAAACATAGAATCACAGAATGGTTTGGGTTGGAAGGGACCTTAAAGATCATCTAGTCCCACTCCCCTGCCATGGGCAGGGACACCCTCCACTAGACCAGGTTGTTCCAAGCCTCCTCCAGCCTGGCCTTGGACACTTCCAGGGATGGGGCACCCACAGCTTCTCTGGGCAACCTGTGCCAGTGCTTCACCACCCTCTCTGGGAAGAAATCTCTTTGGCTTATCTGGTTGGTGCACAGGACCTTCATGGCCTGATAATGGGGGGAAAGGGGACTAATACGTGACCATCTCTGTCACAGAAAATGGCCATTTACGTTATGAAGTGGGTGGTGAGGCACTGGGACAGGTTGCCCAGAGAAGCTGTGGATGCCCCATCCCTGGGAGTGTCCAAGGCCAGGCTGGATGAGGCTTTGAGCAACCTGGTCTAGTGGAGGGTGTCCCTGCCCATGGCAGGGGGGTTGGAACTGGATGGTCTTTAAGGTCCCTTCCAACCCAAATCAGTCTGTGATTCTATGAGATGTGAATTCAGTCACCCCAGGGTGGATAGTGATGCAACTCATCTGTGTTTAAGCTCTTGGGACTTACTTAATACTTAGACTGGTGTAACTCATCTGTGCTTGAGGCTGCTCTCTGGCACTGTGACCCACTGCCATTGTGCAGCCCACCCCATTCATGCCAGGAAGCCATGTCTTGAAAACAGAAACCCGTATTTAACAACACTGATTGGGAATGGCCTCTCAGCCATGCCCAGAAGTTATCTGGAGGAATACTGGCTGGCTTGGGCGAGAAGTGAGCCAGCAGCTCTGAATGCAAAAGTATAGGTGATGTACATCCAGTGTTTGTACCCTGGTGTTGCTGAATTTCTCTAGTGTAGACACAGCGTGCAGCTCAAAACCTTGTTTCCTACACTCTCTGCTCCCCTGACTAATGCTGGCCAGTGGAAGCGCTTCTTTCTCTCTGGTCTGTGTTGTAGTCGCTCACGTGGTCAGATGGAAGTGCTGCATCAGCTACTGCAGGGGGATGTGCAAAAGGCTTTGTGAGTGCTTTTTGACTGGTGACTGCAAACCCAGCAGGCTGTGCCTGTGAGGGTGAAACACTTTGAGGTTAACAGTTACCTGAAAATTAAACTATTGTGAGTTAAAGGGGAAAAAAAATTGTGTTACATCAGCCTCAAAAAGGACAACAACTGTAAGGATTTCAAATGATAGGGGCAACAGAAAAAAACCAACTCTGAGCCCAGTAATGCTGATATAAACTGCAAAGAAAATCTCTTTGCAGCCACAGTGAACTGTGGCTGTCAACCTCAGGGTGCTGTGAGGGACTGCATGTAGTCTTATCCCAAGCAGACTTAGGAACTCGTGTCTTGGATTTTCTGACGCTTTGCTTAGAACTGAATGTCACTCGGTTTTGGCCCTTATTCCCTGTAGGGGGAATGTCTTAATACTCTTTCCTTTTTTCACACGTTCAGATTTGACTGCTAGCTCTCGTGTGTAAATCGTCATCTTCTGTACTGGGGCCGTAGCAAACTGTTAACCTCTTAGAAGGGTAAAACGCCCTTCCCAGCCTTGGAAGGTCATACATACATGTATTGGAGTATAGTTCCTGTGCACATGTAAACTAGTTCTGTTTGATAAGTTAATTTACTATATGCAGCTTATTAGTGGCTACCTGACAGTAAGTTTGGAGAGTGGGAATCCTGGGTTTTGACTCCTTAAATTGGATGGACGTAGTATTTTTATCTTACGTAAACTTGCAGTAATGTGTGTGAGCCCCCTGCCAGCCACCAAGTATACATATTTCTCTGTTTCTTCATTACTGCAGCTGCTCTCCAATGTTCTTCGTTGGGATGGGATTGTACAAGAAGATACGGTCCGTGATTTGGGACTGAGCAAGTTGCTGAATCGTTACCTTCTTCTGAACCTCTTAAACACACCTCCAGGGCCAGATAGTATAGAAAAGTGTAAGAAGGTAAAAGATAACGTAGATGGGAAGAAGGTTGTCATGGTTTAGCCCACGCAAGGGTGTATGCTGGAAGCTTTTTTAATGGAGGGGTTGGAACTGAAGATGGAATACTTAAAAAATTTAATGTTAAACACTTGAAATTTGGTTTTAAATTTAATTTTTTGAATGACCTTAGTGCCTAAATGCATTTTAGAGCAAATATTGGTCTGTAGGTTCTTAAGAATAAATACTTGCAGGTATAATCAATCTTGGTTTCAAAGAAAAACCATACTGTTAATAATGACTGAACCTGCCAAAAAGAAAAGTCCCTGTCAGAAGTGATGTGACTTGGTTATACTGAAAGACTTTTCTTTTGAAACGTTTTCCCAAATATTTTTTGGTGTGAACAGGTGGTTGCGTGTCTCCCAGAAAGGTGGTTCCAAGATCTTACAAGTGGATCGACTCTCCCTGAGTTACTGAACTTCTGCCAGCACTTGCTACAGTGCGCCCGTACGCTACACAAGAACAACCACAGGTAGTAACGGATAAAGCTTTCCTTGGGATTCAAGCACTTCCTTGAATAATTTGTGGGAAATATTTCTTAAATTCCTCAAGTCTCATATATTTGACACTTTCACGGATGTTCTTGTCACATGTATACCTAAAGATGGAGGCCACAGTGCAGAGGAGGGCTTCTGCGGTTCTAGTTCGGTGTGATGGTTTGAGGCGCTCGACGTTGGGTGCTGTCAGTGTTCAGTGTAGCCACGGCCACCTGACGACAAGGAGCCAAGGAGAGATACCTGACTCCGTTAAAATTAATAAACATGACGTGTACGTAAGTCAGGTGCACGGAAGTGCTGCTATATATGTATTTATTTCTTTTTTTTACAGTGATGAAACGAAAGAAGTTATTCTCCTGCTGGTGAAAATCAAAGCTCTGCGTATTGCTGAAGACTTCATTGAGGAGTGTAAGCGTGAAGACCTTAAATCGATGATCGGGAAATAGAAATTTTTGAAGGAATGTTTATATTGGTGCAACGAGCCTGATACACTAAACCAGTTCGATTATGAAATGTAATTAGTGTATCCTGCCTACTCAAAGATGTAATCACCGTCTTATTGTTAAATACCTGAGGTTTTTTTCCAAATGTCTTGTGCTGTCTACTCCTGGGTTCAGGAGTCTTTTTAGAAGTTACAGTTGTCAAAGACATGGTTCAGATGTTCTAAACCATGTGACAGTGCTTTATTGCTTTATCCTTTCTGGAAGGATTCCTGGAAAGACAGAAAGTGCCTGTAGATTTTATCACCATGTCGTGGTTTAACCCCAACTAGCAATTGAATGCCACAGAGCTGCTCACTCACCTCCCCCTCCTCCAGTGGAGGAGGAGAATCAGAGGAAAAGACAAGGAAACTTGTGAATGGAGATAAGAACAACTTAATAATTGAATGGAAAAGAGTATTATAATGATACTAATAATATTAACAATACTACTACTAAGTTATAATAATAGAAAGTAAAACTTACTATGCAATTGCTCACCACCCGCTGACTGATACACAGCCGGAGCCTGAGTAGCGAGAGTCAGAGCCGGAGCCCAAGAACCATCGCAGCAGAGCCCGAGTGAGACCCGTGAATGACCCCACGACCAGGAAAACCAACCGACCCACCAACTCGCTAACGAACAAACTAACGAGCTAACAGACACGTGAGCTAGCAAAGGAGCTATGACCCCCAGCCCACTCCCTGCTCATGAACCGAGCATGACGTGCCATGCAGTGAAATACCCCTTGGGTCAGTCTGGGTCAGCTGTGTGAGCTGTGTGTCCCCCCACACTGCCTGTAGTGAGAAAGCTGGGAATGCACCTGCAGCGTCAGAAGCTGAGAAAGACCTTGAATTGGTGCAAACACTCCCCAGTACCAACTAAAAAACACCTTATCAGCACTTTTCTCAGGGTAAATCCAGGAATACAGCTTCACACCAGCCACTGTGGGAAAAATCAGCCCTGTCCTGACTAGAACCAGCACCTGCTGCTAGCGAGCAGACAGCTTTACCGCCTCTTTTCAGTAATAGTTGCTAAATATCACTCTCTGGCTCAGCAGTCATTGGGCTCTTCTGTCTTGTGGTCCAGTGATTTTGGTGGGAGTTACGATTAAGCCATCCCTCATGGAAAGGAATTCTTAATGTTGCTGGGGTTTTGACCCTGATACAGCACAGGAGAAGTCGGTGGGCAGGTAAGGGGTTTGGTAAATGTGGGTTCAGTGAAGCCAGAGCAGCATGGGAGAACGCGTGGGGAAAGGGCAGCCACCTAGTGAGGATCACGTTGCGGGGTGGGGGGGGGCAGGTCTTGTGCTTGAGTGATAGAGGCTGAACGTGTGTGTGCAGAGCTGGCGTTGTCACACGCCCTGCTTTATCAGGCTTTTAATAACGGACATCTCGATGAAGGGAAGCGCAAGGACATCTCCAGTTACCTTACGGTAACTGGAACTCTAGGCAAGTCTTCCTTTGTCTTCCTGGTAGGAGCTACTGGACTGTACTTTGTTATAGCCCTATTAGATTTCTACTGTTTTAAACTTTGTATATTTGCAGTAAATGTTGTTAGAGAATAACAAGGATGTTTTATTGTAGAAACTTTAGTGCATCACAGCCTGACTGTATGTGTACTTGTGACTCTTTCTCCAGAATCTTCTGGAAATAGAATTTAACTCCTGCAGACCTAATCCCTGTGATTTCTTTTTTTAAGTTAAAATATATTTTTCTAAAATATTTTAATTGTAAATAGCTTTGATCAGTGTTACAGACACAAAAGAGGACTTTTTAAATAAATCTTTATTTTGAAAATGGAAAGTAAAAATATTTTGCTGTTAATGAGACTCCTACAATTCAATTCCTCATTGTGTGGCAGGGATGTATAGAGATGAACAAACCTCAGATCCTGTTAGCCTTCATTACGCGTAAGAGGTACGAGTTATACTGGAGTCCTGCTTTCCAGCAGTGGTGAGTAGCTGTCACTTTTCCTCCCTGAAGGTCAACTACAGCGCAGTAGCCGGTCAGCAGTCGGCACATGCTCGCGATCTCATTGCTCTGCTCTTGTTCTCCTTCGGCTTATCCCAGCTAAAGGTCTCCCCTGAATCAGGGGCCCTGTGCTGTGGTAAAAACAGCTGTGTTACCACAGCTTAGTTCTGTAGGTGTTTCTGTCAATGGAGAAGCGTTACCTGTAGCAAACTGAAAGCACGGGAAGGCGATTACCACTTGTGTGGTGTGCTGCTGCCATGGGCAACCGGCTGTCGCAGCACTGAGAACCCGCTCAGGCTTGGCACGAGCCCTTCGGGATGAGCCTGCTGCTAGTGGACTTAAACTGCCTCAGCTAAGCTGGCTGCTCTGCCTCTGTTCTTCCAAACGGGATTGGGAGCATTTGTATTTGCTGCTCTGGGCAGATGCTTGCGGTGGGCTGGCCCTGGTTGGGGGCCAGATGCACACCAAGCTGCCCGGGCCTCAGCTGGGCAGGGGAGAGAAAATACTGGGGAAGGCTTGTGGGTCAGGACAGGGAGGGATCACTCACCAGTTACTGTCATGGGCAAAACACCCTTGACCTAGGGGCAAAAAAAATATCGATTTATCATCAATCAAAATTAGCGTAAAAAGAGAACCCAAATCTTAAACCACCTTCCTTCCTCCCTCCCTTCTTCCTGGGCTCAGATTCACTCCTGCTTTTCTCTCCCTCCTCCCCCGGAGCAGTGCAGGGAACGGGGGCTGTGGTCAGTCCATCACACCTTGTCTCTGCTGCTCCTTCCTCCTCAGGGGAGGATCCTCACACCCCTGATCCAGCGTGGGGTCCCTCCCACTGGAGACAGTTCTCCATGAGCTTCTCCCACGGGAGTCCTTCCCAGGAGGTGCAGTTCCTCATGAACTGCTCCAGTGGATTCCCTCCCAGGGGAGACAGTCCTTCATGAGCTTCTCCAATGTGAATCCTTTCCAGGGGCTGCACTTCTTCAGGAACTGACCCAGCGTGGGTCCCCCCCATGGGGTGCTGTCCTTCAGGAGCCCCCTGCTCCAGCCTGGGTCCCCCCAGGGTCACGAGTCCTGCAGCAAACCTGCTCCAGCCTGGGCTCCTCTCCCCACAGCTCCTGCCAGCAGCCTGCTCCAATGTGGGCTGCCCATGGGGTCACAGCCTCCTTGGGGCATCCCCTTAGACATGCAATCCCAGAGGTGCTACCACTGTCACTGTTGGGCCAGCAGTGGGTCTGTCTTGGAGCCGGCTGGCATTGGCCCTGTCGGACACAGGGGAGGCTTCCAGCAGCTTCTCCCAGAAGCCACCCCTGTAACCCCACTGCTACCAAAACCTCCCCATGCAAAGCTGATGCACTGCTCTATCACAAACAGGTAGTTTAATGGGAAAACTAACCAGCACTGAGTGAGAGCGTGCGGTTGGCTTGGATACATCTACTGCCCTGCTCGCCCAGACCTGAAATTACACACGCAAGCAGTTCTGCAACTGGCCACCACCTCGTCTAAGGGTAACAAGCAGTTGGAAATAACACAACTAACTTGAATGGGTGATGCCCATCCCTGCTGTGAACTGTAATTTAGAAGAGGAGGCTTCTCGTTTCTGGAGAGGGGGTGAACGCAGCACAGGGACCACATGTGGATTCCTCAGGAAGTTACTGCTCAATGGCTGAAGCCTGTACACTTCAACATTTTCTGGAAAGGTTAATTTTATTGTGTATTTTGCCTCTGTACATACAAATCTTGACAGCTGGTAATCCATACAGTACATTCAAAGTAAACATTTCAGTAATTCCTAGGCTGCAAAACCCATCATTTTTTAAGCTCTTCATTCACTTCTTGCCAAATTTTTTCCTCTATTTTTGAAGTATCGTATTCTCGCAGCATATCGAACTCTAGCCATGGCTGGCTCCACTTCTGTGCTTCTTTCATTTTTTCTTCAGGTAACTCAAACTTTATTCCTTTTATATTGTATTTTGGCCTTTCCCACCGTTTCGACCATGGTTTAGGTTTCATTCGTACCTGCAGCTAAGGGGAAAGATTTAAAAACCAGTAATACAGAACAATCAAAAGGTATCAGAATTTTGTGAGCTTAGCAAACAGCTGCTGCTCTAACAGAAGAAAGTCAGAGAAAACAGATCAGTTTGTCAGTGTGTTAAGGAACTGCTACTTTACCCTGTTAGGAGAAAAGGAATTTGTGTGTTCTCATTACTGGACATAGTATCATAGTATCTTGTAAACCTTCTTAGTTTGACGCTGTCTTGATGACACAAAGTGAAGTTAACTCAGCTTTTGTAGTTCTCCTCCTCTTCCTGGTTAAGGAATAAGGGAAGTACTATGATACGAAAGGGAGAAACGATCACTGTAAGCGACTGAGTTACTAGACAACACTCCCAGGATCTGCTGCTTTCCGGACGTCCTATGAGATGCAGATTTTAGCTGACAATCTGCCCTGACACCTACCACTCCAAACCCATAACACCATTATTGCTGTAAGAAAAGCTTTGCCTTCTGCACAGTGTTCTATCAAGGCATGTGGAGTACGCTACTCCTTGCATGTCTTCTAAATTAACTGCTAAGGGTAGTAGGTATTTACATTCTCAACATTCCTCCACTATGGAAATGGCATAAAGATTTGCCTTGTTTTGTACACTTTTGTCACCATGGTAACTAACACAGCAAAAAGCCGTTGAACAGTCGGAGATGCACTACCGACACGATCCTCCACATTCCCTCTGAAACATGCGGTTCCTACCTTGTTAACAGGAATATCTTTGTGGTCTAAATGAATGACAGGTTTCATATTCACATCAAAAGTACTATATTCGGGGAGGGCATCTCGCAGGTACATCAGGTTGTCATCCAGTCTCTTTTCCAGCTTCAGAACCTCGATGGCCTGGATTCGAGGACTGTACAGTTCATAGCGTATTTCGACACCTTAGAGAGAAAGTCTGGTTTAACGAACCACGTGCATTAGAAATGCTAACTCCACATTTGTATCTTTTCAGCAGTATACGTCCCTGTGTAATAAAAGAGCTGCTTTTTACGTACACAGGGAACGACACCGTACAGTGCTGTCTGCAATGTACACCTGCGTCGTGTCCGCACAGGCCACGGCAGATTTGTAAGTCAGGTCTTTGATAACACAGTGGCTTGAGAGACGCTGAACGGCTTGAATTTTGTGCTACCATTCAGTGAGCCCTGGGCAGGCTGGAGAGCTGGGTGAGAGGAACCTAATGAGGTTCAACAAGGGCGAGCGTAGAGTCCTGCAACTTGGGAGGAATAACGCCAGGCACCGGTACAGGCTGGGGTTGACCTGCTGGAAAGCAGCTCTGCAGAGGGGGACCTGGGAGTGCTGGGGGACAGCAAGTTAACCGTCAGCTGGCCATGTGCCCTGTGGCCAAGAAGGCGAATGGTATCCTGGGGTGCATTAAGAAGGGTGTGGCCAGCAGGTCGAGGGAAGTTATCCCCCCTCTGGTGAGTCCACATCTGGCGTGCTGTGTCCAGTTCTGGGCTCCTTAGTTCAAGAAGGACAGGGAAGTACTGAAGAGAGTCCAGAGGAGGGTACGAAGACGATTAGAGGACTGGAATATCTCCCTTATGGGGAAAGGCTGAGAGAGCTGGGGCTGTTCAGCTTGGAGAAGAGGAGGCTGAGGGGGGATCTTATCAATGCTGATCAGTATCTAAAGGGTGGGTGTCAGGAGGATGGGGCCAGGCTGTTCTCAGTGGTGTCCAGGGACAGGACTAGGGGCAGTGGCCATCAACTGGAAAACAGAAGGTTCAACCTGAACGCAAGGAAACCCTTCTTCCCTGTGAGGGTGCCAGAGCCCTGGGACAGGCTGCCCAGAGAGGGGGGGGGAGGTCTCCTTCCCTGGAGACTTTCCGAAGCCGCCTGGACTTGTTCCTGTGTGATCTGCTCTAGGTGATCCTGCTCTGGCAGGGGGGTTGGACTAGATGATCTCTAGAGGTCCCTTCCAACCCTGACCATCCTGTGATTCTGTGAATTTGAGGAAGACAAGCTCTGGTTTTAAACTTCACTCCCTTTTGGTTACAATAGCTATTACTACATACATATATACCTCTCACTATGTGATGTGACACCCATCCCTTTCATATTTGCTCTCGGAACATCAGTATTTGCATTGCCCCCCATTTTGCCATAAAATATGAATCTATTCTAGAACTCGGCTGACGTGTTGCTGGTGAACCAGCGCACGCATACAGCCCCAGTTCGTGCCAACACACCGCGCTCAAACTGGGCTAGTATTTACATGGCTAGGGGCAGACTGCCCAGGCTCAGATACGAGCACAACCACAGTGGATCACATTCAGTCTCCTCAAAATACAGATCGAGAACCTCTTAAGTACATAGACATAACGTTACTAAGCTGTTCCATACCTTCAAATACACGGCACATCAGCATCTCAGCGTATCGAGGTTGGGACCTGCAGTATGCCCTAGCAGACACTCACGATTTCACTTTAATCTATTGCCAATCTCTCCACAAATTTCTACTCCAAATATCCCTTCACATACAACTTCAACATTTTTTTGCTTAACGTTTCTAGCAGCATTACCACAGTTAAAAACCCACCTTGGTCTTCTATAACGTTCCGAAGGACGAAGGTAGCGCCGAGTCCTTTTCCTCCTCGTTGAATGCAGATGCCTACGAACCGGCTGGCTTTGTTACTGGCATACGGATCCGCAGTAGTAACGGCGAGTACACTGCCTGCCAAAAACCAAAGAAAGAATTAAAACAGAGAGACTCTTCCAGTACATACAGGAAAATGTGGGAAAAATCAGACAGTGCATGTGTTTAGGTACATGAGGAAAATGTTTTATTTTTCAGGAAAGCTGCCAGAAACAGAAAAAGCTTCTAACATGCCCTGAATTAATGTATGTTGAAGTGATTCTGCAAGTTAACTATGAAGATTCTTCATCTTTACACCTTCACCTTTGCTCTTCATTATGCAAACTGAACACAAATGTATTTTCCTTTCTTGAGCTTTACTGGTAAACCATAAGCTAAAGTGCCAGGATTTAAAACACACAGAAGAAACATACTAGTATTACAAATACTATTATAGATATATATTAGAGGACAAGGGGTAACGGGTTTAAACTGAAAGTGGGGAGATTTAGATTGGATATCAGGAAGAAATTCTTCCCAGAGAGGGTGGTGAGGTACTGGGACAGGTTGCCCAGAGAAGCTGTGGGTGCCCCATCCCTGGCTGTCTTCAAGGCCAGGCTGGATGAGGCTTGGAGCAACCTGGTCTAGTGGAGGGTGTCCCTGCCCATGGCAGGGGGGTTGGAACTGGATGGTCTTGAAGGTCCCTTCCAACCCAAACCACTCTGGGATTCTGTGATTATATTTTTAATGGAAACGTGATGCAAAACGAAATTAAAATACAAAGTAGTATGGATAGAAACACATACTAGTTGATCTAACATACCTGACACTGTGATGTTCTACGACATTGCACAACATGAAACCACACCTTTTACCATCCCACCCTACGAAAAATACCAGTGAAATTATAAAAGTTCTTGCGCTGTTACTGACCAACATAGAACTCTGGGATATTGAAAACTTTCCGTCTCTGTATCATATCCTTCCTTTCTATGCAGAATTTAAGAGGATCCTTTCTCCCTCTGGGAGGTATAAATTCAGGGCTCAAGAACCTGTAAGAAAATCCAAACTTCGGTAAGCGTAAACCAAAAGCATTCTGCAGCTCCACGTCACAAACACTAACGTATGCACTTAGAGTTGCTGTCAAGGTTTATGTGACAGGCGGACACAGGACCCACGTCCCTGTCACCTTGTGGCATTCTGAAGGGATGCATGCCTTTAACAGATGAAAACCTCACGTGTGAACCCCCAAATCTGCCCAAATCCTTACCGCTATACACTTTTCCCCTGCTCCACTGCTTTCAGGAGCTCTAGAGCACAGTATTTTACAGGTTTTATTTAGGAATATTTCAACAAAAATTACCTTTGCAACAACTTTGCAAATACTTTTTGTGGAGTAACGCCTAAGGCGGCGCTGACACCGTTACCACCCTGAGGGCAGACCCGAGCCCGAGCCCGCTGCGGACAGTGCCCGGGCACCCTACCTCCTCTCCTCCCGCTGCTTCTGCCTGTCGATAATGATGGGCTTCGGGGGCGGCTGGAATTTCGCTGGCTTTCCATCGCTGCTGCCTCGGTACCCCGGGGAGGAAAAACACCCTGCGAAGAGGAGAACGTTTTGCAAGGCCCGCGCTCTCCAGCTGAGCTGCCCCCAACAGTCGCACAGCTGGAGATCCCGCCAAGCAGGCCCGGGGCACCCCCCCACCACCCCCCCCAAGGCGCCTCCGTACGACCCCGCTCAGCCGGGGCGCGCTGACAGACAAGCCGCGAGCAGGAGGAGGGCACCGGGCAGGCGGGGGAGCGGGGGAGCAGGGGAACGGTCGGTCCTCACGGGCGGGCAGGGCGGCGGCAAGGCCCACCACCCCCGCGGCATCGCTCCGCAGCAACAGCCTCCCGCAGGCGGCTGCCATAGCGATTGCAGACACTTCCGGTCCGCCGGCGCATGCGCCCAGCGCCGCTACGGCGAACGCAGCGGGCCAAACCACCTCCAAAAAAGCGCGAAGGGGGGGGGGGGGGTGTGAGGCTGTGGCTGGCGGCGTTTCCCGCCCGTGTCTTCGAGGAGGAGCAGGGTCCGGGGCTGCGTCCCCCTCGGCTCCTGTGGGGCTTTCCTACAGCGTAACCCGGCTGTGGAGCGGCTCCCTTTAGACGTGAGTAAAGGGCCTTAGCCTGCCCCGCCTCAGGGACCTGCTCCGAGCGGGACCCCAGCGGGCAGAGGGTCCCTGCGGCCGCCTCCTCACGGGGGGTTGGCAGCCGGGGTGGCCGGTTGGTGCTGGAGCCAGGTGTCCCTTCAAGGACTGGAGGAAACAAAGCGTTTGCTGCCACCCCCATCCCTCAAGCAGGTTTCGGGTGGGGGAGAAGGCCCCAAAAAGAGGGCCAGAGAGCACCCCCGGCCCTAAAGCAGGGCTGGAAGGGGCGAGGGGCCGGTGCCGAGGCACTGGGTGCCAAAGGCAGAGCTTCCATAGGGGAAGGAGACCTGCCGGATGGGAACCGTATAGCCACCGGAGAAAGCGGCTGTATGGCTCCCAGAAACGCTCCGGTGTGCTGTCTTCACGGAAAGCCTCTGCTAAGACGTTTTTCTGGGCCGTTGTTAGCGCTCTCCATAATGCAGATAAAACCTGCAGCCCTGGTGATTTCACCGTGCTTAGTTTAGGAAAGATTATATATATTGGTGTTACTGAGCTACTTTTAACGTGTTTGTTTCAGTCAGAGTTCCTCGGGTGCCCCTACTAGTCTCGATTCAACTAGTGGCTACGCAGGCAGGAGGAAGGCAAAGTTTAAATGGCAGAGTGTGGACTTGTTAAAATAACACCTCACTGCTTAAACTTTGCAGAGATTCACTTCAAAATACACCTGAGCTCATCAACTAATTAGATCAATCGTGTCGTCTGTGGTGTTCCCCCAGTCCCTTTTATTGGTGGCAGCTGACTTTGTAGCCAGCCTGAGCCCCCGCGTTAACAAGAGTTGTTTTCTAGTTTGTGATCAGCTGGTTGGTTTAATTGTGCCCTGGAAGATCATAGGGTGTGCGGAAGAGAAGCCGCTGTATATTCTCGATAATCTGCTGCTCTAACAGGTGAGTCAGTAGTCAGGACACGGGTGGGACAGAAGAGGGCGCTCTGACCCTTAAAATACAAAAAAACCTTCCACCGTCACTGATCAACCACTTAAAGCAAAGATTCCTTCTCAAGATTAAGTTCTCATCATAGGGTCACAGAATGGTTTGGGTTGGAAGGGACCTTAAAGATCATCCAGTTCCAAGCCCCTGCCATGGGCAGGGACACCCTCCACTAGACCAGGTTGCTCCAAGCCTCATCCAGCCTGGCCTTGAACACTTCCAGGGATGGGGCACCCACAGCTTCTCTGGGCAACCTGTCCCAGTGACTCCCCACCCTCTCTGGGAAGAATTTCTTCCTGATATCCAATCTAAATCTCCCCACTTTCAGTTTAAACCCGTTACCACTTGTCCTGTCACTACAGGCCCTTGTAAAAAGTCCCCCCCCCCCAGCTTCCTTGTAGGCCCACTTCAGGTACTGGAAGGTGCTATAAGGTCTCCCTGGAGCCTTCTCTTCTCCAGGCTGAACAAGCCCAACCCTCTCAGCCTTAGTTCCCCCTGTCAGGTCCCGGGGAAGCTCACCTGTGATTCCTAACTACTACTGTACAGAAGTTATTTGTGATTGCTTGCCTAGCTTGAGTTATGGTCCCTTACTACTAAGGATGTGTCTTCCTCTCAGGTAGACATGGTCAAGTCCTACCCTGTAGGAGCGGGGGTGTCCCATGGAGCCACACTATAGTTGTGTTTCCACAATGGGCAGCTGTGACTCAATCTAGGGATGCTGTGCCCTGCAGCTCTTTTTTGTTCCCACCAAAATTCACTGCAATTCCCTGTCTGGGTGTCTGAGTTTCCTTGGGAAGAAAACCCGGACAGGGAGAACATAGTATGTAGCCTGATCCCCTTTCATCTATGCAGGTAGGATGTGGCCAAGCTCTTCCATTAGATGTCATCCCTCATGTTACTGGCTTTGAAGTCTCTTTCAGTATTTCAATAACCTTCTTGAACTGTTTGTTTCAAAACTGAACGCAACAGTTCAGAAGTGCTAACAGTCAGCCCAGATATGGAGATACGATAGCTCACAGTCTTCAGCTGTGTTTATATCCAGTAATGAGCTAGGCCTTTTGGCCACAACATTGCATTGGGAGGTCGGGTTCAGTTGGTTTTCCAGCTGGACATGCTCCCACCTCCAGCCTATTTCAATCCCAAATCTCTTTTGGCATCGGCGTTTCAGTGACCTGTCTTCCTCCCCTGATGTTTGTGTCATTGCAGATGTATCAATAAAGACAACGTATTCTCTCTCAGGTCACCAGTGTAACTGTTCCCTCTTGGACCTACGTAGAATCCCACTTCCTTGCTAAAGATTTCACTGAATGATGGTTCTGCTCGTCAGAGGAAAAAGGCAGGTGTGTAGGGACTACCCTGAATGAAGGAGACCTGCCTTGTGTTTCCTTCCACCCTGTCTTTGTGACTCTGAGCCATTCATTTTGTTCTGTGTGCTTTAGCTCAGATGTGTTGTCAGCCTGAAGAACTGACCTGCTCAGATTGTGTGCTGCTTGTGGCCAGACAGGGAAGGGTTTCTGATGTAGGGATGTACCAGTGTTGGCTCAGAACGAGTTCAGAGACAGACACTTGGGGTCTAGGACACATCTGGGTTTATATGACACTGAATGTGAGTATAGAAACCCCAAAACTTGTTACAAGGGCTGGGGCAGAGCTCTTACTCTGAGCTGTGTGGGCGGGCTGCTTCCTGGCTTGAGCTGACCTGCCCACCTGCATCGAACACAGGCTGTCTGGATTTAACCCACTCTTGTCCTCATGTGGCCAGGGATGCAGTGCTTCAGTTCCAGCGTAGATATTTGGATCAGTCCCTGCAGCACCGGGATGAAGGCTGTCTGTATCACCTCTGACACCACCTGTATTGCAATCTGAAATCCCAAGGGTTTCTTTCAAACACCTGAGGCCGTGTTGCAGCAGCCCCAACACAGGTGTCTGTGGACTGTCAGAGGGTGTGAAGAAGGGTGTGAATTTTCATGTTCCCCGAGGGAACTTGGATGCCTTTTTAGAGGAAACACAGCAAAAGGTGGTAACACCTGCTGTTATTGTTATTACATCTCTAAACGGAAAGGGATGTGTACAAGAGGCTGAGCTGCTCGGGAGAAGTGGTCTGTTGTGCATTCAGGGTTAAGAAGAGGCAGTTGGATGTCCCCAGATTCCAAAATGGCCCTGGCTCATGGAGGGCCTTCCTCATCTCATCCTCGCCGGGCGTGCAGAAAGCACTCCTGGTCATCTCCTTCACGTATGGGAGGTGAGCACTGGCTTAATACAGACCTCAAGGATTGGCACAATGGAAACATTGCTATGGGTAATTAATTTTTATAACCTTACTTTGACATTTGTTACCTCAGGAGTGAAGCTCCTGTCCCCGACATTTTGGAGCAGCATGGCACAAATGTCTCTCCTCCTCTCATCTGTGTTTCACTGGTTTGTACGGCTGTAACACCAGGTACAGAGCCTGGAAGTGATCCCTGCTCACAGATGCATCACCCAAATGTCAGAGTGGTAGGAAGAAAGGTTAGAGGATGAATTCCCTCAAGCATTCAATATACTGTTATTGTTAGGGGACACTGGGCTGTTCTCTGGCACTTCTGAGGGTCGCCTGAGCTGCTTTTCCAGTGGAGGAATGAAGGCCCAAGGAAGCTAACTGGAAGGGTGAGGACAGACTCCGTGGTGTGGAGTAGCTCCGCTGTTCTGTGGCTTGCATGGTGACATCTTCCTGAGAAAAGCAGCCCAGAGTCCGCTTTTGTCCTACCTAAATCCTGCCCCTTACAGAGCAACTGTCAGGCCATTCCTAGTTGCTGTAGCCTTACCAGTGGCTGGTAGGGAAGCAGGCACAGCTCCCTTCAGACTGAGGGGCCAGGTATATCACACGGTCCAGGAGTATCCGGGTCCTTCAGGCTCTCACAAAACCATGTCAGCATGGGCACAAGGCAATGCCTGGATTCCTCTGTGTCCTGTTTATGCCAGGTATCGAAACAGCTCTATAAACCACTGTAGAAAGGTTTGAGTATAGTGGATTTTATTAGAATATTTAAACAATCTGATGGCAGCTTTAGTCTTTCTGGAAGCTTCTCTTTAATGAGGCATGGATTGTTGGTTAGCTTAAGGTGAGTTGACCTTGCTGTAACTTAAAATCGGAGTTATTCCAAATTGTTCCTTAAAATAACCTAAGGCACCAGACCCTTCTGGCTTGCACAGCTGTTCATTAAGGTGGCCATCAAGCATCCGCAATTACATTTCTTACCTCTCTGTAGAGCAAGCAAAGAGGAGAGGGAGAACTGTTCTTCAGACACAACTTCCTAGCGCTGGGCTTGGAGAAGCGATGGGCTGGAAAATCTTCAAAACATCCCCAGGCCTCGGCCGTTTTGGAGCATACATCCTGTTGGAGCCACGCGTGGTTAACCCTGCCAGACCAACTGCATGTTCTCCCCTTCTACTGCAGCTGCTGGAGAAGTGATCACATCCGCTCCCGGAGAGCCTCTGGCAACGGGCATGACTTCCATGGCACATCACCAGTGTCTTCATGCACACCTATTTTCTTCTATTTCCTTCCCCCTTTGTTGTGTTCCAGCCCTGAAGGATAAATCATTATTGTATAACCTTTACAGGAGAAGAAAAAAAAAGAGGTGCCAGTGATTTTTATCAGGGTGCAGGCAATACATGAAGTATGAAATGGTCTCTTGGCAGCTTTGCCAGTGCCTCGGTAGATGCTGGTCCTATGTTCAGTCTCCGAAGTGTCTTTAAATTCCGCTTGGAATCTGTGTTGTCTTCAGATCATCGAGAATTTCAGATGTGACTGCCCTTGCAGCTGCTCTTGGGGTTTTGGCTCTTGGTTGTGTCCCCACTCGGCACTGAGTTCCCTATGGGATTCCTGGCACCCAGCTTGCAGAAGGGACAGCCACACTGGCTTATCTCCGCATCCACAAAAAACTCGATTCTCCTAATTTTCTGATTCAGTAAGACATTTTAAAGAGGAATTAAATCTAATGTGGATTTAATTAATTTAATGTAGATTTCAATCCCAGTCTTGAAAGGGATCCAAAGTAATACTCCACTAGTCTGTGTGGAAGACAGGTATAGCATTGCCTGAGGTTAAACGAGGGAGACATCATGAGTTTGGAGGGTGATGAAGAGTGTGTGGCAAAGTAAGATCAAGTTCAGTAAATGGTGCCAGAAGCCTTTCCCTTAGGCAGTAAATTCTTGGGTCCTCTTGAGTTCTGTATGGGTCCAGATGTCTGTGCCCCTATGTTTCCATAGTGTCAGTGATGGAGCATGAGTCTCTGGAGTCACCTTACAGAAAGCTTCACCAGAAACACCATCAAACAAATAACTCATTGACCAGTCCAGGCTGCTCCTTCAGTACCTAGGTCAAACTGAAAGACAGCTCTTGGGTTGGGAGCATCTACCCCATTCCAGAAATCAGAGGTACTGTCTGGAACAACTTGAAAACCTAAAGAGAGCACTGAGTTGAATGTCCCCATTCTGTGTCCTGAGATGCTTAAATAAATATTAAAAGTGGATTATGGAAGAGAGCCCATTCATCTTGAAAGGCAAGTGTAATCTAAAGGCTGATGGGTGAACTCCCAGGTACCTTTACATTTCATAGAGTCAATATTTATTCTTTCTCCATTTATAACTCCATTACTCTCCCTAGGTGGGCAGGAGATTTCAAAGGGAGACCATTTGTTTTTCTTGATTAATGCATTAATGCTAGTGGTTTGTCATAGTAAATTATACCTACTATCACAACCTGCTCATGCAGGAGGAAAAGCAAGCCAAAATTTTATGATCAAATTGCTCAAAGTCACAGCTTCTCGTTATTTTAAACAAAGCAAGCCAACTTCTGCTCTTCATTGCTGCGCGAACAGTGACTAAACTGAGGAGAAAATGTGATCCAATATCCTTTGTTTTACGAAAAACCTTTAGAAATCATAACATTATTTCCCACTACACTGGTTCAACTGTGTGCAGTATTATTTCATGAGGGTGGGTGGGACAGACAAACTGCTGCTTCATCTTATGGCTCACTTATCTTCCCCTGGATGCACAGCAGGACTGTCACCTGAGAACTGGGCTTTACAAGTCTCTGCCTCCTCCTCCACAGAAGCAGCAGCAGCAGCTATGGACACTGGCTTCCTAAACCATAGAATCACAGAATGGTTTGGGTTGGAAGGGACCTTAAAGACCATCCAGTTCCAACCCCCCTGCCATGGGCAGGGACACCCTCCACTAGACCAGGTTGCTCCAAGCCTCATCCAGCCTGGCCTTGGACACTTCCAGGGATGGGGCACCCACAGCTTCTCTGGGCAACCTGTCCCAGTGCCTCCCCACCCTCTCCGGGAAGAATTTCTTCCTGATATCTAAATCTCCCCACTTTCAATGTAAACCCATTACCCTTTGTCCTATCACCTCAGACCCTTGTAAAAAGCCCCCCTCCAGCAGAAGGAGGGACTGAAGAATTCCTCAACTCTCCTAGGTAATCATAACACCATTTGTGGCAGTCTTGGTGAAAACCAAACTGCCTGAAATCAGGAGTTAGGACAGGGACTCCTTTTAGTGAACACAGCTGCTTTTCCTCTAAGGAAATGCACCTTGGAAGATGCGTTTTGCAGAGGGAGGGTTATGTGGAGCTGGTGTGCTGTGTCAGGGTAGAGTTTTCAGTGAGCTGAAATGATTTTACCTGTCACTGGGGGAATGGAAAAGGTGGTTTGGCTAGTTATGTGTGTCTAAGATGGGGTTGGCAAGTGAAGCAAGAAATTATCAGCAGGGTAGTAATAAATAGAAAAGATTCTCCATGGTGAACAGCATCTCAGGTTGAGAATGACTAGGGCTGAGCATGAAATAACACCCAGGGATAACTGCAGAACAGGACAGAGAAGAGGCTCCAGAGTCGAAGGCAGGGAGGGCGATGGTGGCTTGTCAATCTATGGCATGTAACTGCTGTCAGCCCAGACAGCAGCTAGCCTGGTGAACCCAGACATTTGCAAACCTCTGGTAAGCCATCTGTGTATTCTCCATCCTTCCCCTGCATTTTTGTAGCTGGACCAGTAAGTAATGTTACTGCGTTAGGTATCAGCGATGTGCCTTTGAGCCAGGGTGCCCAGAAACGATGAATGCAGTAAAATTTCAGTATGAGCTTTCTGCAGTGGGAAGTGTCGCTTGCCCTAGAAGCAAGTTAACTGGAGTTCCCTGATACCGGTGTTGTGGCTACGGAGTGCAAAGGTTTGAATGGCTTGAGCTTCAATGCCATTGTCAGTTCCTTAGGCTGTTTTAGATGCTGTAGTCCAGCACTGTCTGTAATACCCAGTGCACCTGCACTTTGTCACTGGATTGTCTCCAGATCACTGCAAAACAAATAACTGCAATATTATTGTCCTGACTACTTAAATGCGTGTGGAAGCATACAGTTACTCTTGAAAGAGTCCTTTCAAATAGAAAATATTTAAAAAGGGAAGAGAAAATCTATTTTTAAGCACGTGTGAAAGGAGAACATCAACCTATTGTTCTTGCAAATGGCAGACCTAGTCCATTGTTGGATTTGCACTGATGCCAGTGGGATTAATTTTACCCATTCAGGAGAAAGATATTTCCTCTGATTCCCTTTGATTTCTTACCAGTTTGTGATTTGTAAGCCAGAGATTTTTTTGTGTAACTTGCTGTCTGTACAAAAACGAGGGCAATACCTTGTGCCCCTAGGCAGTGATAAGCCTGAGGCAAAGCTGATCTGCCCGCGTTATGCTGGGAAGAGGTTTGCTCACTGTGTCTCAAATGTTCTTCAGCTCTGCCTTCCGTTAGACTTGCCCTTTAATAAAGGCAATATTAGAATGTGTTAAACTTAAGTGAAATTGCTTTCCTGCAATCTAGAATCGTTCAAGTCCATCCACGATCAAAGACGTGAGGATGGGAGGGACTTAGTGTGTTGTTGATTTACTCTCACAGAAGAAGACAGTTCTGGCCCTGAACCAGGGAAGCCAATACGATTGTTTTAATTGATTTCACCAGCTCAAACCTGAGCCCAGTGTACACTGAACCTCCCTGTAGGAACGGTCTGTCCTGTTAACCAGTGGCCCGTAGCAGCCTGGGCTGTAGCTGTGCTGGAGGCTGGAGGTGAGACTGCAGGATGCAGTCATTCCTGGGCAGCTCTAACCAGGCCTGCCTAGGTAGCCATACGGAGAAGATGCTGTAGCTCTGGCAGAGTATCAGTCTGCCCTGGGTCCAAAGTTATTTATTCAGTTCTTAGCCTTTGACACTGTGTCTTCACCATGACTATTAAGAACTTCTGAAACAGTAGTGGGGTTTTTAGCATGCATCATCTGGTGACATTTCTGCTACCAAACGTCAAAGCAGGATTCATTCCTGCCTGTTGGGAATGGCCAAAGTCCTTGCTGACTCCTAGGCCATGCTCAGGAGTTCTCTGGATTCCAGGTGGCCTGGGTCAAAAGCGTGCCACGGACTGGTCTAGCAGGTAACTCACCGGATGAGTTGCAGTGTCTGGGTCCAAAACCTGGCTTGGTCCAGCTTATTACAGTAGGTGTGGATGTTATGCAAAGGCTTCACGGCCATGCTTGGAAACAATCAGTTTTGTGGGGAGAAAAGGGTCTCTAGCAATGAAAATGGTTTTCCCAACTTGAATGTCTGGTTGTTGCAGTAAGGATGGGATGTGATTGTGTGTAGAGGATGTGAGCCCATGAAGGACAGGAGGATCTGCGGGAGCGCTGAAGGACTCTTGTTGTCCTTCATACTACTGCGCTTGCCTGCCCTCAGGGTGGAGTCCACAGTACTTGTGAGGTTTGGGATAGGTGCCTGTGCTGTCATTTTAAGTATGCACGTTCCCAGTTTGTAACAAATTGCATCGTGGTGTATTTCTCCCACAGAACAGAGAACTTCCAGATGAATAAAACTGAGGAAGAATTCTGGTTTCTGTCGAAATGAGTGACGATGTAAGTTATCTGTGAGGGTTGGTAGTAAAACATGACACAAAAAGGGAAAAAACTTGTGGAGATCAAATTAAAAGGGGTCTCTCAATAAAGCACGAGAAATATTGGGAACCATAGTAACCTAAAGTGACTCACACCTATGTAGCAGCAGGATAGAGCCAATTCTCCCTCAGTCACCATAGGTGGGATAATAGAAAAAAACGTACTGCAACTCACTTTGAACCTGCTGGGTTGTCTCTGCTCTTCAACGCAAAGACCACCTAGGTCAGAGAGGGACATCTTCAGGTGTAAAGTCCAGCCTCTTATCTAAGAAGCATTCACAGAATCACTGAAGTTGGAAAAGACCTGTAAGATGATCCATTCCAGCCATCAACCCAACACTACCACACCCACTATACCATGTCCTCGAGCACCATGTCTACACGTTCCTTGACAGAGCTGTAGAATATACTAAAGGGAAGATAGCAGTGGCAAAAAAAAAAAAAAAAAAAAGGCCAGTATCCATAATCCAATTGATGGAGAAACCCTCCCAGGAACACTGTTAGGAGAGGACTAATGAGTCAGGTCAAGTGGGAGAATAGTTTCACATTATGGATCTAAGAAGACAGGGCAAGTCCTGAAGGTCTGACGTGAACTTTAGGGCCTGAGCTGCATGCTCTATGGCCACATAGCAAGAAATCTCAGGGAGCAACATCCAAACAGGCAGGACAGATGAAATACAGGGAAAAGGAAGGATCTAATTCACAGCTAAGGAATTCTGATCCTTGAAATCCTTGTCTCTTGAAATCCTTATGTGACTCGCGGTGGAGTACAAAGTTGAAGTATGAAGGTGACTCCAAATCCCTGTAGTTCTAGTACAGTGATTATCCCAAGAACATCCTGTACAGAAGGCACCGACTAAACCCAATTGGATATGCTGGTCCCAGGTAAAGCACCAGACTGTACAGTATCCTCTGACACAGAACATGGCATCACTACCCTAAGGAGAATGCCAGCTGGGAGAGGTTTCAACATCAATTACGTGGTGCAGACACGAGGAGAAAGTTTTCAGCTTTGTTGTGGATCACTTTGTAGTCTCCAAATACTTAATTTTTGACATTTTTGTGCACTGGAGGGTTTTGCATCACTCTGTACAGTGTTTCCCAATGTTTTAGTGAGATAGGTGCATCACTTGGGGCCTTGGTTCTACACAGAATTACATTAAAGCAACTCCCCCACTCCAAACCTGTCCCAGTACGGAGTAAAGTCCCCCAGGTTTTATACTTGTTTTGTAAACTGGGGTGATTGAGTGACAAAAAATGTGAAAACTTCAAAGGTCTATCAGTTTGCATATTCTTCACAGCTGTTGTTTAACATTGAATATGGAGACAAGGGAGGATTTTACTTGTGAGATACTTGGTGTTGTATTGCAAAACTGCATTATGTGAAGTCCTGTGCCTTCAAACTGATGAAAGCAAACAGCTCTTACTTCCCTGAGTAACCCCATCTGTTTCCATAAGACACAGTCTGGGGAGAGATCAAAAGAACGACGAGGTGTACTATGCTGGGAAACTTGGCTATTTTATATTTGAAGCTCTGTCCACCCAGCTTAGATGTATTTTTATAGGTATAAATGCACACAAACCTTGTAATTAATGTCCATTCATCTACAAAGAGGCAATGTGGCCAAGTGGAAAGAGCTCTAACTGGGCTTGAAGATTAAAAGTATTTAATCTTTTCTCCCCTCTGACAGTTTCCCCTGGCTGATCATGATAAAGTATTGACCTCAAACATATCCCTGGGCTTTGCCCAAGTGTGCAATGGCAGGATGCCATGGTGGGATTTTGGGGAGTGCTTTGAGACCTTACGAAATACACAGTAAGAAGCTGTGGTTAAGTAATGTTATTAGGGTTCAGAAAGCGAGACTAGTCCTAGCCCATTTGTACAAATAAACCTGCTGTAACTGTGTAAACTCATATGGCTTCAACCCTACATATGGTTCTGTAGCCAAAAGCTAATCCTGGTCCATCTCTTCTAGTGACCAGCCTTTAAGCTGTTAATGGTTTAGCCAGCAGGGTAGAGGTTAGTGGTGCAGGGTCAGTGAAAAATAGGAAACATTACCAAAAATCAGCCCTAGAAGACAATAAGATCAGCACATGCAGCATTAAACTGGGGATCATCCTAACTGGGTCCATTCCTGATTACCATTTATAAACTGGGTGATGCTGGGATGACAAAATTGAATGGCAGATAGCTTCACTTCTCAGTGCCTCAGTTTCCCCAGTTGCCGTTGTACTTGACTGCTTTTAAAGCACTTGGGAATTTGCATGCATGTTTCAGATATTACGGTTTACGTGTTGGAGGAGAGGACCTGCAAGAGAGAGGAATATGGAAGGGGAAAGAACAATGCAATTAAGTGTCATGATCAAAAAATGACTGACGCACAGGTGTTAAGCATCCTGGACTAAAGCCATGCTGGGATTCAGGTGACTGACTCCTGGCTTAGCACTGGCTGGAGAAGTACCCCTATCTCCTTGGAGGTGGACTGTTTGGTGTGCCTGCTTCTTGGCAGTGAGTGGCCACAGCCCTGGTTATTGCAGGGGAAACTGAGAAGTTGTGTATGTAACTAGGTGCTATGGACTTCTTTGCTTCTTAAACCAGGCACATAGATCCCATGTCCTTTTTGTCATGATGAGGAAGGTATTAAAACCCAGCTCAGGCACAAGGCTCTGTGTCTTCTAGAGGTAGGAAGTGTGTTTAAGTATACCCGAATGTCATATCTAAGAGCAGCCATCCTACATAGTTACTCTGTGAAGAGAAAGAGAGCAAACAGTCATTCCTCCAAGCAAAGATGTAATGGTGAACTGCGTCAGTACTGGCCTATTCCTGCTTCTGGGTGGCTTTGGGACAAGGGATCGAAGAGATTGTGTATCTTCATATGCATTATTACCTATTCCCAGAAGACTTATTGAAAGGCATGGCTGGATTTCGAGGGCTGTTATTCCGTTGGTGTCCTCTTGATTCATGTTCACCCCATGAGACTATCCATGACCATCCTTTGTCTGTGCTGCAGTTGGGACAGGTGGCCTCTTTCCGTTTGAACAGCTGATGTTCCCACATGCCCTAAGGAATAAGGGCATTATAGAGATGGGCTTGAACTGAATTGTCAGTTTCTCAAAGGCCAGTGTATATATACACATATACAGATTTATTTATTTACTTACTTATCTACCTATTTATTTATTTATTAGCAAGAGCTGCTTTTCTTTCAGAAGGCATCTTTGCAAACTTGCTTAAAAACAACATCCTCACACGACACTGATGTAAACTTCCTCCCCTCTGGTTTGACTTTATTAACAGTAACCTAAAGGGCTGCTTAAGCACACTTCCCATGTTTAGCCTTCAGCTCTTTGTCACCAGAGCTTTTTTCTTCCCTGTATACTAAGCCAAACCTAATTACCTTTTAATCAGTAAAATCAACACCTGCTAACAGGGTGGGCTCTTTTCAGCAAATAGTGCTTCCCTTTTCCAGAGCTCTGATAAATTTCCAGGGGCAGTATTATTTCTTTGTCCTGCTGATAAGCAGCTTTGACTGATAATCTGATAGTGGGTGTGGTTATCTCGTGCCTATAAGGCAATAGTGGTGAATCTTCCTCTTGGCAAGGGCAGCAGAACTAGGTGAGACAAGAATTATATGTAGATGCTAGGAGCCAATTGTCCTGATCTTTTGCCTTTAAAACTTAGGTCAGCTCTGGAAAGCGTGTGTCAGAGGGGTCTGGCACGTGGGATTAAAGTGGTGGATGCAATAAAGAGTAAGGCAGCCCGTAGATCTTTGACTTTGCTTAGGCAGTCCTCTGCAAAAAGGTAAGGTGGCAGGATTGTCTGCAGAGAGCAGGGACTGGGGCTGAATTATACAGTCTGCTGGACCTGACGCCTGTGCTGTCACGTCAACCCAGAGCCACCACCGCTGTCCTCGGGAGGTGACTCATCTGCACCTTCACTGTCGTCCTCAGAGTGTGAAGAACTGTGTGTGGGAAGGAGGGTTGCTTAGGTGCAATTCAGGCTAGACCAGCCCCTTATTCGTGTGGTCTGACTCAAGGTAAACTCAGTGATTCCCACACTACCCTCATCCTCAGTATGACTGCTTGGAACTTGAGCAAGCAGCAGTATGGACAGAAAACAAATGGAGTCACAGGACTTGGAGCTCCCTGTGAGATTTGCTTTTAGCACACAGAGCATCCCAGGACAGATTCTGGTGGAGACAGTGACAGTGGTATTCATGGCAGCACACTTGAAAATGTCGTTAATGTATAATCTGACGGCCAGTCTGATTTTCACCTGAGAACTGAAACGTCGTTAGAAATCTGAGCGTAAGGAACTCTTTACGAGTGCACTCAGCTCCGAAAAACCCCAGAGTCCTTTGGACTGAAGTCTCTTATGCTTGTTTTCAGCTCTAAGGCAAATGTTTTTGGAAAATTTTGCTTAATTCTGTGAAGATGAATGGGACAGTGGAGTAAATACTAGTTACGGTTTTCCTTGGATGTTCCCGCTCAGGTTCTTTTTGCTGGATAGAAGCAGTGCTTGAGTTAGCAGCGAAGTCCTTGCTAGCTGGAGTTTAAAGCAGTTGCTATAGAAGGAGACAGGTCTCCTGGATCTAAACACCAGAGGCTATGACCTGCATGAAAATCTTCTGCTGAGCTTGTTGGAGGGGAGAGGGGTCCAGTGGAACAGAGGCAGTCTGGTACGGCTGGCTGCTGTGAAAAGGAAGGAGGATGTTGACTGTGTGGGCTGACACCAGTCCCAGTCCTGCAGTGAGATCCGGGAGGGTTTGATCCCCGGCCTGTGCAAAGTCTCCTGCATCGTAGGGTCACTCTCAGTGCTGGACATAGCTGAAGAACTGTCCTGTCGCCATCTGACAGGACACACTGCTCACACCGATTTCAGCAGCAGCTACAAATCGTCACTCCAAAAATCCATGGGAATTCAGGCGCTTTGTTTTGGGCTCCCTCCTTTAACACCACTGCCCATCCTTCCATCCGTCTGCCTGCGCCGGACAGCCAAGATCCCTGTGTATCTAAACCAAGAGCAACCGGGCTTCTCCAACCCAACCCCCCAGGGCAGCCCCCCAGCTCACCCCCCTGACAGCTTGCAGTGCCGCTGCAAGGGTGATAGTCTGCAGCCAATTTGGGCGAAGGGATGGTTTTTAGGACCCTGGGACCTCCGCCAAGGCTCAGGTAGGTCCGTCTCATTCGTCAGCCTCACTCAGCCGGATTCATTCACCCCGGGATGTGTGTGTGTGCCGAGTGTTTCCTTCCCCGCCGCTCGCTGTGGTCCTTCCAAGCCCTGGGACTGACGCTGCTCTCCGGGCGATGAGTTCTGCGCTGGGGCAGAAAGCGCTTTCCTTTCCTCCGGAAGAAAAGAAGCCGTGAGGATACTCGAGGATGTGCTGCCCAGATGTGTCTCCCACTTCCACCCTCCTCGCAGGACTCATGTGCTTGACAGCTCTCAGCGGCTTTGCTAAGGCTTCTGCGGACTTCTCGGGTAGGGGAGAAGCGCCGATCCTTTCCGTGCTGGACGGGAGCGCTTGCTGCAGCGCTCGGGAGCAGCTCAGGGCGAGGGGATGCGAGCTGCGCTGGGATCGTTACGTGGGGAGTAATTTTAATCTTCTTAAAATAAGCTGGTGAAAAGCATCTTCCGTAAGAGGATTTTGAGTTCGTTAAAAGCCTTTTCTCGACAAGCCGTAGCAAAACTCTTTCAGCAGAGTTAGTCTGAGTAACTTGGGGAACAAGGAAGGGAGTAGTGTTAACTTGTGTAAGTTTGTAGGAGGTTTTGCGCTGTGTGCCTCTGAAAAAGAGCCGGGTTAGGAGACCGGGAAGGTCTAGGACATAGATCAAAGCTAACATAGCAAGACCAAATTATTTTGTAACGGGCCAGACTCCCCTCCTCTTAACATACAGCTCCTAATTGTTGCGAAAGACCCCTGAGCTGAGGTAAAGGAGATGTTACAGACACAGAATAAAGTATATTCAGAGTGTATGTTTGCTTAAGCCAGGAGAAGTGTCTCATTTCTGAATCTAAAAGATGTTCATAGCACTTGTTTTGAGTTGTGCACAGCAGATAAATACACAACACTTTGAAAGTGTGGAGTCCCACGTAAGTTTTGTAACTATGTACAGCCACGTCAGTCATTTTAAAATTACCTTTTTGCTTCTGTTCTTTGTGGATGTACGTATGGGTCAGAGAAAATAAAACAGATTCCATTTGATGGTTGCTCAGGATTTAGTAGTTTGCTTAGGAATGGCTAGTGAAGGTCACTTTGCTTTTGGGGTATTGCTTTTCATTTTGGGTCTTAGTGTGAAGATGTAGTTTGACATATTCTTTAGGTATGTGTTGTAGAACTCTTGTGGATAAGAGCTGCCAATTATAGTTTACTGATGAAAAAATGCCATTAGCAAGGGCTGAATCTCACTGGACTGTGGTTTCAACATATCACAACACTGCTACTTGCTTTCTGGGAGTGCATGTGCGCGGGCTGTGAGAGATTTGTGTTAGAAAGAAGGAGCTGGGGGAGATGTGGGGCAGAATATATACAGTAGCTGGAAGTGTAATGCGAATTGAAGGGAGTTGACTTGCTTGTGATTCCATCTCCTTTGGAGGCAGATCAGTCCTGGGGGCTGCTATTCAAGGCAGATCTGCCTCTGAATGGAAAGGACTGAGGCACTTCCCTCTTTCTAGTGTGTTTTTATCTCCTGCTTTCTTGGCATTGAGCTTTCTCTGTGCTGCACCTTCCAAGCAAGTTAACGCAGAAGGGGTGCATGGAGTGGCCACTATGGGAGCTAAAGGTGCAATGGAGAAAGTACTGGTCCTTCTAAAATAGAGATGAAGTTCATCCCAGCCAGGCCAAATTGATAAGCATTAAAATATGCAGAAGTGTCCCAGATCAAGGGTACTTCACACTCTGTGTGTGCAACATAGCCGGAGCAATGGAAGCAAATTCAATAGGCGTTGGTGATTGTGGTGGGGAGGGGGCAGATGCAGGTAAGAAGGGTTGCTGATAACAAAATCGTATTTTCTGCAACATCCAACTGTACTGTCACAGTCTGGGAGAAGAGGGTTTGCTGAAAACCCTGTGTACAAGCATGGCGAGGCTGTACAATGAAGCAGGGTTTGTAATCCCAAACAGCACAACCTCCCGTGAGTTTCCACAACTGTCGAAATCTTCCGCCAGATCCAGACTATGTGTTCTGATAGCAGGCTTGGCAAATGTCCCTGGTCTTGTTGGACTGACTGTACCTTGTGGGACAGGAAACATGATTTGCTGCAGGAAAGGGCTGTACCCAGTGTACGTCAGCTTGAAAGTGGTTTTGTAAGTTCAGGAGCTGGGTAGCCACAAGATGAAATAGGGAAAGGTACAGTATTTCCCAAAACAGACCTTATTCTTCCCCAAAACATATTACAAAGTCCCCGTTGGTCTCCCTCCAATACGTAAAGGCACATACCATGTGCGTCTGTGAAGGAGTAATTGCCCAGATAACCCTTCCTACCTGATGGAGCACCTTGCTTGTTACTGTTATCCCTGCGTAGGAATTGTCAGCTGGTATGAGGAATGCCTTTTAGCATTATTTGAACATAATGGTTTCTGGACACTTACACTTTTGCTATGCTTTGGGGTGTTTTGGATTCTTTACCAGCATGGATAGAATTGAGCAGGTGAATGTCTTTGGGGAACCTTTATAACCTTACCGTATGCCATTCCACCTAGAGGTGGTGCATTCAGAACGTGAATTTGCTATGTCCCAAGGAGATGAATGGATTTGTATTGATTATTGCTGCTGAGGAATGCAAGGCTTGCTGTGATTCCGTGAGAGGTTTCTGCATCGGTTTAGCTGCTGCCCACATGCTGCAGGGTGGTGACACGTCTCACTGGCATGAGGATGCAAGGGCTTTTCCAGGTTGCTACAGCACTACTGTCCAGAGAGAGCAGCTGATGCTCTTTGGAGAAGAATGGTTTTTTTAAACTCAACCCTGTAGACCTTGTTTAGCAGCAAAGCTTTTCTGGCTTCTCAGTTTGGTTTGACTCAGCGCTGTCAGGGAGGTGCTGCTGCTAGGAACAGGCCATGGTGTTTTCGTGATGGGTCAGGCATGGTGCGTAGCTCCAGTCCTGGAACAAACAGCTTAGGGTTGGCCAGGTTTGAGTTCTAAGCAGACCACAAGCTGCACCGACCTGATTCACACACTGCAGCTATGCAGTAGGATGGGCTGAAAGACTTACCAAGGATTGCACACCCACCCGTGTCCCACTGTTCCCACTAGACCCACTGGCTGGGTCTTCAAAGGATGTGTCTCTTGGCTGCAGGAAGTGTTCTTTTTCACACAGGTGGTGGAAAGGGACCGTGAGAGGGTGCCCAGAGATGTGATGAACTGAGTCAGTCATGTGAGAGCACAGGTAAGAGCTGGTGTGGCTCTCCATCATCCCCACTCCCAGGCCTCTGGGCGCATGGTCTCACATTGTGGCTCCATCCCTCCTGTTTGAATGGCTCAAATGCCACAACGTGAACATGATGAGTGCGTGTCCTGCTGGGGACTGGTGCAATCTGAGATGTAAGAATTAAAATTCCTTTTAAGTGAAGTATTTGAACTATGTGAAGAGTTTTGAAGTTGTTTTCTTTAATAGTTCTTTAAACATTGAAGTTTGCAGGAGAGTGGGGGGTAGGAAGCAGGTCCAGGGGACAGAGTGCAGTTATCAGGCACTTTGCAGCCACTTCTTAAGAAGGCCTGGACTTTTTCTCTGTGGCTGCTTGTAGTACAGGCTCTTGATCTAATCTCACTCTGAGATCGGTTCTTGTGCTCAGGACTGTTTGAAGGCTCAGGATGTCATGATATGTCACATACCCCTCATGTTCAGGGTGACACTTGAAGGCTGTGATGAGGTGTGGGGTAAGAGGCTGGTCTTTTGAGTGTCTGTGCTTTAACTCTAAACCCTTAATCCTAATCTCAGTCCTGGCAATGAACTCTCTGAAATCCCTCCTGGCTGATAAAACTTCACCTTTGTTTTAGCCCTTTTCTATTTGTGGTGGGAGTCCAAGACGAAGCAATGGCTTGTGCTCCCAGAGGAAACTACGTAGGCTCTGGGAAGCGGCGATCCACGTGCAGTGCACAGAACTCGCTCCGTAGAGGTACTGGGTTAATGGAAATGAAGCCAAAATTAATCTTTGATGCTAAATTGAAATGCAGGAGTTGAAAGCTTAGTCGAAAGCTTATTCAACAGCTATTGCTCATGTCCCGTGTGGTGTCTCTAGCTTCATCCACGGGGTTCCAGTCGCTGAAGCTAAATCATGCAAACACATGTCCAATTCTGCTCTGCCCACTGCCAGCCAAGGTGACCATATAATTTCTAGCTGCATACCTGCAGGGAATTAGACTTATGTGATTATAATGCTGTGCTCCAATTCTCAATAACTTTCCCATTCATTAGCTAATTTCAGGCATATTGGACAGAAAGGTAGTGGCATCAGATCGGTGTGATTGCCATGAGTTTTATGTTAGCAGAGACAGACAGATCCCTTCACTACTGCTGCAGTACAGAAAAGGCTGTGCTGTGAACTCAACCATTTGCAGACATCAGAGTATCCACTGCAGGGACCTAAGCCAAAAACTTGGGATTCTAGGTATGGAAATAGCTTTGATGAGAGCTCATGCCTTTTCTGACACAGGAGAACCCAGCTGCAGGACATAAAGTTGTAGGAATAACAGCCCCAGTACTGCTGCTCCCCGAGGCCTGCTTTAATATTTATGTTGTTTGCATTATATTTGGCACAAGCTGGATGTGAGCAGCACTTCGCTTAAGGGAGCTGATCCGGCGTGGAGCCAGATGGATACTGATAACTCCCATCCACACCTTGCAGGTGAGCCCTGGGTAGCTTTCCGGAGCTCATCCTGGAGGCTCTTCCTGGTTTTGAAATCACAAAGATTTTTTTGTTGTTCTTGTGTTTGGGATTTTTTTCCCCAAGAATGGCAGGTTTCAAGTGAAAGCTGCTTTTGCCACCTCCCTGCTAATTGGCTTAGTGGGTTTGTTTGAGCTGATGAGGGCTGGGTTTGGGAGGGGAAAGGCACTTCTCCTTGATTGCATTTAATCAGTCTGTAATAAAGGCAATTTGTTTGACAAGCCTATTCACCAAATTATCACCAAAATCTACATGCTAACAGCTTCTGAATGGCTTTAGTCAGACTTTGATATTGGTTTTGGAGCCCTGAATAGGTCGGTGGTGTCAAGGGGGTCCAGGATTTCCATGTGTTGAAAGCTGCAGGCTGCGAAAAGGGATTTTCAAGGGAAAGGCAGATAGAATGTCTTTTCCAGTGTGGTGGTGTAACTCAGTAATGAGGGTTGTGCTTTTGACCCCAGGGGCAAACAGACATGCTTTAGACTTCCTTTAAAGACTGAGCCAAACCCAGGCCACCTCCACACCTCTTCCTAGTGAAGGGCTCTAAGTGATGAGGTTGGATGGACCTCAGGCTGCTGCTCCAAGAGGTGTTGCCCCAGGTGATGTTCTCCTCCTCAGCTGGAGGTCCTGTGTGCCAGCCCATCCTTCACAGCTGTGTGGGCTGCAGGCTGGCTTCCCGAGGGAGGTCTGTGCTGGGGTGTTCTCCTTGGCAGAGGTGGCAGACCTCATGGAAGATCAGCTTTGGCCTGTTCTGGAGATGTGGCTGTATGGTGAGTGGTGGGGATGGGTCTGGGGAGGTGAAGGAGGATGGCTGGGGCTGGCAGCTGAGGCTGAGCGGCCCTCACAAGAGGGAGCTGCAGTTGAGTTTGTGTCATGTATCTATGTCAGTGGGCAGCAGTTTAAAGACCTCAGAGCTGTTGGAGGAGGAAATCAATGAGGAGATACCAAGTGCTGGTTCTGCTGCTGTTGGGAGAGGAGGAGAAGCAGCAGCACAGAAGCTGAGGCTATTTCAGTGCCTTAGAGAGTTGTTCCAGTTTGTCAGCAGGGATGCAGCTTTGTGGGCATCAATATACTGCGTTAAGCGAAGGTGCAAGTGTCTCTGCGTTCCTGTCCTGAGGACTGCCCTGGAAAACACTGTGGACTTCCCAACAGTTGTGATGGTAATGCTGTGAGGGAGGACTCAGCACTTGCTGACTCTTACAGTGTTCAGAGTTTACTTTTACTGACAGCTGAGGAGACCAAACTGAGCTTCAGGAATAGAACCACGTGTTTGAAGTTCCGTGTGTTTGTGATCCTGGGCTGTGACCAGAGGTGCCACTGTTACTGCTGCCAAAAAGCAGCTGTGGGTCTGGATTTGCGGTGCCAGGGAAAGGAGGTACCATCAGGGAGGGATGGATGGGGGTGCCAGAATGGCTCGTGAGGGGTCTGTGTGAAACCTCTTGCAAGCAGTGACTTCAAGACTGGTGTGCCATACTCGAGCCATATATATGCCTATGGCTTACGTCATGTGGAAATCCACTGGTTTAGCCACCAGAGCTGTCAGCAAGAGCTGAGACACCCTGGGGATCCCAGTGTGTGTGTGATGGTTGGCAATGTTTATATAGTATCTATTTCTTGCTGTGGGCTGGAAACTGATCACTGATGCAAACCTTGCCAGTACTAGAACTGCTTTAGTATTATTAAAAAAAAAAAACAAAAAAAATCCACTTTGGTAATTTTAATCACACACTTCAAAGTATCCCAGGTCATCAGTACCCACAGGATGCTGTTTCATGCACGGTCTATTTGAGGAAAATGTCCTTGCAGCATTCTTCCAATGTCTGTGTGTAGTTAGGGATACAAATGCTGCAGAAATTAAAGAGAGCAACAGTTTTTGTCCTCAGGTAAAACTTTTTCCCCTCATTTAACACTCTGTGAGAGCAGATTTTTATATAACACAAATAGTTTGATCAATTGAAAAAAAAAAAGGTGTGCATTTTAATGTATCCTTTCTCAACCGAGATACTTAAATGCTAAAATCATAATTTAGGCTGGGGGATGGGGGCAGAATAAGCTTGATCTCTGCAGGGAGCGAGGAAACGATGTGTTTACACTTGGCACTTTTGCTGATCCTTTTGTTGTTGCTCATTTAAACATGGCCTGCTCTCCCAAACTGCTTGGTGCTCAGAACTGAAAATTGGACTATGTTGCCTTTAGGTGGGTGTGCAGTGATTTACATGGCCAACACCAGGACTGTTTACCTGTCTTGTTTGAGACTGGCTGCTTGTGCTTGGCATGTTTGTGCATGTGTAGATTGAACTTTCTGCTTTCTGTTCCAAGATAGCAATCCCAGTCCCTCTGGGGGACCACTGGAAACAACTATCCCTGGGTTTTTTTGTGCGCCTGTCATTCCTTTTGTCCAGGTACCCAAAACCTTCATGGATTCAATTTGTTTTTGTCCCTTGAAAGGTATGTGGCTGCTTGCCAGAACAGACCCAGTGTGCTGCTCAGAGCAGTTCAGAGTTTTTGTCAGCTTTTGGTCAGGTTGGTGTGGTGCAAGGCAACTTTGCTGACTTGCCGAGGGCTCTGCAGGATGCACAGAAGCAAAGTAGTTAATCCCAGCTCATCTTCTTGTCGATTAAATCTGATATAGATGTAATAATGGTGAACGTTTTTAAGAAAACTGCTTGGGTTACCTATTATTATTATTTACATAGCTCCTCTTTTTGCCTGAGGCAAGATGGTGAGTTGTGTCTCTCTCAGTCTGGTTTTGGGCTGATCCAAGTGTGCCTGGCACAGCTCGCTAACTGAGGATATGAGCTCATTCGTAGTAATTAAAGTATGTATGTCTGCTGTTTTGAGGATGCTTAATGCTTGGCTGCCTGGAACCCGGTGCGTGTCTTTTCATGTCAGAGAAACAATGATGGTTTGGCAGTTCTGAGTTGCACAGTAAAATAGATCTTGGCTGAGTCTCTTCACATACACCACATGCTCTCGAACCACGTTGGTGGATGCTGTGGTATCAGTGTTGATGGGGCTCCTTTGGATGTTAAGGCTTGCTGTACAATAATCACTCTCTGATCTGGATCCTTGCATGTAGATGGGGCAGCGTATGTGGGACCTGCAGTTTGGGTAAGCTCTCCGAGTGATCAGGCTCCGGAAGTGTGCTTGAACTAACGGATGTAGCATACTGCGGAAGAATTTGCTATAATGTGGTCCAAGCGCTTCAGTTGTGGTGGGCAGGAGAAGTCACATCACGCTGCTTCCAAAGTATCCCCCATCATGAACAATATTGCCCGTGCTGTGCCTCACTGGTGTAGAAGGAAAGATTCTGTTTTTATAGAAATATTCCATTTTTTTAATGTTACATTAACAGAAGAAGGCCCAGAGGAGTACAAGAAATGTTATCAGCTGCCTACAATCAAAGGAATTCAGTAGATACTGGGTCAAAGGATGACACACGAAAGTATCAACACACTAGTTGCCAGCAGAGACACTTGTCACTCCTGCAGCAGCCCATAAAGCACCAGGAGGGTCAGGGTGTGAGAGAGGACTGTCTGCAGGAAAGTTATACTAAACCCTCGATAGATCAGGTACCTGCTGCTGCTGCTTGTCGAAAAGGGACCATTCAGACCACCCACTCTGAGACTCCCTATGTGACCGTGTTGTTTTATTTTCATCTGCTATCAGACGCCTGTGGTTTTGCTGCTATGATATTGTCAACATGTGTTGTACTAGCCTCAGGCATTTAAAATGGGCTTTTACTCCAACAAGTAAATATGACAACGAACACAACAGTGGGGGGATTTTCTGGTGATTTTTCCCCTGTGTTTTTTTTTTTTAACCACACTGTGGTCGGGGTGATCTGCATCCTGTGCCTACGACCTGTGGGCACAGCTGTGATCCTTTACTGTTCGCTCCTCTGCACTGATCTAAGGTTGATCTGTGGGAGGTGCTATTCCTGGCATTCGTTTCCCATGTCTGCTGTATTTTGCAAAGACTTTTGGCTCGTGCCTTTTCCCTTAAAGCTCTGTTGGGCCACAAGTGCAGACACTTAGTGCAACTAGGCTGATAGGTGGTAACTTGAGCTGCTGTAGCTGGATTACGTTCAGTTTTGGGCCTCAGTCTTTGGGAAATCTCTTACCTCTGTGGTCTGTGTGGGGTCTGTAAGTGCTGCTGTAGCCCTGGCGATGCCCATAAGATGCTGTGGGACAAAATTTGTCACTTTGTTTTTGAAATAGTTTAGCTTCTGTGTGAAACATTCAAAGAACAGCATTAAGGTTACAAATAAAAATACCTTAACTTTAACATTTCTTAACTTCCAAATGTTTGAACTACTTGAATCCAGTCCTTTGGGTTTTTATGTTATGAGTTACTCTTTGATGACAATGTACTACTCCCTGGCTGTCTTCAAGACCAGGCTGGATGAGGCTTGGAGCAACCTGGTCTAGTGGAGGGTGTCCCTGCCCATGGCAGGGGGTTGGAACTGGATGGTCTTTAAGGTCCCTTCCAACCCAAACCATTCTATGATTCTGTGATACTTTTTCTCCACCTCCTTGAGACTCCTGTATTGTCCAGTGCACAGGACAGCTGCCTCGCAATAATTTTCTTTATCCTTCTGGTTCATTATGGCCCTGAGGCCTTATTTACCATGTGTTATTTAAACCCTATTCTGCTTGTTGTGAGTGCTCTACAAACAGGGATGTGCTTACCCTTCTGGAAGGAGAGTCTGGAGCGTTACCTGCCTTGCACAAATGAGGATCCAAGGCAGAGAGATTAGCATCAGGAGCTCTAACTGCCCAATATTTCAGAGGTTGTTCAGTATCTACCTTTTTCTCCAAGCACAGCCCCTTACCCATCCTCTCAAGCTGTGATAGCCAGGAGGAAATATGTGGTACTGAATGCACAATTCCTTCTCCAGCACTGTATTGCATATATGCAAACGGACTGCACAGGTTAAAATGAGGATCACAGTTGTCACTAAGTGTTGTGGGTTAACCCCTGCAGGCAACAAAGCACCACACAGCCGCTTGCTTGCCTCCCCTTTCCATCCCCAGTAGGACAGAACAAAAGATAAGGAAGAGTAAAAGCAAGAAATCTCATGGGCCAAGATAAAAATAGTTTTGTAACTGTTGAAGGGGATGTGGAAGTAAAAAAAAAAGATAAAGAAAACAAAATAAGTGATGTAAAGGCAATTGCTTGGTGCCTCCCACAGGTGGAGAGTCCAATGCCCAGCCAGTTCCCAAGCAAAAGATGGGTAAGTTACCTAAACCTAACTCCACGCAGGTTTACTGCTGAGTGGGATGTTATGTAGCGTGGAATATCACTTTGGTCAGCTGGGGTCATCTGCCTGGTTGTGTCCCCTCCCAACCTCTTGTGCACCCTCCAGTCTACTCACCAGGGGGGGCAGAATGAGAAACAGAGGAAACATTGAGGCTGAACAAACACTGTTCAGCAATAGCTAAAACATTAATACATTGTCAGTACTGCTTGGGTCACAGATCCAAAGCACGGCACTATGCAAGCTGCTATGAGGTAAATGAACTCCATCACAGCCAGACCTAGTACACTGAGGAAAGGGGAACATTTCACCTGTATTTGAGCTGTAATTTGAGCTAATTATAATATATTACATTATAATTATATATAATATCTATATATAATACATATAAAAGATCATATATAAAATATATAATATTTATAAAATAAAATATTATATGAAATATGTATAATATAATTATATATAACATAACACACCTGTAATATGAGCTAGAGGTGGATTGATAGCAAGCTTTCAGTTGTCAGAAATGATCTGAGCCCCTAAAGTGCAGTTGTAAGAAAGGTGTGATTTTGCATAGTGTTTTGGTTTGGTGGTGGTTTGGTTTTTTTTTAAATATTTTCTTACAGCAGTCATGCTTAGAGGTTTACTTCATTTGGGAGGAGATAAAAGCACTTAAAATTGGTTTACAAATTTGGGGTCAGTCCTTAGAACATATTCCAAGAGGTCTTTAAAAATGAGTTTTGAAGGCATTTCCCCTCCATATTTTTGTGTCTTTATTTCTATTCCTTTGTAGGAGGAAAGAAAAAAAATGAATGTGTCTATTCAAAGGCACAAATAAAGATCCTCTGGTGCAAGCAGTATCACTAAAAATAGAGCTCCTGGGACTTGTCCAGTTTAATTTCTCTCTAGATTTTTATTGCGTGGAATAATTTCCAACCCCTTGGAAACTGAGGTGGTTGATCTGACTGTTTCCAAAGCACGTCCATCTCTTCATGTGTCTTTTGTACAGGGGCCACTTCTGTTGTGTTAACACTGTTTGCTTCCTGGTTTATGTGCTCAAGCTGAATTCCAGCTCAAAGAGGTTAAAGCTTTATAAAAGTGAGTTGAGCAGGGAAGTGGCTCCGCAGCTGATGATGAAGCGCACACATCTGTGACCCACGCTGTGCTCACATGTTAGTTTATTGTTAGCCTCACAATAAAGGATAGTACTGGTTTTTGTTCAGCTAAACAACTTTGATGGAATGAATTGTATAGAAAAAAGAGTACATGAAGCCTGGCTGTTATTTGCCAAAATGTTCTTTGGTTTAGCTGCGTTGTATGGGACACAGAACTCCCAGAAGAGGATAGTCTCTATTGCAGCCAAGGGGAGCTGATGGATTGGATAGGGAGGCAGAGACAGGGGTTCAGCAAGAAGGGATGAAAAAAATGTTCTGAATCTTCCTACCCTTTGGTTTTGCTTTGCCTTTAGCTGACAGCCCCAGGGTTTCCCTTTGGCTGTGCTACGAGAGTGGAGGTTCTGCTGTACAAAGAAGTTGCACTGTAAATGTGGTTGATGCCATTTGGCTTGGATTTGGTTCAGCGTCAGCGTGCGCAGATAGTAGCTAGTGCATTTTGGCAATGGTATAGCCAGTGGCTGTGGTGTAAAGGTCTATCAGCAGCTGCAGGAAGCTGAATGCTTGGTGTTAGACAATCCATTTTTCTTGCTGGATAAATGAAAATCGCTTTATCTCTCTTTTCTTAAACATTGTCCGTATAATTGGAGGGCAGAGTTCAAGTTCAAACTGATAAGATTATTTTGCTTCCCTAAAATGCATGACAATGGTCCCCTTGGCAAATTAAGCCATGGACCTCCTTTGCTGTAATGGGAACCAATCTCATTAGAAACAGAGCTGGATTAGTGAGGAGTCCAACCTACCGTACAGTTACGCATTCTGACCCCAGCAGGCCTGAGGTGCCTTTTGTTCACTCCAGCCTCCTCTGCATTTTCCCATCGCTTATCCATCTGTGTGGTGGAGCTGGTGGTGATTATTTCTGCTGAAGAAAAGCCTGCTGGGGGGTGAAAGGGAAGTTGGTTTGCCAGCGTGATATCACAATATGAATGATACAGCGATTTTTAAATGTTTTCCTTTATTTAAGTCACTGGAGTACAAGACTGATTAAGATATCTGTTGCAGGGTATTGGAGATTATAGTTTGACCTGTGAGACAGCAGATGATCCTTTCCTGCCTCTCAGCATTGATCCCTTCTACAGATCAGAAAATCTGGACCTATTTACCTCTCCAGTGTCCAGAAGCTCTGTTGGGGAAAATAAAGACACCAACACCTGTGTTGGTTCTGTCTGTCCTTGGCGGTGGTTATCAGCTCTTGAAGGGTTTTGTGTGGATTGTCCAAGCTGCTTTATTAAGCAATTGGGACCAAGAGCCTTGATCTGGCTTGGTACACACCGGTGCCAGCAAGAGAGCAGCATGACTGTGCCTGCAGCAGGCTCTCGGGGAGATGTTGTGGCTCAGGAGCGGTGCTGAGCTGGGAGGGTGCTCAGTGGCCCTAGCTCAGGGCTGCGGTTGTACGTGCTGCTGTTGCCTGTTTTTTGCTTGCTTCCCTTTGCATCGTCATGTTCTGCTCTTGGGATCTACTCACTCACTCCCTCGCTTAATTTATCTAATTTATCTAATTTATCTAATCTGCAATTTTTCTTCTTTCGGAGGTCCCTCAGCTCTGACTGATTAGAGGTCTGTACCCTGGCTGATTCCAGCTTCTCTCATGAAATGGAGCCATGCTAAGGTTGCCAAGAGGGATGAATCCCATGGCTTCCTGGGTTAAGAGCCATTTTCTGACCCTTAAGGAAATCCTTGTACCTTTGCGTCTCTCCTATGTCCCACTTCTCTGACTGGTCTCAGAGATGTTGACTGGAACATGACTCCTGGCTGGAAGCTTGTGCTTGAAACGATCTGACAGGAGGGCAGACGGTGGACAGTGTCTGAAAGTGGCACCAATGGGTCAGTTATTGTAGTAATTTGTTGCTATTGATTAGCCTGGAGATTAATGCTTAAGTGGTGAGGAGTCCTGACTTTGGTAATTCAATTTAAAGCACTGGGGCTATTCGCATGAGGGAGAGTTAACTTCTCTCTCTGTCCACTCCTGATGGATATGAAGTAATCTTTGTAAATGGATGTAGTTAACGAGGGTAGTTAACACTGCTAAGCTGTAGACTCTCTCACCAGCCAGAATACAGATAGGGAGCTGAAGAAACATAGATCCATTTTCTGTTCTTGTTACATTTCTGGATATATTTTAAGGTTTCTCAGAAAGACAAGAACAATGAAACACCCTGTAACAATAGCAATCTCTTTTCTTCATGGCACAGCCTGAGCAAGCATTCAGACCCTTTCCTTCTGGGATTGCTCATTTCCTCTTTCTTCTCCTGAAATAAAAACAATAATCCCCCAAAAGCACAGCTTCAGCAGTGCTGTACAGAGCCAGCCTCTGTCGCTCTGTCAGGCAGGCATTGGATGGGACATTGTTTTCTGTTTCTCAGGGGGAAAAAATAGAAAACAACTAAGAAACCCTTTTCAGATGTTGTTTTAGTGCTGTCAGAAATAATAACTAATGCTTACGCTGAATTTCTGTCAGTGCTTTTTCAGAGGCTTCCATCCTTTATGCACTCGGGGGAGAATGGGGCACATGGGAAAGAAATGGCATTCACTGAAATAAAACATTATCAAGCCGATTGGAGGCACAACCCTTGGGTCTCTTGAGGTCTGAGGCTGTAGCTCCAGACCTGGCTCAAGCGAGAGGGGAGCCTGTGATTAAAGAGACTGTCACAGACCTCCCATGTGTCCCTGCCTACGCAGCCTCGAAGCTCACTGCGAGAGCCTGGGGTCTGTGGGACTCAGCCTCTGTTTCCCTGCCTGTCCCTTTTGATTGTGTGTTTCCTGAGTTTCTCTGTGTGTGTCTTTTACTGATGTTTGATTCCTTGCTGGTGTTTTTTGTTGTTGTTTGTTTGGTTTTTTTTTTTTTTTTTTAACCCAGATCCCATAATTACCTGGATTGTTGTGACTTCTAAAGAGTTTTGGGGCTGGGAAGTTGAAGGGGATATGCACTGTCCCATTATTATTACTGCCTCTCTGAAAACTTTCTGGTCCAGACAGGTGTCCCGAAGTAGATATCTAACCGTCTGCTCACAGAGTTATATAAACAGTCCCATCTATCTGCTGCTTTCAAATGAGTGTTTTGAATTCATCCTGTCTGTGACTACTTAGGAGAAGTTACTCCTGGAAAGGATGCCATTATTTGCACCGGAGTAAGTTCCAAAGGGGCATACAGAGGTCTTACCCACATCTGTGTTTTCAGCAAAGACCTATGGTGGCTGCCTGCCTAAGCCAGGCAGCAAACCTGGAGAGAGGTAAAGGTGCAGCTGTGCCTGGTGGGACCATTTTCTTTGCCACCTTGGTCTGACAAAGGAGGGCTCTGGTATGACCTCCTCTAGTGTCCTCATGTCTCTTGCAGAGGTGGTAGAGAATGAAACACTTCTGCTTTCTGTACCACTGGAGCTGCGATCCAGCTGTGCCTCCTCTGCTTCTCAGTGTAGTCTCAAAATTCACTTGGCCCACTTAAAGGTCTTTGCCAACCTAAATGATTCTATAAATATAAGAAAGAGAGAGAGAGAGACTTTTTACTAAGGCCTGTAGTGGTAGGACAAGGGACAACAGTTTTAAGCTGAAAGAGGGTAGATTTAGACTGGACATAAGAAAGAAGCTGTGGACATGCCCCATCCCTGGCAGTGTTCAAGGCCAGGTTGGATGGGACTCTGAGCAACCAGATCTAGTGAAAGACGTCCCTGCCCATGGCAGGGGGGTTGGACTAGGTGGTCTTTAAAGGTCCCTTCCAACCCAAACCTTTCTCTCATTCTATGATGAGAAAAGATTTCAGAATTGTCTTTAAACTCTGGCCTGTCCTTTTGTGCAAGTTTGCTGCTGATGGAAAACCGCTTTTCTGCTGTGTGGTTAGTAAGGGCGCAGAGTGCCATTAGTACCCTGAGTGGAACATTTCCCAAGTATCTGTGGCTGTTGGATGCAGAATTGCCTTTTAAAGCCCCTCTCAGCCTTGTCAGCGTTGGGGATTAGTACAGAGCTGCAGTTCTCGGTCTGCTGGCCAAAGTGGCCCAAGATACAAAATGCTGGATGGGGAGGAATCTAGCTGGATGGCTAGATGCTTGATCCCTTGTTTCAGGACCTTTCTGGCCCATTTCCTAGCATAATTTTCTGGAGGAGAACAGAGCTGCCTCCATCCCAGCCATAAGTCATTGGCTTAACAGCAGCACTGATGGATGTGGAGGGAGATCAGACTGTTCCCTGAACTCTTGGCCTGGTTGTGTTGGGACAAGAGTGAGGTCAACACCCTTTTCTGCTCTCAAAGGAGTGGCTATTAAGGAGCAATAACTTTTCATTTAGGTCTTTTTCCATTGGTGACAATGAGCCTGGTTTGCATTGCAGAGAAATTGTCGTGTAAATAGTGCCTGGCTCATGGGGTAACAGAGCTCAGCTGTGCTCCAGCCTCTGTGGGATGTGTGTTGAGGGTAAGAAGTTTTCTTGGACATTAGGCATGTGGAAGGCATGCTGACCACAGAAACGTGGTGGGGAGAGGTAGGGAAATGTCCATCTGATGGTGTATTTAGACAGAGATTGAGCATGCAGGAAATTTGTGGACAGAAGTGAGAAATTACTCTCCCAGGCTGTTCTCCATCTGAGTCTTGCCTGACCATGTGAGGGGAGCATCCAGCCCTCTTGATGCCCAGGCACGAGCAAAGCTTGGTGTGTTTTGAGTGCTCTGTTGGTTTTGTTCTCAATCTGATGATTTGTTCGTGCTAGTGCTTCAGTGATAAATGATTACTGGTGCTTCTAATGCAGCTTTTAGGACTGCTCTGGGAATTTTATAAACTGTAGCAGTAAGGTACGGCTGCAGGTAAAGCCCCTTGGAGGCTTGGTGTGCCTCTGTGGCAAGATAGGCCAGGTGCTTTTTGTTTGTGACTTAACTCTGAATTTTCTAGCTTTACTTGAAAGTTGTAATATTTCCTCCCTCTAGTTCTGAATTTCATCAGGTCTCCAATGGACATGTTCAAGCACACTCAATAAATCTGTTGAGTAATTCACAGTTACACAGTATTGATAATTCATGGCTGTAAAAGCGTTTTACTGTAGACAATAAACACTGATAGCACTGTCCTGTGGATGAATAAACTGAGGCACAGGTTATGGCATCAGCAGTGGGTTTCCATTTTCCTCCACTGTACCAGAGACACCTTCATCTCACCTTAGCTCTTCCTTTGGACTTCTAGGGGATGTATCATCTGACTTGCATTACATCTAGCGATCACTAGCATCCCATGATTGCTGGTTCCTCTCCGTTGACCGTAACCAACCCTAACCATTCTATGATTCTATGACCCAAAGAATGGTCAGACACCTAGTTTAAACTTGATGGATCCTGCTGAAAGTCACTAAACTGGAGAGCAGTAAAGCTGACAACCTGACTTCTAGATCATCTCCTGTGCCTTTTTTAGTTCTTGGTGCTTTGCTGATACGGAATGGATATAAGGTGTTTCTGTAATTTCTTCTTTCTGTCTTTTAAAGACACTTTTTGCAGGAAACTTCCTATTAGTGTGATGAGGTATGGAACTGGAATAGCACCCTCCGATAGTGTCCTTACCACTCATGTCTGTGTATTGGAATGTGAGCCTTGCGGTTGCTCCCTTACTATGAGGAAGGCCAGGTAATACTCCTTGCACTGTTCTGATAGAGCTAAACAAGCCCAAGGAGCAAGGAGACTGGCCTCAGTGGTTTGAGATTAGTGTGTTTGTATTTTCTATTTTTCACTTTCCAGCCTAAGGACATTCATTAATTGTTTTGATGTACGTGCCATTTCCTATTCTTATAAATGCTGTGCTTGTTCTGAGAGCAGAGTGACACTCATTCACTCTGAAACAACCTGGGGATTTGTTTTCTTGGGCGTTGTAAAACAGACTAGGTATAAATGCTGCAATTAGGAGGTGATGGGCTAATCTCATTAGTCAATGGGAGGAAACATTGGGGTCAGTGGGTTGGATAATGAAATCTGAAGATAAATTTTGATGTGCCAGATGGCCTGGCATAGTGGTTCCAGTAATTTGGAAGGAAGGAGAGCCAATAGTAGCCTTGAAGAACAAAAGCTGCAGCGAGAGGTGGCATGTGATTTCTCTGACCTAAAAACCTGTTTATGCAATGTCTCAGCTGAGTGCAGGCCTGTGGGATTCATCCAGGCCTGTTGTCTTTTTTTTTTTTTTTCTCTTTTTTGACCAGTTTTGGGCAGTAAGAGACAAGCCTCCAGCAAAATTTAATGAGGCACTGGCAGTGTCTTGCTGTGTTTGTAGGATCAGTGGCTTAGCAAGAAGAAATAATCCTGACATATTCTTTTGGAGGGGCTGATAATTTAAACATCTTTGTTCTTTTGGGAAGGTTGTGTTTGTGGTGTCCCCTTATCCACAGATATGTAAGACTTAAGATTCAGAAATCCTGATACTTGTTTTTTGGGATGAGACTGTAGGCTCTTTCAGAATAATGCTTTGTGCTCAACTCTTCATTTTCTGGGATCAGTCCATTCATCCCCGCTGAAGTAGGCAAGAAATATCAGTTTGGGGGCAAAAAACCAGGAAAAACCCCACAGTTCTCAAGAGTGACCTCTGAGATAGGAACAACTCTATTTCAGCTTGGCCCAACCTGAGATACTGTCACCAGATTTTGCTTTCACAGAGAACCCTCCGGCTCCTTTCATTTCCGTTCATTTTTGGTGTGCTCGGCACCAGCACACACTGAGTCACTTCCCATCCTGAGTCTCCCTGTAGTGTTGTGGCCCAAGAGATACCCCAAAGGCAAGTGGGAAGAAGGTGGGTATAGTCCTTCTCCTTTCTGCTTTGCTCCATGCTCAACAAGCACTCATTCCATACATCTCTCACCTACCCACACCAGTATTTTTCCAGGAAACAATGAGCAGGGTTCGCCAAACTTGGCTATATTGCCTAAAACAAGAACCAAGGAAATCCAATTTTACACTCTGGCCACCTCACCTGGCAGCACCCTGGCGCTATTTTCTCTTATGATCATCCAGTGTAGACAAAGGCTTGTCCTGGGCTCTGGGCCATCGCCGCAGCTCTACTGATGAGTGCTCAAGCTTGGAACAGTCTGATAAAAGCTCTTAGTCTTTAAAGCAGTGTCCAGAATAGTAGCTAGGCTGCTTCTGGCTGTGAAATAATGAAAAGTGTATTTATGATAAGAAACCTTATTGAAAAATGTAACTGGGATGCAGCCAGTCAGTGCTCTGTATCTCCTTGCAGAAGGAGATACTTTTGCAGAAGAACAGCTTTTTCATAGTGTGTTTGGTATTATGAAAGCTCAACAGGCTGGATCTTCAGTGAGTGCACACAGGTCTGGTGACAGCAATGCTGCAGTGATAATAACCTGTACACAACCTGAGAGTAGCTCAGGAGCATAAATTGCTGGTTAAACATAGCTGGACCCTTCTCTTAGGGTCCTTTACCATCCCATAGAGTAATATGGGCTTTAGTTCCTCAGCTCCCAGTTTTGAGTCCCATTTACATTACCATGGGTCAAAACCAATGCTTGCTTTTTTTTTACCCCTAAATGCCTTAAGCACTGCAGCACTTGAAAGTCAATGCATACAGCTGAGCCACCTCCAACCTAATGTCTTCCTAAGAGCCCACTGTGTGAATTTAATGTGAAAACGTTCATCTGGCAAGTGGCCTCCTTGTCCACCTGCAAAGGGTCTAGGTTCTGCTTCTGGAAGGGGACCCAACTGCCAGGCAGCCCAATGAGGAGGCACTTAGCAGTGGCAGGGAAAGTCCCAGAGGAGATGCAGCTGCAGGGGAGAGGCCGTTATAAATCACAGTGGCCCCAGCTGTCAGGCAGGGCAGAGGGGAGATTGATGGGGTGGGTGGGGGAGCTGAGGCAAGGAGAGTTCAAGCATCACCCTGACCCACGAGAGGGGAAAATAGCCCCAACCCTCAGCAAGGTTTGATTGAAGCCTGCTGTTCCCCTGAAGGGGAAAGGTCAGGCTCTGCTTTGTCAGGCTCCCTCAAACAAAAAAACCTGTTTATACAGGACCCACCCCTGTACCTTGTGAGGTGGAGGGTAAATGGGCTTGGAGACATTCAATGCTCTTCTCTCCAGTAATGTTTGTGTCAATGAACAGTGGAAATTCAGACTGGGCTGGTAATAAAAGCCTAGAAGCAAGTGGGCAGGTTAAAACTCCACATAAACATTATCTGGAGTTAGCCTCCATGTGTGCTATATTGGTGGTCCGGGGACGATGCCCGTCAGTGCTCTGGTTTCAGCACAGAGGGGATGGGATGTGCTGAAGGGTGGTGGTTACCAGTATGTGCTCTAAATGGTGCCTGAAGCAGGGCACTGCTGTACACATCCCTGTGTCATTGCAGCCTGAGCGTGGTGTAGGGTGCTGCTGGCACCTGGGGAGCGGAGGGTTACCCCACTTCGTTGTCACCGTTGCTGCAGATACCCCAACGGCTTGACATAAGGCTTTGTCAACCCTGATGCTTAGGCTGGCAGTGAGATACAAACTTACTGTGTTACTCTGGGGACCCACAGTCGGGAGGGCAGTCATTTAGAGCAGAGGTGTCCAAAATTGAGCAACCTGTTCTAGTGTCCCTGCCCATGGCATGGGGTTGGAACTGGATGGTCTTTAAGGTCCCTTCCAACCCAAACCATTCTATGATTCTATGAAATTTGTAGAGCTGGAGGTCTCTTCCAGAAAAATTCACCTTCTTTGCTCCCAGGCATTCTTTTTCCTGAGCCCCCCAACATGTGGGTAGCTTCTGGCCATCTGAATTGTTATCGTGACCTGCTCTCTGTCAAATTCTTTCAGAGGGACTTTCAGGGTCCCCTGTAACGTGATGGGTGCTTGTCCAAGCATCACGTGATACGAACAGAAATGCCTCTGTCACAAGTATATTCATGACAAACATGGATACAACATGGGTTTAAATTAAAAGAGAGTAGGTTTAGATTGGACATCAGGAAGATATACTTCCCAGAGAGGGTGGTGAGGCACTGGCACAGGTTGCCCAGAGAAGCTGTGGGTGTCCCATCCCTGGAAGTGTTCAAGGCCAGGCTGGATGAGGCTTGGAGCAACCTGGTCTAGTGGAGGGTGTCCCTGCCCATGGCAGGGGGTTTGGAACTGGATGGTCTTGAAGGTCCCTTCCAGCCCAAAGCAGTCTGTGATTCTGTGATACTGGGAATCGAATGTGGCTTCCATGCCCTGTCTTGCATCTGGTTTGTGCTCATGTTAATAAATCTGTTTGACACGAGGGGCCGGTGTGATTTGCCCTAGTCAAAGGCTGGGCACCTCTTCAACTAAAGAAAGTAAGAATTTGCAGTTCAGGAGCCAGTTTCTATGTGAATTGGATGTTTCCATCAAAGGAGAGAAGGCATGAAAACAGCTTTAACCATCTGATTTTAATGTACCGCCATAGGTCTGTTGGAGCCCTCCCAGTCACTTTCCAACCTCTCCCCTCCCTTTCTGCCCTTACACAGAGGAGGAGCTGAACCAAGTACAGCTCAGCCAAGCATGGGCAATCTGGCATCTCTGCCCTGGTTCTGCATGGCTTTTATCTGTTTGAAAGTTACTGGTATAGAATACATTGATTAATGGCCCAGTAAATTAATTGGCAGGCTTTCTAGGTTGCTTTGCAGCTGATGGCTGCCGAGAGCTGGTGGAGTGGAAAAGCATAACAAAGTGCCAACTTACTAGGCTGTGACGGTGCCCGCTGTACGGCAGGCATTTTCCTAACAGGAAAGGAAACAAAGGCATTTTATTGAGGAATGTTGCAGGCAGTGGCTGACTCACAAGCAGGGTGGGGGAAAGGGATTTTTAAGAAGCCCCAAACTAAGGGAAAAAAAACCCCAAATGTGCAGTTCAAACGTGAAGTTGGCACTCTCGAGATAATGGAGTCTTCACCAAAAACTTCGATTGGATTTTAGAGTTTGATTATATGAGGTTACCTGTGTTGAAGGGAAGATGAAATTCTGCCTGGATCTGAGGCTGTACAGGTTTCTCTCCAGCTCTTTCTTCCCAAGGCAGCACAGATACAGCTACAGAGGGAGGTACAGGCTGTACCTTTGCCAGCTGCAGCTGAGGCGCTGGCTTTTCCCAGCTCTCCAGAGCCACTTTCTGATCAGTAAGCAGAGCAGCAACTGGGAAATACAGCCTTAAAATGTTCCTTATGTGTGCCAAACAAGCTGCTGATATGAAATATCAAAAGCAAAAAGTTTCTGTTGTCCTGTAACAAATGGAGGTTCTGGCCTGTGTGGGGAGCAAAAGGTGCCATCAAGGAAGAAAACAGACTAGTCAATGACACATGAAATAAAAGGTATTATGTAATTTTTAAATCTCATGGAGAGCATCCCCTCACCTGCCTGATGCATTCATTCAGCTCGTTTGTGTGAGCCCTGTTATTTTGTTAAGCTATGGAGGCTCATTTGAGTTGTATAGATATTATAGGTAATAAAGCAAAATGCCTCGCTCTGCCCTGGTCTGAGGTGGTTGCTTGTGTGAAAAGCCTGCTTTATAACGATCCTTCCTTACCAGAGGGACTGGAATTTAGCTCCTTCCACCTTCAGTGTTGTTACAGTTCCCTTAATGAGCAACAGAGAGGGAGACACAGCTCCAAAAGTCAGTTCCTCTGAATGGTCTTTGAAACACCATAACTTAAATAGGGTCTTAACGATGTAGGATCTTAGCTCCTGTGCAGACTCCTGGCTTCTTGGTTGATTTTTGGTGGGAAGTAAGGATTTTAAGCAGGATTCGAGAGCTAAACCTCGTATTGAATCTGGGTCTGAGCCCATGCCGCTTAGTCTCTGGATGGTTTTCCTTTAGAATAACTAATGAACAAAACTTTGTTGTGGGAGTCTAATCTTACAAAAAAGGAAATCTGGCTTTAGAGCTTCTGCAATCAAAAATGCTGCAGCATTGTAATGCAAGAACTTCCTGTGCTAGCTCAGAGTTGTTAAAACAGAGTTCGATGGGTTTAATTTCATATTCATTCAGAAGTGTGGTCTTGTTCTGCATTTGGGCTGAGGGAAAACACGTACAGGAGTTGTGGAAGAGGCTGTAGGAGATTTCCAGCTGCTGCCTGGCACCATGGCTCTTTCCTCACCACTTGGCTTGCTGTCACCCTGCCTGCCATGTGAGAAGGCCTGCGCAAGGGGATGTAAGAATAGTCAGACCAAAATAAAATAGAGCAGGTGGTTTGGAGTGAGAGCCAGAGATAGCGGGGCAAGTGTCTGCTCACTTGTGGATCCTAGGGGTTCTTAAAAGAGTAATGAAAGACCAGGAATATTTTACCTGAAAGACCTCACTGTGACTTTCTGCACACATCATACGTCCAAGGTGGTTGATCAATAGGATGCATTACAGCAAAATAATGTGAACTTTACTGTTTTGTTTGGTCTGATTGGTCAGAGGCCACTGACCTGCTGGCCAGGCTATTCACTTTACTGTCTGACCCCAAACGGCTTCGACTGGGAGAAAGGGAGTGTGTCTGCTCCGAGATGATGTGTGTAGGCAGTGCTGGTTGTGTGCTTGGTATTGGCAGGTCTGATGGAAAGCTACCTTTTCTCCTCAGGGGGAAAGAGAAGAGCCTAACCCAGCAGATCTTTACTTAAACAGCATCCTGCCTCACACCAGTTTGTGTGAAGACAGACTTGCAGCCCTTGTGTTTTGCCTTGTCTTTGCATAATGAGACACCGAAGTATTGCTTGCCTTGGCTAAACAAAAGAAATTGGCTGTGTTGAATTGCGTTTGTGCCTGTTTTGAGTGGCAGGGAAGAAAGGTGAGTGTTTACATTTATTTTAAATGGCTGGCGCGGGCTCTTTCCCCCTAAGTAGTCCAGATTAGCGCATAGCCAAGGGTTCTGGCATAGGGCCACAGGGACAGATTATTCACTGTACTTTGAAAGGGTGTTGGGTTTCTGGATCTGACCTTTTGGGTGGATAAATGGGAGGATTAGCTGCTAAGGAAGCAATTATCCACTCTCTATAATTAATATCTCCTTCTTATTCTCTGGTGTTACTTGACCTGGAACCAGAACCTCTTAGTGTTGCCAGTTTTGTGTAATTACCACCTTTAAAACGAGGACTAGAATCCCAGACCTTTGGAAGTCAGCGCAGTGGAAGTGGGGAGTAAGAACACGAGGGTGAAGTTATTGAATCAAGCTCCGGTGTCCAAAACAATGAAGATCGGGATGATTAAAGACTGTAGTTTTGTCCCTGAGGTAACTACCCTTTAATGCCACTGTGTCTTTTGACATGAAGATTAAATATACTTGCTATTCTTCCTAAACAAAGCCTGCCCTGTCAATAAGGCAAACAGGTGCCTAATGCTTCTGCACAGGCCTATTTAAAGGTTGCCTTTCCCATCAATTCTGTTGTGTTTTCAGCTGTCACAGTTTAAAATGCCATCCCCATCAGGTGCAGCTAGAGATTGTTGTTCTGCACTATCATTTCCCGTTTACAAACCCAGGCAGATGTCTCCAGATGTTGATAGCATCTGACAGTTCCAGAAAGAGGATATATTCTTTTTTGCTCTCCTTTTAAAAGTAAACCTGGATTCCTTGTTTATCTCTCTATTTTGAGGTATTTATAGTGTCCGTTACCATTGTAAAGAAGACTGAGACTCAAAAAATTTAGTGATTCTCTGGAAATGTTCAATTTTGGTGTGTATCTGGATTTTTTTTTTTAAAGGACTAATTTTAAGAACAGAGCAGTAGCTCAGCCAAATCAAATGGGATTCCCCCCTTTGAAGGCATCTCTTGTTAAACTTTCACATGCAAAAACCACTTTTGGAACAAAAAGCCAAAGGAAAATAAACATTTAAAACATGTAGATATAAAGTTAATATTTAACTTCTTTTCAAACTTCTAACAGTATTAAGTGGAGCTTTTAAAACGTACTTGTAAGTTAGAGATTTATTGCAGACTCTTACGTGGTGCCATTGCTGAAGTAGCACCATAGGTGGGTGTTATTTTTCCCCTGCGCTGTATTTTGACATAAAGGAAAACCAGAGTGCATAAATTAAGGACAATTAAATCTTGTATAGGATATGTATTTTAGACTACGCTATCTGGATACCAAGGTTTATCAAGGGGATGGTCAGTTGAGTGAAGCGTCACTGGGGAAATGCTGCTGGGTTTCAGGGAATGGTGAGCTTTGGGCAGACGAGGTGGGACTTTCACGGCACATAGGTAAGTGGGGAAATGATGTAAATACATAGTGAGATTATGCACTGCAACCCAGCTGTGGGATTATCTTCCTGCCTACCGCACACTGAAAGCAAAAACAAACAAAAAGGGTTAAGCATTTACAGTGCTGAACTGCAGCATTTTACACAGAGGAGACCTCCTATATTGCCTCCTGGAGACCACGCCTAAGGAAGAGCTAATCTGTCAAATGGTCTTCTGCAGGGCACTGTCTCCAGTAAAGGAGCACCCAGTAATCTGTTGGGTCTTGAGTGAATAGAGATTTTCACTGAATAGTCAAAAATAGAGCAAAAATTTGGGATTTGTGAACTAAGATCTTTCTCTGAGCATGGGAGACGAATTCCTGGAGAAAATACTGCCCATGTTTACTGCAGACACTACAAAATGTCATTTGCTTGATAGAAGAGGGTCTCAACTGCTACTAATACTGTGGAGTCATTCCCAGAGTAGTGGCGTCCCCCCTGCCTTGGGAGGGATACGTGGGCTTGTTTGTCTGAGCTCAGTGGGAGACGGATTGAATTAGCCTGGTTTAACCCTGTGCAGTGCGGGAACCTGGGGACTGTTATATTACCCTTAAGGCAAATTGGAGACAAACATTGACAGTGCAGGTTCAGCAGAAGAAAAACATGTGGGGAATGTGAAAGCTGAACATGCTGTATGCTCTTGCAGATTAGTGTGATGCTGCCTTTTATTAAATGAAGGAGGTCACTCTGTGGTGTTGTAAAAGATGTTTGTCTTGGTTTTCAGAACACACAAGGACCAGTGTGCAGGGAAACTTCAATTAGATCTCTGGTGTCTTCAGTTAAACTTACCAGTTTAATTCAAATAAGAAATTCACATCATAGAATAACACAAGTCATCCTCAGTCAGTGGATCATCACTAAGTAGTAGTGATGGTTTGTAGTAGTCTCCATTTCTCAGTTTCTGTGTAGGACTTGCATGTCCTGGGCCAACACTTGGGGCTTGTGGGACAACCACAGGAGGTGCATCTACCTTGAGGTGTTCAGATCAGGAGCATGCTGATTTTTCTGTGTCTCAGCTGATAAAGCCTATAGGTATCTTTGTAGGTCTTCTTGGCCAGAGAAGATTTCCACTGGCAAAGCAAACTTTGGATTTTTCCAGTGATGAGAGTCAATACTCAGTCTCCCAACATTACCAGCAAAGCTGATGTGAGCTTCCTTGGTACCTGCATCATTTCTGCTGGTGATGACCTCAAAACTCTGGTGGTCATCTGTCTTCCTCTCAGCCCTAGCAGAAGGACCTTTTGGTTTCTTTCAATATTTTCAGCCATTACTTGTCTCAGAGAGAACTCTGCAGTCTCTCTCCCTCCAAACATTCAACAGTTGCAAATCATGACATCTGCCATAACAACAATAATTAATTTTAATGAGAAATAAGTAGATTTAATTCAATCTGTCTTTGACTGTAGCCATACATCTGATGAGGGTACTCAAGGCACTTCTGGATTTTTCCAGTGTCTAAAATGTACTTTGAAAGTAGGTAAAGTAGGGATTCTCCCATAATCACCTGTCTCCAGGAGATGGAGCTCCAAGAAAAACACTAATTACTGTTGTGTTTGTAATTTAAATTATGAAGGTTAGCAACACTAATTCTATGTCCCTGGCTGGGAATACTTGTCAACATCTCAATTACCATTAGTGAATCTCATTTTGTATTCCAGCAGTGTAGTGAAAGGAACAGAGAGGAGAAAAATACACTCATTTACCTCAGCTAGAGAAAGTCTGGGCCTGTATCCAGTTGTGACTAATGCTTGCTGGAAACAAGACATGAGTGTCTAACAAGGAGGGTAATTAACTATTAGTGTAGCTTATGAAGATATGCCGCAGATTTTTGCTTGCTCGGAGCTTTTCAATCCAAAATGCAGGGGTTTGCACAGTGAATACTTCAAAAAGAAGTTACTGAGCTTTAGTGAAAGGTTTGTCGTGTGAACACCTAAGACCTGTGTTATAGTGGAGGTCTGGCTAAACAGACTTAATAGCCCTGCTTGGCTTTGAAATCTCAGTAATTGGGTTGCACACAGGGATGTGAGGCTAGGATTTGGTCTTTACTGATTAAGAAAATTCATACCAAAGAGACCCAATGCATTTGGAACTTGAATAGACCACTCTTGGCTCTGACAGCTTTCAAACGACAGTCCTGACAGAGCTGAAAGCCCCAACCCATCAGCAGCAGAGCCCTTGCACCCCCACCTTTCCCCCTGCCCTGGCTGCTTCTCCTCCCTCCCTGGTTGGCCTGGATGTGCTCTCCCGTGGCGTTTGGGAAAGCAGAGTTTTTGCCTGGAGAGCGCTCCCCTTCCTGAGAGAGAGCTGGCTGTACACGTTTGCGGTACAGCGGATCCTGGGATGAGGTTTGACAGGGAGAAATTCAGTTTGTTCAATGCTGGACTTCTTTGCAAATGGGTTAATGAAAAATTTTGCTTCTTGAGAGGGACCATGGCTTCATCTCAGCCTTAGCAAGCTACCAAATAGTTCAAAGCTATTTAGCAAATGGCTAGCCAAAAGTGTTGCTTATTATTGGGGTGGAGTTATTCACTTTAAAGAATAACACCAAGTAAAAGTCACGGGTTTTATTTTAAAATACAAATGAAAACAATTTCTACAATGTCTTCTTTTTTCTGTGGCCTTTTTTCCCCCCAGGTTTTGTATCTGAAAATTCCAAATAAGATGAGAATTTTTAACGAAAAAACAACACAAAAAAACCTTGTGCTCAAAAGTATTTTTTTAAATTATTATTTTGGGAGGAAAAGTGACAGAAGAGATAAATCAATTGTGAGGTGCACAGTTGTGTTTTTTTAATTTATTTTTAATAATCAAAGACAGGTAGGGGACTTTGGTCACACAGAATTTTTAAGTCTTTTAGGAGTTTTTTTAACCAACAGTAAAATCAATAATGAAGATTACAGACAATGACACTTCAGCCTGAAAAGTAACTGTGGCTTCTGTAGGTTGAAATGCTTACATATACCCAGCTGGAGCCCTAAATTTGTTTTTATGAGTTTAGACCAACCATCTACCCCAGTAATAGTCCATCCAGGGACTGAAATCAAATTAACACACAGCTTCATGCTGTTGGAAGTGCTCAGAGCCCTTTTTCTGAAGATGAGTAATACAGAACTCAAGATGTGCCTTTGGACAAAGAAATAGAGACCTACTTTTGTGAGTGCCAACATCACTGGTTTTTAAAGTTATTTTCTGACATGTGGGAATACTTTATCCTGCAGGTGATGCTTTGAAGCGCTGAGTTCTATCTTTGTAATACCTAACTCCTCCTGGAGTTTATTATTTGTCATAGATTTTTGGGAATGATATGTTCCCATTGCTTTTAGGCTCTGCATTAAATACAGTAATGACCAAAGAGTGTGCCTGAGAGGTTCCTGCTGTGCCATAGTTTTTGATATGGGCTATATCCTTGCCATGACTTTTTTTTCATTGTGATTTTTAGATGAAATCAGAAATTGTGACCATAGGTGTTTTGATAGTCCCTCATACTTTCAGACCTGGCACTTTCCTGAACAGGTTGTGTGCCATTTCTGGAGTTAGGGATGGGCACGTGGGCTCCAGCAGTCTTGGTGACTACAAGGGCTTAAGGGTATAGGCAAGGCCAGGCCATGCCAGGTGTCTCGGGGGCAGAGAAGGGGACCTGCCACTAGTTATTGTTTTTGAGGATGTACAAGAAAACAGGTGATTGGGACATCCCTTCTTGTCATACGACAAGAAGCCCGAAGAGGGTTGGAAATCATCTGGCTCAGTTGAAGATGGTGGAATCACTGGTACGGACCGTATGTACCTGAGCTGGGTGACTGCATGATATTGCACCTTGAGTATCCATTTCTGTGGCGCATGTGCTGAAATCATGGTGCCTACGGATCGCACCAGCTCTTGTGGAGGCAGTGACAGCTCCTTTTTAGGAAGGTCTCCAGGCAGTATCAGCTATATGGCATTACAGCAAAGGCAAATGGGATAGATGGGCAAAAGGGGAAAAGTTGTGAGATACGCATGGCCTTGAGCATGATCTAAACTTTAGGATGCTCTTGGGGCTGCCTCACACAGCACCAGCTCCTCTGGTACCGCCATTGCAGAGGGTGAAGTTCTGTGGAGAGCCTCAAATTTGGCCTCAAGCACAGCATCAAGGCTGTCCTTGTGTAACGGCGTGCGCACACACATTATTGTCATATGACAATTGACCATATGTCATAGACCACTAAGATGTTGTTCTCTTCAGCAGCTGAGGGCTTGGATTAGCTTTGTGTAGTCATCAGATCGGATGTGCTTGTTCTTTTCTGGAAGGAAGGGTGGTTCCTCTGGCCTTTCTCTCATGAACTAAGGACAGCCTGAATAGGAAATGTCCCCTGATGGTGTCACTTATTCACAGAGCCAGACTGCTGAGGAAACAACTCAGTGCCACACAAAAGCATGGAGCACTTGTCTCTGGAGAGTCAGAGGTCCTTATAGCTGCTATCCCTAGTCCCATGGTGCGAATATTTGCAAGTACCAGCTGTTACTTCTGCTGTTGTCATGTTCGGCGAGAGGGTGGTTTGCTTTGCCCATTGTAGTTTAGTGTTCTAGTTCTTGGCTCCTTGTGAATCACTGGTCCACTTTGTTTGTTACTGGGGAGGACTACCAAAATCTTGGGGATCTGAAAGAAGCAGTTGAAGAGCTTTGACTTTCTTCCTGTTTTTCCATGGCAAATTCTATGGAGCATGGATGTCCCTCTCTCCTTGTCAGTGAGAAGAACTGGGCTTTCTATGCACTCAGTGTTTCTTGGCAGCCTCCTTACGTGGGCTGAGTATGCCTGCAGGAAATAGAAGTTTCTGCATGCAGATTTTCCCAGGATGTTTCAGGGGTGATTCAGTGAATTGTGCAGGGGTTTCATTTCTCTCCCCACCTGACCCTCGCCCCTACTTCTCCCACCAAAGTGGCAGAGCTGCTGCTAATTGTCCTGACAAGTGGAACAGCTCCTTTCTGAGGGAACCCTGTACTCTTTTGCACAGAGGAATTTGCTTTGAAGTCCTCTCCCTGCCCTCTATTGTCTACACACCTTGCTTTGCGTGAGTGTGATAGATGGAGACCAAACAGTCCCAGACCAAGGAAACGACTGCTCCGTCCTGCCTGTCATTCCAAAACGTTTGCCATGTTTATAACAAAGCTGTCAGGGTTGCACTGAGCAGCCAGATTCAAAGCAGCCAAAATGCTGAGCAGCCAAATGCTGTTCTCCTCCCCCAGATTAATTTTTCTGGGGGGGTAGGAGCACGTCAAAGCTGATGGAAGTGGGTTGAAGCGAGCTTGTTATTGCTAATGTCCGTGTGTGACAGTGTCAGAAACACTGTGACCCAGCACAGCTACGCTGTTCTGGTAAGAGGCCCAAGACAAAGTTTGTAATTAGGATACTCAGATGGATTATTCCCTCAGTGTTATTACAGCTTAGAGCCCTCAAACTTTTCTCAGCCATGTAAAAGGGGCGATTTCATGGTCTAATGGTTAGATGAGTAGAGCAGTATCAGCAGGGCACGGGGCTGGGCTTCTGTTCCCTGGCACTTTCACTGAATTGCGGTGTGGCTCGGCAAGTGGTTTCATCTCTCTGTCTCTCCTCCTCCTCTCTTCCTTTGCCTCTGTCATCTGCTCAGAGTCAGATGGTAGGACTGAATTAAACCCTGTACTTACAGGGGTAATAAATCTTTCCATTTTGTTTGTCTAATGCATCTGATGGGGGAAAAAGGAGGCCAGTTTCTTAAGGAAAAAAAAAGGGGGGTGGGGAGAAAGCACTTTAAAAAAGTACAGGTTTTCAGCTTTTACTCAAAACAGCTAAAGTGACTCTGTGGCTTGAGAGGGAACATAGAACAGAAAGGGAAAGACACCATTTTTCAAAGAAATGGGTCTGCTCCAGGTTCCTCAAGCTCTGGGGTTGAAGTGCCTGTTGGCAGTGGCGCAGTGGGATGGGAGAATGGGCAGGTTAAGGCGCCTTCGCTGCTGGGGGTGCTCGGAGACGCTGGTTTACTGCCAAAGTGATTGGGAAGGGGATGGATCCAGGTGGATTCAGCAATGCTTTGGTTTTCTAGCTTCATGTGCAAAGATTGCAAAGTCCAGTGGGAGGGCCACGAAGATGCTCAGAAGGCTGGAGCACCTCACCTACAAAGAAAGGCTGAGAGAGTTGGGCTTGTTCAGCCTGGAGAAGGGAAGGCTCCAGGGAGATCTTACTGCAGCCTTCCAGTACCTGAAGGGGCTGACGAGGAAGCTGGGGGGGTGCTTTTTACAAGGGCCTGTAGTGACAGGACAAGGGGTAATGGGTTTAAACTGAAAGCGGGGAGATTTAGATTGGATATCAGGAAGAAATTCTTCCCGGAGAGGGTGGTGAGGCACTGGCACAGGTTGCCCAGAGAAGCTGTGGATGCCCCATCCCTGGAAGTGTTCAAGGCCAGGCTGGATGAGGCTTTGAGCAACCTGGTCTAGTGGAGGGTGTCCCTGCCAAGGCAGGGGGGTTGGAACTGGATGGTCTTTAAGGTCCCTTCCAACCCAAAGCAGTCTGTAATTCTATGAAAGCAGGACTTGTGCCAGGAGGACATTTTTAGCATCTCAAAGACCTAGGATGGAGAGGGATGTATTAGTGGAAATAGTGGAAGTGGTGGTGGCTGGAGGATGCCTCCCCACTGAAGAGCTGAGCTGTGTGTGGAGGGGTGCAGTGGCTTTGAATGCCAGCAGGAATAGTTGTGTAATCCAAACTTTCTTGTTTCCTGAATAACCCAGGCTCTGAGCACAATTGGGCCCTAGTTATGTGAGGGGAATCTTATTAGGAGGTTGTAACGAGGGAAGAAGACTGGCTTTTGTAAGTAGTAAATGAAGTAGTTATTAAAAAGGAAGGACAAAGCTACCAAAAGCCTCATTCATGTTACAGGTTTGGGCATGGGGCAGAAGAGAAATCCACAAAAATCTGCCTTTCAGCTTTTTCTGTTGCCTGTGTTTGAATGGGAAATTGGATATCCCCATGATCCTGGGAGACAGCACACATGAAAACAGCACCAAATTCCTTCAGGGGTATGCAAGGAGGAAGTGACATCTGTTTTGCATCCAAACATTACTTGAAGTTGAGTTAAAACTGTTGTTGTGGCAGGGGGGGTGAAAAAACACGGAGAAAATCCTCCTTCCTTTTTGGTTGGGAATCAATGCAGCCAGGCAGGGGGAATACTAATGGAGTTCTCTGATTTTTCCACGACACCTCCACATGCAAATCAATGCCATTCACAGTTCGAACAAACCACTGAGTCACCCATGGTCTTCAGTAAATGTGAAACACCTTGCTGGTGATAAATGTGGTCATTCACACAGGGCTCTCCGGGCATCTGTGTGTGAGGAAAAGAGCAGCATTAATCTAAACAGGTATTTATTCACTGCTCTTCAGTTAATTATCTTGACTTAATTTGATGTATGGAAAACAGTGGCTCACATAATCTAAGGCTGGTATTTCAAGGGAAACTTGGGGGTTTAGGGTAATGAGGCCTCTTTGATGGGGCTGCACAGAGAACACCACTGTGTGTCATGGTATTTGGCTTTGAAGATCCTCAGGCATTTTTCACCAACTCTTTCCCCTCAATCCTCCTTTTTCTACAGTACCGTTTCTGTACTCACCAGGGAGCTGGGACACCCACATTCAAGTGCCTGAAGACCCAATCTATACTGTCCATTTTTCTTTGAATCTCCCCAGCTGAAGTTCTATGGTCCTGCGGTATATTCCTGTGGGGAATGAGATGTTAGCTGATCTCCACCATCAGAGTGCAGTGGTTACAGCAGTTCCTGAGACAGGGACGTCACAGTTAAGTGCTGGTTCCGTATAGAACAGCCCAGGGACTTCTGTATCAGCTCATTTATCTGTCCTAAGGTTGTAGGTGCTCTAGAATCTTGCTTGGGGATTTGGAAAACATCCACATCAGAACTAAATCAGAATGAAAACAGGTTTGGAAGTGTGGAAATATTGGTGATTTGGGGTTTGTTTGGCTTTCTTTGGTTCCTTACACCAGAAATAGCTTTTTCCTTCTTAGTGTTCTAGGTCTTTCAGCCCATAGCCAGGCAGGTAGGCAGGCTTGTCGTATAAATTAAACCCACATTTTGCATGTGCCCTAGACTGTGGCTGCTGTTGAGCCCACATGGAAGGCTGTGGGGAAGGAGAACGGCTGAACTGCTGCATGGGAATGGCTCCGCAGTGAAATCGTGCCAGAGCCCAGGTTTTGTGGCAGGTAGGGCAGGACACTTGTTGCCCTGCTTGTAAGGGAGACTCGAGCTGCTGCTGCCTGAACTGAGGTGCTTTTAAGCACCAGTGTAAACAAGACTGAAAGCTGAATTGTTTCTTTTTGTTAGGCAGAAGGATCAGGCAGGCAAGTTGGGGCTGAAGATTACTCTGCTTTATGAGACCACACAGCCAATCTCACCTGCTCTCTGCTAAACAAAACACAGCCCCGAGGTGGGAAAAAATGCTGGAGGAGGCCAGTATGGGGAGGGACTGCTGAGCTTCAGTCAGGGAGATTTTACCTGTGTGGTATGATAAGCCAGAGAGCTGTGCTGGGTTTCCTCTTCTTCATACATGGAGATGAACAGTCAGCCTATTACCGGCCTGGTGTTTATGCTTTTTCATACCCCAGTTTTGAATACACTTCTAAATAGCACGAGACTAAACCAAGCTCATGCTGTATGTCTAATCATGAGATGCACGTTCCCTGTTGGTCTGTGCCTAGGATGGTTTGTTGATTTGTCTGATAAAATCCTACTGTCTTTTTCCTGTTTTCTCCTTTTTGGTCCAGTTCCACAGTCTCCCTGGGTAGCCTTGAACTCTTCACTGTGGAAGGCAGAAAGGGAAGATGGGCCAACAGAGGTATCCTGATGTGCATGGGACTGTGAGTGCCATCAGTCAGATGATGCTGGCATGAAAATTGCATGGAAGAAGATGCTGCAATACCGTTATATTTGGCTATGGAAAACTTTGCCAATCATGTAATAAAGGGGTGACATTTGTTGCTGAAGAGCAGATTTTGGAGCTGAGCTCCTCAACTTTTTTGTTAGGAAATTATCCAGTACCTGAAGGGGCTACACGAAAGCTGGCGGGGAACTTTTTACAAGGGCCTGTAGTGACAGGACAAGGGGTAATGGGTTTAAACTGAAAGCAGGGAGGTTTAGATTGGATATCAGGAAGAAATTCTTCACAGAGAGGGTTCTGAGGCACTGGAACAAGTTGCCCAGAGAAGCTGTGGATGCCCCATCCCTGGAAGTGTTCAAGGCCAGGCTGAATGGGGCTTGGAGCAACCTGGTCTAGTGGAGGGTGTCCCTGCCCATGGCAGGGGGGGTTGGAACTGGATGATCTTGAAGGTCCCTCCAACCCAAACCATTCTGGGATTCCATGATTATGTGTAGAATTAGTACTGAGGGGGTTGTTAGGTTAGACCTTTGTGTGGTGGTGGTGATTAGTTTCATTCTCATGGAATTAAAATGCTCGTGTCATGCATGGCCATTCTTGCACTGATGCAGGTAGCAGATATACCTACACAGACCCCTCTTTGTGTAGTAGAAACAGCAGTTCACCTTGCTTAGCATGGCAGCGATGGTGATTTGGTGCTGCAGACCATGGCCCTGGTCTACTGAGACACATGAATGAATGCATGCTTATGTTTTAAAAGCAGATTCATGTTTCTATGTATCTTGCCTGAGTTGAAGGTCAAATACATAAAATATTTGCCTGAATTGTGTTCTAAATGACCTAATAGCACTAGGTCCTGACTGAGATAGTAGTGTCCAGTGTTGGGAATTACAGCAGGTCCTGAATTTAACACTTGATCGATCTTTGAGTGTCCCTGCAGTCCAGCAATTAGTGTTTATAAGGCTCTGGAAGTGAATAGCTCTGTTAAGTTTTAGCTCATCGAACTTCTCTGCTGTGTTTTTGTTCTCCCAGGGTGACTCAGGGGGCCTGATGTACTCCAGTGGCTGCTCTTGCAAAGAGCTGGATTATAAAAGTCTCTTGATTCTTCCTTGTAAGAAGCTTGTGGTTTATGAGCTTAGAAACCCTTCTGGGTTAAGCTTTCACTTTGTGATGATAAGCTGTTTTACAAGAGTGCAATGAATTTCTATGAGGTTAATTTCAGCTAAATAGGCCCTTTTCAGTGTACCTACAGCAGTAGAGAACATCTTTGGGGTTTTGAAAGAAAGTCTTCCAAGCGATTAAGTCAAAGACAAGCAGTGGGTAGCTGTACCAGCACAGAAAAACAGGGGAAGCTTATTGAAACCAGGAGACTTCTTTGTTGGACTTGGGAATTGAACTAGGAATTTATTTTTTCCCTGTCCATAAGGGCCTTTTCTAAGAAGGCAATGCCTGGCACAGCCTTCCTGCGAAGAGTGGGTGGAGGGTGAGAGACTGGATTTCTTCAGATGACTCCCCTAGCTCATGTATTCTCCAAAACCTGCCTAGTAGTTTTCAGTATCTAAGTGTTGGTCTTCGTGTAGTTGTGTTCCTTGTCCTGTATGCTGTAAAAGCAACTGCAGCAGAGAGTGGATTACAGAATTATTAATGCTGGTGCCGAGGTGTTGGTACTCTAGTACTGGGGGCAAAATAGGGACTGTAGGAGCACCTGGTGACCGAGAGACTTTCAGGGACAAAACCTAGGGCATAAAGGGAGAGGATAGAATGGGAAGTAACGTGTAGGACAGTAAATGAAGACAGTTTCCAGGATACTACGAAGCAGTTCAGTGACTTGGCTGGAACCCCAGAAACCCAGTCTAGCACTTTATCTGTTAGACAGTGGCCTGTTCTTTGCACATTCATGTTTGTTTATTTTAAGGTTGCAATCATGGTGTTTCACTTAACATAAAAGCAGTATGTGTGCTACTGTGTGGAATGAGCTGTGTCCCTAGCATGGCTGCGATGGTCTCTCGTGCTCCAGTGGTCTCTTTGACTGTGTTCAAGGGACCCTGCACAGATAGTTGCACATAAGTGGTGGAGGTCGATCTTCATTTCTTCCTCTGCCTCAAAATGTGCTTGCCATGGGATTGACCCACAACTATTCCCTTCCCCTTGGATTCCTGCCTAGATGGCTGCGTGGGGACACTCCTAGGGTTTGTTTTTATTCCCCACCCGTGTTACACTCATTCAGACAGTGGTTGGCCCTGCTGGCTGCAGAAGGCCTGGCTTCTTACTTCTGTCTCTGTACCCTGCTCTGAAGTTTGGTAGTGAAAGATATGAGCAAAGGAAAGCCAAATAATTAGCTATCCCAGCCTTAATTCCCTGGGCAGAAGTTCAATTTTCAGTAACTGAAACTGGCTTAATCCTAATCCCCTGCAAATTCCCCTTCCTGAGTCTTTGTGGGGCTCCCTTGTTGGTGAGAGCTGCTCTTAGGGTGAATTTTCCTAAGCCTGTAAATGTTGTATCTGCAGTGTGATACAGTACAGAGACAGTGAATCTCTGAAGCCACAGACTCCTTAACATGAGTGGGGTTATTAGTGTTGTGGTGGGATGACCCTGGCTGGAGGCCATGTGCCCACCAAAGCTGCTCTGTCACTGCCCTCTGCAGCTGGGCAGGGGAGAGAAAATGCATCAAAAGGCTGGTGGGTCGAGACAAGGACAGGGAGGGATCACTCACCAGTTACCATCACGGGCAAAGCAGACTCAATGTGGGGAGATCGGTTTAATTTATTACCAATCAACTCAGAGTAGGATAAGGAGAAAATCCCCACAAATCTTAAAAAAAAAAAAAAAACAAACAAAACCTTCCCCCCACCCCTCCTTTCTTCCTGGGCTCATCTTTGCTCCCCATTTCTCTACCTCCTCCCTGTGAGCATCGCAGGGGGGATGGGGATTGGGGGTTGTGGTCAGTTCATCACACTTCGCTGATTATTCCTCCTCAGGGGGAGGATTACCGCACTCAGCCCCTGATTGAGTGTGGGGTCCCTCCCACAGGAGACAGTCCTTTACCAACTGCTGCAACGTGAGTCCTTCCCAGGGGCTGCAGTTCTTCAGGAACCGCTCAAGCATAGGTCCTTTCCACGGGGTGCCGTCCTTCAGGATCAAACTGGTTCAGCCTGGGTCCCCCCAGTGTCACAAGTCCTGCAGCAAACCTGCTCCAGCCTGGGCTCCTCTCTCCGTGGGGCCACAGCTCCTGCCAGGAGCCTGCTCCAGCGCAGGCTGCCCATGGGGTCACCGCCTCCTTCAGGCATCCCTCTGCTCTGGGATCCTCCCGGGGCTGTGTGTGGGGTCTCTGCTCCCCCCCGTGACCCTTCATGGCTGCAGGGCGCAGCCGGCCTTACCATGGGCTGCACCGTGGGCTGCCGGGGAATCTCTGCTCCGGCGCCTGGAGCACCTCCTGCCCCTCCTTCTCCACTGACCTGGGGATCTGCAGGACTGTTCCTCTTATACATTCTCACTCCTTCTCTGCTGCAGTTTGTTTCCTGCCTTCTTCAATATGTTATCCCAGAGGTGCTACCACTGTTGCTGATGGGCTTGGCCAGATATGAGTCTGTCTTGGAGCCGGCTGGCATTGGCCCTGTCAAACACAGGGGAAACCTCTAGCAGCTTCTCACAGAAGTTGCTCCTGTAGACCCCCCAACTACCAAAACCTTGCCATGAAAGCCCAATACAAATATGCAAAATAAACTGGAAGAAAAGCTCTAGCATCCCAGACACAAGCTCTAGCATTCCCTCCATTATCGATATAAACCTTCATACTTGACCTCTTGTGCAAGCTGGTCCTTTTCTGGGACAAGCCTTTCTCTGAAACAGCTTCCAGTGACTTTTGTGTTTGGTTGACTGACAGTGGTGGGTATGAGGGGGTACACTGGGATCACCTGTCGTTGCTGCCTAATTTAGCCAGTGGAGAGAAGTTGCCACAACTGATAGATTTGGCACTGGCTTCTGATGATCTGAGTGATGTGCTCTGCTGCTCAGTGGTGTTTGTGCAAGGAACCGGAGCCTGACTGCCCAGATCAGCTCCTTGTGCTCTTGACCTTAGATGACCTCAGTTAGGGCACTGGGTTAGCCTGACTGAATTGTAGTTCATGGGCTGCACATCGCAGGCATATATGGGAGTAAAAAGTGTGGAAATCTCAGCCGTGAATCCTCCTTCTTCTTCATGGAGATGGGAGAGACAAGAGATAAAATTGGATGTTCCTGTCCATTGCCTACAGTGGGCAGCCTGCTCATTGCTGATGAAACTTATGGCCTTTTTTTCCCCCCAAACAAGTGCAGCAGTTCCCTCTGTCTTCTCACGTTCACATCCCTCCTTTACCTCTTAGTTCTCATCTGTTTGCTGTTCCAGTTTTCATCCTGGGAAAGGTGTGTGGGAACGACTCTGCAGTGAGTGGGACAGGTACTGTCCACTCTTCCTCTGCTGTTGCTGCCTGCTTTCTCTGCCACAGGGATGAGGTGAGGCACACCTAGCCCAGGGCGAAAGGACAATTACTCATGATGGCAACTTCATAGGTGAATAGATACGCTGATTAAAGGCAGTCCACGTGCTAATTACTTTGTTCCCTTTGTAATCAAGAACTTCAGGGAATTTGCTAGTCTCAGCAATAAAATGAAGAAAGAGTGGGTTGGGAAAATGTATGTTCTAAGTGAAGCGTCCCTTGTTATCTCTCTGGATTTAAAGGATAGTCTCTATCTCCTGTCTTTTTTCCTTTCTTCCATCATAAACCTTTGGACTAATTAGCTTGGATGACTTCTCTCCTGAAAAAGGATTAAGGACAAAGAGGTAGGAGATAAATGAGCCTTGAATGTGTGTTTTGACAGTTACTGGTGTTATTATTTTTATTTCTTAACATTCCAAACTGGTTTAATCTCCTTTTCACTTCTGGTGAAGTGTCAAGGGTCTGATACCATCTTTCGGAGGATTCCCTGCGCCTTGTGGCAGAGCTGTTTGGTAATTGATTCTCCTCCTCCGTGAGCTACCCCTCACCCCAGTTCAGCACACACAGCTTCAAGGAGCACTGACAGGGTGGCTTGCCCCTAGCTAGGTCCTAGATCAATGGCATCTGCTTAGGGATACTTGGGTGGGATTTAATACAGCCACAGCTCAGATCTGGAAAGCTGCTATTCAGACACCAACAAGGTGTTTCTTGTCATTAGAGGGATCCACATGTGTCAAAGATTCAAATAACGTCTAAGGGAAGTAACCTGTGTACTCCTATATGTAAAAGCAATGTCTGTGTTAGGAAGGTATGTGGCCTGGACACGCTCTGGGTCCTGTGGAGGGACCCAAGCGCCTCAAGGCTGAGTTGCATCCAAGGCTGACTTGACCTGCTGGAAGTGGTCCTCCATCTCCATGGATGCCAGAGGGATCCTGGGGTGACGGTACTCCTACATAGCTCAGTGAATTGACTAAGATTAGGTGGGTGACCCTGAATGCATTTGCTGTTGCCTGGTCAGACCTGCGGTGCTGTTTCTAGAGACGTTATACAAATGCCTAAAATGTGCCTTCCTTAACCTGAAGTGAGCATTAAGAGATTGCAAACTGTCTGGTGCTATGGGTCCTCTGGACCATGGCTGAAGGACTCATTCCCCCAACTCGCTCACAGAGGAAAAGGGAGTCATTTCTAGGCTGGGATTGCCACTGCTACCCCTTGTTGCTGAACTGTCTCGTATGGGAGGACCAAATGTGGACGTAAGGATGTGTCCAGAGCCTGAACTGATCCAAATAGCACAGCTGAGTGAAAAGAGAGGGACCCAAGTAACACTGGCTTTGGTATCCTTGAGGACATTCTAGACCACTGGCTTTTGCTACTCTAGTTAAATCTACCAGCCCTTGCTCTTCTCTGAAGTGTGCTGTTGTAGAGGTTGAGTGCCCCAAAGTGGGGGAGTTCTGGTGTTAGCTTTACTGAGGGAATTGACTTCAGTGTGCTGATGTGCAAACAAAGGCTTCTTGAGCGGACCTGTGATTCTGAATATAATCTTCTGTGCTTCACTGCTGCAGAGACCCACTTGTCTCAGGGAGTGCGAGAGCTGCATATTGTTATGCTTAATTTTAGGAGCTGTCTAGGAAATGCCATTCCCCAGCCTCCAGGTGAGTGGGATTTACACCAGTCTCTCCTTGAGTCCGTGGGTCATTTACATTTTATGTTGAAGGGACAGCATAGCTCAGATCAAGGTGCTTTTCAGAGAAAGGTGATAGTTCCAGTATCAGCTGAAATGTAATACTTCCACAGCAGGAAAAATCCTGTCGTATCAATTTGTTTTTCTGGTCCATTCCCAGGCAACACGCCATTACCCAGTACAAAAGTGCCTATTGTTGCCACTGAGCCGGTTGCAATGTAACATGCTATGTGCCTCCTTCCTCAAAGTAATACAAGGTGCAATATGAATTGCAGTTTTAAGGATAATAGATTAAAACTAATTCTCAGCAATTCAATAGAGCAGACTGTGAATAATTATGAAAGTGTTATGAGCTATCTGAAGATGAGCAAGAGATAAAACGTGACATTGTGTAGGATTGAGAAATTGGTCTACCGTGACGAGCTTTAATTCTCCAAATTATTCGGAACACATTTAATAAAACATTCTATGTTTTGGCAAGAGAAACTTTGATTAAAATTGACTATGAGAAGAGTAAGTAAAAGAACAAGTCCCTGACTCAGGAAATCATACCTGTCCTGTGGATAGCGGCTGTGCTATGTGGCTGTGCCTGTACTAGAAAATTAAACACTTTCAAGGGACATCAAGGGACTGGGACTCAATCATGGAATCAAAAATGGATTTAGAGTAGAAGGAACCATTTGAGGTCTTGTAGTTTAAACCCCTGCTTAAAGCAAGATGGACTGAAAGGGTCATTAGACATCAGAACGGGTTTCCCAGGGCAGTGGTGGAGTCCCCATCCCTGGAGGTTTTTAGAAGTCATGTAGATGTTGTGCTTAAGAACGTGATTTAGTGGGGGGCTTGTCAGTGTTAGGTTAATGATTGGACTAGATGATTGTACAAGTCTTTTCCATCTAGGTGATTCTATGACTTCAAAGTTGTGTTAGGGTGCTTGTGACCTTGCCCAATTGAACCTGAAAATATCCCAAGGATGGAGCTTTCACAGGCTCTCTGAGCGACATGTTCCAGGACTTAGCCTCTCTGGCGGTGAAAATTTGGTTTGTTAAGTTTGGTTGGGTTTTCCCGTGTTGCAACTTGTGACCTTTTGCTTCTTGTCCTCTCTCTGTGCACTTCTGGGAAGGATCTGGCTTTCTTTTCAATAACCAACCATTAGGAAGTGTACATCTGCAATTAGGTCCTCCCCTTAATCTTTGCAAGGCTAAACAAACATACTTTCATTATCACTGCATGTTATATGTTCCAGCCTTTAATCGTCTTGGTGGTCCTTTTGGTGAACTTCCAGTTTCACAATGTCTCCGTTTTACTGGGATTTTCATGAGTCCTGGGTAGAGAGGAGTCACCAATCTCTTGGCTGCTGAAGTGGATGTCAGCACATGCTTAAAGTGCTTTCCTGGAGCTGGAACAAGGTTATGACCACAACAGTTTTTAAGTTGCGCGGGGTCTTATTCATCTGAATTTTGAGTATTACCAAGAATGGAGATTACACAATATCATCTTAAAAGGACTTGGGACAGCCCACAAATTGTCCTTGGGAGGTGCCTGTTTCTTGGTAAATGCAAGCATTGGCAGTTCAGATTTTGATGTTAATTTAAATGCCCTAATATCAGGTGGGTGACTACCTGATACACCCTTGCAGAAATAGTCTGTCTCGGCTTAGGTCTGTTTCTGCATGGGTGGGTGACCAGTTCAGGTGTGAACAGGACAGAGCAGATATACCCTCATCTGCGCAGTGGCGCGGGAGTCTGGGTTTGAATGAGGATGTTGTGTGGGTATTGTAGTGCTAAACATATTTAGTATTCAAGATAGGGAAGGGAGAGGTGGGTAAACTTTGTATCACACATTAGACTTCCCATTTTCTATATTTTCTCTGGAGAACACCAGTTTTCAGATGTATAGATGTTTTGCCAACTGAAAATTCTTCAGAGGGGCTTTTGAGGAGTGTGACATGGTGCTGATATATGGGGATTTTCATGTTTTTTAAAACTTTTTTAAAGTTTTTTCAAGGTCACCTGAAAACCTCAAACTGGGTTTGAGTTACAAACATCTGTGGGCTTCTGGGGTGAATTTAGGGTAAAGAGCGCAAAAAGACAGCTACACTGTTCTAAACAGATTGGTTGGTCAAAGTTTCGGGGCATTGGTTTTGTTAGAAGAGATACTCCTCAGGGAGCCATCTCTCTGGTACCATCTTAATCATGTAGCTAACTGTTCCTCCTTGAACACAGCAGATGTTGAGCAAGGAAGTTTTTTGCCGTGTTTGCAAGATGGCATATGGTAGTTATTTGGGTGAAGAGCACTACTGTATCACGCGATTGCTTTTGTCCCTCTGAAGCTAGCTGCTTCAGTGAGGTTTCCCCCGACGCAAGTCAGGAGCTCAGGGATCTGAAATGTCAGCATAATCGAGTCCACTCTGTGTTAAGAGCAGATTTTGTTAACACCTGGTCCATCTCTCTATCCCTTGCTTCCACTGGAAAAAGTCAATATTACTCTTTTTAGTCATGGGCAAATTAGTTAAGCACTTCCAAAAGTTCCAGCCAGCACAAGCTGCCCTTCTGCCTTTGGAAGGGTTTCGGTGGATCACCTACTTCCAGCACTCTTTGGGAAGACTGTGCCCTTTGATCTTCCCTTGTGATTTTGGTTGAGAACTGGTTGAGGGATTGGCATGGCCAGAAGAACCGGATGACAGCCACGTGTCCTGTCTGTACATAAGCTATGCTGAGACTGCTAAGAGCCACTCATATGCAAATGTTGATGATCCTGTCACCCTGTAACTCATCTGAAAAACATCTTGATACCCAGGCTGGGTCTAGCGTGATGAAAGTGTAATTCCGTTGCTCTGTTGTTAAGTCTGGTGCCCTGACAGGAAGAAACAGCCCTTCGGCCTGAGGTTGGACAGGTTGGCGAAAGCCTCTTCAAATTACTGTTGACTTTGGAAATCCCTGGATCACTGAGCTGTATATAGAGGTCTGAGTAGCAGATCAGTCTCTTTCAACTGTTGGTCCCAGATGGATCTGCTGAGTTAAGTATCCCAGGCGCCTCCCATTTTTGCCTTTTCCTGTGGGGAACAAGAAGCAAGAAGTGCTGGGAGGAATTATTTCAGTCCCATGAGAGTCACAAAGCCCTGAAAGCTGCTCTTTGGAATTGTTAGTTTGTTTTTGGTGATTATTTCTTGCTGTCCTACCCTTTCCACTCCTGAGGAAGGTTTCCATCCCACCTAAACGCACTGTTTTTATTTGGAGAATAATTCTGCTTGGCCCCTCTGCCTTTACAAACTGTATGTAGGAGGGTTTTGGTGCTGTTTCCCACTGCATAGCCAAGATAAAACAATTCTGTTGTTTCTCAATGCAGGGAAAGTAATGTCTACACTGAAATTCTATCCAAGAAGTTTCTCTCCTCGGAAAGGTGTGGGTTGTGGAAACCCAAGCTCTGTGCCCTTGGTTTATCCTCTGGGAGGGACAGTTCTGCTCCACAGAACCTGAGGCATTCTGCCAATTCCCCACTGTTGTTTTTATCCCCTGACCTTTCTCCTGGCTTACCCCCCCTCCTACCTGAAGGGCGAGAGACAGTGAAGGGAAGATGGAGTTACAGCTTCCTAGACATTTGGCTGTGTCGTCTTTTGTACATCACTTTGTGGCTGACAGGACATTTTTTTGCAGCAAATACCTTGCATGCTAATCTCCGTGCATTAGTTGATCACAACATAAATGCTTGTCCATTAATCCAATGGCTTCCTGTGTGTCTTTCATCTCATCTCTTTGCTCTTCAGTGTTCTCCTGTTTCACTTTTCTCCCTTCTTTGTCTTTAACTCTGCTTCATACAATCCACCTCAGTGCCGCAGCTCTAGGCTATGGAAACAGGGGCAGATACTGTAAGCGGATTGATAGGCTCAGTTAATAAACGAGCCACCCGATGCTGAAGGCCAGTCTTCATGTGACTTTGGCAGACGTGTTCCCTTCCACTCTTCCCTTATCTGCTGATGAGAGTAGCCTACTGGCTTTTCTGCTGTACTAACGTGTTGATTAAGACGCTACAGCTTATTTTCGGATAATTTAAATAATATTATTGTGGGTGCTCTTTTAGCTTCTAGTAGATTGGGTGGCTTGAGAGAAAAGCCCACTACAAGTAAGGCTTAGTACTCTGCCCTAACTTCTGAGTCTACCATGCAGATTTCTATATCTGAGAAGCTCATTTTGGATCCCTGTATAGGCACCGCAGAGATGTGGGCACTTCAAACACTATGCAAGGGCAACTATACCAGCTTGAACCAGAGGGCCACCTGTAATCACTCTGGGCAACCTGTTCTAGTGTTTAAAAACAGCTCAAAAACTCCTTAAATCAAGAGTTGTGTGTGAGTTCGCTGATTCTTGGTGGATTTTTCTTCTGTTCATTGATGTTGTGATGTTTTTACTCTATGTGAATATTTGAGAACTGCAGAAGGGTGGTGGCAGTAAGTGCCACAGCTCAGCTTCACTGAAGGTAAGGAAGTGCCTCCTTTTGCTTATGTTGTTTGATGTCCCTACACCAACCATTTTTTTTTTAATTGAAAGAAACACCAGTTTCAATACCATTACCTCCTTTCCAGTTTCTGTGTGGTCTGATGCACCTCTCAGTTGTGTCTTCCAGGTAGAAGAGCACTACTTGCAACTTGACATCCTTCTCTTAACTGTCTCTAAGTCCACTGCATAATTTCTGAGCAGGGAGGAAGATGGGAGAAGGATCCGAAGAAGGACAGTGAGGTGCTGGAGCATGTCCAGAGAAGGGAGCGGAGCTGGGGAAGGATCTGGAGCACAAGTGCTGTGAGGAGCGGCTGAGGGAGCTGGGGGTGTTCAGCCTGGAGAAGAGGAGGCTCAGGGGAGACCTTATCGCTCCCTACAACTGCCTGAAAGGAGGGTGCGGAGACGTGGGTGTTGGTCTCTTCTCCCAAGGGACAAGTGATAGGACAAGAGGAAATGGCTTCAAGTTGCACTGGAGAAGGTTTAGATTGGATATTAGGAAATACTCACAGTACTGAGTTTGCTGCCAGTGCAGCACATGCTCACAAGTAGTTTGTCCTTCCTTTTGGAACTGTCCTGGGGGAAGAACAGAGGTTGAGATGGCTTGCATCTGCCACTACATTTTCTGTGACACCCTTGGCATGGCCTTTTCTCCTGGGCCTGGAAAGCAGCTCTCTCTGTGGAGGATGGTGTTTCTGGTGGGAGCAGTAGCTGGCTTCCAGAGACTGTGTCTTGTCATCTCTTCACCTGCCATGAGACTTTCTCTTCTTTGATGAGAGATTGCTTGTGATGATCTGGGAAGGCATTTGTTGAGGTTTGAGGAACAAACTTCAGAAGGAATAATCAGGCTACAAGGGTAAGCTGTTGGTGGTGTAAAATTTGGACACTAAGTCACTATGTAAAATTCATAACAAAGTTTTCAAATTTCATTATCTAAACCAGTGTTCCTGTAGTACTCTCCATGTTTGCATCAGAGTAAATCTGATTAATAAACATAGATGTGAAGACTAAAAAAATCCTGAAAGTTGATCTTGTTACAGAGCTTACTAAGCGGACACAGAGTGCAAGTGCCATTTCCGTTGTCTGGAGCAGCAGTTTGCTTGAATGACGTTGTTGTTTATAAAGGTCAGTGATGCTGCTTGTCCAGGAGACGTTCCCAGGAAAGCCATTTCTTACTTCCCTGAACTCTGTTTGCAGGACAGTCCAAGTCCAACTAAAAGGCGCCTCTGTGCGAACGGAGCTGAGATGATGCTGAATTGCTACCTGGGGTCATGACAAATGGAACTCCAAATTTGAATAAAGGTTTTTTCCAGGGTACTTTAAAGGAGATCAAGGCTTGTCAGTGCATCCCGAGAAGTGATTTGATATCACAGAATCACTGAGATTGAGAGGGACTAGCATAGTGAGCTGGTTGAGGGAGGTGATTGTGTCACTCCACACCGCACTGGTGCGGCCCCACCTTGGGTACTGTGTGCGGTTTTGGGCACCTCAGTATAAGAAGGATGTCAAACTATGAGTGTCCAGAGGAGGGAAACCAAGACGGTGAAAGGCCTCGAAGGCAAGGCTTGTGAGGAGCAGCTGAGGTCACCTGGTGTGTTCAGCTTGGAGAAGAGAAGGCTGAGGGGTGCCCTCATCACAGTTTACACCTTTCTCAAGGGTGGCAATGGAAGGGGTGTGGTCCTGATCTCCTCTCTCTGGTGACCAGTGACAGGACACGAGGAAATGAAATGAAACTGCATCAGAGTATGTTCATATTAGACATTAGGAAAAGGTTCTTCACTGAGAGGGCGGTTGGTCACTGGAACAGGCTCCTCAGGGAAGTGGTCACAGCACCAAGTTGGTCAGTTCAAGCAGTGTCTGGATGACCCTCTTAATATTATGATTTAGTTTGAGGTAGTTCTGTGAGGAGCAGGGAGTTGAACTTGATGATTCTTACGGGTTCCTTTCAACGGAAGATGTTCTATGATTCTATGACTCTTAAGGTCTTCTAGTCCAAACAATCTGCTTAGAACAGGGTCACCTACAGCAGGTTGGTCAGGGTGATGTCTAATTGGATTTTGAATATCTGCAAGGTTGGAGAATCCACAACCTCTCTGGGTAACCCCTTCTAGTGTTTGACCACCCTCACAGTTACATATGTTTATGTATGTTTATATACAGTTATATATGTTTAAATGGAGTTTCCCGTATTTCAGTTTGTGCCCATTGCTTCTTGTCCATTCACGGGATATCATTGAGAAGAGTCTGGTTTTGTCTTCATTATTCCCCCCCATCAGTTATTTATACACATTGACAAGATCCCCCCAAACCTTCTCTTCTCCAGGCTAATCAGGCCCAGCTCTCTCAGCCTCTCCTCATATGACAGATACTCCAGCCCCTTGGTCTTCTTTGTGGTCCTTCTCTGGATTTTCACCAGTATGTCCATGTCTCTCTTGTACTGGGGGAACCTGAACTGGACACACACTCCAGATGGGTCTCACCAGTCTGGAGGGGTAGACTTACCTTTCTAGACTGGCTGGTGATACTCCTACTGTTGGGTTTCTGGTGGGAGCAGTAGCTGGCTGCCTTTGCTGTGAGAGTGTGTTATTGGGTCATGGTCAACTTGGTGTCCTCTGGGACCCCCTAGTCCTTTTCTACAGAGCTACTTTCCAGCATGTTGGTCCGCGGCCTGTGATGATGCTTGGGGATTCTCCTCCCCATGAGCAGGACTTGGCATTTCCCTTTAGTTAAAATTAATGAAATTCCTGTTTTTGCATTTCTCCAGATTGTTGAGGTCCCTCTGAATGATGGAACAACCATCTGGTCTATCAACTTGTCCTTCCAATTCTGTATCATCTGCAAAATACGCAGATGACATACACAGGTTCAGAAGTGTTCTGTACTGTAATGGAAAAGCATAATAGACTCAGCAGTAGAATAACTGGGTGCAGTTCCCTGTCCTGTCCCAAGCCAGGATAATGTAGGAGGGGATATTCATCAATTTAAGCTCTCTGAAGGTTTTTTACAAAAAAAAAAATCACCTTTTCTGGGGAGGGATGGTGTGTCTGGTTCCAGTATGAGACTGGGATACGGCTGAGATGTGCACTTGGATGAGGGGTCTGGGAAATGCTGCCAGGTCTTGTAGTTTAATCACAGCCTTTATCTGTAATGCTGTCCATGTACGAGCACAATTCTCACCGAGTTTAGCAACAGCCAACCCTGAAACTGTTCTGGCTCGTGATGTGTTTTGGTGTGTAATACAATAGGTAGGAGGAAAACGTGTGCTGTGGATGTAGTTGCTGTTACAGCTGTGAGGCCAAGAGCCCTTCAAAGAGTTACTCTGCAAAAGAAATCCCCTTCTCTGGCCTATTAGTCAAAACAACTGCTCTGTGTCAAAGCAGCGCAAATAGCTTTCAGCCAAAAAGCCTTTCTAGCTGCTGCTGTGCTGGGGCCATTCTGCTCTGCCTGATTGCTGTCCCTATACAAGGGGTTAGCGTAGTATGCGGCTTAATAAATTCCACCGTCGGATTTCTATTGTCTCTTTGTTCTTCGTTGCCAAGGAAGCCAAATATTATTTCTGTCCTTGAAAGAAGCTGCAAATATGGGGAATAGCCTAAGTGAGAGGTGTGGGGAGAAAAGGGACCCTGTGGAAAAATACCTTTTGTGTTTTCACTTATTGCTTTTATAGAGATGATTGTGGTGATGTGGTAGAAGGGGGCTGTTCTGTCTTTTCTCTGTTCGTCAGATGTCTTCATTATTATTATTAACTTATATTCCAGGCTAAGCAGTTCCCTCTCTTTGTGTATCCTTTCATCCCCTTTGTCATGTCCTGAAGTGCTACTGAGTGCTCCTGATTAAAAACCAGCATGCATGTGTGTATCTCTTTATCCCCAGCCTTTCTGTGGTTCATGTCAGTTCCCATTCACAGGTCCTTATTTTTTCCTGGCCTGCCTGTGGATATAGAAATAGGACCGTCTTCAGCTGTTATCTGGGAAACTGAGGTGCAGGGGTGATGCCAGATGAAGTGTGCAGGGAACTCTTCCCTGGCCCTTGCCTGGCAGCCGGAGCTGGCCTTACTTGGTGGCACCAGCGAGGAGGTAGAAGCTGTCTGTGGATGGCCTGTTGGGCTTGAGAAGCTAAACTAGTATGGTTAAACCACTATACTAGTAAACTAAACATTGTCGGGGAATGTGCTAACTGCTGCCACACGATTGTCCTGGTCAGGGTTTTGGATGCTTCAGGTTACTGTTTGGATCTGCACTAACTAACAATTTCCCAGTCATTGTCAGGGCATGGCTCAGGGAGGGTGCAGGCTGTCCAAACAGACACTTCACCTTGTTTTGGGAGCAAGGAGAAGAATGTAGTCATTTTAGCTTATCAGTCAAGCTGGTGGTGTTTTTGTCCTTCTCCCTCAGGGCTTGTTTATAAATGCAGTCTTTCTTTCGTTTTGTGTAGGAATCAGTTTAATGTGATTTAAGGTACTGAAGGCAAAAATCATAGTGGCAGCAAGACTTCAGGAATAGCAGAGGCTGAAGAACATGAGTCACTCCGAAGGTTGAACACTAGCAACCACTGTGTTGCTGTAACATAAACCCTCATTCTTCTGTGGAACCCCAGAGGGATCAGGGCAGTGAGTTGCCACTGCACTGACCTTCCTTACCCAAGGTGAGCTCCGCCTTGGGAAACCATTCTCAGAAGAAGGTCATGCTCAGTGCTGTGATACACAATGAGCAGTTCATCTTTCTTTTGATGTCTGTAATGAAAATGCATTTGAATGAGTTAGATGGGGCTCCCTTTATAGTCGTCTGAAACTGGTTTACCCCTCTCGGCTATGGTTTGTCTGATGTCTGCTCCTGTTGTCAGTGAGACATCAGCCGTAGAATACGATGTTTCACACCTCACATTGACTGTATGGAGAGAGATCAAATGTTAGCTAAACCCCATGTGTGATGGGGTCTAAGGGGCAGTCTTCTAAGTCAATGTTTTCCTCCACACTATGGTTTTGCCCAGCTGGGAAACAAAGCTACCTTCCCGCCAATGCAAAAGAGAAAAAATACCTGAGGACAGGGGTCTAATAGGTCTAGATAATGAAGCCTAAACTTGGATAAACTGATTTAGCCAGTACCTTAAAACCCCAAAAAGAATACTACAAGTTCTGTGATCAAGTGATGTGATCCTTCAGGAAAAATGGAACTACGGTTAAATTGGTGAGAGATTTTACGGCACTTGAGTACCATGAGGGTATGGCTTGTTTAACAGGCAGAAAGGAAGCCCTGCATTAATGCTTGATCTTCAGCCCAAGGTACAGAGACCATCCTGCTTTTCCTCTCAAGTACTAATTTCCTGTCCATTCTGCAATGCCTTTTCCAGGAGAAGCATGTGGGAAGTTGAGGTTAGTTGGCTTCTGGCTGGTTGGGCAGCCTGACAGCTTGGAATGGTGATGCTTAGTATGCCTGTCTCTTGGTAGTATTGTTTATATCAAACTATAAAACCAGTTCACCTGTGAAATCATCATTCCTGCTACCCTGACAACATTTATCGTTGCCTTAAGTTGTCAGTTACTGGTGAATAATAAATTCCCTGTTGGCTCAAGTCAGTGGCTTAAACAGATGATGCTGATCTGGCAGTTTCGCCTGGTTGTTGCATATGCAACATACTGCATGTTCTAAAGCAATATTTGAAATTCGTAGCCAAGTCATCAAGACAGGGCACATCAGGAATTAGGGGAGACTCATGCAAACCTGTTTTTTTATCTTCTTACCTTTTTCTCTTTTTGCAGCTAGTCTGACCTCCCTTTTCTCCTGGATAATTTTTGTCTCTGGGTAACACAGTCCTTTCTGCAAGAAGGGATAGTTGTGACCTTGACCACGTGGGAGCATAGAGAGTCACTTACAAATGGATATTCTTGCTCTCAATCTTTTTTTTTTTTTTTCCTCCTTTTTGGTATTTTAAAGCTGCTTTCTTTCTGTTTTGCCAGTTCCCCTACCTTTGCTCAAGTGACCCAGCCACCACAATGCTTCCAGCTGATTCTTGCTGGTATGATAAGCTCCTGGGCCCACACTTCTAATTAACAAATGAGAAAGGGGATTTTTTTTAATATGTCTACTCTACCCTGTGTCTCCTTTTGTTTTCCCTTTTTAATTTCCTTCTTTTTCCCCTACTCTGCTTCTTCCTTTTGCTGTTTAGCCTCTTCTATCTTGTCTCCATCTCTCCTCATTTCCTTTCCTCTCTTGGGGTTCATAAAGCTGCCAAGGCCTGGCCAAAGCGGAGAGAAATATGCATTTCATAGACGAAGGTCATGCAGAGGGCAGCATCATAGTTCTTGTTGCAGGTCCTGGGGAAGAGGATGCAGGTTCATTCCAGAGCTGTTGCTCTCATTAGATTTGTCAGATCTACCCTGAATAAGAATAAATAAATAAAGTATGGAATTTAAAGCAGAAGGAAAACGGAGATGTTAAAATCCTGGTGTTGGAAACAAGCTTTTGTCTAATTTGAATTTTCTTGGGAGGTGAGTTCTGGGCCAATTAAGCACGAGGTCTCTAGTCTGAACGAGAACCACAAGTGTGGATTCTCTGCTGTATTTCAGCAGAGTTCACACCATGGGTCTGTGAGCAGTAGTTGCCCTTCCCACCACAGACAGCAATTTGTCATTGTCCCCCAAAATTTCCTGCTTCTTCAGTGGAAAAATTGCTAGGTGGCAAAGCATTCCAGAGTGATTTGACCTACTTGAGCATGAAAATTGCCTATCCCCTACCCTGATTACACAATCTCAGATGAAGGTGGCCTTGAATTTCACGGTTTGTAATAAAAAAATGTTTCTAATAAAAATGACCATTGGAGCGTTGAAGTGCTTGTTAAAAGCAGTGAGACACTCCAACCTGAATGGGAATGTTTTCCTGTAGGAGAACTCTTCACTGCCAAGACAGTTTGCATTTGCACATGCAAATCACATTGTATTATTTCATGCCAAGGTAACAGGATTTCAGATTTACTCTCCGGATCACAGGAATTGTTCAACATTTTGACCTGCCAGTTGAAATCTGCTTTTTTCCAGGGATGTATACATCACTCTGAAGGCCCCAGAGCTGGCTTCTGGCACTGTGTGCAAAGCAGTTGTGTGTGCTTGTGATGGCTTTAGTAGCAGCTCCCGTATGGTGAAGCACTTTTGCCTTCGCTCCTGCCGTTTGCCCTACTCTAAACAAAACTGCCGTCTCTCTGCACTCATAATCTTGTCAGAATAAGCTCTCCCTCGGGCAGAAATGGGCAGAAACCTGAGTATTTAGTGTTGGTGGGTTTTTTTAGCCCTTGTCAGATTGTCATGGCTTAGTTCTTGATTTGAATCATAGAATCATAGAACAGTTTGGGTTGGAAGGGACCTTAAAGATCATCTAGTTCCAACCCCCCTGCCATGGGCAGGGACACCCTCCACTAGACCAGGTTGCTCCAAGCCTCATCCAGCCTGGCCTTGGACACTTCCAGGGATGGGGCATCCACAGCTTCTCTGGGCAACCTGTGCCAGTGCCTCACCACCCTCTCTGGGAAGAATTTCTTCCTGATATCTAACCTAAATCTCCCCGCTTTCAGTTTAAACTGGTTACCCCTTGTCCTGTCACTACAGGCCCTTGTAAAAAGCACCCCCCCAGCTTCCTTGTAGCCCCCTTCAGGCACTGGAAGGCTGCTATAAGGTCTCCCCGGAGCCTTCTCTTCTCCAGGCTGAGCAAGCCCAACTCTCTCAGCCTTTCATAGGAGAGGTACTCCAGCCCTCGGAGCATCTTCATGGCCCTCCTCTGGACTTGTTCCAACTGGTTGATGTCCTTCTTAAAGAAGGATTCTTTGCTTAAAGAATTGGTCAGTGCACATAAAGTCTGTCACTTGTGTGGTCAAATAACTGTTTGTGACAGTGTGATATACTGTGCAAAACCTTTCTGTTAATCTGGGGAATAACAGGGTATTTCCTGTCACTCCCAGTAAAGCAAAAAGCAAAATAAAAGGTGCCTTCATCAGGCATGAGGGTGCACCAGAAGACAGCTGTTGGGTACAGTGCTCACCAACTTTGACTTCTCTGTGGGTGATAGGGCTAAGGAGAGCCCAAAAGGGGATCTGATGGAGATAAAGGTGCCTTGCAGAGACTTACATGGTGCTTCTCCCGTGGGAGGGGAGAAAGTGTGGCAGTGATTGTTTGCAAATAAACCGCACAAACCATGAAAGTGCAAGTCATGGGTTAGGTGGAGGTGCTCTAAGATGTTGATCACCATAAAATGTTCTTGGCCTCTTGAATAAGTAGTGAGATGTTCTGTGAACTCAGAGCATGTCCTGAGGGAGGTATGTGGATCCAGCCTCTGACTCCTCCTCCTGTTGCATAAAAGTACTGTGTTGGTTCATCATTTTAACAGCACATGATTAAGTTCATGGAATCACAGGCTGGTTTGGGTTGGAAGGGACCTTAAAGATCATCTAGTTCCAACCTCCCTGCCATGGGCAGGGACACCCTCCACTAGACCAGGTTGCTCCAAGCCTCATCCAGCCTGGCCTTGAACACTTCCAGGGATGGGGCATCCACAGCTTCTCTGGGCAACCTGTCCCAGTGCCTCACCGCCCTCGTAATGAAAAATTTCTTCCTGAAATCTAGTTTAATACCATTACCCCTTGTCCTGTCCCTACAGGCCCTATTACAAAGCCTGTCCTCAGACTTGGTCCCTGGACCTTGAGAAATAGCACGTATTTGCTTTCAGCAATTTTGGTGACTAGGCCAGAAGGTGCAGAAGAGCTGTCTGTCTCTTGCCATGAGACCCAGTGTTGGTTTTGTATGAAAGGTTGAACAACAGCATGCCCTGGGAACAGGCTGAGTGTGGGGACAGATCCTGTTTGAGCTCTTCACTGCAGATAGTGTTACTGATGGCTGCAGGAAGACACAAAGGTTTGGGATTTTTTTCTTCTTGCCTAGGGTCTTTCCATTTGCGTTTTAGATTTGTAATGGAGTTGATTTCCAAGGTAAAATTTGTTTTCCATAAGAATTGTCACAGGAACGGCTGGGATCAAAAGGACTTTATTGTGGAACTGGAAGTCAAAATGAACACCACAGAAACTTGCCTACATGAGGAAGTTGATCAGCAAAGGTGCATTGGTAGTTATGCAAGTATGTCCCTGTGTGACTACGGAAAATTATGTATCATTATGGCATCCCAATTGTACCACTGCAGTTTTGCTGTTAGAATATCCCTTCTATCTAAACCATCTAGAAAAAACTGTCATTCTTTCAATAAAAGAAACATGTTATAAATTAATTTAGAAGAGCTGCATGACCCCTGTTGTGTGAATTCTGTATCACTACTTAGAATGCAGTAGTAAGGCCACAGAGAGCAGTGGTGTGATTTATTTTTGTGATGGCTGTGTTTTGGGAAGCAGTTGGTTGAGAGCCAAGGAGAAAGAGCCCATTGAAGCTGCTCAGCAGCTCAGCTGCTCACCTGTGTAGTTCCTTCAGCTGTAAAGTGATGGTCTTAACACTGCAGCTGTATTTCTAGAATGAAATAATGCCTAGCTTGTCTGTAATGCGTGGAATTGGTCTTTTTGGGCTGTAAAAGGTACAAAGCAAGTCTCTCTCAAAATTATACCTCTCATTCTCTGAGTACTGAACAAACCTCATAAGGCTTTCCAAGGCAACCTAGTAATTATCTTTAAGTTATGCTATAAAATCTACTTTATAAATGTGATTGTGCTATATGCAATATATTTTATTTAACTGACACATAATACATACTAATGCATGCTAAGTTACACTTTCTGAAATTAAAGACATTAATGCTTATTAATATTTATAATTATGTAACAGTAACATATAATGTATTAATATTTTTAATACTATAACACTATTTTAACATAATGTCCTAAGAAATATAGCACTGCAAAAAATGAACTCCACAGTTGTTGTGGGGTTCAGACTTCTGCATTTTAACTAGGGAAAATAGTACATATATGTATGCACATGTACATACACATGGAATTGTTAGTGGGAGGTGTTAGGAGTTGCCAAATCTGGTAGCCTGAGGCAAGGCAGTGACAGTCCTGTGTTCCCAGGTCCAGGCAGTTGTGATGCTGAGCGTCTGTTCCCGACAGAGATGTGTGTGTGTCTGACCATGCAGATCACCACGGTCAGAGGGACTCAGCATTCATGCAAACACAAACAGCACCTGTGGCCCCTTCCTGTTTGCATCTCTGGTGGATGAGGATGAAAGCCTGTTAGTAGAAGATATGCACGTGTACATACAATGCGGATGCCCAGTAACTGGCCTTAGACAGTCCATGCAGCAGCTGGCTCATGGGTCCTCTCATCTCCAGTCACCTCACACCAGGCATGTCCGTACAGGCGGGTATGTGTATACAGGAATAATGAGCTGGAGAGAGGGTTGGAGGTTGTTGAAGTCCCGGTGCAGCTCCTTCCAGCCAGATTCTCTGTACCATCAAATTTCCTTCAAATTTTTCTTCCTGCCTACAACCATACAGCTAGTGAAATAAGGCTTTTTGAAAAATTCCTTACATCTAGAGGAACTGGATAGTCAACCCCTTGAATGACAGTTGAGATGGTGGTACAAGATTATAAGGGAAACACTGACAACCTAGAGGGAGTCCAGTGGAGGGCCAGTAGGGTGGTTTGGGGCTGGAGCACCTGGCATAGGAGGGGGCTGGAGGTGAGAAGGATGAGGGGATATCCAGATGCTTCCTTCTGCTTCCTAAAAATGGTTATACATAAATCAAAGCTGGACTCCTCTTAGAGGTGCCAAATAAAAAGGCAAGAGGCTGCGGACATGAGTTGTGACAGGGGAAATTCTGAGCATTGATTTGAAAAAAACTTGAATCAGGAGGGTGGTGAAGCACTGGCACAGGTATGTCAGAGGCTGGGGAATCCCTTGGCAGTCCTTGCTCAGGGCTGAACAAAGTTCTGGGCAGCTTGATCTCACTTTGATATTGGCTATACTCTGAGCACTGGTTTGGACTAGAGGACCTACAGGAGGCACTTCTAGGCTAAATTTCCCTCCTTCTAGAAATATAAGCTTAAAAAAACGAAACCCACATTTTAAACTCTGTTCATTTGCCTTTTCAAAATGTAAAAGATCAGAAAACAAACAAACGAACCCTTCATAGCCGTAAGGGTTTAAAAACCTTGTTTTAGAAAAAGAAAAGTTCTCAAGAAACCATAGACTTATGGGACATTCAAAGAAAATTATCTAAGATGATGATCAAATAGCAAACAAGCAATTCTTTAAAGTTCTGGACCCCAAATACTTGCAGTTGGACTTATTAAATTTTCCGTAGTTACTTCAGCAGTCTGGGGAAAAGCTGTAGTGTTCTGTTAAATTCTATAGGAGTTTACAGTTAGGAAATTTAAGGGAATAATGAGAAATAATCCTCACTAGTATCTGAGTTAGTTTCAAACCTGCAGAGTTGAAAACCACCATGGTTTTGTTGCTGTCACCCCTCGCCTTCACCAATCTAATTTCTGCTGCCTTCTCATCCTTAAGCAAACCCAGGGAGACCTGTGAAATACTATGCAGCGTTTGCAAAACGTTACCTTGTTTAGCCTTGGAATGCTGGCATTCAGCTCCAGTTCACTCTCATTTCAAAGCCGTTTATCTGAGTTAACACTGGATACTCTTTGGAGCTGCAACTGCGGTGCTCAAGATCAGATAGTGGGCAAGAAACTGTTGACTTAAAATAAAAATATTTTCCCAAGTATGCTTACAAGATGTTCACGTTTTTTCCAGTGCTGCATGGTATCTGAAAGGTGAAAGGCTTGGGGAGTAGCTGAAGTGAAAGCAAATCTCTCTGTAGAAGGTTTGTAAGAGCAAATTTTAATCTCCAGTATTAGTAACAAAGCAAAATAAACCCTACTTTTCCGTACTAGGCTGCTCTGTGATTTGAGAGAGCTGCTTTTACTACTGCAACCACAGGATTATCAGTAATGCCTGGTATGAAACACATTCATTGAGTTACTTGCTCTGGCTTCAAGCCTTGCCTGGGGTCATGTTTCAGCCCTGTTTGCCTGTCCTCGTGGCCTGTTATTCCATTCCATTGGCTTAGCACTGTTTCTGTGAGATGTTACGAATGTCAATGTTCTGCATATAAAGAATAAGCTGGAATTCTGCAGTTGTGCTGGTTTTGCCTGGGATACAATTAATTTTCTGCATAGCAGCTACTATGGGTCTATGTTTTGGGTTTGTGCTGAGCAGTGCTTACACAGAGTCAAGGCCTTTTCTGCGCCCCATACCTCCCCACCAGCGGGTAGGCTGGGGGTGCACAAGAAACTGGGAGGGGACATAGCTGGGACATCTGCACAACAGAAAAGTATCTGATTAAGGCCTCTGTTGGAAGAAAGTTGTTTCACATTTACAGTTTAAAAAACTTCTGCAGGGAAGCAGAGGAAACTGTACTTAGTGGAAGCAGGAGAAGAGAGCTTACCGCTTTTAGACAACCATGATTAAATATGATACATTAATGAGTTTTTGCATACTCCACTATTGTCTTACATCTGGCTGGGAGGGAAGCTCTTATATCATCTCTGCTTTTGTGAACACTCCATCAGTTGCGGTGGTTTCGAAAAGGCAGGGTTGTAGCTCTGTGACAGTAATGGATGATGTTTAGATTTACGACACCTGTAAAATTAGGATATTCTCTATGAAACTCATTTTTCTCTAGTCCGCATATGTGTTAAGGGTTAGAACTGGCTGTTAGATGAGAACTGAGCAACAGTTCCCTGGAGAGGTAGTGGTGAAAATGGTTCTTGGGAACTGGCGTGGCTGGGTGGGGTAGAGTTACAGTCAGCATTAAGGGTTGTGTTTGGGAGTAGTGGAGAGTAATTGATGATGACTGATATGAGTCAAACTTTGTACTTTGGAAAAATAAATTGCAAGTGGTGTTTGAAAGGAACATTTCCTTCTCATTAGAGGGGAAAAATGAGCTATCATTTTTGTGATAGGTGCTTCTTTTGGTTGTTTATTCTGTCTTCAAAGTGTAAATCCCCACTTCGGTAATGACATTGGTCTTTTGAAACGAGATGTATAGCGCTTGATTCCTCTACGGTGGTGTAATTTGGCAGTGAGGATGCCCACCAGCAAAGATTCCATGACCTTGACACAATCTTTAAGAAAAGAGAATTGGCAATCCCAAAAGTTTTGAGATTGTTTTTATTACCCAGATTTTCAAAATGTATAGCATTTGGAAAAGGTTTGGTGGGATTAATGCTTTAGATTTCTTCTATGCTTTCAGCATGCTTTCAAGCTGAAATGTGTACTTCTACAAAAAGCTCAAATGATCACCTGCTCTAAAGTTGTCTTAGAGCCAAGTTATCTTAGAACCACCAAAAAATTTCCTGATAAAATCATGAGAATTTATATCACTTACACTCCAAGATGAACCATGACAAAATAGAGTAGAGCTGACTGTGGCAGTGCAGCTGGGATATTTTCCTGAAATAATTGCTTGCCTTCAGGACCTGGATCCTACATCGGTAATTTCACATCCCAGAATTTGAGAATGAAGAAAGGAGTGGCTAATGTCCTTGGCCATCTTTAATAACAGCCTGCTTTATCTGTGGAGTGGGCACTTGTGAGGCTGTAGCTATATCCCGGATAATGATGCAAAGAAATATACTTGATGAGGAGTGATAAAATCATTTCATATTATCTTTATCAACTCTGTTTCTTGACTGTCATATTCTGTGTCCTATGAATAGCTGGTCAGTGATCTCCTGTATCATTTTACTGAACCAAAATACTTTCCTGCTGCCAAAAGAGGTTTTTTTCATGCTTGCCAGGAAAGTGTCAATGAGCTCTTTAAGCTCTTCCTTGTGTGCTTACAACTGCTCTTCACCTTACCTTAGTGTACAAGTGCCACTGAAGTCCTCAAACACCTGCCATTGGCTACATGTTTATTCATTTCATTCAAAGAGCATCCCAGTGGTTCCCTCCCTGGTGCCACAGGTAGTGGTACAAGAGGTCACTGAGACCTGTTACTGAAAATTCAGCAAGGATGCTGAAAACAATTCCAGAATGCCAGAGACAACATGTGGTGAACTGACCACAACCCCCATTCCTCGTTCCCCTGTGCTGCTGGAAGGGGGAGTAGTAGAGAAATGGGGAGTGAAGCTGAGCCTTGGAAGAAAGGAAGGATAGGGAAGGGTGTTTGTAAGATTTGGTGATATTTCTCATTGTCCTACTCTGGTTTGATTGGTAACTAATTAAATTGATTTTTTCCCCAAGTCGAGTCTGTTTTGCCTCTGACCATAATGGGTGAGTGATCCCTAATGGGTAGGTGCTCCCTCCCTGTCCTTATCTTGACCTATGAGCCTTTGCTTTTATTTTCTCCTCCCCATCCTACTGGGAGAAGGAGTGAGCAAGCAGCTGTGTGGTGCTGAGTTGCTGTCTGGGCCTTAACTACAACAAAGAGGGGAAAAGAAGAACATTAATTCTCTACAGCCACTTATTTTTGCTCTTTGAAGAACATCATGTCATTCCTGATCATGCCCATGCCTAATCCAGTCAGTATCTTCGCCCTGTGAATGATCGGTGCCAGATGTTTCAGACATTGTACTTATTCTTAGCCAGTCACCATCAAAGCGTTCAATCCCTTCAATAACTTGAGCTTGAACGAACTCAAGTTATTTTGAGATTGCTGATGGAAAATGAGAGGAAGGAGTTGTTTCAACAGGTGATCTGCACTAATTGCAGGGGTTGAAACCTTCCCTGATCCTGAATTGGTAATATGAAAGGCATGGTTTAGGATGGCTGTTCTGACAGAATAATTGAATATTCAGAGGAGCCAGTAGAGCCTTGACTGCACTTCGGTTGTATTTCTCTGGCTCCCAAATAGGTCATCCTCAGGGAAAACTCCTAATGCACTGGAGTAACAGCATGAAAAGTGGGATTTAATGGTTTGTGTTATATTCTGGTTTTGTTTGTAGTTTGATTTTCCTGATGCCCATCTCATATGGTTGCCTTACTTTTGGTGCAGAAGAGCTGATCTGACCCCAGGACTAGGTGTACAGCATCACACAGAACACGCATTCTGCTGACCGGGAAAGGAGATGCACTCCAGTGGTTCGATTTATTCCCAGGGTGCTACCTCGAACAAGTGAGATAGAGGCACTGAATTAAACGGTCCGGTTCCCTGATCTGTCACATCCTCTAATTACTGGGGCTGTGTCTCAGCCTTTTTCTTATAAGCAAAGGCTGCCCTGGGGACTTGGAAATTAATACGTTGATTTGAGTAAATATCTATTTGGCACACAGTTGGAGGCACTGCAGCAACAGAACTGCTAAATGAGAACTACAGACTGAAACCCAGAGAAATCAAAGAGTCCAGCCCTCACAGCAGCAGCTTAAATGCTGAAGCTAAGCACTACGTGTTGTTTATCTCTAAGAACAATGATTAAAGTTGTTTTAGGCAAGCTGAAATGTGTTCGGACCTGTGTTCTTTCACACATCTCCTGAGCTAGGTTTCAGTGTTGGCATGGAAGTACTGCTCCCAGTAAAAGCACTGGATGAAGCCATACTATTTTGGAGAGTTAAGAGGAAGTAGGTGGATATGGCCTTAGGGACAAAGAAAAGGCCCTGGGAGTGCTTAACTTAGTGCAGTAAGTATACCCTGCAGTTGTGTCTGCAAGCGTAGATGGAATTGATATTGAAATGATGGTGATCAAACCACGTGAATTGTGCTTCTCTGTGTACGTTATCATGTCTTAGAAGAGAGGATGATGTTCTGCATATAAAGAATAAGTTTAAATTCTGCAACTGGTATTGGCTGGGATAGAGGTAATTTTTTTCATAGCAGCTAGTATGGGTCTATGTTTTGGGTTTGTGCTGAGCAGTGCTTACACGGAGTCAAGGCCTGTTTTGCACCTCACTCCTCCCCACCAGCGAGTAGGCTGGGGGTGCACAAGAACCTGGGAGGGGACATCTGACCCCAGCTGACCCCCAAAGGGATATTCCATACCATATGACATCATGCTTAGCATATAAAGCTGGGGGAAGGAGGAATAAGGGGAGTTATGGCATTTTTCTTCCCAAGTAACTGTTAGAGGTGATTGAACCCAGCTTTCCTGGGGACGGCTGAACACCCACCTTCAATGGGAACCTAGCTCAGGAGATGTGTGAAAGAACACAGGTCCGAACACATTTCAGGTTGCCTAAAACAACTTTAATCATTGTTCTTAGAGATAAACAACACGTAGTGCTTAGCTTCAGCATTTAAGCTGCTGCTGTGAGGGCTGGACTCTTTGATTTCTCTGGGTTTCAGTCTGTAGTTCTCATTTAGCAGTTCTGTTGCTGCAGTGCCTCCAACTGTGTGCCAAATAGATATTTACTCAAATCAACGTATTAATTTCCAAGTCCCCAGGGCAGCCTTTGCTTATAAGAAAAAGGCTGAGACACAGCCCCAGTAATTAGAGGATGTGACAGATCAGGGAACCGGACCGTTTAATTCAGTGCCTCTATCTCACTTGTTCGAGGTAGCACCCTGGGAATAAATCGAACCACTGGAGTGCATCTCCTTTCCCGGTCAGCAGAATGCGTGTTCTGTGTGATGCTGTACACCTAGTCCTGGGGTCAGATCAGCTCTTCTGCATCAAAAGTAAGGCAACCATATGAGATGGGCATCAGGAAAATCAAACTACAAACAATACCTAAACCAAGTCTAAGATATACCTCATGTTCCCTTTTAGGAATTTGTCTAGGGTTTAAATGTTTCTCTTGCGGGTTTTGTATTTTCTCTCTATCTCTTAAGAAAAGTCAACCATTTCATAAGAAATGAGGTAGAGGAAGACAGGGACACGACATGTGGGATTGCTACTAGTAGAGTTGTGTCGGTGGCCAGCTGTGGGAAAGGGACTTCAAAACTCATTACAGAGTGGAAGTCTGCAGGGTTGAATGGGACCATGGCTGACGCTGACATGGGATGTGCTCTAGAGTTCCCTGCACAGATGTCTCTGTATCAGCACCACGGTGGTTTCACCTCCAGTGTGAGGGTGGCAGTCAGGATTTGTTTGGCAGTTGCCATGGAAACCTGAGTTCAGTCATCCCTTTCAACTCAGTGTAACTTTAAGGAGGCTTTGTCCTCATGCTTTATTCTTGTTAACAACTCCATTATTGTGGGCAATGTCATTCTCTAACAAACAAGAAGAGATTTGGTTCTGCATACTTTTTTCCTTCTGAAAAGGCTGAAACTGCAGAATTGGAGGGAAGGCAAAGCTTTTGTGTCAGAGGCTTAGAACAGCAGGTGCGACCAGAAGAATTAAAATGGTCCATTGTCAAGGGAGATCAAAGATGTGCCTGATGTTCTGTGATGGGACAGGACCTCATGCAACCAACTGTAACCCCACCTTTCCCCTTAGTGGCTCTATGTCCGGGTCTTTCTTGTCCATGATCATAAGTTCACAGGAAAAGTGAGGTTGAAAGGGACTTCAGCTCCCTAGTCTAACCTCCTGCTCAAAACAGAGTTAACTAGAAGGTCAGACCAGGTTGCTCAGGGCTTTATCCAGTAGGGTCTTGAAAACCTCCATGGGTGTAGACAGTACAACTTCTCTGGGCATTCTGCTCCATTGTTTGACTGCCCTCACAATGAAAAAAGTTGCTCCATATATCTGGTCTGAGACTCTCTTGTTTCATTTTGTGACTGTTATCTCTCATTCTCCTTCCATGCACCACTGTGAAGAGCCTGGCTCCATGTCCTTGATAACCTTGATACTGGCAGGCTGCTATTAGTTTCCCTCAAAGCTCTCTCTCCAGGTAGAACAAGCCCCTTCTTACAGGGCAAGTGTAAGCCCAGCTCCCAGCCGTCTTGGTGGACCTTTGCTGAACTCACTCCAGTTTATTGATGTCTGTTTTGTATTTGGGGGCCAAAAATTGTATGCAGTATGAGCCTGGCTCAGCTGCATTTCCTCTAAACTTGATAACTGTGCCATTGCACGTAGGTGGTATGATTGGACTGAGAGTTTGGAGCACCTGAGTATTGCTTCCATTGAGGAAACAACAGGGCTGAAGACCAAATCACCAAGTCTCTCCCCCTCTATGTCATTGTCTCTCTCCTTTGATGTGTGTGAGACAAGTAATAAAATCTGTCCCCCTCGTTGCTTGTGAGTTGTGTGTTTGTTAGACTACACTGCTGTAAATCACCTAAATATTGATAGGAACACCAGTTTTGTGTCTTCACCGAAGAAGCCTGTGCACACCCAGGCTCAAGACAAGGAACAAAAGAAGCCCGTGTGAACTCAGACTTAAGATAAGAGACTATCGAAACTACATGATCCCTTGAATATGGTAAACCACCTGAATATCTGGAATATCTAAATTACAGGAATATCTTGAATGTGTCAAATGAACTTGTCTTGAGTATCTTAGGTGGATCAGGAAGTCTTTACACTCAGAGTACCTCAGTCAATGGGGAAATGAGGAGGGTCTCTTGCGGTCGGCAAGTAGGATAAAAGGGGGCTGCGTCCCCCTGTACATTGAGAGACCCCACAGGAATATGTCCTGTGGACTCTCCCTTTATTCGAATAAAGTTTTATTATTTTTTTTACAGGACTCCTCTGTCTCCTTTGTGAACACTGACTCCTTGTAGCTTGATTTTCTGTACAATATTAACTACCTTTCACTAATAGTGGGTTTTGTCATGTTTGTTTTGCAGGATACATATCACAAGTACTCAAGAATTACACCGACCATGCCTGCGATGGAGAATATGTCTCCCTGAGATGTCCTCACAGAACCACCATCAGCATCCAGTCTTCTTTTTATGGCCGAATTGTGCCAAGTCATCAGATGTGTCCTTCTCGCTATCCCCACTCCTATGCAACTTTAATCAAAGAGGACGTTGCCTGTTCAGTTGCAACTTCCCTTCAGGTATTGCACGTTCATTTTGGACTTCATCTTTCCTTGGCCAGGCAGCTGCTGTCTGTGCTGGTGCTGCATAGACCTGTGTTAAGCAGTGCTGCCCAGCATGGGAGCACCCACATCTCACACAGCTTAGTGGGTAATTTCTCTTTGTAGTTTAGACAGGCCTGAATTAGGTTTTGCTGAAGAATTTCTCAATTTTGCTGCAAATCTAGTCAATAGCAGTTCGGGAATGTGGTTGAAACAGAATTACACTGCAAGACCATGTTTTGTTTCACTGGGTTCAAAGATTTTTTTTTTTTTTTAATGTCCTTCCCAATGGTTAGCTTTTTCAACACATTCAGAAGTTTCTGTGGGGTTATTTTTACTTCAGAACTGATCCTATTTCAAGAGACTTTTACTTTGGTAATTTGAAACCCAGAGAGAATCCTTATATTTACGTCTTCTGACTCATTTGGCTCTTAGGCCACTGTAAGGGATCATACATCACTTAAGCTTGTAATCTCCCACGCATCAGTAGTTAATCAGCTCTGTCCATTTGTGTAGGGGATGTTGACTATATGTATCCTCCCAAGAGCGCATGTGATGTCAGCAAATCAAAGGATTCTTTGGAAGGTGCCCGTGTTACTCAACTGTCAGTAGGAACAACTAAAATTAGAAACACGAGTTGGCTGATGTTGTTGAGATGAATGGGGTCTGCTCCTGGATGCTGAAGTAAGCGCAAGTCTTTGCAAGTGCAGGATTTGTGACTATGACAATGTATGGGCAAAGATCGCAAGCATCCAGTGTGTTTATGGCTATGAATCAATTATATCTCATAATAGAAATTTATAGCAGAACTAGATTAATGAACCTACAGGGCTAGTGAATAATTTCTTTTCTAATTTGGCTAAAGCCCAGAGTTTCCCACATCACTTCTCACTCTTTCATCCAGGGTTTTTAAGAGGAATTTACAGCATTTTTTAAAAAGTTGATACGAGTGCTTTGACTTCCAGATGTCAGTGGTAAATTCTCAAACAGCTGCATAGGGTTGGTGTTTGCTGGTTGTGTAATCCTTACACTGACCGATTTGCAGTTGCCCCCATAACACCTCCACTGCACAAATGACCGAGCTGCAGTATGGGAGGACACGGTCCTTATTGGTGGAAGGTTTTCCTGGATATGATAATGAAAGTTCTTAATATGACAGATAAGAAGAAGTTGTGTTGTGTAAGGTGGGAGAACGTGGACTGAAGACTTTGGCAGAGGTGAGACTTCCCTTCTTTCCATTATTGATTTACTGAAAAACTTATTTGAAACATTTAACTTCCCAGCACAATTGATAGCAGTGTGCATAGCCTCATCCTGTGTGGGTGAGTGGCCCACTTCAGGCATTTGAAACAACGTGAGAACAGGGGAGATGTAACCTTTGGCTTTCCGTGCCATGCTTTTATGTGCAGGAGGGATTGAGAAGAAATCCTTCCCTGCCTGGCTTAGCTCCTTATGTCCTCAGTGTTACCCATCAGCTGTGCCTTCAACACTTATGGTGCTTGTAGTTACAGCTCCCCTGTCTGTCGGACTGAAATTGTGTTCCCTGTAGGCAGTCTTGCAGCAGATCTCTTGTACAGTAAGTTTGTTACATGATTGAGACCACTCACCCATTTTTGGGGATGCAGATGTGCTAGGGAAGTAGCTGACATTCTCTGTTCTGCCACAAATTTCTTGAGGGACCTCGGGCAAGTTCTTGACTCTCTTCGGAGATGATCGACAGTGCCTCTTTCTTTGGTGGCCCCAAATCTGGCTTGGATACCTCAGTGTGCCGTGCTTGGCCAGGGTAGGATCAGTCTGAATGCCAGAGATGAATCTTGCCTTCTTTCTCAATCCTGGAGGGGGTGAGGCCTCTCTGAAGGGTAAGCCAGGAACTCCACAAGCTGAATGGCAAGCTGCCTGCAGCTTGCTGGTAGGAAATGCATGGATGTAGGAAAATTGGAAGGCTCTAGACAAGAAAATTGCGTGTATTTTTGTGGTTTTGAAACTCAGCTGTATGGCTGCTATAAGCAGGACAAATTGTGTGTGTATTCTGATTGACAGTAATTAAAAAAGTCAGCCAAACCAAACCCTTCAAAATTAAGTATGTAAAAATCACTGTGTCTAATCAAACCCATGACTGTATAAATTTGCCGCTTCTCCGGAGAGCGCCTTGGAGGGAGTGTAAGGGGCAGTTATTAATACCATTCCCTGCAAATATTACCTATGAGTAACAGTTAATTCCCATTTACAAGCTCTCTGTCCTGTAAATGTCCAGTTCAGACGGCGTTTCTATGTTAAAAAGGGAAAAGAAAGAGTTGATTACACCGAGACAACCACTACTAATCCGACCTTATGTGGTTGGCTGCCAGGATCCTTTGCGTTAGTCTTTTGTTTTTGTTTGAAATGAAATGCAGACCACTTGGGAGAGCGTGTCCGAGACATAAAGGCAGTGACCCCAGACTACACGTTGATGTTATTCTAACACGTCCTGTCAGATTCAGTGGGAGATTTCCAAACGCACAAGGAATTTGGACGTTCAGACTGGGATCTGAGTTTTGATGTGGTTGGTCTCCTGTTAGCTTTTAGATCAAGTCGCACGAATGTGGAGTGATCAGAACAACAAAATAAAGTTGTGTTGAAAGGCAGATATTACTTGCTTTTTAAACAGCTCCCCCCGCTCCCCCCATTCCGCTCAATTTAACAGGGTAGCCCAGAGTTAGCACAAGTCACATGAGATACATGGCAGGAAGGAAAGAGATTTGTAGTACGTTTGTGAAGCACCTCTGAGATATTTCAGAGATGGAAGTGTAGAAAGTTCCCACTCATCCTTTAATGATAGAAACCAATATGGGGCACCAGTGCTAAGTTAAGTCTGGTCTGGTATTGGCTTTTCTGTACTTTCCTTGTGGTGTCCTGCAGAGGGTATTCCCAGCTGGATAGTAAAAGAGAGCAGTGTCCTCCTTCCAGCCAAGAGGGCTGGATAGGGGGGCAGAGAAATGGAACGTCTGGAGCCTTGGTGTCTCTGGTAAAAGGAACTCATGGAGGGCAAACTGTTCTGCCTTGGCAGAGGAGGTCTGTGAGGAGGAGCTTTATGGTTGCTGAACCACCTCTTTTCCTGCTTGTAGGTCAGGAAGAACATCTGCTAGGACCAAAGTCTATTTATCTTTGACCCAAAGAAGTAAATTCTTGAATATTAAGGGTCATTTGGGCATGTTGAAGTCATGCCACTGAAAATGGCTGGCAAGTAACAGGGTGTTTGTCCACACTATGCAATTTATGCAGGAAGGTGAGTTGTGTGCCCACTAGATGGTCTATAGCACCACAGCAGCTTCATACACAGATGTTGGCTTGGGTCCTGAAGGTGCAGAGCTGGGTTGACACAGTCCTGTATGCACTGGTGTCATTGCAGTGACCTCTAACTCCCATGTACCTTTACTCCTTTGGAGCAATTGTGCAGATGCAGTTGGTCTGAGCATGCAACCTAATAATCTGGAGAGTGTGGAGGTTTTTGGTAGGTTGGTGCACTGTGCTTTCACAGTGGAGCTTTTCTCTTGCTCTGTAATCTCATGTCACCCAGATAGGATTGGTCAAACACATTTTAATCCACACAATGCCTGATATTTTTAGCGTGAGAGTATGGAGAAGAAGCTAAATTATATTGCTGCACAGCAGGGGGAGTCACGGGAACATCTGGAGACACTTTTTGCTCCAAGAAAATCTGCTAGGGACCATCCTCATCTCTTTAGCCTCTCTCTTACGCTGTGGTTCTCTCATCTCTCACGCTAATGCATACATTTGCATTTCCCTGCCATGGGAACATCTTGTTAAATTTTACCTCTGGAGAAATAGAGAAGCTGATACACAGGAGCAGTGTATATTTATTCATATGAACATATAAATGTTGGCACAGAGGACAAAGGAGAAATAGGAGTGTTAAGCATTCTCCATTGGCTAATGATAAGTGCTTACTGATAAGTGAGTCCCCTTATTAAAAAACCCTAGTGACTCCTAGCCAAGATCACAATGCACTTCCTGTGCCTGCAAAAATACGTGGAGGCACGTGTATATTTGGAGGAAGCTGCTCAGCTGAAGAGGAGGAGATTTGGAGTGGTTTGCTTATAAAGCTTTCTGCAGCCACTCATTTCTGGATCGGTATTGCTGATGTCACTTGTTTTCAGCAATGAACAACTCAAGGTCTGTATGGAAGAATGTTTAATGGCTGGCCTAAAATTATTGCTTATTACCAGAAAACTGGATTACACTCTACAGCAGATTACCTGTGATATTCTTATTTTGGTAAATTGACAGAAAAGTAAAACCACTGCTTATTTAGAAGGGAAACAGAAAGCCCTGGAGCAAAGCTTATTTAGAAGGAAAATAAAAAGCCCTTGGGAGGCACTTAACCGTGGTGTTTCTGCTCCCAGATATTTATCAAAGGCATTGTAGGCCGAATTCTGTCCTAATAGATGTGTGCACTGAAACCAGCAGGAAACTGCACTTGAGAGGGCAATGTTTTACCGTGTGCCTTGTGTCCCCAAGACGAGCTGTGCTTAGATAGTGCCGGGGAGTCACGCGAAAGATTAGCCAGTCTGGGGAGGGAGGGTAGGCATGGCCTGTGGTCTGGGTCCCTTTCAACACTCTCCGGGACAACCAGTCCTTGGTGACAAGAATCACTAGTGCTGCTGATGTGGTATCTCCTTTTGTCCTTTAAGTGAGGGACAGGACACCTTTGCTGCCACCACGCTCGCTTCAGCAGCGTGAGGCACATACAAAGGGCAGCAGATTCCTTGGATGCTAACCACAGGATTCCCTCCTCTTCATTTGCACCTACTGGGAAGGTTTCTGTGATAGAAAGAAAAGGGGAGCTGACCTCCTTGGTGGCAGAAAGACCGGATAAACGTTCCAGTAGCTGCATGACTCTCAAAGTGTGATCACAAATGATGGGGTTGGAATGTGTGTGTTACAGTTTCTGAAGAGGGTTTTATTTTCCCCAAGTATTCTGGGTTAACAGCATGGGAGAGTAAAATACAAAGTAAATGATTCAACTGCTCTAGCTTTCTTGGTAGGCCAAGCACAGTGACTACTGCCTTTCCCAGTCACCGGGTATTGTACGGTCCCACTGATGTCACAGCTCTGTCACCTCAACAGGAATTAGGGTCTCGCTGTATTGGCACTGTATAAACTTAGAGAAATGGCCCCTTCTCATGACTATGAATGCCTATAAGATGATGGTGGTCAAGGGGAAAGAGGGAGGGAAGTGATAGAAAGGAAGAATATTGATCACCAGCATCGCTGGGAGGAGAACCTGCTGGTTGTCGTATCACATATTAGAGGATCTCCACAGCTTACAGGCAGTTTGAACAAGTAAAGTTTCAGTCTCCAACATGTCAGTGAATTAAAGAGCAGCTCAGGCAACTCTTCATCAAACTATATTGATTACTTTGCAGAGGGTGGTGAGGGTCCACAGGAGTTTACTGCAGTGCTGAAGTTGCTCTTCAAAATCACAGCACCCGTGCTGCTTCATTCATGAATCTTGCCCAGGCTGAAACATAACTGTCTGGCAAGCAGCTCCCCCAGCTAATTATTTGCAAGTAGAAGAACTGCTTGATGCAGAGGTCATAGATAATCCCTAAATTGCTGTATCTGTGAAATCTTTCGCTTGACTGAAATAGCTCATCAGGGCAGTTTGATTACGTACTGCAAAGAAGAGACACTGGAGGCCGAGGTGGCCGGTGCAGCCTGTCTCCCTGATGAGGCTGGGCTGCTCCCTGGGGTGTAAGCCTCCTAATGCTTTCTAATGCTTTGTTTACTCTAAATTTAAACTTTCTAAGTCATGGGGCTTCCATCATTGCCACTAAGACCCTGCTTGACAGTGTAATGGTTGACTCTCAATGAGTTTTTTCCACTTTGTGTTTTAAGCTTTCCCTTTCTTTAATCCCATGACTTTCGGTTATGCATCCTTTTGTATTTCTTAATCTTAGACCTCCTCTCCCTTTGAAGTTGACCCCGCATACAGATTAAGTTTCCCGCTGTTAGGAAATGTAGGTAATGGTTAATTAGGTGATATTTGTAATGCAGTTTTTATCGGGTCCTTCCATTTGCTGAGCATGTCCCTGCTTTTTGTGAATGGCTGTCTCTGGGCTCTTTCAAGGCTCTGCCAGAGGAGCTCTGGTGAATCTTCTGTCGAGCTTTAATATCCCAGCCCGGTGCTGCCTTCCCTCCTGCACCGCTGGCAGTTACTACGCTCATAGAAGAACTGGTGAAAGGGAACGTGTGTTGAGTTTTCAGCTCTTTATTTCACAGTCTGGTGTGTTAATGTGAGTCACCAAACGTGTGGGCATAGTTCCCTCCTGCTGACTCTGCTGTAAGCGTTGTAAGGGCCATGGGAGAGGGATGAGAGATAGCTAGTAGGGTACTCAAACCTGCCGTAGATCACCAGTCAGGATTCGGGGCCTTTGATCTCTTCTTCATGTGATGCACAGATTGAATACAGTGATTTGGGCAAAGCTGATGTACTTTCTAGTGGAGCAGGCTGGGAAGGTTGCTTGACGGAGCCATAAGCAGGTAACCTCTATCTCATCAACGTGGGTTTCACTTTGTCACGTACTCTGTCCTTCTCTGTTGCTGATCCTTGGAAAATCTTCTTGCTCCATGGACTTCAGTAACTGGCGGGAATGATTAGAGATGAGCGTAGGATTTTCAGATAATCAGAAAAGAAGACCAGTAAGTAAGTTTGCAACTTGAAAGGACTAAGTTTACAGTGTTTTTCAAAGTAATATCATCATTCGGGTGTATATAAAAGAGTATCAAAATTCAAATGAAATGTGACATGAAGCCATTATGAATGCCTTGTGCTCTGTGGATCTGGGGGGGGAATTCACACTGCCGTGTTGGTGTATTTACTTCTTCCCATTGCAAAACACATGGAGGTGCACCAATATAAGTGTTAGCGTAACATAATGGCTATACCTGGACTGTATTTGACCTAAAAATGCTTAATCATATTTTTTAAAATTACTGTTATCTTCTTGTGTAAGATTTTTAGTATAAATCTTAGCCCATCTTCATTTGACTGCACACAGCCCTGATCCATTCATGCAGTTATTCTCTGAGTTATTCTCCTCAGCAACATACAATTTGGGTAATTATTTAGGGGGGTTCCTCTGTGCAATTTCATGCCTGACTGACGTGCCCTGCAGTAATCCTTATGTTCCTTTGATGATGGAGGCTGCACAGAGAGCAGCCCTGTGGCAAAATCCTAGTTCACGTTGAGTTTCCCCGTTGGCTTCTGTGGGTCTAAAGTTTCACCCTAAGTGTGTTGAATCTATGAACTCCTACGAGGGACTAAGAACTGAGATAAGTTTAATTGCCTAGGGTGTTACGCTCAGTTGTGGTTTATTTTAAGCGTGCAGGGGAAGCGCGTCTTGAAGAGTGATTTGAAGAGACAGAATAAAAAGGAGTGCACCCTTGGGAATGGCTGAGGACAGCCTTCTTGTGAGGCTCTCATCCAGTTCCAGATTTAAAAGGTTGTTATCTAATGAGCACAACCAATTTCTTAGCTAATGAGCACAACAAAATGAGCAGGAGAAATGTGTTTCATCTGCAATGCCCTCTAGAAAGACATGGTTTTGAGCTTGAGGCTGCCCTTGCTTTGAGACCCAGGTCACCCCAGTGAGATTAATCCAGGGCATAAATCACAGGGGTTAGATTAGTGTTTGTTTTACTTGAATTCACATTTCTTGCTCTCTTATCTCCTCTAAATCTTGCAGCTTCTTAGCTCAGTCATGAACCAGAGAATGGAATGGGTTTAAGCAGCCGCAACTTCCCTCCAGAGCACTGGCTGTCAGCCCTCAGGCTTGATTTACCACTGGAACGCAATTATAAAATGGCACGATGCAATTAATGTGTCTTCCCTCCCCTTTCATGCCAGACAGGAATTCCTCCTCCTCTTTCTTCAGTTGGAGTGATTTTTATAATATAATCTAATCCAATGCGACCTAATTTTGTGTGAGTCAGGGGCCTACCAGATGGCAATGACAAACCCAGCTGATTATATATCCCGGTTAGGGATAATGCTGCATGTCTACTACTATTTCTGTGCAAGTTCAGATTATTTGTGGCCTCGTTTTGTTCTGTTTTGTGATTCTGTTTTCCCACCTTTACAGCTGACATTGAGAACCAGAAAAACAAGGCAAACATTAGGCAAAAGCCATGCAAGCTCAGGACATTCCCTCACTACCAAGTTAAACTCGCAGCCTTTCTGGTGTCAGTGTAGCTGATCATCTGCCAGTGCCTCAGAAGCGACATCTGCCAGCTGCTAGAGCTCTGGTACTGCCTAGAAGTATGATTTTTGAGAGTAAGACCAGAAAGCCAAGGTCTTGGTTTGTAAGGGCCCCTGCAAACACCAGATGCACTGGACCCGCGGTGGGTCATCTTGTCATGCACGTTCTGCAGAGCTGCTGTGCTGCACAGTGTTTAAGAAGATGCTGGTATATAGCACATGCTGATGAAAGTAGTAGGGAAGATTTCTATGTATGCAAGGATAGGTAAAAGTTCTGTGTGCAAGTTTTTAAGTTAACGTTAGGGCTGGTGTAACATCTTTGCTCTTTATTTTTAAGGAAGAACATGGCACAGTCAACCATTGCTAATTTTCTTTGCATTTTCCCTGATGTATTTCACTGAGCATTGAACATATTTTTTTATTTTACTCCTTATGGATGTATTTCATTATGCCTAAGAATTCACTCGGTCTGCAGGAAATCAGAAATTGTAATCATTTTTATATTTTCAGGAAAATCGTTGCCCTTCAGGCGGAAGCACGTTACAATTGTGAAAAGGAAATAATGATTTCTCTCCCCCCATGAAATAACTTCTCAGAGTCATGGCTATTATCAAATTAAGTTGAAACTGTAGATAAACACTAAAACCAACTAGTAAAAGGCATATTCAGCCTCAAGAACACTTCCCTTTTAATATGGTCTCACAGGGACTTTTGCTCCTTAATTTAGGTACAAACGTCTCCCTAGGGCTCTGTGTTGCTTTGCATGCTCCAGGAAGTAAACTCAGGAGATTTTACTTATGCAGAATATACTCGGAGTAAGCAAGAGCTGCTGGAGTTAGGGCAGAGCAACACGGTGGCAGTATGTGAACGCTGCCCACATTTGTCGTTTTCTGAGGTTGGTAATTGGCTTCACCCTGTTGCTGAGCCTAAGGCCAGACGAACCTGTGCTACTTAGGCATCGAAGCTGAGGTTTGCTAAGAGGCTTCTTGTTGGCCCAACTCGATCCCTGCTAAAATCCAGGGTGGTTTTCCCACTGGTTTTAATAGCACCTACTACGCAATGCTGAAGGCTTTTGAAAATCCCACCCACCTGCTATGAACAGGTTTGTTGACCAAAAAAAAAAATGTCTGATGTTTTCAAGGAGAGAACGCTTCTCTTGTGGGAAAGAAAACATTTGGGGTGCTGGTTCTTTCCATTTGCTCCATGTTCTTAGCACTGCTTGGGTGTAAACACAGCTCTGTCTGTCCAGTACCAACAAATCCTTTCAGGTCCGTAGTGATTTGGAGAGGATTTCTCTCCCTGTGTGAAGCACTCAAGAGTTGTTCCAGTTGTTCCTTGCCTTTTGAGATCAAAAGAGGTTATCTGCGTAGAGGCCTCGCTTAAATTCCCTTGCAACTCATTGAATTTTGCATTAAATTAGATTTCACATGCTGAGTGAGCAGTCAACCCTTATGAGCCCAGAGGAAAGAATATGCTGTTGCTATGCATTTAAACGTGACGGTCAAGTTGGGGCTAACGCTCCCAGGCACCTCCTTCAGTGTTCACCTTTCAGCTTTTCCATCCTGAGCCCTGTATTTTGAAACGAGATGCCTGCTTTTTATTACCTTTGTGAGTGGAAAACAACAACATGTGTTCTCTGCTCGCTAGAAAAGGCTTGAATTGTCTTGGTTTGAACTTTAAAGTAAAGGTCATGTTTGAGGCAGGCACAAATTCTTGCATGTGTCAGCCCAAAAGGTGAAAGCTTTAGGAAGTTACGAGCAACCGCAAAAGAGAGAGTTTCAAATTGCACTTGCACCTTGAACAGCCGTTGTTCCTGTTGTTGGAGGGTGACATTCAGAGGTATAATGCTAAAGATTATATATATTATGTTCAGGGAGAACACAAAAATAGACAGTAGTCACCCAGGCAGAGAGAAAATTGATTTGGGTGGCGTATGGTAGAGAAGAAACAGCCTTTATGTTAATGGCACAGGGATAAGATTGTGGGAAAGCCCAAATATCAAGGTAGGTGTAAGAAAAGGGAACGGGGAGAAGACAAAGGAGACCAGGGGAGTCCAGGGGAATTTCTGAGAAAGGATTTTACCGTGCCTCCTTGCAAGTGAAAATTAATTGTTTTGGGACTGGAATTCACAGCTCTGTATCGCAGGGTCTTAGCGAGGCTGGTGGATTACCTCGCTCTGTGGTCTCAAAATGCTCTGACAGGTTCATGTATGTCAGGCAAACATTATGGTAATTTTAGCACTTTAGGGGCTCTACAGGAGTACATAAATACTACCTAAGCCATCCAGCTGAATTTAAAACTTAATTACTGCCCCACTTAATAATATTCTCTCCCCCCACTACTGCTTTAGAGGATCACAGGGTTAAAAGAAATCATTAATCTTGCTTAATGAAGCTATTTTCTAGCAGGAGACAGAATGTCTTGCCCCTGTGGATTCTGAGATGCAGTTTTTATGAGTGTTATGAATGGGGAAGTGAGGAGCGGCGCTAGAGCAAAAGCAGTGCAGACAAGGGGATAGGACCCAAAATGCCAGCGGTGGGAGGACCCTCCAACTCACAGGCCCTTGCTGAGTTTAGCTAAAGGAATGCCATAGTCGTGGGGGAAGAGGAGCGAGCCCTGTTAAAAACCAACTAAGCTGGCTGTATGACAGTGTTCCCAACACAACCTCTTAGTATTGGATTACCAGCAATTGCCAAAGCTTATATATAACCTACACAAGAGCTGTCTTGAAAGCTGCAGTTGAAATTTTGTGTGTCCAAAGAAATCTGAAGCACAATGGTGGTGGCAGAGTTTGGGACTCTGCTTTTAGCTGTCAAGGCTGATCCATGTCCTCAAAGCTGCTTTTCCTGGGACAGCACTACCTTATACTATGATTAAATTGCGTGGAAATGTTTCAAAATCTCTGTGACTGACCCAGTGCAATTCCCTCCTTTTGCACGCGTGAAAGGGCCAGAAACCACGCTCCTCAGAACAGGGCAAGGTTTCGTCCTCTTCTAGCCCATGTCTCCTGCGGTGGCCACCGCACTGAGCACCATTGCCTGCCTCGTGCCGGGGCTGGTTGAAGGGGCAAGGATGGACTTGCCGTTCTCCAGCTTGTCTCTGACGATTCCTTTGGTGGAGATACTGAAGTACTTTTCTTTCTCTGTTTCTTGTGTACATCCTCGGCTGCAGAAGATGCTGGATGAGTGCCAGGACAGGCGGAGCTGCCAGTTTCTCATCAATAGCCGGCTGTTTGGTGCAGATCCATGCCCTGGAACCAGCAAGTACCTCATCGTGTGGTACAAGTGCAGGCCAAGTAAGTACCTCGCTATCAAACATGTTTGCTCTGGTGAGACCAAAGCATTTTCATACTTAATACTCACCAGAGAGGCCTCCAAGGACTTTTTTTTCCCCTTCAACCTTTATTTTTGGTGTAACGTACTCCCTTCGTTGGGGAGCGTTTCCCCTCTCCCCCTCGCTTGCTGCCTTGCTGGGATGCCGCTGCTCCGGCTCCTTCCTCCTTGCTGGCAGCCCGAGTTGCAGATTGTTTTTGCAGGTGCCAGCAAAAGCCTTTGCCAGCGCTGAGATCACACTGTCTGCGGTGGGTGGGCTGCTCCCGCTCCCATCTGCACCCGCCCTCCTGTCCCGGTGGGCTAGTGGGACATGTCCCCTCTCCGCCTGCCCCTCCAGGCAGAGCGAGAGCTCTTTGCCTGGGAGAGGACTTCAGCCCTGGGTGCCTAAGGCAGATGGTGGTGCAACGGGAAGCTCACCTGCCCATGCCATGCCATAAGCCAACTCTTAATTGCTCCCAGATCAGGCTGGGAAATGTTAGCCTGTGTTTTACATGATCTCATTAGTTGTGTTTAAATTAAATGGGGCTGGCGCCTGGATACTGGGAGTGCAATCATGCCTGGTGCGGCTTTGTACTGGGACAACCAACACACTCTTGTCCAATTCCTGGCTCAACTGGGGGAGTTAACACAGCCTGGGCACGGTTCTCCATCAGTGCCTTGGAAGTAGACGCATTAGTTTGGAGATGGATAGGGTTTGATGGTGGCCAAACTGTGCCAACCAATTTCAGCCGGAGAACAGGACCAGACCCTATTAGAATTAATTGTCTAGACATGGCATTTCAGACCAGCCTAATCCCAAGCTTTTTAGATGACGTAACTAACAAGGTTCCAGCATCACATCAGCAAAATTTTTTTGGGTAGAAATTTAAAAAAGTTTGCACAGGGAAGAAAAAATGTATCTGGTTTCAGGACAGGTTTGAAACAAAAGCAGAAACACTGAGGCTCTGTCAGCAGCATAGAAGCTGACTTTTGCCCCAGCACGCAGAGACCTGTGCTAATGGAGTGAAGGGATCTGGCAAGATCTGTGAGGAATTCAAATGAAAAGTAGGTAATGAAGCACCTGCATTTGTTGTGGGGTTTTCTCGAGTGATTATAACATCCCTTGTTGGGTGAGAAATGCATCTCTGAGAGAGGGGTGATTACCAGGGTGTTCTGACAAGTCCTCCTGAGCCTGCAGGTTTTGTATCAAAGCTCGCTTGAAAAATCTGGCTGTACTGAGCTTCTGAAGGTATTTCAGCATCTCATCTGTGCACAGACGTTTATGGCTTGGCATTCTTTGCTAATTACTGGTATGCTAGAAAAGAAGGAACTTGTGTGTGTGCTGGGCAGGTGATTTTCCTGAAAGAGAGCTTCAAGAAAACTGCTTGAAAACATTTCCATGAGGCATTTTTCAGGCAGCTCCAATTTTTCAGGGTGAAACAGGGTAACTTCACACAAATTATTGTTTCTTTGTCACTGGGCAAATTTTTAATCAGAACCCACTGGATTATTAACAAGGTTTGAAACATGTGAGGATTAGCTTTGCACAGAGATACCAGGTCATGGCCAACATTTCCTTGATTCCTTCAAATCGTTACTTTTGAGTCTCACAAACAGAATCTAGTGCTTGTATGAGTTTGGTAAGCCTTTCCACCTTTCTGTAGGGAGAAGGTTAATGAAGGGACTGAAGAAAGATGGATCCATAGAATGCAAAATACAGGACCATGAGAAATTTTGGTGGAGTTTTTTGGGTTATTGAATATTTGAGTGTTGTTTATGAACCGTACATGAATATGTATTTATGAGCTGATCTCAAAAGCTGTGCTCCTAGGAGGCATTGACCTGCTCCAGAAAGTCTGAGCACACATAATGGTAACCAAAAAGCAACAGAGTCCTCGAGAGCTCACTGCCTGGCACGTGGCTCAGAGTGTAATTTTATCAGAAAGCAAATGTAATTTTTTGGAGTTCTGTTTCTGAATTTGTCCTTCTTAGCATTAGACATGACAGAATTACTTCAATAAGGAGCTATTTAAGGTCTGAATTATTCTCTGTGGACTTGTATTTCTTTCCTTTTCTTGTTGAAGGATCCTGATGTGACCATGCTACTGACGTAGGTGCCTTGGTTAAGTGCCTACCGAGGTAGAACAAATTTGAGTTTTCCTGTGTACAGGTGTGAGAGGTGCTTTGGGAAGTGGTCTGCAGAGTTTGGACAGGACGTCTTGAACATAAAATAAGGATGCCAAAGCCCTCCCGCTCTCAGAGTCAGGCTGGAGCCTCAAAAGGCCCCTGAATAGAGGTAGTTGTCTAAAAAGAAAGACTTCCTTGAAAGAAAGCAAACCTGAAGTTAGTGACATTTACTTGTACCTTTGCTGATGAATAACTAGATGGTGCAGTCATCCCCTCCAGCCACTGTCACGCTGGTTATGCCTCTCTGACATTACGTTGCGTTTGAAATCTAGTGGTTTCGATGCTCGCTGGCTGTGTGGGGTTCACTCACAAGGCAAGGTGCTATTTTGGTTTCTCGTGGGCAGAATTTCAAGGAGATGGAGGACAGTAAATCATGCTGAAACTGAAAGCCACAGGTTTTCCAAGCGGTGGGGCTTCAGGGAGCAGGGCAATTGGAATCTATACTGCAGTCATCTCTCCGAGACTCCTTTCGCTGGAAGCAGGGGAGACTTGTGCAGAGGTGTTGTGGATCACCTCCTCTAGAAATTCAAAGAAATTGTTCAGAGAAGTGTGTGCTTAACTAGAAGCAGGGAGAAATTCAGTGGCATGTGTGTTTTTCGGGAAGACTTGTGCTAATCACGGTCACCTCTGATCAAATGGGTGGATTTGGCGTCTAGTGGAAACTCATCTTGTGTGTACAGGATGCAGATAAGTATATGGGACTGTTTTTAAAATTCAGGTGTTTGGCAGTCCTGACTATTTTCGGTGCCTGTAAATAAATAAATACACTATGTGTGTGTGTGCTTTTAAGCTACAGGATGTTTAAGGAGATCAGAAATAATAAATTAAATGCTCTGTTCGGTCTCAGTTTAGCCTTATTTATTGCCTTTATGTGATTTGAGGGCCAGGTTCATCAAAGTGCATAGAGGCTTAGCTTTTATTTTATTTTCCTATAGCATGTGAGCCTTAGTTTCTAGTATGCCACAGCCTTTGGGAAGATGTTCAGAAGCACAGTACAGGTCTCAGCAGAGAACAACTATGACTTGTGGTTCTAAACTTGAAGGTGCCTCTGCAAATCGTCCTTCTACCTGCAGCCTCGGTAGAGGATCCCCAGAGGGTACCTGAAGGTCAAGGGACATGTTGCCGTAGCACTGAAACCTGAAGTTCTTCTCTCCTAGTGTAGATGTAGCCTGGTATTTAGCACTGGCTGGGGATGGTTTCCAGTGGGAAGTCTGGATACGGCCACCCTGTTTTAGAGGCTAAAAAAGTTGATGAGAATGGCTGTGGGCTGTCCCATGCCACTTGTCCTCAGCACCAGAGAACTGGTGTATTTAGTTTATCAGGGCCAACGTAGTCTGAGATCTACACCCAAAGCACACTCAACCCCTGAACACACAGAGGACTTCTATCTCCAGGGTACCTTTCAGGATCATTAAAAAATTGCACACAAATCCAATTATTTCTCAGGTAACATGCTGATTTGATTTAGAGCCATTAAGTATAATTACCGGGTAGGCTGCAGGAACATATAATTAGAGGGAATTGACATACTATTTAATTGGTCTAACATGAATTCCCTCTAACTAAAATCCGGATTCACCAATATTATTCAAACAATTCAGTGTTTGTTCATCCCCCTCACTTCAGAGACAGAGAACCGTGTAAGATTGTGTGTTATTGTACTCTTGCTCTGTGTGCCAGACTTTCCGGAGGGGCTGCGTGGTTTAGTTCTGTCTGGGAACAGGATCTGTGGGGCTGCCCAAGTCATGCTGAAGAAATAACCTCACTTCTCTGCACGCCAGCAATACCACTGCAGCTGATTTTACCGGAGCTGAATGCTGCTCTAGGCTACTGGACAAGCAGGGATCGATCTGACCCTGCACATGATCTGTCTGCCCACGGTGACTTTTTGGTGGTTTGGTTACTTTTTTGGCATGGCTATTTCAAAAATGCCAGTGCTCCTAAACAAAATGGGGATGTGAGTGCTTGCCTCTCTCTGCAAAGGGATTTCTTAGGGTGAGACATGTTATGTGAGTGGCCATTCGCTGGCAGTGCTGTTGAGAAAGGACAGGGCTTCTACCCTGCTTATGTGGCTTCCCCCATAAATCCCCCACACAGTACCTTTCTCTTGTTCCCTCCTCTGCCATTGCCACACTGTCCTGGATGCACTGTCCCTTTTTCAGCTCTGAGTAGACTAAGCTTCAGCCTCCTGTAATGCTATAGTGATATTTACCTTCTTTGCTTTTGGGCAGTTGCTAATTTAGCATATGACTCCAAGAACTTTGGGAGAGATAATCTTCATCCAGTGTTTTTTAAAAATTATTATTATTTTATTTAATTTTAAAATGCTGTGTGGTGCAACTGGGTGTGATAATTGGAGGTTGGTGGCTGGGGACCCTCCCTGTATTAATCATCCCAGCGATGTAACAAAGTGTAAATCCAAACTTTGCTGCTCTCCCTTCTATTCACAAACGTAAGCCTAAAGCCTTTGAAGTTGCAGAAAGCCTGGATTGTGACCTGGGCTCCAATTGCAGCTCAAATCCCTCTGTAACAATACAAAAATGCATTTGTGGAAGGCACATCAAGGCTCTGAGAAATGCATCTGGGAAGGAAACTTGCATTTGGCTAAGGGTGAAGTGCCAAAAGTTTGTGCGGGGGTGGGAGGAAGAAAGGGAGTGGGGAGATACTTTGTTCTAGTTCAGAACCTGTAGCTTTGATTTATGGGAAAACTTTTGTGCTGAGGGTTGACCTGGACACATGTTTTGAAGGAGCACTCAGTCATTCTCTCCACCACAGATTTAGTTCTAACCTCAGAGGCCCAGTCAATTGTTGTGAAATGTCAATGACTTCTTTTCAAACATGGGAATGCCCATCCTTGCCAAAAATCTTACTCAGGTAACTTTATTTTTCTTAACAGCCCTAGGCAATTTTAATTAGAAAGTAACTGTATTTTAAGATCTGTTAAGGGATTAAATCCAATTAGATCATCTTCTGATAAAACTGTCGTCTTCAAATTTGCACTCTGTCATATAATGATGGGGCTGCCATGCTGTGTCCTGGGAGTTCCTGCCTTTTGGTGAGGATGTGTGACTTTTTTTTGCCAGTGGTACTCCAAAACCTGTACAAACAGCGGAATACCTTAACTTGTGGCAGAGATTTTCCAGCTATCAAAGAACTGTGGAGAGTCATCCTCTGTGTTGGTGAGTCCCAGTTGTGGGTGAATGTGAAGTTGTCTTACATCTCGGGGAATTGGTCAGGTCTGCTCATCAAATTTCAGTTGGACTGGCTGAAAAGTATGGAAAGGACATTTTGGAAGGACCACCAAGTCTTGCATCTTGTTCCCCTTTTAATTTCCTTACAATCCATTCCTTCAGTACTGACTGGTGTGGACTTTGCCGTTGGCTGTGCTGGGCTGAGGATTGCACCTTTTATGTTAATAAATTCGGTGAAGATGGCGTGAAAAGCCTGTTCTCATCACACATCCTCAAGGCTTTCGCTCCCTAGGCAGAAGTTGCAAAATGCTGTGAGCAAGAGCAGAGAGAGGGCTGTGGAAAGAATGGAGTTTTTGTAGAAACCTAAAAGAGGGGACCTAAATGTATTCCTGGCCCCTTTAACGCCGGTGATTGATTTTAGTGCTGGGATAGATTGGTAATTCAGTAGTTATCAACCCTTTCAGAAAAACATTCATCTCCTTGGTCAGACAGGTTTATTGGTGGCAGGAGAAGTTCACTGTATTGTTCGCTGAATTGCTTTTTGGTGGGCCAGGCTTTCCAAAGCAGTGCGATGGAGTGAGGGCTGTTTAATGGGCACATCCTTCTGGCCCAGCCACCGAGGCAACAGAACTAGCCTTTTACCCCCGGCATTCATCAGCTTGCTCTTGCTTATCTGTATTATTTCAAAACTGTTATGGTGGTGCAGGGAGGGGAAATTTATAAGGGCAATAAAACCTCAGGCAGCAAATGCTGTGGTGATGAAAAGGTGTAAATAAAGGAACGTTATAAATAACAGAGGACAGATCAGTCGGCCTACAATTGGGGTCAGAGAAGCTTTAATGCTAACGATTAATATTGTGTTGATGCACAGAGATTTTCAGGTGCTGTCAAATAGCCCTGTCTCTGTAGCACACTCATCACTTGACCGTCAGGAACGGGATTAAGAGGAATCCATGATTTCATTGTCAGCAAATGTAGAGATTATCGTCAGACCCTGCCCCACCTTTAGAGAGGGAAACTGCTGCTGATCTGGGAGAGTTAAAATTAACTAATTAAATAAATGAAATCCTGGTTTTCTTTCAGCCGTCATCAGTCAGCCCTGACTGGCGTAATTAGGAGCCAGTGAAGACCAGTGTGCTCCCTACTGATGTAGGTGGAAATATTCTATGCTGGATCAGGTCTCCAGTATCCAGATGAGAACTACCAAAAAAGACGAATCCTGAAATCTGCCTAAATTGTATAAGTCATAGAGTTGTGACTTGTCTAGATACCCTTTATCCTTTGGCATTTAAGTTCTCTGTGGGGTCCTAGGAAAAAAACAAGGGTAGAAGAACCCTTTTAAGCCATGAATTTTTGGTGAAGGATGAGGAAGGGATACACTGCAGCCTTTCTGTGCGGGGACAGTGAGTCAATAGCATTTGCAGAAGGAACTGGCAGCCTTATAGCACCTTCCAGTGCCTGAAGGGGTCAACAAGAAAGCTGGGGGGGACTTTTTACAAGGGCCTGTCGTGACAGGACAAGGGGTAGTGGGTTTAAATTGAAAGCAGGGAGATTTAGATTAGATATCAGGAAGAAACTCTTCCCAGAGAGGGTGGTGAGACACTGGGACAGGTTGCCCAGAGAAACTGTGGATGCCCCATCCCTGGGAGTGTCCAAGGCCAGGCTGGATGAGGCTTGGAGCAACCTGGTCTGGTGGAGGGTGTCCCTGCCCATGGCAGGGGGGTTGGAACTGGATGGTCTTTAAGGTCCCTTCCAACCCAAACCATTCTGTGATTCTATGAACTCTTTCCAATACTGTGGATTTCTTCAATATTTTTTCAATATCAGTCCTACATCTGGTTTTCAAATAATTATACATTTTGAAAACAGGTATCTCCTGATATTTTCAGCTTTTCATGAAATTAATGGTGCATCAAGCTCTTCTTGGTTATACACTTATTTTTCTGACTACTTAAAAGTCACTGGAGGCTGTCACGTAATCATGTCTCTGCGAGCTGGGACTTCTAAAGCATCCGTGATGAATTTGGGAGATTTGGTAACTGTATTTCTTCAAGCTACATTTTTAATTCTCAGGCAAAGCCATTGAGGGAATACTGTGTGTTTAATTATTTAGGACAGTAGTGAGTTAGCTTTTAATCTAGGAGGCCTCATTTTCCCGTATTTTATGCTCTAGGCAACCCAATGGATTATATGTAAAAATATCAGTCAGGTATCCTTTTAATGTTCTTGTGTCAGAATTATTATCGCCATAATTTTAACATTTGGAGAAGACTGTCTTAATGATATAAGACTAAATTCTCCCTTTCAGCCATTTTAATAATAAATTTAAGCAGCATTACTCTAGATTTACACACTTGGGAAGAGAAGAACAAAAGTAACATGAGCAGTGGTACTAATGAAGCCTTTTTCCTTACATATTCTAGTAAGTTTTTCCGTAGTGCATCTCTCTGATCTTTTCATTGCAGTAGCAAAGGTTTTCACCATGCTTTCCTTGTTGCCTCCTAGTCCAGATTTATATCCCTGGTAGTTCACCAGGTATTACATCCATCCTGGTCGGCTGGCAGGACGGTACAACAATTACAACCAGTTTTGGCACTGGTTTAACGCTCTTCTCTTTTAATTCTTTAAGAATTGGCTACCAATTATTAAAAAAATGTATAGGGACTTAACTACATTTGTCGTTTCAGTGTTTCTAACGAATTTCACTGGAAGTTATCCCGCAGGTTCTCGGGTCTTTGGAAGGAGGATTAATAAATGGTGAGGTAGACGCTCAGGCAGCACAACAAGAGTAAGTCACAGCTGCTTCAGAAAATCAGCTCAAATTCATTAATGGAAGAAGTAGGATGAGAATTGATTTTGTCCTGGACTCCCAAGTGTTTTGTCTAACTCTCATCTCACAGTCTAGCATGTGTATTTCAATATTCTTCCCTTTTTCCTCCTTAGATAACCATACACCTCTGTTTGTCCAACAGGGAAGTGGAACTAGGTGCAGCTGAACTCTACTTTGGAAATGAAATGTAGCAGTTAATATGCAGCACTGCCAGCCTTTTCACAGCAGAATATAAAAAGACAACTACTTCAGAGTAATGAAAGTGACAGTGGGGGAAGGCACATTTAAACATTACAAATTGGATGGGTGCATCAAGAGTGTAATTTTAAAGGAATCTGACAAGGTCGTTTGCAAAGAGCAGTTGTCTTACTTGTGGAAAGGGTTTCAGACCTCCAAAACTTGGTACTCTTGAGTTTTCAGGTTACTTCTGACGTTGGCAAACTGCCTATTTGATATAACTCTGGACTGTCACCGGAGCTGTATCTCTCAGAGTTTCACATTAGCTTCTGCAGAAGTAAGCAGTGCACTCCATGCCATCGAGGGTAGCAGTTTTTGAAAGTTAAATTACAGCATCTTCACAAAAAGTTTCCCAAGGGAAAATTGAACTGAAATAACGTAAAAGATATTTCTGTGCAAATGTATGAATTTGTGACACCCTCACTTTTTTATGCTGCAAATTCAAAGGGAAGATCCTTTTTAGGTCCTGGCTGTTGAAATGAGGGAATGACCATGTAGCCCACACCTTAATTGCCTGTGGGGGAATCAGAGGAACGGCTGTACTTGGGGACTCTGGAGACCTTTGCTCTCCTGAGAAGGTTTCCTCCACCCAATCCTGCGTAATGGAATGCTGACTTGATTTATATGGATTTATTCAAATCCTGAGATGAACAGAAAGTTCTCATTAGTAGCAGGTTCACACGGATGAGGAGACAGCTCTGGAACTCAGGATATGAGGTGGATGTTGTAAGTGAAAGGAAATTGGAAGAAAACAAAATTCAAGGGAGGGTAGCAATGTGCACTGGTCTAGAAAGTAGATATTTGCCAGTGTGAGGAATTTCTGATCTGTGTTGACTTATTTACATTCGGGGACTTACTGGCCAGAATCTGCTTATATTTTCCAAAGTGTAACAGAATATGCAAAACTCAGATGGCAGATGCTTGTTTGACATGAAAAGTAAGCAAATATAGAAACACAGGAATAGGACTCTGCTGGAAAAAAGATTATGGGGGAAAATAAAAATGTATTAAAAACGAGGGCCATAGGTTACAAGGAAGGGTCCTGGATGGGTATATCTCCAAGACAAGCTGTTCATGGGCAGTCCTGTTGCACAGGCACTCTTGCTGAAGGATGCTGCTTAGAGGCATATGTTTTAGTGTTTAATAAGTTTCCTGTCTTGGAGACTCATCTTCCTAATTCCCCTGGAAGAGATAATATACTCATCTCTCACATGATTAACAGGATCAGTGGCACAGGTTGCCCAAGCAAGTTGTGGAGTATCAATCCTTGGAGATAAAAACTTGAATGAAATAGCCCTGAGCACCCTGCTGCTCTAGTTGACTCTGGTATGAGCATGGTGGTTGGCCAGGACAGTCTCAGTGCCATGTGTCCTTTGTGACTCTATGAATTACCATCTGGAGTGACTACATCCATAGTAAGGCGTTCATATTTTCATGGTTAACCCTTATTTTGGCTTTTCTCTTTAGGCTGACACAAAAAATTGCTATGTGGTGACTTTTGCAATGTAAGTGTTCTGTCTAGACATGGGCTGAAATGAGCAAATTCTCACCCCGGGTGAGATCATCATCTGTATTATTTGGGGATGACTTCCAGTGTCCCTAAAAATTAATTGAATTTTAACTTGTGACTAAAAGGCTGCGTAATTGCCCGTGCGCCATCTGGCCTGCCGTGCATCTCAGCTGTTGAACGCTGCAACTGATCTGTACCTGAGAGGTGCGGTAAGAGATGTAGGTAGGAAAAGTGGCATGGAGCATTGGAGATGTGTTAACAGTTAACGCAGATCTTGTGGAGAGAGTGGCTGAGTGCGAATGGGAGTTATCCCTACGCCCTTTTTCACAGACCAACACTAACCACCACCCAATAGTTAAACACATTCATGTATCAGTTAAAGAAAATAGGTGATGGCAGGATGGCTGGATATAATAAAGACTTATGGATTTTAAGGCAAGAAATGTTCTTTGTTTTGGGTGATATGCAGTGAAACAGCTAATAAAGCTGGGATGAAGGTGAGTAAGGCACAAATTGGGCTAAAGGGAAGTTATTGGCTAACATGGAGTGCGGTTCAGTTCTGAAGTGGCATCTTGGGTCCAGTCTCATTGATTTAACAGCTATAAACTAGATAGGATGGTCTTCTAGGGGAAACAATCCTGGCCTGATAAGGATGTGGGCAGGACCATCTCTGTTTCCTACAAAATCTCTTTCTTTGCTCAGATCCCTGATTCTAAGATTTTAATCCTTTAGGATTTTGTGAGGAAGACAGAGTTCTCTTTACATGTATTTCCTGCTCTTTGATCTGGGAAACAGGGTCAGCTATTACTCGCTGATTATGTGAAGGCATACATATTTTGATTAGCAAAATTTAATAAATTTTTCCCCAAGTTCTGTTGGAAAATATAATTGTAGTCAAGGTAGACCTCTGGCATTAATGCATTCCATCACTTTGTTAGGCACAAAAACTTTTTAGGAGCTTTTTTCTCTAAGGTCTTGCAGAAATTGAGCCATTTGACATTTATTTTTGAGCTTCCCAGTCATGATCATTCAGAATATTGTTGTGAACCATTGGTGAAAATGTTCTTAAGACACTGGATAAATGTCTGTCAATACTACAGGTCAATACTTTAATATTCTTGTACATGTCTTGTAATTACAAAGGGTGGTCTTGTTCACTTTAATGTTTGAGAGCGCCATTTTTCCAATTAGAAACATTTATAATTGTTTTCCTTTAATTGTTCTAGCAATGTTACAATCATGTCATATAATGACCTTTAAAAACGTGTCTAGAAAAGCCTGCAGCTGTTCCCTCCTTGGTTTCTCTCTACTGAGTTATATTTAAACCAGTGTCTCTGAAAACAGGCAGTAATAAAAGGGATATTATCCTTAGCAAATATCTTAATCATGGTAAATCTCTGTTGCCCTACAAATGACTGCATGGGGGATTAGAGTTGAGTAAGCCATTTGCTGAATATCACTGCCACCTTTCCTAGGCCATTTAAGCATGTTTAATTTTTCAGGGTGAAACATGAAACCCACTAATACAAATGTTTGCATTTGGACTGAATTATATCCAGACTGTAACAGTTATAGTGGGCTTAGGACCGGATTGTTACTGATCTGTAGGAGGCCAGCTCTTCTTGGGAGAGTGAGAAAGAAAAATGTGGATTTGCTCCCAGTCCCAGCTCTCTTATGTCACTTATGCTGCCTTGGTTCTTTTCAATATTTATATAAGGCTATTATGGGTTGAAGTACCAGTAAATATATGGATGATGCTTAGCTCTGTATTTTTTTGTATCAGTCACTGTCCTTACCATCGTCGGATGCCTGGGAGCCATCAGTGTCTGGATGAAAGACAGCTGGCTTCGGTTCATCCTGGCTAAGATGGAGGTGGCAGTGCCATGAAGCAGAAAATACTTTCAGGGACTTGTGTCCTCCGTAACATCACTTTCTGTTTGTTTATCCAGTTTTCTGTCAGGTTGCCCAGAAACACTGAAAGTATCTGTTCTCCAGTGATCAAGCTTAAGGGAACCTTTTGGGAATCTGAAATACTACTGTGTATTTCATCCTTTCTTCTTCTTTATTTTTTTTTTCCCTTCCTTTTAAGAAAGCAGTGCCTTCTGTCTGTGCCAGGCAAGGGACTGCAGCCCTAACCAGTTTGGACTCAGCCAGACCCCTGGGAAGTGGCAGCTCCAATAGGTGTTTCCTAGGGCAGGATTTAGTGACCGTGAGTTGGTGTCTGTTTCAGGTGGCACAGCCCTCTTCCTCCACACTGCAGTGTGCCAGCTGCACATCACGCCTAAACTGCGCTGGTTCCCAAGGAATGTGTGCTCAGATTCACGAAATCACAGAATCACACAGGTTGGAAAAGACCTTTAAAATCATCCAGTCCAACCATCAACCCAACACTACCACACCCACTAGACCGTGTCCTCAAGTGCCACGTCTACATGCTCCTTGAACACCTCGAGGGATGGTGACTCCACCACCTCCCTGGGCAGTCTGTTCCAATGCCTGACCACTCTTTCAGTGAAGAAGTTTTTGCTAATATCCAATCTAAACCTTCCCTGGTGCAACTTGAGGCCGTTTCCCCTTGTCCTGTCACCAATTACCCAGGAGAACAGACCAGCACCCGCCTGCCTACAACCTCTTTCCAGGTAGATTCACCTCCCTGGTCTAATCTCTCGAGCCATCCATCAGCCAGCTTCCCCCATAAGCCCTGAACATGACTTCCCACAGTGGTTACAAGGGTAAGAACTGCAAATGTGAGAGGCAGAGTTTTGTTGTTGACTGACTTTCAGCAGAGATGTGAATGTCTGTGCATCTCACTATCTTCTGGGCTACACACAATACTCACTGTGTTTAAATCCCAGTCACGTTTCCAAACGGCAAGCCCTGACTTTGAATGGTAAACATAATTTAATAAATATTCTAAGGACCTTAAATGGGTCCACAGGACATGTGGTTAAGTAATCAGTTATACTTGTTAATTGGGAGATGTAGCTAATAATAACCAGATCAGAAGAGGAAATTAAGTTAGTGCTTTGTAAGAAATAAGACCTTCACAGAGAACCCTGGCACTCGCTCATTAGACACTTTAAAATTGATCTTTTACTAAAGCTAATCAAGTATTTCATATTTCCACCACTCTAGCCAGTCACAAGTACTCTCTCTTTCTATGAAATTGGTTTAATATTAATTATGTGTAGCTTGTCCCATTGCAGAGATTTGTGCCTTTGTGCTTTTAGTTTGAATCCATGTTTTTCTTTTCCTAAGGAAAAAGAAGTCTGTTAAGCCTATAAAGTTCTATTATGCTCCGCTAGGTTTTACACTGTATAGCCAGGTTAAAGCTTTGGTCTCACTTCCCGCAAAGAGGAAAAAAAAATCCTGTGAGAAACAATTATGGGTGAAAATAATTCACAGAGTGTTAGGGGTTGGAAGGGACCTCTAGAGATCATGTAGTCCCACCCCCCTGCCAGAGCAGGATCCCCTAGAGCAGATCACACAGGAACAAGTCCAGGCAGCTTTGGAAAGTCTCCAGGGAAGGAGACTCCCCCACCTCTCTGGGCAGCCTGTCCCAGGGCTCTGTCACCCTCACAGGGAAGAAGGGTTTCCTCACGTTCAGTTTGAACCTTCTGTTTCCCAGTTTATGGCCACTGCCCCCAGTCCTGTCACTGGACACCACTGAGAAGAGCCTGGTTCAGTGTATCGTTCTGATGCCTTCATGTGACTGCAGATGAAATAACTATAGAGATAAAATGATGATTGATTTTTCACAACTCTGTGAGGTTTCTCCCTCTCTACTTACTTTGATGTTGAAAAGAGCTGCTATTCCTGATTCCTGTCACTGTTTTACCCACTCAGCTACCTGGTCATGGGTTTATCCCAACAGGTACTGCTGAAGGATATGTGTTCTTCACACAGATGTGCCCATGAGTGATTAGGCCTCAATTCTGTCTTCATCTACAGGGGTGGACAAGAAAGTATTTTCCCTTTCAATAAGTATTTTAGAGGTTTGAAGGTTCCCCTGCAGTGGGATAAAAAGTGGGATCTTTTGGAGCCTTTTGTGAAAAGGCTGCAGAGTGAGAAGGAAGACTATCTTGGAATAGTGTCTAGGGTTAAAATTCTCACCTGGACTGTGCGGGTTTGGACCAGGACTTTCACTTTCCAGGTGGATGCTCTGATCATCAGGTAATAAGCTATTTTGAGGGACTATTTTTTGGCTTTGAATAAGAATTTCCAAGTTGAGCATGAGCAGTTGTTTGTTCTCAGACGTTTCTTTTAAATCAGTGTGTGCCTGTTTTGGTATAATGCATGTTTTCTCCGTGCAATTTCTTCTGTAAAAATCTAATGTAATGTAGAAATTATCCCTGCTTTGAGTATGTGTTAGACCAGATGTCGTTTTGAGGAGTCTTCCAGCCTAAATTCTTCTATGATTCAACTTTGGTGGAAAATTCCTCTCTACCTCCAATAAGAAAGAATGATTCCTGAACCTATAGTTACAATACAGTCACAAATGTCTCATTAAGTGCTAGCTGCCATGATGTAAAGACTTAAGTATTAAACTATAAAGTAGTTATGAGCTAGTGTTCTCAGTTACTGGGCAGTTTGACACGTATGGATTTGCACAAGTTCTCATATATATGTGTGTGATATTAGGTATAGGGAACCAGTGATCATGTCTATGCTAGTAAATGATACAGGGCCAGGGGCAGCCCCAAGCACTGGCTGGTGGTTATCTCCACTGTTTGGTTGTTAGTGTGCTCTACGTTATAATTTGGAGCTGGTACAACAAGGAGCATTTCAGATGAAGTGCCTGGGAGGTTACCATGGTCAGGGACCTTTCCCATTAGGAATTTGGATGCTGTTATGACTACATTTCTAACGGTTTATAACATAATCAAGTGGAAGGTCCCTCTGCAGAGGCTGGGGAGGTTGAGGTTATGTTCCTGGCTGTGCCCTGGGTTGGCTGGAGTGACCATAGACATACCATTTCATTTTTCTTAGTCTCTTTCTTTCACGCTTGTAGATGTCTCAAAGCAAAGACTCAGCTCTTCAAAACAGTGTTTGTCTTCTGTGGTGTGTTGGCAGACACCCATGGGGAGAGCCTGTTCTAGGTTGGGACCTCTAGGGGTTCCCATAATACAAATAATAATAGTAAAGAGGAGGGAATGACATGTGATTTCTTATGAAATAATTGCTCAGTCTCCTTGACAGATGTAAACTGAGTGACTGTTCTGTATGCGCCAGTCTTACAAAAACATTTTGCATTCTTGGACTGACCATTTCAAGCAGGATTTGGGGAGCAGCTTTGCATGTCTGTATGTGCAACAGGGAAGAGCAGATTCCATCATTAACAAATTTAGTATAGCTCCTATTGAATCTGCCAAGGGACAGCTGCTGTGAAAGAAGCTATAGAGCATAATTATGTTTGCATTTGAGCTGCTGTGATGTAGAATAAGTCATTGTCACATAAAGGGCTGATCTGTGGGTGAGAGAGGTGTCTAAAGACGGACTTTTACCTTCCCCTGCCACTGGCTTCTAATATCACCGTGTGAGAATCACTCAGTTGCCATGTCTCACTTGTCTGCAAAATGAAGTTATTGGCTATTTACCAAAACTGACACGTGCTAGATTAAAATATGTCCATGAAAGGTGCTGATAATGCCAGAGACAGAATGCATAATACCAGTTGTCAGTGCTACCCTAGAAAATGCAGTTGTAAGGCTGGGGTTGTGCTGGCAGCTGATACGTCCCTCTGGGCGTATGCCCAGAATCGCCACTGCCTCTGGCAATCTCACACATGGGGAGGTGAGAGGGATCCCTCCATGTGAGTGCCCGCCTCTGGATCAGCTGAGTAATTAAGTGTTTGTTTCCTTCCAGATGAATACACGAGTAAAGTAGCCTGTGAAGATGACAAGCTGAGGCTAAGCTGTAAGAAGAGCATGGTGATAGCCATTTACTCTGCTATCTTTGGAAGGACCCAAGGAGGCAGCCTGGAGTGCCCATACCAAAACCTAGGGATGCCCATGATTGGTAAGCAGGGGAATGGGTTGACAGAGCTCAGTGAGCTGGGCAGGGTCATTTAATTTGCTGTCATCACGGTAGAGCTGGCACAGGTCCTCATTAGGAAAGGAAGCACTGGCTCATGCAGCCTGCCATGGTGGTGCTCCTGATACATGGCACCTTGTCAATCAGTGCTGAGCTTCCAAGCACCAAATTGAGGCTCAGCTAGATGCCCTAGCCACGTTACCAAGACCTAACAGAATCTTCAGATTATATGCTTGAAGGGACTTCTTGAATTTCTTGTTCAATTTCTGTCCTCCTGATGGTCCATACATTGAGCCTCTATCTATAGTATGGAGCAGCATTTTATTGGTGAATGTTATGAACCACCAAGTCCAGTCTTGACATTGCAGTCTTGACATTGCATTTAAACTTCTAGTGGAATTAAAGCACGGGGTGAAAATTCAAAAAGCGAGTTGTTAAACTGCATCATGTTGCACTTGACTTACGGTACATTCAAATAGCTTCTTTACTCTCAGGCTATCAGTCTTCTACATTCATGTGTTAAAGATCAATAAATTTAAAAGCATTCACTAGAACTGTCTGTTCTTGAGCCAATGTAAAATGAGTTTGAGTATTTTAGGCTGTGGCAGAGAGAGCAAATGTCCACAGTGCAAACTTCTGTGGCCAGCATTCTTCATCATCCTTCTCTGCAGAGGTGAGAGGGGAATTAACTGGTTTCCCAAAGGAATTGCCTCCAGAGGGGGAAAGGCTTCAGGAGAGCTGCACAGGGAAGCTTGAGCTGCTGTTATTGCCTGTGCTGGTATCTGTTCAGCTGTACCTGGGGATCTTTGGTTTCACAGCTGCTGATCCCCTGTCCTTAAGGAGTTAAATGCTATTTACATAGAAGCATGTGAAGTGACTGCTTGGAAATACGATACGATACGCAGATGATGGTTGTCAATAGGAAACCACAAGTGGAATCAGGCCAGTCAGGTTATTTGTGCAGCATGGTGAGTGCCATAGCTGTGAAAATCCAAGCACTTGCAGTACAACTGAGTAGTGCAGGGTCTCCTACCCAGTACCATGGTTCAGGTGCGTGGCAGGAGAGTCACCATCCTTTAACAAGTTACCTCCCATCTCCTGAGGTGACCTCTGTCCCTGGATGTGCTCCTGTTGTCCCCCAGTTGCCAGGATGCAGAAGCCAAACCAGATATGTGTAACAGGTTAGCCTAGACCTCTTTCATGTGGTGTTTGGGATGGGCTAAGTGTGTGCACGCTGGTGGTGTGGCGGTTCAGCTGCTGGGTGAGAACTTGTCGAGTCAGCGAAACTCAATGGGTTTCTAGCGTATCCCTGAGCACACCGCTCCTTTGTCCTTGCTGAGAGTGCAGAAACAGGCACGTACCAGTGACAAGGAACTAGAACCAGGACCTGCTTTTGAATGTTAGCTTGAAGCAAAACTCCGTGTGAAGCCACAGAGGGTAAAATTTTACTCTTCTTTGCCCAGATGCAAAGTCCCAAAACTTGTACTGGCCGAGAGCACGGAATGTGGCACTAGAAAACGGGATGGGAGGCAGTGGAGTGGGGAGAGCAAGGCTGTAGCTAAGAGAACAAGCAGCATGCTGTGACAGCAGGGCTGCACGTGCCATACCTCTGTAGCGCTTGTACGTCCTGTTGTTTTCAAACTGGCCTTGTGATCTTTACAAATTGGGATGTTTGCCCAAGGAAATAAGGTGTTGGATCCTAGCGTGTAGCACACAGTCTGCTGCAGGGATGAGGCAGGGTCCTCCTCCAGTGGCGGCTCTTAAATGAAACTAGTTACAGGAGCAGGCTTAGTGCAAGGCAGTGTAATGCCAAGCTAGCGGTGGGAATGCCGAGGTGGCTTTAGACTGAAATCCAGGGCAAGGTTTTAAGCTGTGAATTGATGCTAAAAATGACTGAGCTCTTGGACAGGAGCAAATATCTGCATGTTTGGAGTTGCTGGTGTCTCAAGTATCTGTTAAGTCAGCCTGGTGCTGCTGGGATGCTGGGGGGTAGGTTTGTCCTGCCTGCGTAGCAGCAAAGGGAGGGTGGGAAGTGTCTCTGGGACAATGGCTGGCTGCATGCCCTGCAGGGCTGGGGATGAGAGGTGAGGCATTCACCATGGAATGGTGCCTTCCGCAGGTTTTCCCAGGCATTTGTGCACTGTCTGTGTACGATGAAAGATGGATAGTATAGCTGTTGATGCTGATGTTCCCCTGCATGCTGAAATCCTCATAGTGGAGGGGGTGTGTGTACGAGCTTAACTAAAACAATGTGAGTGAGCAGGTGGCCTTTCAACTCACCATGCTCCATCCCTCAAATCCCCGCTATATTTGAGAGTGTTTCTCCGGGTCTGCTAGCGTTTTCAGCAACAGCTTGCTGATCCCCTCAGCATGACACTGCCAATGCTACAGGCAGTCTCTGCTTATCGGGACCTTCCCTTCCTCTGTGTGAGCTGACCCAACGGGATGGAGCTCTAGTGATGCAGGAGTGGGCAGGTGAGCTGTGGCTGTGGTTATCGCTCCTCTCCTGGCCCCACAGGAGAAACTGGTGTAGGATCCATTTGCAACCCAAATCAGAGAAAAGCATGTTCGTGCCATCCTTCCCCACGGCATGCTGAGAGCAATAATACTCCTGCCTACAGTTACAGCACTGCAGTGAGGGGGTTGTGCTCCCAGCTGCCACCGGCAGTTGTGGGAGCGGGGCGCAGAGTCCCCCAACCTGCTCCAGGAACCGTACTCCTGCCATGGGCCAGCCTAGCCTGGCAGGCAGTGCTGTTCCTTCAGGAGCAGGTGAAAACATCGCGGCTTATAAATCAAAGCTCTCTCTAGCTAGAGAACGTTCCCTGCACGTTTCCACAGCCCTGTGATACAGGGATTGCTGCTCAGTGGCAGCGTTTGATCCCAGACATTCTCAATGGACTGATGTTACAAATACAACCGTATGACTCAGACTTCGCGGCAGCATCCAGTTCCCGTAAGGCAGAACCAAGCTATGTTCTGCACATGGAAGATTTATTGTTTGAATTTCACGGGACGGATGATCTGTGTTGAGTCTGAGCCTTGCAAAGGGCCTTTTCCTGGGAAGTAGGTCCTGGACAAGATTTCAGTGATCATTTTTATCCAGGCAGCATTAGTTACTTGATGAGTGAAGAACTCATACTTGCCCCAAAGGTGGGCAAGGGTATCTTTTGTTCCTCTCCTAATGAAAAACAGTTCAGAAAACATTATTCCATTTTTTTCTGTGAACAAAATGCACATTTGGGTTGAAATTAGAAATGTATAACTTCTACAGATGAGGCTTTTAAAGAACTGAAGTCTAAGATGGGGAGGAGGGGTGGCCTAATAGAGCATCATATATATTTCTGACTCTGAAGGTAAAGGAAAAAGTAGTTTAATTTGTGTTGTTTCTGCCATGAAAAACAAGACCTTGTACTCCTGTAGGAATGTTGAGGAGCTGAAGTCCACTAATGGTGGGTTTCTTGGATTCTGCAAAGACAGGAGGTACATCAAATGCTCAAGCGGGGTGATCTGAGGTATCGTGATGTTGCAGCCATTTAACACCTGCCATAACGCAGCCATTGTTGTGCTGCTTTTGGGTGATGTAACATCCTCAAGTCAGACTTCACACACCATCCCATGCCAGGTGCATGCTCTCTCTCCATCTAATGTCTCTATGAATGTGCTTAGCATCTGTGAAGGGAAAGTTATTGTGAAGAAGTTCATCCTATCCCTGTCATGTTACACAGAAAATCTGCTAGGATCCTCTTTTAACTGGAAGCATGCTGAAACTTGTGTCTCTGACCGTAATGGGAAACCCCTGCAAACAGCTGGACCCTTCCTTGAATGCCTTGGGAACTCTGAAAAGCTCCTAAAGGAATTTGACCTTATTTGTAACTCTTAATAAAGCCTCCCCTTTGCTGCCAGCATGTGCAGAGAGAGTACACAGAGCCTAGGAAGGTCTCTGGGGAAAGGGTTATTTGCAAGCAACAAACCATTAATATCCCTCAGCCCTGTGAGCCCTTTGCCCCGCTATCATGCTGTTTACAGCTGCCTCTGCCTGCATCTCTGAGTGATTTGTTTATACCAAGAGAAGCCAATTTGAGAAAATGGCCTTTTCCTACTTTTGTCTGAGTGCAAGGTAATAGTCTAATTAGGAGACTGAGGAGGAAGAAATTGGATGTAAAATGATTACCCTTTTTATCATTTAGTGGAGTGATATCCTTGATATCACTCTTGATATCGCTGAGTGATATTCAGGGCACCTGACAGGTTCATACATACATTTTTACGGTAGCTACACCCCTAAACCCCAGGGACTGAGATACACTCATCCAGCTGACCTCTAACATCAGGATCCAGGTCTCCTTCGCAAGGACCCTGTCTCTCCGTCATGTATACAAAGAGCCCACAGCAATTTAACTCCTCGTCCTGGGTAGCAGGAATCTGCGCTTGGTTTTGGAGTCAGCGTAAGATCGTGGGAACTGGCTCCAAAGCCTAGCTTTGGGTCATGATGTGTGGGTTAAGCTGAGTAGTCTGCTGAGAAGTGAAATGTCCTTGTCACTTAACGTACAAGTTCTCCCCTGTGCCTCTGTCAGGAGAAAGTGGGTGTGTTTACAAAGCCCTGAGGGAACTCAGATGGTCAGTGCGCTCTCTAACTCATCGGATCTGCTAACGAAAGAGCAGAGGAATGAGTTCAGCAAAGGAGCCTGTGTTTGAGGTGCTCGTTCCCTGGCGTTTTTCATTTTAATGCAGTGACCGAAGGTGATCCAACCCAGTTTGTTTTGATTCCCTTCTCTTAATGCAGATGTATATATGACTTGAACCAGAGCCTTCACAGTCCCTCATATAAATATTTATTACACCATATAAATAATGGACCCTTCTAGTCTGTTCATCTGTGATCAGATCTACCATGTGAATAAGTACGAAACACATGCAGTTAAAAACCCCATTGTATCCCATGGTCCGTGTTCCTGTTCCTGCCGACACCAGAGCTGGTTTTGAGACTGCTGCCCCTCCAGCCATGCATTTCTGCCTCTCTTCCGCTTCACCGCCCGTGACCATTTTCCATCCTGTCTCCATCAGTCTGTGTCTGTGCTCTAATCTTGGTCTTATGGGAAATACTGAGAAATTGAAGGTCTCCAAACTGTGTGGCTGGAGCCATGAGGGGTAGCAACCTCTGGCACTGATGGGGGTGGCAGGAGGAGACAGGGTATCCACTGAAATCTGTGCTGATCAGATAGTGTGGCCATCCTTCAGCGGGTCTGAGTGCCTGTGGCTGAAACACCCTCACGCTACGTCCTGATTTCACCGTACAGGAGATGTTGGCCTCTAAAACAACTGTAAGGCTGGGCTTGTGGGATGAGCCCCTTGTAGATGTGGGAGGGAGTCAGGGCGCAGCTTTCCTCCAGAGCACCCCTGCCCGGAGGTGTGACTCCATGTACATTTCCTTCACGTTCAGTGCAGAAACTACTTTATTATGTGTATAGCTCATGATTAAGAACATGTTTTTAGAGGCCAATCTGTTTGTATGTAATAAAACCCACAAGTATCCCGGTTGGGAGTCTAAATAAGTATCAGTTGCTGTTTAATTCACATATAATACCTTATTAAAATTAAATTGAAATGAAATTCCCATTTAGAACGCTAAGTTAAAATGGGACAAAGCCTGCTTTCAGAAAGTTGTTCTTCAATTTTAGATATTTTGCGTGTTTCACTTTTTGTCTCAAAACACCAGGAGGTAATTAAAATCACTTTACAGCTGTTTCTAGAAAACTCAAACTATTGTTGGATTCCATAGAGTCGTAAAAAATTATTTATATTAAGTTCTTTTTATATGCACACAATTGCTATTTTTAAAAAAAAATGAACAAATCCATTCAAATTTGCTTCTGGTCAACATCCTTCTCAAAGCCAGGGTTCAACTTGGTTTTAAAAAGTTGTTTACAGTGGAGTATGACCCCATGCAGTGGTTGTCAATAAAAATTCTGAAAGAAGCAATTTAAATACCACTAGCAAGCTCCATGATGATATTGCTATCATATTTGAGGAAGGAAAGTGAGTATTTGTATCAGTGTATCTTTAGTAGTTGATCTTATAAAAGATGCCTGTTGCACAACTATTGGTTCAAAGCAAATCCAGAATATAATCCTCATCATAAAGGGAAGAATTTAAGAGATTTAAATCTATAGCATCTCGACTTATTTCCATGGAGTTGCTCTGAATGAAAACCAGTGTAACTTGTTCAGAACTGATAAAGTTCCTCTTAAAATAATTCAGATGTCACTCGAGAATATTACAAAATTACCACAGTGGTGAATGCTGAGCCTGAGAAACAAAGGTAATGTGAAACCTGTGAGCTTGCAAGCACGCCATGCTTTATTTTAGGAACCAAGGGCAAGAAGTGACTTGCAGGTTGTGTCAGCTGGGTAGTCTCTTAAACAAAGTGGGCCAGTCCCACAGCTTCTGAAGTTCAGACCTCTCTTCAGCCTGGGTCTAGACACTTGTTGAACTATAACCATGGTCAGGAAAATACTTCTGTTGGGCTGTACTGAATAGGAAGGACAGATGAACTCAGGGACTTGACAGAGCAGTAGATGCATTGAATGTGCCATCCCTATCGTCTACTGAGTGAAGCAAAAGCTGTTAACTTCTTTGCTTTTTATCCTGAACGCCTTACAGCCCACAATCAACTCTGCTGCAAATTAAACAATAAAATCTTACTGTCATTGCCAGACCAAAACTGCGTTGTTCTCCGAGACTTCTTGGAGCCAAGTTTGAAGCTGTCCTCTGATACTCACTTTAGCCCCCAAACCTGCAAAATAGTATTGATTTGCTCAACTTCACATGCTCTGAGTCAGCCTCTGAAAAGCTGGAGCTTCGTATGTTTTGTGTTCTGGTTCCAGACACAAAGGTGATAAGATGATCTGAGTTCACATTAATAGACCATAGGTTTCTAAATGTAGACATACCATTTGTAATTAAACTGCAGTCAATCCTTAGTTGCAGTCTCTAGATGTGAACAGTTCCTTTTAAAATAATTTTCTCTTTTCTGGCCTACTGCTGAAGTTTTCAAAGTTTTATGAAGTGTGTGGTGAGTAATTTTTCTCTCTCTTTCATTGAAACGTATTTTTTAATGTAAAGCTGGCCTTCTCTGCACATCCTTCTAGTGTTTGGATGTAGATTTCTTTTTCAACCTGCTGATTTCAGTGATGTTGTGCAAGACATAGACGATATATCCAGCTGTACCAACACCAAGTTCCCTGCTGCTATTTGTAATAAGGATGATGGCAATTTATATCTGAAATCCCACTCAACGTGATACCAGAGTACCTTGCTCTGTCAAAGCTAAAAACAGCTAGAAAGTCCATCAAACATAGAAGCTCACAGAAAAAGAAACCGCACGCTGGGACTGATGCTGTTGTAGGGGAGGTCGACTCTTCGTGGCCTCAGCGTTGACCATGACATGTTGGACTATCTCTCTGACTGTTCTGCACAGCGTCAGGTAGTGCTTATACCACAGCTGGGGAGCAGGTATCTGGGAAACCAGAGTTAATGTGTGGGCCAGAGCCCCAGCATTACTGCCCCGCCAGTCCTGACTGCAAACGCTTTTCCACAGCCCAGTGGATTATCAAGCAAAAATTCTCCTGAGCCCATGCTTACAGCTCAGAAGTGTTTTTAGCAATCTCTTTTGATGAATGAATTAATTAATTTCCCTACTTGAAGAGGGTTTTCTTGTGCTTGGAACAGATTGACTGTGCAGGTTTTCTGAAGCCCATTCTGTCCTGGCTTCCAAACCAGAAGCCTTTTAATTGTTTTGGGTCTCTGTTCCCGAGCTTTCCTCATTACACATCTGCTTCTGCATCTTTTCTTGTTTAAGGGTAGTCTTTTGTTCTCATTGGCTGATCTTCACATTGGTTGGTCTTAAGGGCTAAGTATCTGTAGTTTGGTTTTCTCCCTCTTGTCTTCCACCCTCCCTGTGGTTCTAAATCCAACTCACTTTTTGTGTCCTCTATAGAGGCTTGCGTGCCATTGCAAGGAAGAGAAACCCAGGGTATTTCTGTTGCCCCTATCTAAAGCCATGTGACAGTACTATGCTGATAAAGAAATTACCTGCCCAGGATGCTTACTGTAGAGAGAAAGTGGTCAAAGCCGCCCATCTTTGTTAACTCTCCTCTGCACTGGCTTTTGCAGAGAACGTCAGATTTAATGGGCATAGGCTGAGCTGAAAATGCCTGGGATTGGTATACTGTATGTGGTGCGGACTGTCTCATCACTACTCTGTGAAGACATCCTTCATGGGCTGCTTGGATGGCAAATTTGCTACCGAAGCAGAGGCTTAAACACCTCCAGCAGCTGTTTCTTTATGAAGGAGCTGGACTTTGTATCAATCACAGGTAATGAAGCATCTTTAAAATAAACGAGAAAATGCCCAAGAGCAGGAGAACTTCCTTCCCTCCTGCTCATGACAGAGATTTTCTTGCAGAACGGGGCAGTTTTGAGTCACTCCTAGGTAAAACGTGAAGGAATTTAGGCAGCTGCCTCACCTGCGAAGTTGGAGTTACTTTCTTCCTGCCTACGTCCTTTTTGCCATTCCATCGAAGTTTGCTTTCTCTTCTGGCAGATGAGTAGATAACCACAGCGCTGATTCAGGCATCTGTCAGCTTTCTTTACAGGAACTAAATTTTTCTCTTCTTTGTTAACTGACTCCTGCATCTTCCATCTTTCATTCTGTCCTCTCTGCTTCATAGCTCTCAGCGAGTAACTTTTTCCTGTTTTACTCTTCAGCAAGAAATTGTGCTGCATGTTTCAGAGAAAAATCCTGTCTTCTGCTTGGGAGGAGTTTCTTCCTAGAGCTGTCAGTTGTTTGTAAATGAATTCCCTCGAGGGAATTATTTATTTTAGGTTGCCCCTTTCACCTGCTCCTCAAAAGATAGCAAGGAAAGCTAGGATTCTGCTGGCTGTTTTAATTCGAGATGTAGGTCTGCCCCTGATGCCTTTACTCTGAGCCAAAGTGTGCCACAGAATTTGTCTCCTGGTCAGGTACCAGCGCTCCTGTTCCAGTAATCACTTACCTCAAATGTGCTGCTGGAAATAGTATTTTAGGCTGTGATTCTCTTTCTGAAGCCTTTAATTACAGCCGATCATTTTGTCCTTTTGGTGCTTCAAGACATTATACTTTGTTGGTTGAAAGGTAGAATGAGTGCTCCAACATTTTTTTTTGCTAACTTCCTGGATGCAGAGTGCATCCTCTGACGAGTGGGCGGAGTTTTCTTCTCAGGGTCTATTTTTTTTTTGAAGTCGACACCTGTTCGTACTGGAGTGTGTTCCGTGCCCTGCTGCCTTTCCAGATCCATGGACAGCCTGTGGGAAACCACTACCTGACAGCCTTACAGCATGCTAACATAATCACACCTTCAGGTGTACATGGTCCTGCTTGCTCTGGACAGCCTGCCTACTTTTTGCAGGAACCTGCCTTTGCAGGCTCAGTGTGGATGCGGCATGGTAGTCTGATCATGAGGTTAACAGATGCGCAGATGTTCTTGAGCATCTGGCGTATGCCCAACTTCACTGTGGCATTAGTCACCCATCTCAAAAGTAGGTGTCTAAATCGGTTTATGGATCCATCTGTGATGACTGCTGCCTTGGAAGAAGCTCTGATTTCCACAGAGTTACAGTAATATAAAATATTAAACTGTTTGGAAACATGCTTTCAAACCCAGATAGGTTTTGCAATCGAAAGCAGCAACGTATGGCTTGGATTTCGGTTTGGGATGTGTCACCCTTATTGGAGAAAAACAAGTAACAGTGAGTAAACAAAGTAACGGATGTGATTAATAGGCATTGGCTCCAATTTCTTTTTTTCACCAGGAGGAGGTAATAAAGAAATAGTCATGCTGGGAAGCAGCCTTAAGCTGAATAAAACCCATTCATTGTGGTGAGCTTGATGATATGGACATTATATCACTGAGACTGATTCCAGTTTTAAAGCCAATGCTCTCTTCAAGCTGCAGCTGGTAAAATCCTCCAGCGCGGCTTTGTTGCCATCTAATTTGGGTTTTTACTCTGTTAGAGGTTGGGCTGGAAAAGATAGTAGATCAGGGAGTATTATCATGCTAAATGCAACTGGTAAGATGAATTACCTACTGTGGGCTTAGGCTATGAGTTGCAAAATGAGCGTCTGGCATTTGTGGAGTGTTCCTGTGAAAGAGAATTCACCTTGTACCGGGAGAAGGCTGGAGGGACAAGAAACTTCTAGAAAGTGGGTCCAGGAGTAAAGAGGATAAAGTGAGCTGATCCCACTCTCCCCTAAACCTAAACTTGAGTTTAAAATACTGTATTTCAAAAGCACAACTCATATCTTTAAGCACTTTCACATGGGGAAGTTTCACCATAGCCAGGATTCGTATTTGCTCTTTGGTGGCATACTGAGGCAATGAAAGCTGAGGCTAACCCTTGCCCAACCTGTGTAAGTGCTTCTCCATCATCTGTGAGGTCTTAAAACGGTTTTTATTGCTCTGCTGAGGGATTTGAGTTTTGTGGGCTTTAAAAGGCTCTTGGCAGGGGCCTGGCTCTGCTTAGCAGTACTTGCTTCAGTGATACGGTGTTGGCATTTGGGAGTGTCCTTCCCATATCTCTGACGCATGGGATCACTTGTTTGTTGCTGATGTCTGGATGCTGCTTTATATAACATCCGCAGTTTGCATTTAGCAAGCAAACGAGCAGCAAAAGAAAGGGGATGTTGCCTTGAATGAGCATGCCAACTGGAGCAATAAGTGCCACATCTAGTCTCCCACTTATGAAAACCCATAAAATGGGAATTTGGCCAGCTGAAGGGGACCGTAGCTCTACTCTGTTTTAGCACATTGCTGGGCTTGGCTTCCCTGCATCTTTCTGAGAGGCTAACTGCATGAGTTATGGATAAGAGTGCCTTTGTTTTCTTGCCTCTCTGAGCTCTGGGCACCTGGAGGTGAAGTCTTCTGACCTGAAATCACCTCCTCAGGACATACTAATATACTTGGAGTTCTCACTTCAACCCAGCTCCCTAAGGACTTGTTAACATATAGAAGTTAAATTACCTACATGCACATGATAACAGCCAGTAGGAGTGATGTTGAGTGCTTTTATACTCCTGAGACATGGGGGTGAAAGAAAATACCACATTGTCACTTCTAGAGCTGTGAATGACATGGTGGTGACTGTGATTTATGAGGGTGCTCTAGTCTCATCTATCACTCAGGCATCTCTCTGTTGTATTATTGACATCTTCAGGGCTAGTTAGTGAGGGAGTAAGGATGCTTGAATATGATATTTTGGCATCCAGCTAAATGACCTCCTTATCGAAAATCCTTTGAATTGTATAAGGGAGGTGGTCTCATTTGGAGGTTTTGATTGCTGGTCTTACATTTTTCAGTTCAATGTGTTATGTGGAGGACGCACACATTGACAGATCAAAACAGCCAGGAGGGAAGACCAAATTAATTTCTGTATCGGTGTAGTCCTCCCGCAGAGCACTGCTGGCTGCTTGCCCTGGCATTTATGGGAATGCACAAGGCATCTGTGCTTAGAAATTGTGTGGAGAAAAACCAGGGAAAATTTCCTGTTGTGACCAAAGGGAAGTCTTTGAGGTGTGTATTTTGTCAAATTTTGTCCATAGAGTTAATTTCTTTTTTCAGGTCTGCAAGAATATGGCTGATTCCAAAAGAATGGCTTAGGCCTTACCATGCGGAAAAAGAGAAGAGTATTTGGATTTACCATGTGGGAGCCTGGTTTTGTCAGTAGAGTTTAGCTGGATCTTGTAACATGGGTACCTCAGATAGCTCTGCCACTCCTGCATTCATCAGACTTTGGTGCTCATTAGGGTTTGGAGGTCAGTGGCAACAGTAAAGGCTTGCCTAAATTGTGGCTGTTTGCTGCAGGAGCCAAGGAAATGTATACAGTGCTATGTTGAAGTCAGACTGGTAGCCACTTAAAAGCAGTACAGACATCAATATTGCTTAACATCTTCTGTAATGATCTGGATAATGGGATGGAGTTTGCAGTTGGTACCAAATTGGACAGGACAGTTGTTACAGCAGGGGGTAGGGACCTCGAGAAACCTCAGTGAGGTGGAGAAACCTTATGAAACCTTGTGAAGTTCAACAAAGGCAAGTTCAAAGTTCTGCACCTGAATAACCCTCTGCAGCAACACAGGGTAGGGACCAGCTGGGTAGAAAGCAGCTCTGTGGAGAAAGGACCAATAGGTCTCAGGGGACAAGAAGTTGAACAGGAGTCAGCGGTGTGGTCTTGTGCCAGTGGTGTCAAGGATACTGGACTTTTTTGGTAAGAATATTGTAAGCACATCAAGGAGAGGGTTTATTCACTCTGTGGAATTCCAGTACTCCACTGGTGTACTGGGGTGTCCAGTTTGGGGCTCCCCAGATAAAGATGTATGTTGAAAAACTGGAGCAAGTCCAGTAAAGGGTCACCAGGCTGGTCAGGGGGCTGCAGCACACAGCATTTGGTGAAATGCTGAGGGACCCGGCTTTGTTGTCTCAACAAGAGAAAGCTCAGAGTGGCATCTTATTGCTGTTTTCTACTACCTAATAGGTGTCTCTACAAAAGACTGTTCTTGGAAATGCCCAGAAAAGAAACAAGCAAACACCAAAAGTAATGAGCACAAGTTGCAACAATGGAAATCTGATTAGATACAAGGAAAAAATTCTTTACTTGGAGAGTGGTTTAGCCCTGGAACAGGTGCCCAAGGAGTTCAGGGAATATTTATCTGTGAAGTTTTTCAAAACTTGCCTGGGCAAATTCCTGAGCAACCTGATGTAACTTCAAAGCTGGCTGTGCTTTGAGCAGGAGGTCGGACTGGATAGGCTACAGATACTGCTTCCAACTAAATTATTGTATGGTTTATGTGCTGCAGTCCCAACAGGTGATTTTTTTTTCTGAATATATTTTCAATATTAAGCTTTGCAAAAAGTCCACGCAAATGAGGCTTTTAAAATCTTAGTGCCTTACTTTCTAGGCTAGGGTATTTCATCCCCATCTGTAGCTGAAGCACAGAGTCTCTTCTGCTTTTCTGCTCATTTTGGCTAGTGCAGGTTGAGCTGGAGCAGCCTAGCAATTGGAGAGTTGAGGATTTCTCTACTGATATTTGTGAATATGGAGGCCTGGTCTGTGCCTGAAGATGCTGGCTATCTAGTGCTACGTGTATGCTGGTAAACTAGCAGTGCCAGGCCTGGGCACACATCTTCAGTACTGTTAGACTGTAGTATGGACCATGGCATGGTTCACTGCCTTGGCCCAGCTCACACTCTCCTAGGCAGTCCAGAAGATGATTTGGAGTTGGTTATAGGACATGGACTGGGTATCACCACTCTGTTTTGGTGGGTAAGAGTGTTTAGTGGCATGGTTGTGAGTTGTTCCACCACAGTTGTCCTCAGGGCCAGGGAATGGGCCAGGGTAAGTTTTCATTTACCAGTGAACATGTAGCCAGACAGTGTAGACTGGACTTGGCACTGTTAACATACAAGTAAGGACTGCAGTGTTCGGACCTGCTCTGGTAGATGGAGCTACGTAGAAGAGGCTGGGTATCTAGGGCTACATGGAAGAGGCTCTTGTAACTCAAGCTACGTCTGCATGGGTAGTGGGCCTGGTGAAGGGGCTGGAGCAAGGTTCCAAAGCTGCCTGTAGACAGTATGGCATGTTTTCAGTGGGTATCATGGGAAGACTCTCCTCTCCTGGGGAAAAAAAGATGCATCTACTACCTGATAAAGGGAGCATTAAGATTGTGCTCATCTAGCATGTACACATCAGCTACTCTGTACTGAACACAAAGAGCCTGCTGCCCGGCTCTGTGGCTGACTGACCTCATGTCCATGCAATTAAACCCTTTACCATGTACTCTGCTCCTCTGCTTTCCATCCAAAATATCTGGGCGTTCCTTCTGCGAATTGACGACTGGGACTCGCCCTGTTATGTCTCAGGCTGTATTACGTGTTTGGGGTACTACTAGTCGGCAAAATCATTCCAAGGAACAGGACAGCACTTAAACAAGGGGGATAACGGTGTGTTCCGGTTTGAGCCATGTTTGGTTTCCTAGTGCAGATGTGCTGCTAAAGTCAATGCGGATGGAGACCGTAACCTGCGCAGAACTGCATGGGAAGCAGTAGGTCATCAATACCAAGACATGGCTAGTGATGGCTAGCAAACCTGATGATGTTAGTGTGAGGGTGTATGACAGATAAAACTCCTAGAAGCATTTTCAAAGTGCTGAATCTATAGCCCTGGTACCTGAAGAATCAATCGGGTTTGTTAAGGTGGAGGGCAGAGACTGTAGTTTGTTACTGCTCATTCGTCCATGAGGGGCATCCCAAAGGCTGACCATCTCTGGTGGTGACGTATGCAAAAGACTTGTGCCTTTCACAGGACCGGTGATGGATAATTCCAGCCCCTCCTGACAAAGAGGTAGTGGGCCCCTGTGCAGACAGCCATGGAGTGCTGTCTGTTGTGCGTGAGAACAATAACAAATAAAAAGAATAGGTGCCCTCCATGAAATCTTGTGCAGTGCCGAGATTTGATGAGTTTCTCTAACTGGACATTTGACAAAAAGACAATAAAGCAGGATTGCTGCATGCCAGATGTTTCCACTGGAACCTCTGACACTCATCGGATCAAAAATCCCCTAAGGAAGTTTGGGTGGTTCAGTATGAAAATGCTCACATGGGGCCCTGTTCTTCTGTCATTTTTAGCATAAAAGGCTGCCTTTGATTTGACAAAAAAGACATGTTGCCCTCTAGGCGTAGTTTTCTGTGGCTTTCCGATGTCTGTCACGGCTTTTGTTGTTGTGCTGGTTGTAGCATTCAGTACCTTTTGGGTTTCATCTTCCCTACCTCCTGATTAGTGAGCAAAAGGGGTTTGTATTTCTTTCTCTGTAGCTTTCCCATCGCTTTTCGCACCAGCTTAATGTTGAAGAAATGTCTTCTTGTCAGCTTCCCCTTGTGCTTGGCTCTGACTGGACAGTGAAAGCAAACTATCTGTGTGGCACCTAAATTTGGAGAGCTTTTCTGTACACATCATTTTCACCTTAGCTGAGAAAACAGGCACAAACCGTCTGATAGAAAATAAGACTTGGGAAAATATTTAGTTTGGAGTTTTCCATATTCTAAATTCCTGATATGAGAAACATTTCTACTTGCATGGAATAAACACACTTAACAGAATATTTCTACTTAGATGGTAACTTTATGATTATTTGACCTCATAGTAACCCTCATTAGACTTCTTAGAAATACAACATCTTCTAAGAGCACACAGGGTCACCTAAGAGTCACCTCTGTCTGCAGAAGGAGGCCTGGTGACCTGAGACAAAAAAAGCCTACCTGAACCCTTCCTATCTCACCCCTTCAACGTGAAAACAGCAGTATTGGGTTTGTGTGGCAAGGTTTTGGTGTGTGTGGGGTTACAGGAGTGGCTTCTGGGGGAAGCTGCTAGAAGCCTCCCTGCTGTCCAATAGAACCAATGCCAGCCGGCTCCAAGATGGACCGACCGCTGTCCGAGGCTGAGCCCATCAGCGACAGCGGTTGGACCTCTGGGGTTCCGTGGTTAAGGAGAAAAAGAAAACTGCAACAGTAACTGAAGCCGGAGAGAGGAGTGAGAATATGAGAGGAACAACTCTGCAGACAGAGCTGGAGCAGGGGCAGAGTGTGAGGACCCTCCCCTGAGGAGGAAGGAGTGGCAGAGACAGCGTGTGATGGACTGACCACAGCCCCCATTCCCCATCCCCCTGCACCGCTGGTGGGAAGGAGGTAGAGAAATGGAGTGAAATTGATCCCAGGAAGAAGGAAGGGGTGGGGGAAGGTGTTTTTAAGATTTGGTTTTATTTCTCATTATCCAACTCTGATTTGATTGGTAATACATTAAACCAATTTCCCCAAGTCGAGTCTGTTTGATGGTAATGGATGAGTGATCCCTCCCTGTCCTTACCTTGAACCATGAGCCTTTCGCTTTTCCTTTTGTCTCCCCTGCCCAACTGTGGAGGGCAGTGACAGGGTGGGTTTGGTGGGCACCTGGCCCCCAGCCAGGGTCAGCCCATCACACAAACAAAACCTGGAAAAAAATCAACACACCCAAATCCAATCAGTTTTACTGTTCCCCAAGCAAGATCACAATGTCCATCTCCCTTATACCCATGAAGTGGGAATTTGTGAATAACCTTGCATGTTCCTGTGATTGGTTGAGTTATCAGGCAGCTAAATATATCTACAGGGATCCCACTTGATTATTATAATTGTATTACTAACATATTTTCAGTTTCTATGGCAGCCTCTTCGTTTATGGCGAAGCTTGTAGTGTTTCTGGATAAATACATTGGATGAGAATCCAAAGATCTGAGTCTTTTTCCATGCTCTTCACTGATTCGCTGCTGTTACTTTTTTCTCTTTTCCGACTCTATTTCTCCATCTGTTACAACTAAGATACTGATACCTTTCAGACCCTTATGGAATAAATACTAGGTGGGAAGGAATTATTTTTATTATGGGTAGCCTTTTCCCTTTGAAGACAAACCGCCTTTTATCTGCAGCCTTCTTTCTGTGAATATATGGAGGTTTCTGATTCTTCAATGTTGGTTTTGGTAATTTCCTTTCATCGATTTACAATGTATTAGAGGTATTTGAGAGTCAGATATGCCTTCCCGTGTAAACACAAGGATTTTTAAATACTCATGGAAAGCTCATGTGCATGTGCTTTCACAGTCTTCATCTGGTAATTTTTTTTAGACAGTTTCTGATGTGAATGGACAAATACTCACAAACAGGTATCCTTTTTCTTTTTTTAGAGTGTCAGTCAGCTACTGCTCTCCAACTCATGATCAAGCGCTGTCACGGGAAAAGAAGCTGCAGTATATACGCCAGTACCTATGAATTTGGAGATCCTTGTTACCCAGGCATCCGAAAGCATCTTAATGTCATCTACACCTGTGGTGAGCCACAAAATTCTCTTTAACTCTCACTGGGGTATGTGTTTTGTGAACAGTGGTGTGTGAAGAACAGGAAGAGTTATAATCGTACATAAAAAGTTGTTGAAATTCCAGTTGGCTTACAGTGATTGTTATTTGGTCAACAAGGGAAAGCTCTGGGGATCACCTGAGTGGTTTAATTTTGTCTCTTTTTCTACTCGTTGACTTGAGAGAAAAAGCAGAAAACATGGAAATTGTACTTTGTTGATCTGTTCAACACTGTCTCGTCAAGGCAGGAAAACCAGGTGGTGAAATCAATCCACTCAGTGGATGCTTACATCCTGAATGTTAGCATCCTGCTCCTTCGTTTTACTGCAGCAAAGTTGTGGTTTTCCGTAGGATCCTTATTGCTTTGATGTGTGTTTCATTTAGGACAGTAGAATAAGACAATCTCCATTCCATACTCATCCACAGTGTTAGTAGAAAATCACTCCCAAAATCTTTAGGTAAACATTGCAACATTTTCCTAAAAAATACTGTTATTTGAAAAAATTAAACAGTTGGAGCTCTCAGTTGGGAGCTTAGGCCAGAGAGTTGGGCAGAAACTGTACTTCTACCTGACTAGTCATCTTATTTTGCAACAGAGAAATATTTGTTGCTGTCTGAGCTCTGTGGTGTGAAAACATCAGGTTTGTCTTCTTCCAGTGACTATGTTCTGGCTATTTTTAGCTGATATATTTGAAAATATTTGCTTGAGGGTTTTGCTTATGTAGTTGTTGCTAGGATCAGCTGTTTCTTTCTTCGTCCACCTGGAAGAGGAAATACTGGCGCTGTTTTGAATCTGCTGAGCAGATGGGGGAGGATGTAGTAGAGAAAATGTCCTCAGACAACAACAGGTCTGTGGGTCAATCTCTGTGTGTAAGTGCAGCGTGCCGAACCTGATGGATGCTATCTGAGATGGAGTCACTGTAGCACTTCGTGCAGTTGCTGTGCGTGACTGATACACAGCACCTTGAAGAGCAGAGAGATTGATGCAGAAGCATCAGGCTCTGAGGTCCTGTCTGGCTGTTGTTTCGTTTGGCAGGAGCGGAGGAAGGTTGAATTTTTTTAATCTTGGCTTCTTGGGTTGTGTGTGAAATGATGTAGCAGGAAGAGCAAGGCTATTCATGCAAAGTCCTCTGAATTTTCTAGCCAGGAAGGTGATGTTTTTGTATCATTTTTCTCATAAAGAGCCTGAAAGCAGCTTATCCTCAGGGAGATTTGACAGAAACCAAGACAATGAAGCAAAACAAGAGCTCCAGCACTCAAAAATCCAGGGATAAACCAAACAGAACCCCATAATGTATTTCCAAGAGGATATCTCCTTCAAAGACCTCTGCAGCCTTATTCTGGCATTGTGGTTCTGGTCCCAAAGTCCACTACAAAGGGTATTAATGATCTCCTAATCTGACCTTAACTTTCCTAGTCACAGCCTAACTGCATCAGGAAATGAGTCACGCTTGAGAGCACCAAATGGCATGTTTTGCTTTTTAGTGGGTGAAATCTGCCTCATCCTTTGGAGGTGGCTGTGGCTCCTTTTCAAAACCATGATCTCAGACATGTCTCTGAGATGGATTTTGTGATCATCACACACATATTTCTCCCCTCCAACAGCAAAATCCTTCAAAGTGTAAAAAGCAAATAAGAAATCAAATTCCAGTCTCATGTGCTAGGGCTGGACAGAAGTAAAACCTGGCATTCTCTTAAAAGAAATGATAATACCAAGCAGTTTGATGTTCTTACGGTTGAGCGAACAATTGCAGTGTAGAAAACCTCCTGTTGGATATCTTTTTGTTTTAAGTTTCCATAAAGATACATAAATCATTGCTCCTGGCATGGTGTGCCCCTACTTTCACCGGCTTTGACTGGAGAACATAATGTGTGTCTACACATGGGGGACTTTTGACAAGGGCCTGTAGTGACAGGACAAGGGGTAATGGATTTAAACTGAAAGCGGGGAGATTTAGATTAGTTATCAGGAAGAAGTTCTTCCCGGAGAGGGTGGTGAGGCACTGGGACAGGTTGCCCAGAGAAGCTGTGGATGTCCCATCCCTGGCAGTGTCCAAGGCCAGGCTGGATGAGGCTTGGAGCAACCTGGTCTAGTGGAGGGTGTCCCTGCCCATGGCAGGGGGGTGGGACTAGATGGCCTTTAATTTAAGGTCTCTTCCAACCTTAACCATTCTATGATTCTGAGATCCCTGTTCCCCACCTCTTGTAGCTGGAAACACTTGATCCCTGGAGCGCAGGATGCGGCTTTGCTGGTGTTCACTGGAGAGCAGTGAAAGACACAGAGTAACCCTGGCATAGCTTGGGAAGCGTGTTGGGTGTACAAAATGGGTTTCTCTGAGCATCCTCAGCCTTGCTTACTGCTGGTTCAAATGGGTGACTTCATCTCACTCTGAGATCAAGCAGTGCAGTCAGTCTGCTCTTCTCTGTCAATCCCCAGCTTCCAAGGTCCGGCAGAACTGCCTTGTTGTGGTTCTGCAGCTTGGACCACGTCTCATCTGTGTCATGTGTCCTTGATCACTGCTACTGACCCATGGTGCTGCTTCAGAAGAGGTGGTGGGAGCAAGCATACTGATAGATGTGGTGGTGTGGGTAGGAGTGCCTTCACGCTGTTGTTTCCCATGTGAGAAACTTCATTAATTATGGGGACAGGGCAGCTGAACTCTGCTCTTGGTGCTGCAGTATTGGGGGGGCTGGAAGGAGAAAAATGTGTCTTCTGCTGATAGCAATTAATGAAAAAAAAAAAATCTGTTGAGGGAGCAATTTATGAGATGACAAAAGGAAATATTAATTGAAAAGGCACATGTTAGCAGAAATGACGGCCCTTTTGCTGAAGTGGACTGTGTGACAGGCATTAATGTGGCGTTGGCTGTGTAAAGCGCTGACTGGTGAACAGCTAGTGAGCTGACTTATCTCCCAGTCCTGGCAGGGGAACGTCTGCAGGAGTGTCTCAGGTCAGCACGTACAAACTGTTCTTCTCTGCCTTGACAGCAGGAGCTGAGCCCTGTCCCACATCTCCGAGAGGTAAATGGATGAGGCAACAGCTTTGGTTTCTTTAAGCCATGTCCAGATTTCTTGAAGGTTCTTTCCCCCAGCTTCCATGTTTTATTGGACATGAGAGTTCCTGCCAGACATACGCAATTTCGTTGGTGAATCAGGTTTTAAGCCATCTAACTTTTTGCCCAGCTGTAGCTTTTTGAGTTAGCTGTTGTAATTACTCCAGCCAGTGGGAGTGTCTCAAGTCAGTTGTTCTCTGTATCGTATTATAGCCCTTTGCATCTTGCACTAAACGCTTATTGGCATCACTTAGCTGAGAGGGAAATGCGACAGGTTAGTGTGTATATACAAGGTGATTGAAACAAGTGAGTAACCGGCAGCCCCACACGATAGCGATCCCTCGTGTGCATTAGAGTCCCGTTAGCCCAGCCAAGGAAACAGATGAAAAATCCTCCAACATTCCAAACCTGAACCTTGGCAGGAGCTGAAATACTAAATTTTGGCCCAAAGCCAGATTTAGCTAATGGGGTGGTGTGGAAGGTGGGATTTTTCAGTATGTGGGTCCCATTACTGCACTGTTAAATATACTAATTATTTTTTTTAAAAGGAAAGGGCAGGTTAATTCTGGGAAGGCACATAGCACATGGTGGGGTTGCTTTCTGAGAGTGGCAGCTGTAACTAGAGAGAGAGAAAATTTTTTAGCAATGCCTTTTCTTTAAAATGCCCTGAAATTCTTAGAGGATAAGAGCAAATAGAAGAGTATCCCTTCCAACCCAAACCATTCTATGATTCTGTTGATGGAAATGGGAGAAACAGAGCAACAAAGAGTTAATAGACATCTTTCTTTCTTCCCCCCTCCCCTTCTATCTCCCTGTCTTACTGCCTTTCTCTGCTATAAAGCAGTGTATTCACAGTATCTGCGGGTAGCTTGCTAGTGGTTTTGTACTTACTGATGAAAGTTACTGACCTTTTTCTTAATTGTCCACTTACTACTCTCAAAGACTCCCTTTAATTCTCTATCTCTCTTTCCTCTCTAGTATGCTAGCCTTGGTTTTTTGATCTCTGCTGAAGTCCTAACTCGGCAATGTAATAAAACCTTGTGTTGCATTTTTTTCACACGCATAATGCCACTTGGATTCAAGGAAGTGTTTGTGTGCTTTATTTTAAGACCCTTGCATAAATACCATGAAAGTTAAATATTTTCTCAAATACTTCCTTGAGTGGGGATGGAGGGGCTTGTCTGTGTGTAAAGAGAAACCTTGTTCTTAGCACCGAAAGTCAAGGGAGCAATGCAGAGTGCCTGCTGTCCCGACTGACAGACCTGCCTCCCTGTGCAGTCGGCGGGGCTGTAAATGTAAACCCTCTGCTAAGTACTGCTGTTCTGCAAATACAGGGTTCATGTAAATACAGAAATGGCCTGATGAAGGAAAAGGAAAAAAGACGGGGATTATGAATCTCTTTGTGTCTAGGCATTTTTCAGTGCATTGGCTGTCAGTCCTGATAACTGGTGACTTTTTAGTGCCTTTGTTAGGCATTTCGTTAGACAAATGGAGGAAATGTGGCCTTGGATGTATTTTTGATGTGAATATCCATCGTGTGCTTGGATATGTGTGTGCCTCCTGCTTGGTTCATCCTCCCTAGAAAGGGGTCATTGGGCTGAGAGCTAATGAACCGCCATGGTAACTCATAAATTGCTTGGAAAATCCTGCAGTTCTGCCACATTAATAATCCTGCCATCCTGCTTTATGAGGCAATGAGCTGAGTCCCAGGGGCCAAGTGCTTCACATCCCAGTGAGAGAACTGGGCAGGTGAAGGACAAAGCAGGAGCACAAGGACAGCAGCTACGGTTGTTTTGTGGTGTCTGGTGCTGCTGGGAGACCAAACGGGGTCAATGAGAGGTGGTAGAGATGCTCTGGGCTGATGCGGGTGTGCTGACCTTGGGTACTTGGGTCTCTGGGTACTTAGGAAAGCAGTCTGGCTTTCACTGAAATGTTGTGTTTAAATAAATATTCTATCAAGATGGACTAGAGGCAGGGTCTGTGTTAGACAAGAGAGCTCTGAGGTGGTCACCCATGCGATGGTGATGAGGAGGGAGGCTAAAGAGCTGCTCTGGTCATCTCAAAGGGGCTGTGCTCTAGTCCATCAGCTCCTGTGCAGTGAATCTATCAATGCCTCAGGCTGGATGAATGTAATGGTCCCTTTTGCTCTTAAAATTTATGAATTCATGAATGTAGGAAATGTATTTTTATCACTGCAAAAACACTTTCTGTTGCTGAAAAAGCAATGTCCAAGATCTGCAAAAAGGAGCAATTCAAGACTTCCAAGAAAATGGAAGTCTTTTACACCTTTTTGAAACAGGGAAATGCAGACAGGGTCTTGCTGGAGAAAGACAGACACAGGGTACATAATACAGACTTCCTTTCTTCCAAAGTTGGAGTAAAATTACAAACAAGTAAACATTTTAGGCAACCTGGCTCTAGGGATGTTACACTGAATGTGTAATGCCTAATAATACCTGTCTAACTGGGATTTTTGTGTGATACTCTAAAGCAGAACTCACAGACACGTTGGTTTTAAATTCACAGCCCCGTAGTTTGACCTACCAAAAAAAATAAAGAACAGGATAATGATATAATATAATTCCATTATGTGGCTACTTTCAGCATCAAGACACTGGGTTCAAAGATGGTTTAGGACCTCTATTCAAATCCTCTGTCTTATTTGCCTAAGACAATAAAAGTTTGGCCAGTAATTTTTTGTATCAAGCCCACACTTATCTTCAAGCTATAGTGTATTTTTTAAAAACCTATCCAGTTCTCTTGTAATGACTGCAATAATGAAAAATTCATGAAGTGGGATTCATCTGGCCAAGTGCAGGTACATAAGCCATAGAGATTTATAGTGTAGACATTCCCATCTGAGAAAAATTCCTTTTACAGGTAATGGAGAGAAACAGCTGCTTTTGAGGCACAAATCATCTCATCCCAAAGTGGGTGCCTGGAAGAGATGAACTGTGTATTTGGAGTGACAGTTCTGTACTGACTGTAAGGGCAGCTTCTGGTGCTTAGCTGACATATTGTTATCTATAGGTAGGAACCCTACAATGCAGATATCCACCTCTGGTTCGATGGCTTTCAGCCTCCGTGTTCTTACGCAAATTCTCCTTTTGGTCAAAAGTGCCACTCAATGACAAAATTATGACATAATGATAATACCAGTGTTTTCTCCTTGCGTTCATTGGTTTCCACTCCCACTGTTTGACTGGGTCTCCAGTTACCATAGGTAAGAGGTGAACGTGATGCTTATTCAAGTCCTTAAGACGGATTTCTTCATCTGAGACTTGAGGAATTGTCTGTAGCCAGACAGGAGTGTTAGTGTGGAAAACATTCTCAAACAGCAGTTCGTGTCTTGCATCTCAGCTCAAGGTTATATCAGTCTCCAGACCTGGGTTTGGAGAAGGGTTTTCCTGTTAAATGGATTTGTATGGGACTGAGGTCCACTTTCTATCTTTCACCTTTATAAATTCACTCATCCTAGAAGCTAGGATGAGGTTGATAGCTTTGCTATCTTCTTTGGCTCTCTTTCAGGTTTTAATTCTTTTGGAATTCTGTTCTCAAGGTCAGATTTGTAGGCTGAGGGACTGCGGCTGGTGGTATGGCAGAGGGGACAGAGTAGATTTTCAGTGGTAATGTAGCATCTGTTGCCTGCTCTTGCACGCAAATGGACTTGATGAACCTCCTTACATCTTTTTACACATTTCCATCCAGGAAGAAGGAAAGCAAGGAGCTTGTTTCTCTTTTCAGAAACTTAAACCTCACTTTCAGAAATACTCATGCTTCACAGAACCTGTTAAAAAAGCACACGGCAGTGTGACTAGAGACTGCACCGTGGCGGGTGAGCTCGAAGCTCAAGGCTGACATTTTCCACCCCCTGAGACTGTGACTTTCTCATCTTTGGTGGTGTTGTCTTAACAGTTTTTGAGGGTGCAGTTTCCTGGATCTTAGAGAAAAGCAAAGAAGGAAACCCCTCAGTCAGCAAGGCTCATATAATTTGGATTTATGGCACGGATTTTGTTGGAGATCATGGATTACCTGAGCACAACGGCAAGATACCATTTGCTTTTCAGGGCTAAAGTGAGTGGGGCACACGCTTTACTAATGGGATTGGAGGTACCTGCTAATAACAGGGACTGTAGTAGCTCTGCCATCCTACATCAAGCAGGGATATGCTATAAGGCAAAGAACTGTTTAGGATTAACGTTAGTGATTGCACAAGAATGTGAAACGTGAGTGACGTGGCACAAACAGCCTGCTTAGCTTTAAGATGAAGCTTGGTGAATGAGATAATTGGAAGCTGTCACTGTGCTGCTCCTGTTCGTCTTTGCTCACCGTACAACTCACTGCAGCTTGGTCTGAATCACACGTCCAGAAGAGTCCAAACACGTCTGGCCTGGCTGGCCCAGACACAGGAACTCTTCATTACCAGGGCAGAATGAGCTGTGTCTGACATAGATTAGGGTAAATAAATATTCCGGGCAAGCGGAGCTCTGCATCTCAGGTGGAGGAGGAGCAGGTAGTGCTGTCACCTCAAGGGAAGGGCTTGAAAGCCCTTTGATTCTTGCAGAGGAGAAATGGAGATCTGGAGATAAAAATCATTGCCTTGGGGATGGGGAGGAAGGAAGATGGAGATGGAGGAAGCAGAGAGCGAGTTCAAAGGACAACTTTTACGATGATCCTAAGCAGAATGAGCTGTAAGACAAGTGCCGCCTTACAATTAGGCAAGCTTTGCAAGCCTGCTGCTGTGGTCCTCCATCTCTGCCATTACTGGGAAACATACAGAGCTTCTGCTGTGGAAAAAAAGGGTCCCATAAAGAGTCTGTGCAACCCCCGACCTCAGTGTTCACAGGGTGCATGCACCAGAGGCCTTTATTCCTTTTATCTCTATTTTTTGTGTTGTTTTAGTTGAGAAGGGCCATGGTCTAAAAGTCCCAGGGGAGAGCATCGCGGGCTCGCTGCGAGGTTCGGATTGCGTGTAAGGGGCTGCTGCAGGTCATTTTGCTCAGGTTCCGTGCTGCTTCTGGCTAGGGGATGCTGGAGTTACAGTACAGCTGGCTGCAGGGAAGGGCAGCCAGTCTGGTGTGGTGGAGTGCGTGATGGCAAAGGTGGGAAGGAGGCAGGTGGGACCTCTTTTCATTCTGGTATTTTCTGTTTTAGAAATCTAGAAAGTTAAGAAACGTTTTAGAATGGACCCAGAGTTTCTGTTGTAATAACTGTAAAGCTAAACTATAACATAACCAAGATTTTTACAGTGACTGACAAACCTTTGTGGTTTCTAAACAGATTTGCTCATTGAATTATTTCCTCTGGCACAAATATGCATATGTCCTTGGGGCTGAGCAGCAATCTGCCAACTAGAGGACTGATTTCAGACCAGGGGTGGATTCAGGAGCTCTGCCTGTCTGTCCTGAGACCTCCATGCTTGAACAGCATTTGTGATCTGTCCATGATTTCACCCCAGAAAAGCAGATCTACCTGAGAATGATTGTGCAAGATGACATCTGAATGTAATATATCTCAAGAAAATCTTTCAGGAAGTCTGGAGAGAGATAAGTGGAGCGGGGATAAGGTTACATGTGTTATCTATGTGGTGACTTTTTTTTCCTGTAAGCATAAAAGTACAGACTTTCTATTCTTTGACATACTGATTCCCTTAACAGTGGTCTTGAAAAAATTTTAACGGTGACTAACCGGTAGATATTAACGATTTTATTGTCACAGGCTACTTTTTCACCTGGGAGCCTCATTAGATAGGGTTACTGTTGATTCTCCATGCCTGTCAAGACCTGCACAGGTTTCAAATACAGTAATTAACAGTAATGTTGCCACGTATGAATCTTCTTTACTGAGAAGGCAGTAGGCAGCCAGTCTGTCAGCCCCTTTCATGCAGGAGACTGCAGGCTATAACCAGAGGAATGTCTCAGCCATGAATGGCTGACCCTTCATTCAGTGATCACCCTAACTCCCCCTAATTGAGGTTAATGCCAAAAGCATTGACACCTTGATGCTAACTCATTAGTGCCTGGAGGCTACTGGAGATTGCTGACAGCTCAGTGGAACACTCATTAGATGAAATTTAAAGGGAGTGTTTGACACCATGACCAATTAAGATATATTTGCATGGATCGAGTATATATTTGCCTTCCCTTTTAAAGATGTATCAACACACTGCCATTTCCTTGGACTGTTTATAGAAGGATCCACAGCTGATGTCTTTCAGCGAGTACTTTGTGCATTTCTCTGCTGTGCACGTACCGCTGCCCTGCGGTTTTCTAGCTGCCCACTCTTCTCTTTCTCCACTTTAATGCGAAGCAAACAGGAAATTCTCTGCCATGCGGAAAATCCTTGTTCCTGACCATCAAATGAGAACTGGACAGAGAAGGGAAATAAATAGCCATTTTGTGAAAGCCACCAAAGATGCAAATATATGCAACCCCTGTGATGGGGTCCATTGGAAAAACTGGGATTTGTGAGCTGCTGCTGCAATAGAATAACAGTAACAGTCACTCAGGGGTGTCTGTAGCCCATTGGTGAAAGGTACATGGGCATCAAATGTGTATTTAATTGCTGGGAAGTGCGCCAATGATTTACAGAATGTTGCCATGCCTACAGGCCTCAGCACGGACTGTCCTGTTGTGCAGTGCACTCACTTATTAAGAAGCAGCCCCTGCTGTGAGGGATGCCCCTGCCCATGGCAGGGGGTTGGAACTATATGATCTTTAAGGTCCCTTCCAACCCAAACCATTCTATAATTCTATGATTTTAGTGGTTAAATAGGCAAGGCCAGACAGACTTTGGGAGAAAGTATTAATCTCATTTTATGTGTTCAGACAACATTTACACAAGGATTTGTGTCATAGGAGCTGAACCTAAGATCTGTCAACATAATGCCTTACCTGTGCATGCCTCTAGTAGCCTATTGATGTATATTCTGTGGTGACTTTGTTAGATGAGTATATCCATACTTTATTCTCCAGGTGGACTTTTCACCATGCAGTATTCCCTCCCTAATCCTTTCTTACATGACATGAAGAGAAAGTGGCAGGATGTGGCAAGATAATTTCTATGTTTTTCCTGTTTTGAACCTGAGCTGTGGCTCTCCATGACCAAACCAACTAGGGAGGGAGCTCCGTAGCAGGCAGCCGTTAACACCCCCTGCCCTGCATGGACTAGGCAGAGAGGAGGATGCTGTGCCTTATATGACTTATGTGATTTATAATGGTTGAATGATGGTCAACTTGGATCTCTTGAGCCATGTGTCACTGAAGAGCATTTCTTTTGTTCCAGTCCAAATGCTTGGCTGGGAGAGGCAAAGTGATGGTAGGGTGTAGAGACTGACATTTCCATGTCTTCCCATTACCCAGGAACATGCCCAGTCCCATTTCATCCTTCAGTCATATAAGAGAATTCCAGAGAACCAGTCTTTTCCTCCACTTTGGACACTTTTTCTGCATTCCTGCTCGACCTTTGAGGCTCAAAGCATGGATATTTTATCTTCTGGCTGTGGGGAGGTCTTGGAATGGGCTTTTACAGTTTTGGTGTCTGGTCATCCCTGTACTGGTGCTTAGAGATGGGGGTGCCAGTGAGGCATTTGAGAGTAGAGACCTCCCAGAAGTTCCTTAGGTAATGCCTGCTCAGTGCAGACGACCTTACAGTGGGGAGATTGTCATGGGAGTAGCACTCCAGCAGTCTTGTTCTTCAAGAAACTTTACTAAACATTCATCTGGCATCTACTTTTCCTACCTCCTTTTATTCAAAGTGTACGTACCCAAATGGTTAATGCCCCTTCAGACAGACACTTCAAATACTGTTGACAGTGGCTACTTTTCATGTCCTGTTTTAGTCACTGTTTAGCTAAGCCATTCATGTTCAGCTCCTTTAATCTTTCCTCATAAATCAACCTGCCCAGTCGCTCAATTGTCTTTTTGTTGCTCTTTTCTGCAATTACCTATGTCTTTTAACAAACATGGAGCAGGCTTATGATTATTTTTCCCCTGGAGGCCAGCAGAGACTTACAGTTTCTCTGCCATATGTCAGCAATGGCTGTTGTTTCAGCACTGTGCACTACCAGCACCACTACTGGGGAAGAAAAGCTGACTCTCTCTCTCTGGAGTTTCAGTTCTAAGTATCCTGCTGCTCTGTATTTCACATATTTTCCCTCATTTAGGTGAACTGAGACAAAGAAAGTAGAAAATTCTGAACGTCGGTGTAGGGAAACATTTCTGCACGGTCAAAACTGGATCATGGGGGACAGTATCAGCATCCCTTGCTGGCTGGTTGTGTTCCCAGCCTTTCTAATACAGAGGCCTAAGGACTTAAGGATGACTGATGCTCCATAATATAAACAATGAAGCAAATCCTACTAAATCCCTTCAGAAGATATTTAACTAAATTCCTAACCCATGAGGCCACCCTGGGCCATCTCTTATCTTTGAAAGCCATCTCACAGCTGCCTGCAAAGACTCTGGAGTCTGGTTAATCCAAGCAGATGGACCATTGGTGTTGGTGCCTTCAGGGGAAGGAGTGAAGGAGGGAGGTGGATGGGTATCACTCCATTTCAGTCCAAGCCAAAGCCTCAGGGAGAGGAAGATGCCTGGTTTGCAGCTCCATCTGGAGTCCAACAGACTTATTCCCTAGCTGGTCAAAAGTTGCCTTGGCCTGGATGCTCATAGCTTACAGTGACCTGGAGAGTATGTATCAGGGATCAGTCTGTAAATGGGACTTGCGCTATCTCGTCCCTAGATCATATTTATTTCAAACTTTGATGAAATTTTGTAGTATTGCCTTTAGAACTAAAAAACACCTCTTGGAATAGGCAAGAAATGCCTTTTTTTACCAGGGTATGTGGAAAATTAGAAAGAAAATTGATCAGCCTATAAAAGGGCAAAACCCCAGCACATTTCCTCCCCCTCCTCCTTATCAAGTGTTGCCTCTTTACTTTTGGGCAGGTGTGATAGTTGGCATGGCCCAGTGGATGGGCACTGACCTAAGGCCAAGAACCTTTCTTCTTCGTCCTGATTTATTGCCAGCTCTTTGGTACTGGGCAGCCACTTGGCTTCCTCCAGCCTTGTGTGGCTAGGCTGCAGGGCTTGGGGCTGTTGGCTCAGCATCTGGCATGAGAGAACAGTAGCCTCACCACCTCCCTTGGGGTTTCAGTTTATGGATCTAGTGCAGATATAATCACACAGATGTGATGAGTCTTTGCTTTCAGTGCCTACAGTTGCTGTTGAACTTCATTGACATGAAGCTTTGGAAAGATCACGTGTTAAACTCCTGCCTGACATGCCCATTGTCACGATAATTCAGTCATGAATTCAATGACTGTCTCACATTTATCTTTATTTTTTTTTGTTTATTCTGAAGTATTGTTATAATTCTTATTACTGTGGAAAATAACTAATATTAAATCCTCTTCTTCTCTATGCTTTTTCAGTGAAAAATCCAATCCATGCGGGATTTATCCCAGGATTACATACTAATACACGTTTTTTGACATGATGTATATTGACCAAAGGGTTTGTCTTCTGCTGTGTGAAAGCTGTACCTGATTTCCATAACTAAGGAAGGCAAAGTTTCTCCTCTGTGCTATTAGAGATTATCAAAACCTTCTGCAGGTGCCTTGGGTATCAGTGAAGAATGAAGCATAGGATGTCGGTGCTGTGTTGTGGCTCTTTTGGGAGAATCGAGCCACCTAGTAAATTGGAGTTGGAATGTGTGTAATGTTAATTTTCTGTCAGATGTTTCTTAGCCTATTACAGCATTAACAGACAAATGGTTTTTCTTCGCTTCCTCACCTCATTATTCTTTGTCCCCTTAGTTGTGCCTAATTAAGAATGAGGATGCCTCTGACAGTAGAGAAAATGAAATGGGAAAGGCACGGATATTGGTTTGTATTTTTTGTTTTTCTTTCCTTCTTGTTCCCGTTCAGCATTGTCAGGGTAGTGATTTTCTCTTAAGCACTTAGGCATATGTATTTAATTTCCAGATGGGGAGGCGGGCTTCTAACAACAGTGCAAGTTGCTGCTTTATAGATCTGGATGACTGGCTCACCTCCCTTTGCGGCTGTCCAAGAAACTGCGCCCCATACCCTGGGATGCTGACACACTCATGGCTGAGCCAGGCTTTTTGACTTTCAAGCTAGACTGGTGCATGAAATTATTTGACTGCAAAAAGTTCACCAGCTCTCTACATCTGCGAGGCTGGCTCGCTCTTCAGTTCAGTATCACATGAACTGCTTTACTTTTTGGCGTGATGGCTCTTTGTAAATGTGTTTCCTGAAGTCTTGAGCAGGTAGGTTTTATTCAAGGAAATGTATATAATCATTAGCACTGACATTGTGGTTTGGGCAAAAATGTATTCCTAAGTGAAGGGCCTTGTAATGATCCCTCTCTGTTTCCCTGTGGGTGCTCCCCTGCAGACATCTTGGAGGGAGCGCTGTGTCTCTAGCTGCCCCTCGGGTGTCTTGTCCTGGCTGGGTGAGTTGTATTTTCCCAAGGGACCTTCCCGAGCGAGTTGTATATCTCAGTGTGGCCGGGTCCAGCCTACAGATGCTTTTGAAGTTCAAGACTAAAGTTTTGGACTAGCTGTGGATACAATCTTGAGTGTAAGTAGAGGGATGGAGTACTGAGTGCATAGACATATTGATCTGAATAGGAATGCTGTTGCAAATAGGTATGTTATTAAACATGCTCTAATGCTGACCAGATGTAGCTGTCTGCAGTATAATCAGCTGCATATGGCCGAGATATGCTGCCCTCCCTTTGTAGTCAGTATATGAAAAGAAGTAGGCATTTCTAGGTTGCAGTTCATCTAATTTTCCAGTAGGTATCTCAGGTACCTTACAAGTGCTTATTTATCTCTCTTGTTTTTAAAGGAACCCATGGTGACTAGACCAAGTGTGAGTATCTGCACTGTTGACATCTAATGTTAGGTCAGATAATTCTTACCTTGAATGTGTTTTCTGCAAAATTACATATTTTCAATGACTATTTGTCATTACTTTCCCACATCTTCAAACCTCATGATGTTTAAATGAAGTTTTAACAGCTCGTCGATTTTGTTGAGTGTACAAAATTGCTTCAAACCTTTCTCCTTTTAAACTTATTAGTCTTTGATAGTTTCATATCTTATTACGAGAGAAAAATCCCCAAATTAGGAATGTAGTTCAGTAATATCTGCATTTGGGAAATAATGTCTCTTCTGAAGGGATTTGTACTCTTCAGTGGGTTTGTACCCAGTTTTGTAGGGTGGGATTCAGGTTTTGATTCTGATACTGAATGTAGCTGTCTAGAGGTCAGTGAGATATCAAAGCTCCTGCTGTAGCCAGTGAGACAGGGAAACTTGGTTTTGTACTGACTAGATACCTAGAGCTGAGTTGCCCTTAAATACGCACATAATGATATTGTAGACAATTTGTTTTATTTATAGGTCCTGCCTAATATTTGCACACCCTGGTTCTGATGTTTCAGCCTTTCAAAAGCACTGGACACTCATGTTTAACTGGATCATGGGTATTTGACCAGCTGAGTTATTCTCAGACTGTGAAGACCAGATCAGTGCTGATAAGAATGGGAGCTCACACACCTAATGCCCATGTGGATATTTACATTGCAAACACCGGAATATGGGTGTTTGAATCCAGTGCTGGCTGCCCCACTTATCACAGAGCAAAGATGAAACCCTGGGAAGGGCTGAGCTTTTTCGAAGGGATACGGTGGTCCTAATATAGTTTCATTCCTCTGGCAGCTGGCCTTGTGGAGGACAGCAAGAATGCAACAGAGAGAAGGCCAGTGTTGCTATTTATTTCTTGGTTTTAGCCATCTTTGAAAACAACAGATCCCAAAAATGGACATGGCAGTGTTATCCTTCTTATGGCACAGAAGAGCAAAGAGCCTCTTCTCTATTTTGAGACATCAAAGGAATCTATGTCATTCTGAAGGGCATTTCCTTTTCCCAGTTAGTGATAAAAGGAAAACTTTCCCATTCTTTTTATTTCAATGGAAGTTTACCCAGCTCAGAAGCAGGGTTTTGGGGTTAGGATGAGCATCTAGAACATGGAAAACATGATAATTTGCAACCAGAAATGCTTTGTACCAACCCAAGACTAAAAACTGTCTGCAGTCAAAAGCTCCTGGTGATATTTATGCACTGTAGAAATGCAGAGTGCTCCGGCAGGTCCATATTTTGCACACCAGCTCGGTGGGATGTTTGTCGACACAAAAGCAGCTGGGATGACACCAGCAGAACCTTCTGACTGCCCGGCTGTCCTGGTGCCTCCTGTGCTGCTAGGGCACAGCCGACCACAGCCTGGCCTCATGTGCCTGGAGTTGTGTTACCCTGACAGCCTTAATCGAGCATGGGAGGTCCTGTCTGATTGGGAGGACATGTTCTGGCTGGACAAGGAGCTGCTTGCTTTGACAGCCTGTGTCACCTGCAGAAAGGACCAGCGCCCCTCCGGTGGAGTGAACACCCCCAGTAACACAGGGAAACTCTCTTCTCTCCAGTGAAGCGGAGTATTTAGTGCATGCAGCATCCAGCTAGATCCCATGGCCCGGGAAGCTCTCCAGGGACTACCCAGCCCTGATCTTGGCAAAAGCCAGCACAGCCTAGTTACAGCCTCTTCCACCTGGCTCCAAGTCTGCCCGCACCATCGGCCAGTGGATGTGTTGCAGCGTGCCACAGTTTGGCCACTTCACTGTCCCTGCACCACAGAGGTGACCTGGGAGCTACTGGTGTTGGTTCAGTGCCCACTGCAGGAATTCCCTGTGCCGGGGGAATCCCCCTGACTTGCAGCTCCCAGCATCTTGCGCTCTCGTTGTGTCTCCCAGGCAGCAGAAAGGGCAGGGGGTGAGTTTGAATACATCAAGGGGGCAGCTATGACCTGCCAGGCATCCCCTAGGCACTGCTGAAGCCGCTGCTCTGTGCCAGTTTGTCCTCTGGCCCTTAAGGCCCTAAAGGAGGCATAGCATGGCTCGCAGGTGAAGAGAGGAACTCTCTGTACCCAAACTGTCTGCAGTAAAAAGCCCCCTGGCTGTGCTGTCCCCTGGACTATGCCATGGTGCTGTTTGGGTGGGCACAGGCCAAAATGCCTCTGGAAATTTCATTAGTTACAACATGTAAGCAATTGCAAGCCAGTGCTTGAGCTCTTTATTAATATAGATGTATCCTGGATTTGACCTCCAGATCAAGGAAGTTTATTGATCATTCTTCTTCCAGTCCCTCTTTGTTTATTCTTCAGGCTTTCTGGGATAACAGGCTACCACATTCAGCAGCCCAGCATGGTTAGAAACATGCCTGCTCCAGACCAGGACAGCTTTCCTGCCAGAAAGGGCTATGGGGCTGCAGAACAACCTCTTACAGGGAAAGTGTTGAGGCTGTCTGGCCCTTGTGTGGCGGAGAGCGAGTCTTGCATTGGCCAGGGAATGGCCAGCGAGCCCTGAACTCGGGAACGTTTGCTGCCTGTGCTCCCATGATAGTGGGATAGCAGGAGAGGAGAGGGCTGCGCCCTGCCGCTGCAGGTGAGGCCGCACCATTTTTGGCTCTTAGGCTGTTCTCAAATGTTTCTGTCCAATTTTTTCTCTTGTTTTTGTTACCTAAAGGTTGCAAAGCAAAACCTGCTAGTGCCATTTGTTTCTTCCGCAGATGGGATGTGGGCGCTCAGCAAGTCTCCTCCTTCTCAGAGAGCAGCAGCTGCTCCATGTACCTCTAGCTGGTACATTCAGGGCAGGAGGCTGTCTCCTCTCTGATATTAATGACTTTGCCCGTGATTTCTCAGCCTGTTTGGAAAGAAAAGGAAGTTGTTGGACAACATCCACCATTATTTAGATTGGCCGTGGAAACCAAGCTGGGCTAATTTGGTAACTTTGAAAATTACAGACTCCTCAGACCACTGTTTCTTTTGGACATGTACATTCAAGTAGCATTCAATTTATTTCTTTAACAAAAAAATGCAACCCCTAATACTCTTTATTAAATGTTCCCAATTCAGCCTGAAGTCTGATTTGCTTTGAAGGTGCTTGCGATCAGGTCCTGTAGCCAGGAGAAGCTGGAGCATTTCTAGACATTAACCGAGAATGAGTCTGAAGGAAATGCGGGGCTCACAAATGTGAAAGTGTTGGAGCCACTTTTCTGGTCAAGGCTTCAATCCCTCCTTAGACAACAGAGAAAGTCCAAACTCCCTGAACACACTGGGCAGAGCAGGTCAGTAAGACATGATGTTTTGTCCGAGCAGGTCTTAGGACCTGCTGCAAAATCTTTCAGTGGAGTCAACATGTTTTGAGTCAGGTTTCAGATGATTCTGTTCTTCAATAAGCATAGAGGAACATCAGTAATTGTAGACCATGGTGTTCATTTTGGTTACTATGATGTTGTTATAACTGATTCCCAGTCCGCAAACACACCCTGTTTCCTTCACTTGCCTAGCAGCTCTTATGAACCAAACATGCCGTTGAAAGGGAGCTGCAGATAATGTGGTTTCCCCGAGCCTTTCAAACATGTTATAAAACCAGTGGAGCCAAAGTAATCGTCATTATTAGTAAGCAGACTTGGAGCCTGAGTCTGAATCCACTGTGAGTATAAACAACCTGTGTTTGTGAGCATCCTCCCTGCCTTTGGTGACTAAGGTTTCACTGTGAGATTAGGGGTTGACGGCTCTGAGACAATAATTACATCTGTGCACCTCTTAGCGCTATAAAGGCCATAGAATATCAGAAAATTTATTGCTGTGACTTAGTCACAAACTCCCTGGAGTGGATGAGGGTTACAGACCTCATGATAAATCACACGTGCTAATATTTAGCAAATGATAGTGCAGACCACAGGAAAGTACAGAGGGAGGAAAATATATTCCCAAGGGCCGATAACTAATGTAAAGAGCCAAGAAATAGTTTAGAGCGGGAGAGGATTTCCCCAGCTTCCCCTCTCCATGGATAAGTCGCTGCCTTGCTGATGCACTGCACAGGGCCCAGCGTTGATCCCTCCAGCACCAAAGTTACTCCTGGCAATAGCTCAGAATATACGAATGCGCAAAGCCCCGCAGGCGGAGCAGAGCTGATGTTTTTCAGCCCCAGCTGGAAGGTGATAGAGCCTATATTTGAAGCAGATGAAACGGCTTGTGGCTAAAGCTCAACTGGTTGTTTACAGAGGGCTTCTCTGATGCCTCTGTGCCATCTGCTCCATGCACAGGGCAGGTATTTTACAAGACCATTTCCCTGTCACCACTTCCCAGCTAATCTCTTTCCAGAGAGCTAAAAAATCCTCCACCTTCTTGCATCCAACCAGTGAGGGCATATCCCCACTAGGAATCTCCCTGTACATGGGATATGCCCTCTTGGAAGAGTCACATTCTTTGACCATAAACAGAACTGTGCCATCGGAGAGGATGAGGCACATGTAACATGATGTCAGAGGGTGGTGGGTGAGCCCTGCTTGAATCAGGATCACTTGGTGAGGTACTAAACATGCGTGTGCACAGACAGCACTGTTCTGGTGAGTGCTGTGCCAAATTATGTCAGTCCTGGAGGCAGGAGGGTTTGTACAGCTGGTAGGTGGTTGCAGTAAGCCAGGGGCTGGGGTGACCCACAGCCTCTTTCCCTTTCCTTAAACAGATGCAGCTGGAAGGTGGATGATGCCAACCAGCTGCATCTGCCAGTTGCAGTCTGGGATGGGGAAGGGGCCAGGCACGGTGAATTCCTGGTGGATGAGTAGAAGGGGATGAGAGGGATGAATGAGAGGGGCAAGTCTCAGCCCTGAGACATGATGGGTCTGCAGTGGATGGGGCTGCTTCCCCTTGATGCCCGCAGGAAATCTGTACCTACTTCATCACTGTATTCTGAACCGCGTTAGGGTTTGGTCTTTTAGCCTAAAATACTATATGCAGAGAATGTGTTTATTCATCCCCAACCCTGGCCCAGTGCAACACAAGCTCACAGTGTGCCATTTCTACAGAATGTACCATAATTACAGGTGATGCATGCCTTTGAGAGCTGTCTGTGCTACAGTGCTGGAAAATGCCCACCTCAGGTACCACCACGGTGCTTCACAGCTGAAGTGAGGAGAGCTCAGGGGTAGAGGGCAGCAATTTTCCTAATGACTTCAGGTATTACTTTGGGGTAGGAGTTGTAAAATAATGTGGGTAAACAACTGATCATGAAGGGTAAGGCTTTCTTTGCAATGGAATTTGGTTTGGATATTTTTCCATCCTTTGTGAGAAACACAGCCTGTCGGTGATCAGAGATAGAGTCATGATGCTTCTGAAAGACAAGGATTAGAACTGCAGCCTGTGTCCAGTGTTACGTGTTTCTCCTTGGCCTCATAAGGTGAGAATTAAAGTTTCCTGTGTGATTATGTGGAAACTGCAGTAAAATGTACATAAAACCAAATTGTGGGTCATGCGTTTCAGATGCTGGAAAGGGAGGAATGATAGATAGCCTGTGGCAAAACCTGATATATGTACGTGTGACTGCAAAAGATCAGAAGAAGGCATAAGCATCTCATTTAGAATACTTGTTCTGCAGAGGCAGATTCGTAGCATATGTTGAGAGCTTATAGGGAACAGACCATGCAGTATGTGATACCACACGCAGAGAGAGAGCCAGCACACTGGAAACTTCATTCTCCTGGGAAAAAGATCATGGAGCAACATTTATTTTAAAGAGACACCCTTATGTTTTATTTATTCATGCTTTCTGTCATACTTGGTAGCATTGCATTTCATCAGTTGGTGACACACTGTTGGGAAGGCGAACTTGGAGAGTACCTGTGTTCTGCTCAAACCCATTTCCCTGCGGTTGCATACCATACCAGTCCCATTATTTGACCATTGTGTGTCCTGAGAGCAAATTGTGTGTAGTTAGGTTTAGTTAATGAAGTATATCCTGAGAGAGATGCACTGGAGGAAGATGTCATAGATTAATGGACCCAAGGAGCAGGTCAGTGATGTGCTCACAAGTAGTAATTTAACTTTTCCTCCTGAGTATAAAAAAAAAGAATTAACGTGAAAACTGTACACTTTCAAAACCCTGTGTGCCAAATCAGAGCAGCAGTGCCATAAGTAAACCTGCTCCTCATCCTCGTTCCTTCCGCATAACACAAGGGAGCTGGCTGTTCTGCCTGTGCCCTCCCTCTGCTCGACCTGACAGCCCTTTTTACAAGCAGACGGAAATACTGTGCGGTCAACCTCTGGCTGTGGGTGAGCAGGAACTTCGGATAGCTGTCTACCCTCTTGCTGGAGTGGAGGTGACTGGTGGAGCCACATCCCTACCAGCCAAGAGTCCCTCATCTGTAGTGACACACAGACCCTTCTGTCAACACCTCCTTCACACTGGATGAACTATCATTTGAGTGAGGCCAGGGGGAGCAACCTTTCTCCTTCAGATCCCTTTTCCAGTGACTACAGGCTGCTTCCAGGTATTGAACAGGCAGCCAAGGCCTCTTACTTCTCTCTGCTGACACCACTCAGCATCCTCCTGCAGCATAGCTGGGGGGAATGGGGAGTGTGCTGGCTACTTTCCAGCCACCGACAGCTGCATGTTCCCCTCCTGAGAAGCAGCTCTGGTCCTAGGGAGATGGCCTGGTGCAATCAAATTTAGCAAAAGACCTGAGGTGAAGCTACAGAACTGGGAGGAAAGGATCGTTTCTGAGAGTGACAGTGGAAAGGGCTGTAGGAAAGGAACTGACATTAGGAAAGGGAGAAATGATTGGCAGTCATTGGAGGAAGGTGTGACTGGTGGAGAGGGAATACAAAATGCTGAGAGGAGTGGTTCAATCACTTTGTAGATAATACAGAATACTTGGGCCAGGATTAATTTTTTTGTTACTCCAACTCTGACCTGTGAGTTACTGAAAAAGAATTGTTTTGTTGTTGTGTCCTTGACTTTGTTCGTTTATGAAACAGGGACAATGGCCATTAGCAACCCTATACCAGGGGAGGGCATCTTAAGATCCTAGTCTGGAAGTGTTGACACTTGAGCATTGTTGATAGACATGTGGAGACAGGCTGTCTCTCTGAATACTTCTACAAAAATCTTCTTGAGTGTCTTTAAATTGGCAGCCCCTAGAGCACATGCACCAAACCTGAAGCACCTTCACAAGGTCTGACGCTGGTACTTATGCCCTTAACCTCCTTGTGACAGGTTTTGCAATGTCTGGTGATGTAGTGGCTGTAATAAGGAGGGGGAGCAGCAGAGCTCTGAGCACTTCTTTAGCCAGCAACCAGCCATAAGGTTTGTTTGCAGCTCCAAAAGTGCAAGTGATGGAGGTCTCTGCCAGCAGTAGTGCTGGAGAACTGGGCAGACCTGGGTGACCCTAGACAAGTAATTTATTCCCTCTCTGCTTCAGCTCTGTAATTAAAAAAACAATTATGAGGATACTTCTCAGGAGAGTAATGAAGGTAAGTAAGGTAGAGTAAGATGTTTTGAGGTGTAGTGGTGAGAGAGTGGAAGTGCGTAGAGAGAGGTTCATCAGAAAGGTGGATGTTTGTCATCTGCCATTCATCATGCCATTCACCTTGCTGCAATCCACCCTCAGCCGGTGATCATTAACGTCACTCAGAGACTCAAACTGATTTTAGCAAATTGCCTGAGGTGTGCTGTTTCTCATTTCAGTAGTCAAGACGACAGAGGCAAATAATTCAGTATCACAATGATGATAGCAAAAGTCACAGGTGCTGATATCAAGAGACTTAGATAGTCCATTTTGATCTTTCTTGTCTTGCTTTTCTCATCAAACAATCACTGCTGGACTCCACAACTGTGTCTCTTTGAGATCCTCTGTTAGGATGGGGCCAGGCTCTTCTCAGTGGTGTCCAGTGACAGGACGAGGGGCAATGGCCATAAACTGGCAAACAGAAGGTTCAGCCTGAACATGAGGAAACCCTTCTTCCCTGTGAGGGTGACAGAGCACTGGGACAGGCTGCCCAGAGAGGTGGGGGAGTCTCCTTCCCTGGAGACTTTCTGAAGCCACCTGGACTTGTTCCTGTGTGATCTGCTCTAGGGGATCCTGCTCTGGCAGGAGGGTTGGACTAGAGGATCTCTAGAGGTCACTTCCAACCTCTACCACTCTCTGAATCTGTGTGATTCACAGTCCAAGATAGAAGCTCCCTAAAGGATCTGTCATTTTGAAGATCTTCGCTATATCTTCAGACGTATTCACCTCTCTTTTCACAACCCAAGTAAGTGATGAGGTGTTCAGATATAAGTATTTCAGGTACAGTTGTGACCGTTAGACTCCTGCTTGCCTACCCTAATCTCTGTGTTTGTGCTTTGTTTGCACACGCACACAGTAGATATGTGGGACATAGTAGGGAGCCAGAGATGTTCAATACTTTGGTGTTCAGTTACCTGAAAGTTTCACATCTGAACCAAGGTAGTACTTGGCCTTTTCTTTCACTTTGCTGTCCCACAGTTGCCCTGGCCAATTATTACATTTATGCCAGTCTGAGTCACAGGGCAGCTGGAACAAGCTGTTCTCTTCATCCCTCTTTGGAAAAGTCTGTCTGCTTTAAAAGGGCAGGGCCCCTTGTAAAGGCCACTTAATTTTCTTAAATTTACATCATTTTCCTGCTGAAATGTTTGGCTTTTTTTGGGGGGCGAGGTATCTCTGTGTTGAAACAGCTATTTTATTTCTGCTGATGGAAATTCACATTTTTGTTTAGTGGAATGACACAAAGAAACGAAGAACTGTTTCTTCATGACCCTGACCCACCTCTTTAATCACAACAGGTTGATGATTCAGACATTAAACTGATCCAGAATCCTGGTCTTATTACTGGTATGACCCCCACTATATGTGGTGGAAAAAAGAGTTCTGATCTCTGCAAAGAGTGGCTCTAGGCACTAACTTTTTCACGTGCCAGGATACCTTACTGCTGTTCTGTGTGTTAGCTGACTTTCACCAAGTTAGGAAACATCCGTAAGCAGAGCTGCGAGTGGAAGTGACATATTTACCTCGCCTTGTCTCCTTTCATCCCATTTTAGATCTCAAACTGTCTAAGAGCATTAGGAAGCCCCACAGAATGAGAACTTGAAGTCAGTACTGCTGGATTTACTGAATCTCTCTGCTATCTCTGACAGTAGCATTAACTAGATATATTGGGAATGGGACAGAATACAACCTCTGTGAGATGAGTTTCAGAGATATGGGAAACAGGAAAATCTTAGAAATGAAACTTAGGAAACAAAATCTGCCTCCTATGTTCTTATTACATTTAGCCAAGAAGCTGACTGACTCACAGACAGTTATCTGTGAAAAACAGAAAAATCAAACAAGAACCAGAAGGCAGAGAAAAATATATTTTATTCATAGAATCATCATAGACTCACAGAATGGTTTGGGTTGGAAGGGACCTTAAAGACCATCCAGTTCCAACCCCCCTGCCATGGGCAGGGACACCCTCCACTAGACCAGGTTGCTCCAAGCCTCATCCAGCCTGGCCTTGGACACTTCCAGGGATGGGGCACCCACAGCTTCCCTGGGTAACCTGTCCCAGTGCCTCACCACCCTCTCTGTGAAGAATTTCTTCCTTAATTCCAATCTAAATCTCCCTGCTTTCAATTTAAACCCGTTAGCCCTTGTCCTGTCACTACAGGCCCTTGTAAAAAGCCCCCCCCATCTTCCTTGTAGGCCCCTTCAGGTACTGGAAGATGCTATAAGGTCTCCCCAGAGCCTTCTCTTCTCCAGACTGAACAAGCCCAATTCTCTCAGCCTTTCTTCATAGGAGAGGTGCTCCAGCCCTCTGATGATCTTCGTGGCCTCCTCTGGACTCATTCCATACCCTTCTTATGTTGGGGGCCCCAGAGCTGGACACAGAACTGCTGGTGGGGTCTCATGAGAGCAGACTAGAGGGGGAGAATCCCCTCCCTCGACCTGCTGGCCATGCTTCTCTGGATACAGCCCAGGATATGATTGGCTTTCTGGTCTGCCAGCGCACACTGCCGGCTCATGTTCAGCTTCTCACCCACCAGTGCCCCCAGGTCCTTCTCCTCAGGGCAGCTCTCGATCCACTCTCCTCCCAGCCTGTACTTGTAGTTGGGATTGCCCTGACCCAGGTGCAGGACCTTGCACTTGGCCTTGTTGAACTCCATGAGGTTGGCAGTGGCCCATCTCTCCAGCCTGTCCAGGTCCCTCTGGATGGCATCTCTTCCCTCCAGAATGTCGACTGTACCGCACAGCTTGGTGTCTTCAACAAACTTGCTGAGGGTGCGCTCAATCCCACCACCGTCCATGTTGTTGACACAGATGTTAAACAGCATATTGATCTTTATGAATAAACAGCAGTCAGTAGAAGAGCAGTAACTGTCCAATAACTTTGGCTTCTATCTCTAGTAAAGTAGTGTAAATATGGAAAGAATTTGCTATGCCATCCATTTGCATGGAGCCATGTGTATGTTAGCTAACCCTCAATGACAGTTGCCAAGACAGAACATAAATGATGGAAAAAGAAAGGAGTTAATTTCATCGTAACAGAATAATGGAGAAAATACTAAACAAAGTAAATCTGTAAGCAGTTAAAGCAAACCTCATCCCTGGTGAAGAAGTTTATTGAATTTTCTGTGTGACTCAGAGCACACATTAGTTCTTAATTCAACTCCTGTAGTGGCATGTAGGAAGTATTCAGACCCTCTACACAAGTTAACCTTACTTTTGAAAAGGAACATGTATGACACAAGCGTAGATTTTTAAGAAGAAAATCCAGACATAACTTAATCACTTAGTTTGATCCAACTGCAGACGAAGTCGGTGAAAAGAATGTGGTCATTTAGTCTACATAAATAAAGTGTCTGTTCATGTGCTGAGGCAATTAATGTATTGTTTCATGAAGACTGAGTTGGGAAATTAATTTAGATTGACTGGAGTTGAAGATTATAAAACAGACTGAAAACAGGCTGAAGGAACCAGAAATGCGTAGTGATGAATAAATGCCAACGCTTGGTGGGACATACCTCAGGGGAGCAGTAGGGAACAATGTTAAACTGTTTTTGCTTAAGATCCTTGTTAATGATGTGGAAGAAGGGTTGGCTGTGATGTAAGCTCAGTGCTGGGATGGCACTCATCCTGGGAGAGATCATGCTTTCCAAAGCACTAATACTAACAATTTTTGGATAAATCAGTATCACAGAAAATGGTGCCAAAAGGTTCAGCCTGAGGAACCTACCCAGAGGCCTAGTGATTACACCTGTCTGTGATGCTTTGCTTTGAAAACTAGGTGCATGAGGTCCACCCTTGAGAAAAGAAAATTAAACTCTCTTGGTTTCAGCTATGGTTCAGCCTCTCCCACTTATTTATCTGATGTTTGTCCAACTTTGTCCACACTGGAGTCTCCCTGCAAGAGGCTCCTGGCTGACCCCGTAAACATGCTGTTCCATTGTACTGGTATTTGAACATGTATTGTGATTCCAGCAAGATTTTGATACTATTAAACATTTCAGACAGAAGGCTGGTGAAGAAATAGGGAATTTTAGTGCCATCTGTCACCTTTTGACTTTGATTGTGGGTATTCAGTCCTGCTGAAGGGAGGAGGGCATGGAGCTGGCTGAGGAAAAGGGATGGGGCAATGCAGTTTGCCTTGCTGCACACACCTGGGCAAAAGGAGCTGGGCAGACAACCCCATCTCATATCTGTAAAGAGGGGCAGGGAGAGAGTTACAGGAAAAGCAGAGTAAGTTTGCTATCGTTTCACAATGGTTTGTTGGCGCTGGCCATCAGTAGTTGGCTGAACCCAGCACAAAGGCCCAGTAGAAGTTACTCATTCATTAGGCATTGCTGTGCTGCCCCAGAAGATGCTGCATCGCTGTGCCTATCTCCTGCAAAGGCTGGGGAAGAAATATGGTGGGATTGTCTGTGCTGGATTCAGTTTGCAGGCCACCAGTTCGACAAGGCTGGTTTATATTCTGAGTTGTGAATTCCCTGGGGCAGGGAATGTCTTAATGGGTTTCATTTACACAGTGGAGCTGCTGCTTTGTGGTCTTAAGGAAACACGCACAGTGTTTAGACACTGAGTAGCAGGATTGAGATTAGGAGTCCAATTAAATTTTGAGTGAAAAAAGGGACAAGGCACAGACAAAAGGCAGGTGAGAATGAGGAGAGAGAGACGGACTTAACCATAGGAGGACATTGATCTCAGCCGCCGCAACAATCAGTTTTCTCTGTGGAACCATCTAGTTTGGGTAGAGATACCATAAAATATGGCAGTCTGAGGGTCACAAATGTGAAATTTTGTTCTTTTCCGGTGTTTGGCTGAAGGAAACACTCATCACGTGTTCCTGTGCTTAAGTGAACATTGATTTGGGACTTTAGTAGGAGGACTGACTAAGAACTAAGAATTAATCGCTTGATTCATTCTCTGATCATTCTTTACAAGCCTTAGAAAAGGCATTGTTATCTCCTACTGCTGAAAGATCATTATTTTAATTGTCCTGTGATGAAGACAGAAAACAAGGGAATCAGTTACTCACTGTGTTAAAGAAAAAAAGAAGAATCCCATGAAGCTTTTCCCAAATATGACATTTATTAGGTTGTAAACCAGCCTCCCACAGAAGCAGTTGAAGCCCTGTCACTTAACTGGTAGGTTACTGAGCCCAAGAGAACGTAAGACCTCCTTCAAATAATTGCTTTTTGAACTGGAGTGAAACTTTAACAGTTGATTTGAAGATTCCCTGTGACTGTAAGTATCCCACACCCTTGCACAATCATCACAGAAATGGATTTTTTCTGTTCTGAATGTCTAGATTCAACTTCTAGGTATTGGCTGTGGCTAGATCTTTTACTCTTAAGGCTGAAGAAACTTCATTAGCTAATTTTTATTCTCTCTTTAAATACTTATAGGCTATAATTAGGAAAGCTCTCAGCCTTTTCTTTGTAAAATTAGAGAGGTAAACCTTCTCATGTCTTTCTCCAGAACGAAGTTTCCCAATTCTTGATTCATTCTTGTGGTTTTCTCTGAATTCTTTCCCATTTCCTAGTATCTGCAGCCTCTGAAATAGGCTCTGAGTATCAGCAGCAGTTGCACTGATGCCAGATTTGCATGATATATAATTTCTTTGCTTCTTCCACTTGACATTACATCTCTAGGACATGCATTGCTCTGCTGAAGATGTCAGACTGGTAGTCCATATTAAACTAATTAGATTCTAGAACTTGCTAGGCTTTTTCCAGTTTGCTTCTGGCCTCCTTTCTCATGTCTAAGAATAAAGATCTACACCGTTTAATCTTACATTTAGGACTTTGCATATGTCTATACTGAAATTCACACCACTGGCTTGTGTGCAGTTTACTGGATTGCTCTCTGGATTGCTTTCCTTTATTATCCTCTTCGTTCCATACCACTTCCCCAAACTTTCATAAACTTGCTAAGTAATAATTTAACTTTTTCATGTCAGCAGTAAAAATATTAGATAGCAACAGGTAAGCCAGGACCTCTATGGAAGCAAAAGTTCGCCGTGCGAACATATGCCATTTGCTTTTACATTTGGAAAGGCATCAGTTAGCTGCTCTCCATTTCATCTACACTGTATTATGTTGATTTGAAACCAGTCAAGTTTATTACTCAAAAATTCAAGTCTGATGCTTTTCAGAAGCCCATTACATCAACACTATTACTTTTATCAACCTCATTTGTAGGCTTATCAAAATATGAGACTGGATTAATTTCCCAAGACCCCTTTTCCATGAACCATTGTTGATGGACATTAATTATTTGTTGAGCCCCATTGTAGCTGTTCTGTGTTTTTGCCTGGGATTGATGTGAAGCAGACAAACCTATGATGGTAGTCCTATTTGCCCCTTTTTAATATGTGTGGTGTGCGGAGAGCATCAACTTATTTACCACCTTCTAAAGTCTTCCAGGAGTTACAGAAGAACATTGTGTTGCAGTGAGCTGGGGGCATACACACAAGCATCTACTGGATTTCACTAAGGGCTTTTAATTTTTAATATTATTCTAAATGTGTCTGTTGGTTTTTATGATTGTATCATACTCCCTTCTAAGTAGCAGATTGCGTACAGAACCTCTTGGGTTTTGTGCTTCTTCAGAAAAGAGATAGGACGAATCTTTGGGAAGATCACCTGACCTGGCCTGAACTCTACTATTTTATTTTCTGTTCTATTCCTGCACTCATCAGACAAGTACTTGAACATCTTCCAGTAGTGCATTAAGCAAAATGATTATACATCTTTCAACTATTGTTGAGGAGTGTTTGAAGTGCACCATATTATTTTGGTAGGATTTTAAGGCGGTTTGGCTTCTGTGAAATGTGTATCCTCTGATGCATTTTATTTCACATAGGAGATTCTACAGAATTGCAGCAGGTACTTGTAGTGAAAAGGGATGAGATTTGAAGTAGTCTGCAGTTCCTGAAAGAATGCATTCCACCATTTGGATAAGACTCTTATTTCTCTTTCCACCAAGCCAGAGGATCATAGTTGCTTACCATTATCTGCTTCTGGACTTTTAGTATACCTTAGAGATGGCCTGGGTCCACATGACAAATAAGAAGATCAGGGCACAGAAATAATGTCAGAATTCTTCAGGAAGCTGGTGGAGGAGTGGTTTGATGTGCAGGGGTGTTCTCAACTGGCTGAGTTTCCACTATCATGATATCTCCATGTCCATCTGTTCCATGCTTGCAGGCAGCTAGCCAGCCCAACCCGAAAGGCGTTATTCAGAAAGAGCAGTATCCTGGAGCTTAGCATCGACATTCATTGTCAGATGTATTGCCGCATGTTGGAAAGGATTCCTTCTCTGAGGCACTGGGGATTTCAGGTTGAAGTGTTACCATGGCATAAGTCAGGAAGAAGGGATATTTCATTCAGAAACCTTGGCTCAGAGTCCAGGACATGTCAGCCAGGCTGAGTTCTGCGCATACCGGTGGGCCAGTGGTTAATGGCTAAACCCCCAAAAGGTTATAGAATCATAGAATGGTTGGAAGGGGCCTTAAAGACCACCTAGCTCCAACCCCCCTGCCATGGGCAGGGACACCCTCCACTAGACCAGGTTGCTCCAAGCCTCATCCAGCCTGGCCTTGAACACTTCCAGGGATGGGGCATCCAGAACTTCCCTGGGCAAATCCACAACTTCTTCTGTGAAGATATATTTCCCTTGTATATATAAGGTCTCTCTTCCATGAGATACATGGTATTTCTCACCGAGTATGACCATGCTTCTTTGCCATGACCAGTTTGGATGCATGCTGTAGTTATTGAGAAGGATTTGTCATGTGATAAAAAGTTGGGGCAGAATTGAAAGGTTTTATTTGTCCTTTTTTTTCTTTTTTTTTTTTTTTTTTTTTTCTGACAGCTTGCTTGTATGGTAAGCCCCTTGGTAAAACTGATCACCCTTTCTAAGGGTAGAAATGCAACTCTGAGATATTGACTACACTTAACCCTTAAGAGGACATAGAATCATAGAATCATAGGATGGTTTGGGTTGGAAGGGACCTTAAAGATCATCTAGTAACATGACTAGAAGCATCTAACTAAAACCATTAAAAGCAGCAGTTTCCAAAGTTTCCTTAAAGATCATCTAGTAACATGACTAGAAGCATCTAACTAAAACCATTAAGAGCAGCAGTTCCCAAAGTTTCCTGTTTGTGAAGCCCTTTTGGTGCCACGGTAGTTTTCCTGTGCACTTCCAGGACCATGAGCATTTCCAGTTCTGGACTTTGGATGCAGACCAGTGTGGGAATCCCTGCTCCTGCCCTGTGGGCTCTCGACAGAACAAACACTCTCCTTGCTGAACCCCTTGTTACAAAGTCTGCATTTTCATGGGATTCTCTTTGTTTCTCCTCTGTAATCACTGTTAGAAATGAGAAAGCAGTGCTACACAGGTGGGATGAAGGCTTTCATCGCTCCTCTGTGTATAACCTTTTTAATTTTTTAGAACAGGATCCTTGATCTTATGTTTTCCTCTCTAGCACGTGGAACATGTTCGTGGCTAGTAGCTACTGAGTAGATTTGGGTCTGGGAACGGTTCTTTGTTGTTGAGAACATGGAATTTCCACAGAAGGTCTCCCAATGGGTTGTGTGCCTTAATGTAAATGGCTGTTCATTGTAAATTTACGTCACTTTCACCAACTCAGTGCAGCAAAGGTGTTGTTGGTGTCAGTGGTGCAAACTGAGGGTGAAGCCATTCTGCTATCAATAAATGGTGTCTGCAACCACAGTGGTGTTTTACTGGATTTTAAAAATTGCTTGCTTATGGCTGTGCTGTGAAAGAATAATGCCTACTGGAGTGTTTCTGCCTCTGACCATCTTCTGACTGTGACCTGACATGAACTCATTTATGTAAGGCTTCCTAGCAGCAGTCCTGCTGCTGGAGTCGTGGTTGTTCCTGTGACCAGAGGTAGCTCCACCTCCAGTTTTAAAGGCCTTTCGAGCTATTCCATTTAACAAATGCCAAGCCAGGAAAGAGGGGATTTCTTCTCGATCATCACAACACTGGCACTGGAAGCCAGCAGTATTTTACCCAACCCTGTTGTGCCAGGTGAGCTTGCAGAGGAGGGCTGGGTTCTTTTGTCTTGTGACGTTGCAATTCCTTCCCTCTCACAGGTAAGGGATGCTGGTTGAGTATTGCAGTGAGGTGGCTCCTGGTTGATAAGTGTAGTTTTTTGCTGTTGTGTCAAATGCAGAACGACCATGTGGTTTGGGAAGATTCTGATGTCTTAGCTCAGGTGTGGATTTTCAAACAGTTGACTTCACAGGAACATTGCTATGGCAGTCTGAGGCTCCGCAGCTGACACTTCGTGGCTGTGGATTCAGCAGCTTTTAAGGAGTCAGTCTCACTGTAACATAATAAACAATAACGTTTAGTTTCAGGCCAGGAATCTTCTTCATCTATGATATTCGTGGAAGTCTTGATTTCTTGACCGTAGCACAAATCTAATGTATGCGAGGATAGACACTTCCAGATGTGCTTCCAGGCCTGAATCCAGAGCTAGAAATCTATACCATACTTCATTCAAGAGCAATGGAAAGAGGGCCTGGATACCCCTTTATTTCTTTGAGCTGCCTCCATATTTCAAGAGCAGAGGCTTTGAAGCATGAAGGTGTAATTTAAGGTTATCCCTGTGCTGATTGCAAGCACTCAATTCGTTGCATGTTAAGGATTAAGTGCTCTCAGGGTGGAAGTGGTGTGTCTCAGCTGAAGACTATCTTAAGATAGTCTGCTAGTGATCAGTTGTCTATCGCCAGACATCTGGCAAGAATCACATGGCAAGAATCAGATCTGTGAGTCTTAGATATCCCCCTGAGAAGAGTTAGACTCCTCCAGTGGAGTGCGTTCCCTGGGACGGTAATTCAGACTCATTTCCGTGCCGCAGATTTGTGTATCCATTCACAGCAGACCTCGGATTGCAACACTGGACACCAGGTATTCTGCTCTCTTTTTCTCAGATGCTGGAGATTATTTATGGGGCTTTCTTTCTTTATTTATTTTTTTTCCATTCTTCTTTTATTTCTTGTCATCTTTTGTTCTTCATTTTCCCTCTTGTCCACTCTCTCAATTTCTATATAGGTAAAATTACACATCTCATCTTAGAGGTTATGTTAACATGTACCTGTCTCCTGTTCTTGCTCATGATGGCTTAGAAAGCCTGAAGGAATTTAATGTCCATTCGTGTATTTTCAGTACTTCCCTTTAACCATAACTACATATAGAAACCTTGGCAAGTACAGAAATGACAGAAATGCCATCCCCACTATTCCATGGAATAGCAAGCAGTCGTTACAGGGATGAATTATCCTCATTTTCTACAGGAATATCTCATCACTTCAAAGGCTGGTCCTTTGACTCCTCAGCTGATGTATCTCCCTGTTAGCTGCTGTGACCCAGAATCAGATGCGTTTGGGAAGGTGGTGCCAGAGAAACCTCAGCTGTAGTCCCAGCAAGGGAAGCTCTGAGGAGTACAGTGAAACTCCACTGTAATTCCAATTTATATTGCTGCAGCATACAGTATGGGATGGAGGTGTTTGGGCTGGCTCCACACAGAGTAAGACAACACCCACCGTGCATCCGAGAGCTCTGTTGGGAGCACTTACCAGTTCAAGAAGCAATGTCCTTTGCATAGCGTCGCTGCATCTGGACCAAGCTGATGCATTTGCCTACCAAGTGCTGTCCTGCAGCATGAGGTAACATTGCCAGCTTGGCAGGACATCATCTTGGAGGTCTTTCTGGGCTGTGACAAAACTGACTAAAACCTGCATGGGAAGCACTGCATTTTTATTGCAGTTGAAAGCATCCTCAAAGGCACCCAGGGCATTTCTGCCCTTTCTCTCTGAGGTGTCTGGTACGCCTCTGGCTTTCATTGCTCAGGGCAGATTTTGCCTTACTGGCAAACTGACTCGTTTTAATAACCTTCCATTCTGAATTTGGATTATATAAGCATGGCTTGATTTGCTGTGGATGACCAGGGCTGGCTTCTGCAGCATCAAAGCTGCTAGTAGAAGGCAGAGAATGGAACTGATTCATCAATAATAGCATCTCAAATACGTTTATTTACTTCTGAAGTGCTTTGGGAAATGCTTTCCTTGAAAACCGCAGTGATACATGTAGATTGATAGCTGGGTGGTTTTGCTGAACATAGAAACCAGCAACTCTGTATATAGACTAATTGGAGGTGTAGAGACCTTGCTGACACCTCTGTGGCATGGGATCATTCAGGCAGGAAAAGGTCATATTAGAAAACTTGCTGGAATCTCGAAGCAGAATCTGACAAAGTCAAAAATGTCAGTGTTTTGCCTGGATTCTCCTTTTCTGCTGCTGGATTCTACTTCCACCAAAGAGGTTAAAAGAGTTTTTTTTTTACTTTTAAGTTCCTCTTTGTAAATGAAATCATAATTGATGGAAAAATAAAGCAATTGATGTAATGTAAACCTCCTGGAGTAACTGGAGAAGGTGCTACAGAGGCTTCCCAGCAGTTATACATCGAAAAACATTCTTAATCTCCTAGATAATGTAGAAGAGGAATGACATTTATTAGTTACAAGTCCTCACAAGCTGAGGATGCAGTTTATAAAACTGTATTTGGCTCTCCCTCCTTTTCCTCCTTTATTGTAATCCTTCACCATGGATCATTTTACACCAAACTCACCTTCATCTGTTATCATACTTCAGTGATTTATCGACATCACAAACTTGTGATTAATAAGGCTAGAAGAATATCCATCAGAAGAACCGAGAATGTGTGATCATTTCCTCTCAGACTCTCATTAGCCGTGGCTTTCCTTTTGGGAGTTTTATCTTTGTCTTTCTATTTCCAGACTGAAGCATATGAAGCTTTAAAATAATTTCCTACAATTAATCTTTTGTTTCTGTGGGCTTTTAAAAACTTTGGTCAGGATGGAATCTGATCTCTATATTGTCAGCTGAAATATGTGGAAAGCAACCCAAGCAGTCCATGTATACTCTTAGTGAATGAGCAGGCAAGTCAGGATTAATAGATGACTTGATTCAGCTTCCGTAATTCAAAGTGGAGAATAGCAAGCTCTACACATAATTCCTATGATCATATAAAATGTTTGTGTGATAGGTAGGAATTACACTCATGGGGTCTTTTAGAAAAGAATTTCCTTTTTCTTTACGTTGCTTGGGTTTTAAATGACATAGGTTGTGGTGAAGTGCACCTCTGGTATTTTCAGATTGCTACGCCAAGTTAAGTGGGAAAGGTTTTGTTTTAGAGTTTCCATACTAAGTTCTCCTTTTAATGAGACACTCCTAGGTTAAAAATACCTTTCAAAAGTGACTTCCCATGTCTTTTCTACATTAGTGACAGCTTGGAGAAGAAAATGTGGAGTACGCCTGAAAGTGGTAAGTTGAGGTTAGAGGTCTAGCCAAAGTCAAGTGCTAGGGAGTTTCAGCTGTAGAGAGCTGATGCTTTGAATTATAATCAAGTGATTAATGTTTCTAACATAAGTGGGTTTGGGAGTTACAAGGACTTGCAGCAACAGCTTGGATAAGTATGGTGAAACCTGATTTTAGAGATATTTTATTTATAGCACGTTCATTAGGTTGGACAGAATGAACAACATGTGCTTATGTGGTTAATGATAAATCCATCTGAGGACTAAACTAGTCTGCTGAGTTATGAGAAAGCCATTTGTGGGTCAGATTTTTCTGGAGAGGGATGGACTTGAGAGAAGCAATTCTTATTTTTTTTGGGGACGAGGGACAGAGAGAGGGGAGAAGCTGAAACCAGCCTTTCTCCTGCTGTAAAATACGTAGGATGTGAACGTTACAGATCTTCATTCATTTTTACAGGTCATTTGCCTGTGAAGTCTGTATAGCTGGCTTCATAAACACCAAAATAATATGGGAAGGAGCAGGCATGCCTGGAAAGGTATAGGAATATTTTTTATAAAGTTGCAGGTAATGTAATGTTAGCGTGTGAAAACTGCAGTGATGTCTAGGAGACTGCAAAAGCCAGTTAAGGCTTCATCTCCATGGCATTATAGTTTTGCTTGTGGGATTCAGACATGACTCCAGCATGCAGTGAAAGGTATTGAACAAAAACATTGTGTGTAAGACTCTTCCTTCTGCTTGAATTCACCAGACCTTAATCCTGCTTCTGTAAGTGGTATAAGAGTCTTTCAGATAGAAGCAGTTTCCACTGAATAATAAAACAAGGTGAGAGTATAGCTAATAAAAGCAGTGTTTTGGCACATCGTTAGTGTTGTGGTTTTACTTACAGATTTACCAGTAAGATAAAAACGGTTGGTTCCCCTCTTCTAGCCTTATCCAGGGTAGTGCGGGTTGTTCACCCCAGGTTCCACTGGTTTCCACTGTGGACCATGATCCCATTGGATTTCAAGCTGAGCTCTGGGAAGTTCTCATTGAAAAGAAAAAAAATAAAAAAGTAAAACTTGTTTACAAACACGTAAAACAAAGCCCTTATTCATTCTCTTTATAGAGCACACAAATGCAAAGTGTGTTGTTTCTCTCTAGAATGCCATCAGTTGCTTGTCTGGGTAGGACAGCTAAACCTTGCAGAACTAAACACCTCACAGATGTGTTTAGTTCTGCAAATATCAGAACTAAACCTCACCTCATAAATATCAGAAAGGGATCGCATGTTGCACATCCTCACAAATAAACAGGCAAAACCTGTCCTTTACAGGCACACCTTTTCCCTGCCGCTAGCCTTATTTTTAGGTAAAAATGGAAATGTGATGTTCATTGTCAAGGCAGCTAATTGCAAAGTGACTACTCTCAAAAGTGTTGCTCAATACCTTTTCCAGGTGTTGCTGCAGGTGCTATGTGTGAGTGAGCTTAGTTTGTCAGAAACTTGAAATCTGAGTGGTTATATTGTTATAACCAGAGTAAATATTTTTAGAGAGAGAAAATGGCACCTAGCAAAAAGATATTTAATTATATACATAAATATACAACAAAACCAAGTACAGGAAGCTAGCCCAGATCGATTCACATTGAAAACTCATTTATTACTCTCAGAATAATGAACTAATGAAAGACATGGTGGCTTCTCCCCTATCTTGGCACCTTGCAATCCAGACTGGATGCCCTGCTGAGAAGATATACCTTAGTGCTGCACAATTTATTGGGCTCCAGTGGTAACCACATGAAAACTAATGGCCTCATCAGGGTCTACCTCATTCAGAGGCTAATCAAGATTACTTGTTTCTGACACTAAAAGGCACGGTGCCACTATTATCATACTCGTTTTATAGGTATGAATTAACCTATGCTCTGCTATACCAGGCATATCTTGCTATATACATATCTTGCTTTTGGCCTCCGTGTTAGATGCTGAAAAATTAGGTGCAGAGATTGAAAGAATTAGCTAGGCTCCCTCTGTAATCCCTGGAGCAGGAGAGGCAGCTACAGTGATTCATCTCACCTGTCTTAAACTATGTTTGGATAAGACAAATCATCCTCTGCAAGGGACAGTCTCTCTTTATTAACTACAGAGAGACAGCACAGGTCTTTAGTTCAGATCTACCTTTGAGCTGGCTGAGTGGAGATACATCCTACTGCTGCACTTCTGCTTTGAACTTCAAGGGCAAAGCTCTAGGGGTAGACATGCTGCTTGCCTTGGACAGCTTATGAACAAAAATCAGTGTCCAGAGTGCAAGAAATAGGGATGTTAAAGCTGTGTAGAAAAGTGTGAGACTCACAGGGGCAAACTTGCATTAATCCAAGGCTTTGGGATGAAGAAAAAGTCTTGTGGGACTTTTGGATAAATTGTTATTCTGAGACTACCTATATTTTAGTTAATTGGTTAAGTTAATTAAATAGCACTACTCCCTGCCACTGGAAAACTTTTATCCATGGTGTTAAATTTTATCGTGGTCCTTAGTTATCCCAGTCCAGAAGGAGCTCTCCGGGATGGCTTGAACATTAGCATTGACCAGAGCTCGTTCCCAGCAAGTGGTCTGGATAGGGCCGTTCTCTTTTGGAGGTTAAGGGCGTTTAGCCTCCAACATGCGTGTGGCTGGACTGTGCCTGCTGGCTTCAGGGCCAAAGGCCAGCCCTGACCCTGTTCATTACAGGGTGCACCAACAGTCTCTTACAATCTCTTCATCTCCTGTGTTTATTATTTTACCTTGGGGAAAAAGGTATAGTATGCTGGACTTGATACAGGGTTTGAAATAGTATGGTGCTATCTCATTACCTTCTGCTGTTCTCTCTGATCTATAAAGACCTTGGAAATCTGATTTTGGCCTGGTTCCCCTAATCTGCACCATGGGCTGCCCCCTTCATGGGTTTCAGTGGGCCGCACTGGAGTATGTCAGGGTTTGGGAGCTGATAGTAGTTTTTTTGAGCTGGTTGAACAAACAGATCTGCATGGCCTCTTCCTGACAGTACAGCAGCTCTGATCTGAAAGGAGACACAGCCTTAGACATCTGTTTTAAGGGCATAACTATTCTGAGCTTATTTGAACTCAATACAAGGCTCTGTTTATATTTCTTTGATTAATTGAAAATAACCTCATGTTAAGGGAGTGACAGCCGATACCTTACGATTGTGCTCAAGTCGTTCACGAGAGCGAAAAAAATACACCAGAGGTTAGGCAGGTCAAAGCCCTTGTTTGGATCAAAGCATATGTTGAACACTGTATAAATGCCAAATCTTAAAGTGTTTTGTATTTAAGGCTGAAGTTTGGAGTAAAATGATACTATAACAATAAATCCCTAATTCAGCTTGTTAACATGCTACCACATTCACAGGGGCACAGCAAAGAGAGAGACGCTTCTGGTGGAGCAGCTGGATACCAGTCTAAGCGTGTTAAAAATTTACAGCTTAGGTGAGATCATTACTGTAAGACCACATCCAGTTCTGGAAGGTACATTTCCAAAAGGGCTTTAATGCAATGGAAATGGATCTTGAAAGAGTGACAGGCACGATTTGTGGTCTGTCTGTAAAATCTGCCTTACTGTGAGAGACTAAAAAAGCTCAGCTAATTTTATTTATTCAGGGCAAGGTTATGAGATAACTTGTCTGTGGTTTTGTAAGGTCGAGCCTACGTGGCAAGGGAACAGAAGGCTCCAGTTTCCACTTGGAGCTGCGTGGCCTGGGTGCTTTCAACAAAAATACTGGAGGAACCCTAGGTATGCCTGGGCTTGAAATATTCCTGCTGTGCTGAGGGTAAACTGAGGCTGGGCTGTACCTTGGTGGGCTGCAGCCCTTCCCTGTCCATGCCTGATCTGTAGCTTCCTGGGATGGGTTGATGAGTGATGGCCAGGGTTGGGGATGCAGAGTGAGGCCAGACAAATACAGATTAAAAAGGCAGCCTTTCTTCTTGACAGGGTGACAGCCACTGAAATAACTTATCTGGGGTAGATTGTCCTTTACTGAAGTCTGTGATTCAGGGTGGGATGTCTCCTTGAAAATGTGCCATAATTCATAGCGGTTCTGGTGTTGGTTTGGGCCAGCAATCTGTGGCTTCAGCTATGCAGGTGATCAGACCAGGTGATTGAAATGATGAAACGATTGATCTCACCTGGCCTTAAGATAGCCCTATGAATAGGAATATTTAAAAATTCTTATTTTAATAGGAATACTATATTCCTATTAAACAGCCCGGGGAGTGGAGAGGTCTCATTAAGCCATCTTTAGCCTGAGAAAGCTCAATTTTAAGGACAAAACATCTCCCACCACTTTCAGATTTGTGGCCAGAATGACTATGTTTATATTTTCTTTCTAGCAAAGAGTTGAATCTGAGTTCAGGTCTGGGTTCCAACATCCTTAGATCTTACTGTGCGACAGCCTTTGAGCAGGATGAGGGGTGATTCACGTACTTCCAAGTAAAAAGTTTCCCTTTGACCTGCTCCTCAGTCTATGGTGACTTGTCGTGTGGACATCTCGTCCACCCTACAGCGGTGATGTGGGTCCCAAATCGGGAAGACAAGAAGACCCGTTAGAAAGTCCCATGGGCTCCTGCCAAAGGGTTTATGGCACTGCCTATTGCAAAGGCAGGTGGGATTTGCAGGGACCCTAAAGTCAAGCTAGCTCTGGGCTGCGTGCTAGGATACGGTCCAAAGGATGCTTTAAACACTGTCCCCCAGATCATTAGCCATTGTCCCCTTGTGCCCAGTGTGCAGGGAGGTGTTAAGAGGATTTGCCTTGCTGGAAGATATCCACCCAGCTTTGTTCAGTTAAAGCACTATCTTGTATCCATCAAAGCAAGGTTTGACCACACACCCAGTGTGTTTTTATACTTCTGCGGGTCATGCCATCGTCATGTCTCGCCGGTGCTTGGGCTGCTGCCTGCCTCGTCCTTGAGGCGCCTGGAGCCGTGTACTCCTCACCAGGCTGGGCACAGGACCCCGGCAGCCTTGGCCTGTCTCCTCCGTCATCCGCACGCACCGGGAGCTGCAGGCAGTGCTGTGTTTGGGAGAACACAGGAAGAATTAGCCTGGCTGTCACAGGCAGTGGCTGACCCATGGGGAGCAAGGGGGACCTTGGCTCCTACCTGCTGCCCTCAGTCACGAGCTGGAGCATTTGAGGAGTTTAGAAAAGGCAGAAAGCTGCTGAAAATGGCATTTTGCTCTCAGTGTCTAACATCATCACACCGCTCCTGCTCAAATAAATAAACTCTGACGGGAATCCCCCCCCTTCACCCCCCCGTTCATTCCTTGCTTTAATAAAACTTGTCACAGCGCTGTTGTTTTTTCCAGTCAGCAGGTTTTTAGGCTGGTTAATGAGAGGGAAGAATTTCTCTTCTCCTCGCACCCCCCCACCCCCAAATTGCCTCCCCTTTCTTTCATGTCAGGGGCCAAGTTTGGATTGGAGCCTGGTGAAGTTTCTGTGTCATTTCCTGTTGCTGCCCTCCTCGACACTCGCTCCCGCGCTCCGCTCTCCTCCCGCAGACGCACAAGGCGTCCGCTCTCCCGGCTGGCGGCTCTCGGGGAGGATGTGAGAGGACAGTGGCAAACCTCACGCTCTCTCCTGTCACGCTGCATTCCTGCTCTCGCCATCCCCACGGGCTCAGCTCCCAACCCGCTGCCGGCAACGCCGAAGGATCGAATGGTAAATCAACTTTCTTCTCTCCAAGCGGCTCGGCTGTACTTCCCAGGCGGCTGCGAACGTACGGCGGTGAGAGCGAAACCATCATTCTCTCTTGCAAACTTCGCCACGGCCGTGGTCCCATCGTGCAGGTGGTCGGGAGCGAGACGCGGCGGGATGCCGATGATGCGTGTTTGGGTGATGGGTGGGCGAGGGGCTGTGGCGTGCGGGAAGGTCGGTCGTGTGGGAGCCCGGCGTGGGTCTCGCTCCATAGGAGAGGTCAGCATCTGCGAGGGCTCATTGACGCTGTTTTGCAGATGCTGGTGGCTTGATGTGCCTGATGGAAATAAAGAGAGCTATTTAAGGGAGGGAGAAGCCGGCGTGGGGCTGTACAGAAGCTGGGAAGGCAGTGAACAGGGGTGAGGGAAGGAGCAGAAGGAGCAGGGGGTGCTCAGCATTTTCACTTACACGTTTGTGTCTCAGCTTCAGCCTGGTGTTTACAGGTTTTTCCTAGGGCTGTTTGCGGTAGCATTCAAGGGGTTTGTGGGTGTGTACGGTCCTGGTGATTGCTTCTCTGACCAGAAAGGACTGATACTTGGGGGAATTTGTATTTACACTCGCTTGGAGGAGCGGGCACAAATCAGCTGGCATCTGTAGAAACCTGCCTGTAATGCCTTTCCTCTGACATTTCCTTTTTTGCTCTCTAAACACACACACACTTATTGATTTGGTAGGAAAATCGCACAAATATTTGTGCTTGAAAGGGGAGTGACTGTGACTTCATGTGCTATTTCTGTCATTCCTGACTCGTTCGGTCTTGACTGTTTCTTGGACAAACAAGGCGTAACAAACTGACGGAGAAATCCTGAAGCATGTGCTGGAGCCGGTTCCCAGAGCTTTCGGAGTTAAAAGGCTTTCTTGAACTCACTGACACAGGGCAGTAAATTTCAATGTGTCAGTAAGCGAGAGGAAAAAAAGCGCTTGCAGAGCATTAGACACCGGCAGATAGAGTCAGTGCTGCACAACCCCAGGGTCTTTGTAGGCAGGATTAGTTCCCAACACCTCCAGCTACTCAGCAGCATTTAGAAGGGTCAATTATATGTACAGTATTTACCAGCTAATTAGAAGAGGGGGAAAAAAGCCTTGGAGCTGGCCCTGTGGCAAAGTGATCCTAAGGCTTTGTGTACAGTGTGCTTACCCCCAAGTCACTGCTCGATTCATGTTGCTCCCTCAACTCCCCCTCATTTTATGTTAGTTTTGCAGCAGAGTCCTCCCTGACCCCCTGTTCCCAGGATGGGAATGCAGCAGGGAAGGTACAAGATGGGGAACGTAGGAGTGGGCTTTGGGCACACTGAGCACATCAGTCCCTTGCCCCAGCCTCCAGCCAAGCCATATCACCTCCCATGGCTGGGGAAAGTTCACGGTCCCTGCCCAGCCTTGGCACCCCTTGTCTTGCTGCCATAAGCAATGGGGCGTCCCGGAGACATTGCTGACAGCTTTGCCTGGCGTCGGTTTCTGGGTAAAAGCTCAAAGTTTGTTTTGCAGTTCTGATATGAAAGATGTGGGGTTTGTTTGTTTGTTTGTTTGTTTAATTGGGTTGATTTGGAAATGCTTTTTTAGGTCTTCCTATGTCCCTGACTTTCTGAGAACTGTGCTATTCCTTACTGATTTTTCAAAAGGTTTATTCACCTTCGGCATTCCCCACAGCTGGCTTATACCAGTACTGGTCAGCTGGTCTTGATGGCCTGTGCTGCCACGCTGATGATACACGTGGGTTGGTCTGGGACAACTCTTGGATGTTGCTGGCAGTTAGGATGGGCCAGGACACTCCAGAAAGGCAGTTTGGACGTGGACACCTTGTTTCAGAGCGTAAGAGAGTTTAATAACATGTAGGCGTTAAGCTGTGCCAGTTGGCTTCAGGGCTGACGAACGGGCTCTGGCACGGTTTAGTTTACTAGAGAGATGTAGCCAAGAGGCTAATGAGCTCATGTAACAGGGGAGGAGAGCAGCGGAGCAGGAGTCCCTCCCAGCACCTCGAAGGAGCTGAAGGAACAGTATTTACCTGGAACTGTGCTTTGTATTTCTTCACTCACCTCTGAGGTGAATTGGATCATTGCCTGTGCAAAGTGACTGGGGGGGCTAACTGCACTTCAGGGGCTGCTTTTGGGTGCTTGAATGGTGGATGGGACCTGAAGTCCTTTAGAAATCCATCTTTATATATAGGCATTGAGAGGTGAGCCTCTGTCTCAAATGTCTGTTTCTAAACTATCCTGTTTTTACCTATGGGTGATACAGGGGGAGATGAACATAATTTCATCCTTAATTATTTCGGATCTAAATGTGAACCCACTTCATTTTAAGCTGACATCACTCCACTGATTTCAGTGAAGTTCCTCCTGATCTACAGCAGTTGAGGGCAGGTAAGAATCAGTCCCTTCAATTTTCTGCAATGTGCAATGGAGAAAGCAAGACAAGACAAACCCAGTCAGGGTGAGATCATGATGGGAACTGAAGGGTCTTTAGTACCACCAAGATCCTTCTGGCTTTTTTGGCATTCTTGCTTGCCTCAAATCTCAGCATTTTGTTCTGTTAATGGAACCTTGTTCTATGTAAGAACAAATGCAGAAGAACAGGGTCCCTGTCATGTCTCTCTCCTTGTGCGAGCGTGTTCTCCACACCACGCTTTCCGTGCTTATGTAGCCTTGACAGATGAGTGAAGGGATGGAGATTCCAGTTCTGCAGCTTACCTTGGGAAAATTCTCTGGAGCCCAACAGACTTTACTGTCTGGAAATATTTCCTGTTGCACAACATAAATTGCCTGTTTCAGTTTAATCCTGTTGTCTTAAATTACCTCACCAAAGTACTACCTTGAGTAAAGCCTCTCTTCGCAGCCACTTCACTGCAGTGGAGGAACCAGTATTGTAAGAGGCCACAGGCTGTGAAGACTCTGTAAGAAGGTGGAGTGAGCACGTGCTTCCCTTCCCCCTCTCTCTGTCTTGCACAAGGACAGGGCCTGAACAAGCCTTGCTTTGTAGCAGCTTAGAGGAGTGAAGCTGTGTGACTTCTAGTACCTGAGCCAGACTCTGTGCTGCTTTGCAAGCCCACGGTGGCCATCAAGATCTCCAGGAGACATGTCCCATGACTGGTGGGTTCTCAGGCTCTGGTGGTCCTTTTCTCTGAGCTGCTTTTCCCTGCTTCACTGCTTGAGGTTGGTGTGGTGCTCCCTCTCCTGCCTGAGGTTGCTCCAAGGATGCTCTGCTGCTGGCTAGCAGCATGTTGCCTGCCATCTCCTTACATTTCCGACGGGGGTCACCTGGGGAACAGCAGCTGCAGTTAGGGTAGCCTTGGCCCGCTGACACTTGTGGGTGCTTCCCGGCTCTGTCCAGGCTGAATCAGACACAGTGTCCATGCACTTTGCTCTTGTGTAGCTCCAGCTCCAGTTCTTGTGGTGTTTAGTTTACCTTGTGATGTTTAAATTTGTGGCTGATGCACAAATTAAGTTAACATTTACATGGTCTAGTGAGTCTGCAGTTTGCCTGCACAAATCTCTTATTTTCCTCTTCTAATGCAGTGTCACTACCTGAGTACAGTCCTTGTCCTCCTTGCTCCAGGGAGCTGTTGATCCCCACTCTGTTTATGGGACATTGCCATAGCAATGAGGATGTGTAGCGGGATCAACCAGATGACATCCCCACTGCTGGCCAAACACAGCCGAAAAGGTGCATGCCTCCTTCCCTCTCCAAACAGTACCCTGTTTGCTTTGGCTATTTTTAAACATATTTGCTGGTGGAGACCGGAGCTCGCCATCAGTCTGAGCCGTGGCACTGTGCGGCTCACAGCTGTTTAAAATGGATTAATGCTGAGGCTGGAAGGACAGTTTTTGCTCTTCTGTCCGCTGCTCGAGGCTGCTTGATGTGTTCGTGGTTGTAGCAGAGTCATCTGCTTCCCAGCGAACGGCTAAGGGCACAGAACAGTGCGAAGCAAGGGGCTTTTCCCCCTTACTCCTGACCTCTTCTGGAGCTGAACTGGTGAGAAGGAGGTGAAAGGCCTCTGTATCCCATCAGCAAACCCTTCAGTCATCCTCTCCCTCCCTGGAAGTGTTATTTTTGGTTAATTCATACAAGTCTGGGCCTCCTTGGTCTATTCTGTGGGAGGAAGCTCGAGGCTGGAATTTTGTAATAAAAGCCAGATTTTTCTCTGGAGGCAGAGCGGAGGAGGCCGCTCCTGTTGCTTCTCCAGTTCTTGTTAGTTCTTGATCAGCTTAATCTGGTAACTGTGAAAGGTTTTCTTTCCCCGTGGAGAATAAACGTGGCCTCTGAGGAAGGTCACTGTTGGGGTGTTCACCCTCAGATACCTGCTTTCTGCAGGTATCCCACTGGTGGGAATCCTGGCTCAAGGTGCTCGGTCCTCACCTTCCTGCTGCAAGTTCCCAGCAGTTTACCGGGAGTGATTCTCTCTGAATGCACCCCAGGCCATTTGTAGCATTGCAGAACTGCAGTGTTGCTGAAAACAAGGAGTTGTCCTCCACCGTTCTTGGCCGGAGTTTATTCTTACGCTGAGGAGCACAGAGCGGTCTGTCCCCTTCCACACCAGCAGCAGCTGGTTCTCGCTGGAGCAAGCACATTTTTGTACCTGCAGTTTGGATAGTGTTCTCAGAGGCTTTCTGTGGTTATGAAAAAAACCCCAGCAAACAAGGATCTGATTTCTGCTGTGATCACGATATTTCAATGTTCTTCTCCACCATTGACCATTGGCTGTGGAAAGACCCTGCTCTCTCCTTTTTGACTGTCTTTGCAGCGGGGGTTGTTTCTACAGGGGTTGGTGCAGTGGAAAGCTGAGAACATCTGAACTTGCCAAAATTTAAATATGCAGGCACTACCTTAACTTAAATATATGCGGAGAGCTTGCCAATTAAATCTGAGTTGGCTTCTTGGTCATCAGTCACTGCACTAAGGACAGAGATAACAACGGCTGAAGCCTCACTGGTACCTGACACACTACCTGTAAGGTACTCTTCTAAAGTTTCCCAGCTGGACTTAATTTCACTAGTTTAATAATATACGTCTTCTGCTCCTTTTATTTTACTAGTCATTATGACACCCCTCTGACATAGCCTAAATTATGCTTGGGTTCCTTTTTTTCCCCCTTCTTCTTTATTAATGCATACATGGACTGTACAGTCTTCAGAGATTTATTTTTCTTTAATGAAATCAGCCTCCTTTTCCTGGCTTGGAAGTAGTGCATGAATGTCACATTTAAATACGTGCTTTCAGGTTCAGTCCTTTCCCTCAGACATATTACTTTACACTACATTTGGCTGTGTTAAACTGCAGTGCTGATTTACTACATCACTGACCATGAAAGACTCAAATTCCTCTGACTCCTGTTTTGTTGTTTCTCTCTATTTACTATCCACAATGCTCCATTATTTTGAATAGTTGGCAGATTGCAAGCTTAAATTTCTTAGTTCTTTTCCTCCACTTGATACAATGGTTACAATCAGATTAATATATTTGGCAGGTTTGGAGCTGATTACAGAGCAAGTACAAAAGGCTCCCTTGAGAGCAATGATGCCATGGGTGTCACAGCAGCGTGTGGTGCCAGGTACAAGGTGTGCAGAGGAATGAAGGGGTAGAGATTTGCCTGAAGTGCAGGGAGAATCCCTTCTCTCTCTTCCACAAGCAGGAGCTGGAAGCAGGGAGTGATGACCTTCTGGTGACAGTCCTCCTGGCTTCCTTTTTTTCTTGAAGAAGTCTGTGTGTGTTTTCTCTGCTGCAGTTTGGAAGTGAGAAGGATGCTCTTCAGCCAGCTAAGGAGGCTTCAACAGCACCGAGCCTACGGGGAAGGTGCCTATCTCCTCCCGAGTCTTGTGTCCAAAAAATTGTCACCTCTCTTCTCTGTCTCAAACTTGCAACCGTTGGAAGCTCTGGGTATGAGATTTGGTCAGTCAGAGTCTAAGTAGCTTTCAGTGTTGAGTCTCATTGTTTAAAAAGCAAACAAATGCAAAATTGGGAATTCCCTCCTTTTTGTTTGCTTACTTGAAGCAGCCCAGGCTAGGCAAACCTGCCAGGCATACTAACTCCTCCTGACAAACTGCGTTAAAACAGGGGTTGTGTGGAGTGCCAGCAACAGTGGCGGCAGAAACCCTTCCCGGAGAGGAAGGAGTGTACCACGGGCATCGTGACAGTAGTCAAGTCAACCTCCATCTTCTGCTTGCACCTTACTGCTTGGGTCTCCATCACCTCTCCTTCAGGTGGAGGCTGTGTCACGTGGTGAACATCTCATGCCTCGCTAGTGAGAACCTCCAGCTGGTGTTTAGGAAAGGCTCTCTGCCATGTCAACCAGCTTCCAAGAGGACCAAGCCAGGAGGTAGTTGCCTATTCAGATATATCCCTGGGCTTGGTGTTTCCAGCTGGCTGGCTCTCAGCAGATTCTCACTCGGCACACGGGAACGCCTAATTGCCCTGCACAGACACCGTGTCTCCCTGGACCGTACATGTACGCTTACAGGTCCTGAGTCACTCCTCAGAAATTCAGTGCTCTCCTTTTGACTGTGTCAAATGCCTGAACACTTAAGATAGGTGCTCCAGGTCACGCTGCTGGGCGGGATGTCTACAGGTTCGCTATTGTGTCACCAAGGTAAGGCTTTTATTAAACGTGGCCTGAAGTCAACTTTCCGTAGCTCAGCTTTTGCAAGTGCAAAGGACAGGCTACCATCCGGAGAAGTATTTTTGGCCTTAATCAGTATTTGCGAAGCAGTACGCAAGGCACTGCCTGTTGTTACCCAGAGAAATTATGTATGTTAGGAAGGGGATCACATGGTTATCATGCCATGCAATCCGACTTTATTTTGCAACAACACTAAATACTCGCTGATTCTGTCCAGACCTTGCCTGTTTTGTAATTTTCTAGAGTTGTCTCTGAGGCAGGAGCTTGCTTGCAAAAAAAAAGTATCCATCAGGCCCTAGTTTGCTCCCTGCACAGCTTTAACCGTGCAGCTTGCTGCCAAGCATCACACAGCAGAGCAGAAAGCAAGGCAGAGAAGTGCTTGTGAATCACCGTGGAACAACATCAGACAAGCCAAATGGACCCATGTGATCTGAGGCAGGGCTCAAGAATTTTGTTCCTTCAGCTTCAACCCAGGGGGCAAATTTGTTCAGTTCCCTGCCACTGCAACAATGATAAAGCCTCTGCACCCGTTTGACCTGAACTTGTAGGGTTTCTGTTCTGAAACACTTGCTGTTCCTATTATGTGTGATAAGAGCAGTTACAGGAAAGATGGAGATTCAGTGGGTCCAACTCTTACGTACGCTAAGCTGCTTTTACCCCCTCCTGAGTACATAAAATGTCTTTAAAGCAAATGTAAATGCTGTTGTCAAAGAAGCACAGGTGGGCTCCAGATTCAAACAGGTTCCCTACGCTGAAGTGGGTGTTTTGCAAACATCTGTGGGAGATGGATACCAAACTGTGAGTTGTCACCTGTCCCTCTGAGACGGATGCTTAGAATGAAGTGCCGATGTCTGATGGCCACAATGGATGTTGGAGGGAAATTTTAGAAATGTTGAGGCACCTGTGTCTGTGGACACCAAGTGCTCTTGGGTTCTTCTTTCCCAGGCACTTGGTGCATGCTGGTTCCTGAGCCTTATCTGGGTGAGAACCCGTTGGTTGGGACTAAAAGCATGTGAGACAGCTGTGTAGTAGTATAGACGGGCAAGTTCCAGCGCCCATGCTTGTGTCCTGAACTGTTCACTACTGTAGAATTCACTACTATACAAATAGCATCAGAACTTTCCTGACCTTTGATTCTTTGCTCTCATGGCAGAGGTCTCATAGTTTGCAACAGCTCAGAGATAAAGAGAAAGCATATAGCAAACAGCAAAAGACAACCTGAACTGGGGAGGAAGGAGTAAAGGTATTTTCTGGGAAATACAGGAATGCAGGCAAAGATATGAAGAAAATCACCTGCTCAAGAGAAGCAACCTTGAGGGGTGGACATAAAACTTCCTAACTTGCCTTTCTGTGTCTCCTGGACAGTCTAGAGTTATTTCACAAAAGCACAGCTTGAAGCAGGCACCCTAAATCATAGCAGTATTGCAGCGGCAGTTTGGGACCTAATGTGCCCCATAGGACCGCTGTGGATCTGGAGGGGGAGACTAACAGCAGCCAGAAGAACTGAGAAGCCTGTGACCTCCACCAGTCCAGCATTCATGACAGTAGGAAGGTCATCTTACCCAGTTGCAAAATGGGAGTGCTACCTCAAAGCCATCTGCCACAAGTTTCATTCCTTCTTGCTTGCTACATGCTGGAAAAATGAAAAGCTCCATGGGACTGCCTTGTGTTATTAGTGAGGGAAGGCTGGACCCCCCCCCCCCCCCCCCCGGCCCCGACTTTCTGTTGTACATGTTGCTTGAGAAAAGACATGCTCTCCGTGGCAAGACCTCACAGCATGCCAATTCTCAAAGCATATATGCAAAAGTTTGAAACCGGAGGTTTTGTTGACCCTGGAAGAACAAGCAGATTCCAAACAGGGGCTCAGAAAAAAAAATTTCCTGTTTCATCAATATTTGCTCTTGCTGTACTGATGAATGGGTGCAGCTTGCCTGTGTTGTGGTTTTGTCCTGTTTATTTTCTGGATTTGCATACATTTTATTTCTGGGAAATTATAGTTTCAAGAGCTGACTGCAAGGTAGACAGCTGAAGAGCCACATTATCTCTTCCATCCTCTCTTTCATTCAATTTCTGAGCTTGGGGTCTTGCTTTTGAGCACAAATTTTGTGATGTGGACTGTAGGGACTAGATTACTGCAGGGAAAACATGACCCTCCATCAGGGTTTGAACTTTGGTCTGCAGAAAACAACCTGATATTTCAATCTGCAAAATCACTTTGGGCCATAAGGACCTACGGATGAAAAACTCATAGTATAGGAAAAGTTAACATAAAATCTCCATGGCTTTTAAAGGGAATTAGTTCTACCTTGTTGTTTCCACTGAACCATGCGACTTAGGGAAGTATGAAGTATACCTGCTCAGAAATCCCTAGGAGGAGACATGGGCTGCTTGAGGGTATCTGTGGGGTTGTTTCCCCCTTGTCCATGGCTGGGCAGTCGATTCAGCTGTTGCGCTGCCGTGGTACAACATACAGTGACAAGTCTTTCCTGTAAGGTTCAAAGGACAAAGAGAAGTCGTCAGTGCTAAGGAAGGCTGAAATATTTTGTGGAGGAACACCTGTGATCCCTCTTTCCTTCTTCTAAGTACTTAATCTGTTGTATCACTGTGCAGAGTGTGGTACTGTAGGAGATACCAAATTGTTCTGTTTGACTTCAGTTCAGCTTTTTTGGCCCTTTCAGTCTGTATGTAGGCTCATTATGGCTGCTGTTTACCAGGAGGCACTGTAGAAAAATTCTAGCATGCATTTATTTAAATAACACGTGATATAATTTGGAGGGTAGACAGCATGGAGTGGCTATAGTGCTGTTTCCAGAAAGTTTAAATGGCATCCTTGGCAAGAAAATAGAGAGGAAGGAAAGATCTGTTACATGTGCCCCTGTATAGCCCCTAGAATAGGATCAAAGTTATGAACAGAAACTGTGGTTTTGTTTCTCCACAGTCGTTAGAGTTCACAAACTTCCCAGGATCTACATTTCAAGGCTTTCATCAACCGGATTTTGTACATTTACATTTGTTCAAAATAGTTTCCAGGCAGTGGGTGATTAGTGGTTAGAAATGGCTTGCATTTTGGTGATAATTTGATTAAGCAAAATCCTTAGGAAAATGAGCATTCCAGATCTTTCATGGTTCCCTGCTTCACCTGTGGACCACTACTCCTTCCCCACCCAATCTCACAGGAGGCATCTCCTTTATCTCCTGCATTTCAGAAAGGAACAGATGAATGCTGGTCAGGAAAGACAGCAGGATGCCTCCAGCCAGAATGAGCAGCAGGAATAGACATTAACTCCAAAAAAATGCCACTTTTACATTTTTCCAGGAGAACTTAAAATGCAGTGATTATATCTTCCTAAGAACTCCATGTACTCCGGTTCTTTTGAATTAATTCAGCATTAAGGACTGTGCTGTGCTGCTGCCCACTGCAGTTACAGTGTCTCCAGAGGTGGAGGAAGCACAAGATTCGTGGTACCTTGAGAAGAGTCTCACCTCCTCGACATGCCAAGGAGGGTACCCCCCAGTAGCATCGTTTGGAGCAGCACTCCTTCATCTGTAAGTCTGAGGCACTCTGCAAACAAATGAAGCTGACCCATACCTGTACATTTCCAAGCTGCTATACTTTTCCAGCAAAGAAAATGGGGAAAATAAAAATAAGACATAAATATAAAATATTTAACCATTTTTTAAATTACGTATAAATGGAAATAATTATCTAATGTTACACAAGCTGGGCCATGGATTTTGTTTTATAAGAGAGTGGTGTAAGAATATAGTTTTTGCTGTCAGTCCTTGCTAATTGTAGGACCATCTTGTGTCCTGCTCCTTCATTCAGAAGTGGGGAGTGTGGAAGGGAGAATTAGGTACTTCAGTAGGTACTTAAAAAAAAAAATCTTTGCTTTACTGATTTACTTCAGGAAATTTTGGTTTAAGATATTGATTTAAAAAATGATGCTGTCTGTCTGGCTTCCTGTAAAAACTGTGGATGTACGCCCGTGATAGTCACTGACTCATGTATTTCCAGTTGGTGGAAACAGATTTACAAATGTTTGGACTTACAAACACACATGGATTTACAAACAGTTGCTTGAAGTGGTTTCGCAGATCTCCTTGCGATAACGACATATCGTTGATGTCTCCAAACCATAGCCTTAACACCAGCTCAGCGCTACCTGGGGTGGCAGAAGGAGAGAAACAGTGTCACCTTCCTTGTATTCTGGAGAATTTTCCAGCTCTTGGCAGGCCAGCTTGGCCCTGCATGGAGCAGCTGTCGCTGCTCCCTGTCTCACATCCTTCTGGCCACCGTCTGACATAGTAGGCCAACGCAGCTGTTTGCATAGATACCTAAATAAAAGGTAAAAAAGGATCAGTGAGACCATTCGGTCCGTCTTCCTGGATAATGGCAGCCCTTGAGTTAATTCCTGTGGCAATTACAGCAGGCATCCCACCTTTGTTTTTAAAGTGGTGCCATCCTTGGCAGTGGTAATTCCACCATTGCCAGCAGCTGACATGGGTACAGCCCTTACTCCCTTCTTGACCCTGTATCCCTTCGAAGCAGCGTGTATGACATCAGTGGCCCATGTATCCTTGTTTGGGACACCATGAGCTGTAGTAGGTTCTCTCAGGGATTTCATCCAACTTCATTTACAGGGCCCGTGTATGAAGACCACATGAGATCCCTCAGGAGGGTTTTCAGTCTAAACTTATTTAAAACTTTTCATGGAAAAAGAAAGGTCTGAAAGTCCACACTCAGCAATATAGTACACGTGAGACTCAGCTAATTCACCTTGAAAGAGGCCCTTAAGAGAGCTTGTACAGGCATGCTGCCTTAGGGATAGGACACGGGTGAGTGCACAAGAGCAGCACCAGATAAACAGAAAACATTGCAGCACCCCAGCTGGGAGGTCATGGGATCCGCGTAGCTGGCCGCATTGCTAAGCAGATCTGTTGGCGCTGTGGCCGGTTTTTCTCACAGATGGGATAAAAATAAGATAGATTAAGTATATCCAAGAAAAAATAGTTTTGTAAAGGCTTGAGCAAGCTGCCAATGTCAGCAAAGGGGGCCAGTAATGTAAGCAAACTTCAGAGAAGGAAAGCTGCAGAGCGTCCTGCCGGAGAGAGCAAAGGGGACCGGCTCTGCACGCTGGCTGGATGTGGGGTGAGGGGTTGGACGGGCGAGTAGGCTGGTTTGTGCCTTCTGTGTTTACCAAGGCAGATCCAGATGGAGAAGGAGGTTTTTCTTTTAGCTGCTAAATAGTCCTGCCTCTAATTTAAAATGTTCTGCCCCGTTCTGTGGCCCTTTAAGTTAACCTCTGACGTGCCAAGCAATTCAGGCTGATGGGTAGGTGCTGAGGTCCCTACAGAAAAAATTCAGAGCTCCCCAACGCTGCTGTTAGTGTCTGTTGTGCTTCTCCAGGGTTAGAGCTACATTTGGCTTTGATCTTGCACCTATCTTTCCACCAGATCCTTAGGAATGGCCAGTTTTGGCAACGCAAGGAACTGCTCCCTTAAACTGGATCTTGTATCAACAGAGCGAGCAGCAACGCCTCGGCCGTCTGGGCTGATGGATGCTTGCTGGTGAGCATGAAACTGCAGTTAGGATGTATGGTGGAGCAAAAGCAGATGGCGCATCAGGGCTTTGCAGGGCTCAGATGAGCAATAGTTAGTTACTGCTTCTTGGTGGCTCTGCAGTAACTGGCTGTGAGCTTGGTCTCAGGCAGTGGCAGATCATCTGCCTTCGTTTAGTCGGCTGTGAAAGCGGCTTCCTGTTGGTTTCTGCTCTTCCTTTCGTTTTTTTGGAGAGTCACTACAGCTGGGTCTGTGCTAACGTTGTCCTGGGGCTCCATACAGTTAAGTCTTCAGGGGTGCTGATGCACAGAAAACCCCCTTACCCAGTAGTAAGAGGGGGAGACCAAGTCTGAACTGGTGCTTCTCTGATTTGGCATTGTTTACTCCATGTGGGGAGGTGTAAATGGTAAGGGACATGACCAGGGGGAACAAAGGCCAGAGGATATCGTTCTCCATTAAGTAACAGTTATCTGTTGGTCTCTGTAGTAGTTACTTCAGACAGGTTTTAAATGCACTTAATTCAAACAGAAGTAATCCTGGTGAAAAGGGGGTTGGGATCATGTTGGGAACATTCTGGGGATAAACATCTGCCTCTTTTTGGTTCACAACCATATTTGTTACATTAAACAAATACCACTATCTGACCCAGCGAGCTTGTGGAAGGGGGCCAGAAAATAAACTCTGTTGCTACTGACGAGATAATGGATCAGAAAAAAAAAAAAGTTTGCAGTGCTAAAGAAAAAAAACCCACCCTCAGTGAAAAAGCTGTTTCTCATTTCTTTGTACATTGCCCTGAAAATTAAGACAAGTGTTTTTCAGATCAACTTCACTTTGTAGAGTTGGTGGGTTTTACACTTGGGGAAAGAGAATTATAACTTTCCTTTCCCACACTGTTTGAAAACCGCATTAGAAATGAGTCTGAGTGGCAAAGTTCACACCCCTCCATGCGTTAGGGCCAAGGGTTTGATGTGCTTTATGTGAAAAATAGTAACCAGATACAAAAATTGTGTCAGTGGCCAAGAGGTAGTTGGATCTAGGCATTCCCTTTGACCCTCTCCTCTACAGCTAGTGTCTGGATCTCTGGAAGCAATACCATTAATGCCAACGCACAGATCCCTCTGTCTGTCTGGACAGGCACATCCGTCTCCCATCTGGGTATGATGCAATTTCCTTTGCTACTTTATTGGGAGATTAAAGGAGCTGCCTCTTCTCCCTTCTCCTTGTAGATAATTTATTGTTTCTGGAGTTAATATATTTTTGTATTTGAAGGTTTCCTGCAGATGGATTAGGAGCAAATGCGAACATAACAATGACAGCAATTTTAGGGCGAGTATCTGCAGTATAGGCTACCTGTTTCCTGATTCCCCTATTGTGTGTAGATCAAGACCAGTGTATATACCCTAGCTGTCACTTCAAACGCAGCTTCAGCCAATGTCTTGAACGTCCTTCTGGTAGCTGTCGGTTAAGTTCAATGGTGACATTAGTAACTGCTTCAGAAAGTTCAGAATTCTCCCCGTGTTGGTGTTTGGCCCGTTGGTAACACATGTGCTCTCGAAACAGTGGGCCATCACTCTTATCAACAAGTTTTGCATCTGGAGGTCCCTCCTACCCAGAAGCTTCCATTGCCTCTCTTTTTGTGTAGGGATGTACTTTAATGAGACATTGAGCTGGAGATCTGGCTGTCATGAATAGCTCCAGCCCAGCTGCAGTAGGGGCCAGATGTGATTCCATAAGGTCTCCCAGGGCTGTACTATCTTAGCACATCCCATCCCACCTCCTGGGAGTTGGCCCCTCAGCTGTGAGTTTAGCTCTGCTGAGCTGACTGTGCACAGGTTGACTCCCCTGAAGCCAAGTTGTCACTGCAGCCCAGTGCCCCACAAATAAGCTCTGCTTGTGGGACCAAAAGGCACTTCAGCCCAAATAGTGAAGTTGTTGCCCTTTCGGGCTCTCTAGGGCCCAGTTTCAGTCCTGACACCTTGACGGATTTGCCACGATTTTGGCTGTGCTTTCAGGACACAGGTAACTAAAGCTATTTATTTATTTTTACTGGTAAGCACAGCAGTAGCATGAAGAAATACAGATGTGTCAGCTTTTCAGTAAGTCATGGAGCTTCATAGCACCTTTATGTTGCTTCCATACTTCCAGTTGTCCCATTTTCTCAGATGTAGAAGCCTCCACTGAGTTTGAAAATCTTGCCTTAAGGTTTCCAAGGGCTGTTTCTTTCTGCAACCATTCTGATGGATTTCTTTTTGTTTTTCCTAAGCAAAAGCTTGCATGGCAATGCTCTTTCCAATTGTACCTCCTCGGTGGTGTCAGCCCTGTTGATGGTACCTGTCCAGGTCCCTGGGCTGCCACAGACTGGCAACGTGGGTGAGCATCTCAGACGAGGTTTTGTGGAATGAGACTCAGAGCAGTGCCCTGCTTCACCTGAGGTTGTGAAGGGCAGCGTTTTGGAGACTGCGAGTTGTTTGGGCACTGCAGTAGATGACAGCTGCGTTAAGTACATCCTCACAACACGCATTAAATGAGGTCTCATGTTAGAGAGACTCCTAAGAGGAAACTCTTGCATGTCTGTCTCTTGCCTGGAGCCACAACATGGAGGAGAAGCAGCTGATGCAGCCACCGTTGCTCTGCTTATCTTGCGTGTTACTGTTGTGGGCTGAGCTCGGGCCAAGAGTGTCTTCTGCCTCACTGCAGACACTCTGCCATGACTCTGTCTGGGCATGCACTCTGGCTAGGAGGAGGCAGGAAGCAGCTCTGCGACGTGGCTGGGGCTGATGCCTGTCTGAGGAGGTCTCCTCCCGTGTGACACTGGGAAGCAGGTACTGGGATTGGCTGAGCTGTGATGCTGGAGGAAGGAAACTTTCTGGAGTCTTCCTCCCTCCTTGTCTCCTGGGAAGAAGCATGCAGGTCCAGGCATGCCACAGGTGGCTTCAGGCTAAGACTTGTCCTGGCTGGCTCATTGCAGAGGGTCTAGGAGGATGCTCGTCTCAGGGTTTGGTGGTTACCAATGCGCATGGGCAGTGGATTAGGGCTTGAACCCATGCTTGTGTTCTCAGCATAACGTGCTCCATAGTCTTAGGGCACTCCTGTTTTGCAACTGAACTGAAGATGGTCAGTCAGAATGAATCTGAGAGGAACATTTGCAGGTTTAAAGGTCTGTAAAGCAATCTGATTGCTTTGCTTAATTCATAGAATCAGAATCACAGAAAGGTTTAGGTTGGAAGGGACCTTAAAGATGGTCTAGTTCCAGCCCCCTGCCATGGGCAGGGACACCCTCCACTAGACCAGGTTGCTCCAAGCCTCATCCAGCCTGGCCTTGAAGACAGCCAGGGATGGGGCACCCACAGCTTCTCTGGGCAACCTGTGCCAGTGCCTCCCCACCCTCTCCGGGAAGAATTTCTTCCTGATATCTAATCTAAATCACCCTGCTTTCAATTTAAACCCATTACCCCTTGTCCTGTCACTGATTAATTAAGGCAGTGTTGGAGAAAGAACTGGTCATCCATGGTAGAAGGCCAGTCTTTCTTCCCTCATCTTCAAGTATTTCCAGTAGTCTATGGGTCAGGGCATTCCCCCTCCACATTCTATCTGCTATAACTGAATAATGAGTAATTCTCCTCATGAGAAACCCCAAATCAGTCTGTTTTACTGGCCAACTGATGCACAATAATAACCAGTGAGCAATGAGCAGCTGCTTACACTGCAGAAACAGCCCTTATCAGCTCAGTGACTGATAATTATCTCCTTCTGCAGAAACATTGTGGGTGGACTTCCCACCTCACTAGATCTTTGCTTCACTTGCAATTATTTTGGTTGTTTATCTTGGTTCAACGTGCCTCCAGTCTGTTTAGTTGATATGAAAGTTCACAGCTGGGGACTCCATATATGAGGCCCCATAAGGGCTTGCAAAGCTCTTTTCTTGGAAGTCATTGACACATCCCTGCCCTGTGTTAGGGCCACGAGTGATAAGCAGGGTTTAGCAATCACGGTAAGCCCCCAGATGGGGTGAGAAGGCACTTGGGCCATGTCACACAGTGGATTTTAGGGCTTCCCTAAAGAGGGTGGTGAAGCACTGGCACAGGTTACCCAAGAAAGCTGTGGATGCCCCATCCCTGGAAGTGTCCAAGGCCAGGCTGGATGAGGCTTGGAGCAACCTGGCCTAGTGGAGGGTGTCCCTGCCCATGGCAGGGTGGTTGGAACTGGATGATCTTTAAGGTCCCTTCCAACTCAAACCATTCTATGATTCAATGATTCCCTCTTGTAGAAAGGTGGATCCATCTCTAGTGACTGTTCACAGCCCTGCAGTGAACACAATCTATACGATACCGTCTTCCTTCTCAAATAAAGGCTTGCTTTACTTAACCAGGATTTACAACTCCATCAACCAAACTCTAGTAATAAATTATCCAGTAAAGACATAGCTAGTCTCTGCCAAGAGGTTTTGCTGCTCATGTAGTTTAACTGTGTTTCTTGGAAGGAGAATCCAAGCAGCAAACAGAGTTCCTGGCCCCTGCATGGGGTACTCTGCACAGCCGTGTCAGGTGTATGATTTTTCACACATCTCATTAACAAAGTGTTACTGGCAAAATGTTAATGTACAAAATGAGCCAATGTCACTTACCTTCTCTGCTGGAGAAGGTCCAGTCCCACTCACCCACCTTTTACCTAAAGCTTACTGGAGAGAGCTGTGGAGCTGGTGGCACGGTGATAGATGCAGGAGAGAACAGAAAGAGTTAAATGCTACATTTTGCTGCAGCACTTTTTATTGTCACAAACGGGGAAAGTGGAAACGTGGACTGACTGAATAAATGGGTCTGATGATGCTGGACTGCGAGGAGGTTTGAACCCCCAGTCTCCCCAGCACACCATCTCTTGGCCCTCGATCTGAGCTATGCAGCATTACACAGCTCTCTTAAATGGGCCAATTATTACTCTATGCAAGAAAGACTCAGAAAGATTTTCCTGTCTGTTGACTATGAAAGATACATTTCATTTTCTTCAAGAAACCCCATTTTTATTTGCAATTTGAGTGAAATCAATATTCCAAAATGGCATTTCAATAAAATCAAGGCTGAAAAGTAAACAGGGTAATGAAAAGACAAGTGCTGTAAATAGATTTTTCAACTGTCAGACAGTTGATGTGTATTTTCAAATATATAACTTGGTTTCACAGTGATAAATATGGGAGACTGATAGCAGATGAACAAGTGCACGGAAGGAGAGGAGTGATGTGAAACTGCCTGTGTTTTTTGCCTTAGCTAGTGGCAACTTGCATGAGCGTATGGGACTCCCCTGCGCTGTAGAGGGAGGACAGGTATTGTTTTTATGTATGGTCTTGTCTGGAAAAAGGGAACTTTGCACTATACGTAGAGCCTCTAGTGTTGCAGCAAGTCAGGTCCTACAAGTTTTGCCTCACCGGCGGGATGCTTAAGGGTTAAAGGAGGAAGAGGGCATTAGGGAAGGGCTGCAATGGATCATTGCATGAGTCACTATTGCACTGATGCCCAAGCTGACGGTGCTGGAATCCCGTCTCTCCTACAGTCTGTGCAAATTCGCCAGCTTTACCTAACCTTTCACGTGCTACACGAATGCCTCTCTCTTGCTTTTCCTGGGAATGTGCGGTGTGTTTCTGCTCTGCTAAGCAGGGGCCACGTTCCCAGCAGCAGTGGCTGCCTTTTTGTGCTCTTGTATTGGAAGAGGACTCACGTCGTTTGAATCATCACTTGCAGTCACCTACAGCAGAAGGGCTTGTGGTTAGAAACTTTTGAGATCATCCCTGTAGCTTGCAAAGAAAAGTTTGGCATCTTTCTGGGGAGAAAAGCAACTGGAAGACTGAAGAAATTATATACCCCCAGCCATGAAAGTTGACACAAAGGAGACAAGTGCAGAAGTCCACATTACCCCAAAACGGCTTTGAGGTGGTGGATGAAAAGCAAACGATGATATACATTTTTTGTATTTTCTTAATCACAGTATAGAATCATTGAATCATAGAAGGGTTTGGGTTGGAAGGGACCTTAAAGACCATCTAGTTCCAATGCCCCTGCCATGGGCAGGGACACCCTCCACTAGACCAGGTTGCTCCAAGCCTCATCCAGCCTGGCCTTGAACACTTCCAGGGATGGGGCATCCACAGCTGCTCTGGGCAACCTGTCCCAGTGCCTCACCACCTTCTCCGGGAAGAATTTCTTCCTGATATCTAATCTAAATCTCCCTACTTTCAGTTTAAACCCATTACCCCTTGTCCTGTCACTAGAGGCCCTTGTAAAAAGCCCCCCCCCCAGCTTCCATGTCAGCTCCCTTCAGATACTGGAAGGCTGCAACAAAGTCTCCCTGAAGCCTTCCCTTCTCCAGGCTGAACAAGCCCAACTCTCTCAGCCTGTCCCCATAGCAGAGGGGCTCCAGCCCTCTGCCCATCTTCATGGCCTCCTCTGGATTCACTCCAACAAAAAAGTATCCCTCCCCAAAATTTCATCCTGATTTCCCAAGGGATTGTAAGAGTGAAAGCTGGTTGGTTGCAGGCGAGATAGACGGGTAAATGGCCCTAATTCATCTATGACTCAAGCTTTCTAAATTAATTGCTATTATTTTGATTAGAAAGAAAGATTTGGAACACTTTAACATGAAATGAAAGTAGTTTACGAGAAAGTAATTGAAGCAGTAATCTGTTTGAGGGGAGAACTGAGATATGATTTCAAATTGGGAACAATAAAGGACAATCATGAAGACAGAATGAATACAGCTAGCATCTTTGCAGACCTGGTGAGCAGGGACGTGACATTTGGTGGATGAAGATTTGCTTTGTGTTGTGTCTCTCTGAAATACCTGGCTACCGATGAGCAGTAACAGCCGGGAGTTCTCCATGCTGGTTCATTTTTCAGGCTTGTCACCACCTGCGCATGCATTTTTGAGAGTGGGATGTTTCCCATCCATTGATGAGAGATTCAGAGGGTCGGTGCATCTCTGCGATGTCTGTGGCATCCATCAGTGGGCTGAGCTTGGCTGACCCGCTGTTTGTCACCTCGCTGATTTTAGCCGGGCGCTTGGCATTTCCAAACAATGGTGATTTTTTTACATTTGGGAAGCTGCTGTCGACATCACCCTAGAAGTGGGCTTGGGCATTTTCTTTGATGGGGAAAGCAGATGTGGTGCTGCCACACTTTGCTGCCAGGAGTCTCAGGTAAGACTCAGACCTCCCAAAAGTTCCTGTTGCTTTGTCTTAATCCAGGAAATCAGACTGGCATCTTTCTTATTCCTGCTGGTTAGAGAGACTTAGAGCTTTCATTAGATGCTGGATTTTGATCTTAGCTAGTAAAAAGCAAAGCAGAATCACGCACGCGGTCTGGCAGGGGGACTGAATAGTTGTGTGATATGAAAGGTCCTCTCAGGTGCAGCTGGTGCTGTATGGTTTGTGTAGTGTTCAGCAAGGCCCTGTCAGTGCTGAGGTTTCCTGTTGCTCATAACATTCCTTTACTATTACTTTTCTTTTTTGTCTTGCTTTGTAGCATTTGATCTCTGCTTTAAATTACGTCTCCGGTAATGTGTGCGCTCTGACTATTGCAATGTGCCTTGCTGAATAGGGATCATTCCCTTCCTCAGTTTAAATTCGCTTCACCTTGGCTTATAACTTTACTTTCTGGGGAAAGGAAAGGTTTGTTTTCCTTGGGGATTGCTGGAGATGATGGTCTTTGATTTCTATGTCCGTGGCCTGAAATGGTTCTCAAATCCAGCCTGTCATATTGAAATGATTTACTTCTTCCATTGTTTGAATCTCCCCGTTATTTCTTGCCAATTCCGTGTGCGAGAACGTTCATTCCTGCATTTACCAGGGCTTTCTGCATCTGACTGAACTGGCAGGTTCACATCTGTCTTTCATAAGGAGGATTTTGCAGACAAGAACTCCCTGGAAAGGGATTAAGCTTTTTTGTTGTTGTTGTTGGTCCTGAGTTTGTCACTGCTGAGAGGATAATAAATGCCTTGCACGAGACACACCACGACAAACGCACGTCCCTTTGAGGGGATGGATGTAATTGTCTCTTTGCCCATCGCCACCTATATTACAATTTACAAGTAAAGCCAGCAAGTGCTCGTAGTGCAACAACCCGCGCAGTGCAGAGCAGCTCTGAGGTTGTGGCGGAGGGCTTCTCGGTAATTCTGAGGAAGTGACCAAAATGGATAAAGCAGGACTCTTTTTGTAGACTAAATGTCTTGTCTATGGATCTGGCACCTCCATTTAATATGTGTTTTCTAGTGGTGGATAACATGAGAAAAGTTCTGTCTGTGCACAGATTTGCTTTTCTTAGGTTGCTGGGGGTCTGCTGAAATTTTTAGATAGATCGATAGATAGAGTGTTAGATATAATTTTTTAGATATTCAATATGTATGTTTCCCTCCCTGGCAGCTGAAGTGCCTAAATCCGAACTTCTGCGTAGTTTAGATCTGTACTTTTGCCATATCTACAGGTAAGATTGTCTGAACACCTTGAATGGGTTTGTTGAAAGCCCCATGAAGCAGAGAAACCCTGTTCCCCCAGCTTATAGGTCCTTTGGGTCTGTGAATACATAGGCAGTTGTGGGGCAAAGCAAGGAAGCAATCTGGCTGCCTTTAGTTTACTCTGACACTGATTTTCCTTGGTGGCCTTGGGCAAGTGAATTAACTTCCATGGCATAGCTTTCTCACGTGTGAAAGGTGAATGCTATGTTGGTTTTACAACATCGATGGTGTTTTTGAGGGTTAATTAGTTGGTGTTTGAGGCACAATAGTTTTATATAGGGGTTATTCATCGAGTCCTTAGTCCTTCTTGCTCAGGAGGGTGTTAATTACTGTCTGCTTATTGGGATGACTCCGGTGAGATGAGATTAAAGACGTATGGAGGGGTGTGATTAACAAAGTGAGCCTGGGGTAGAACAGATTTCCTCAGGCAAGAAATTGAGTTGCTGTTGGCCGCTGGCTTTCCTTTCGGCATGTATTCCTGGAAAGACCCCACTTTGGGGAGCACCCCATGATGACCCCATGCTTGCCTGGGTGCTTTCAGGGTCCTCACTCAGTTTCAGGGGTGCTCAGCTATGTAAGGGCAGGAAAGATCTGAAATTCCCTCCCCCTCCTATCTGTGTGGCCAGGTGAGGAAGTCAGGAATGTAATTTCATGCATCATAAATACTAATAATTCCAGGTACTTGTGATTCGAGCATGCACATTAATGTGGTGTGAGCTCTCTCCCCTGGCTGGAGTCAGTGTAATCACACTTAGGACCTGTTTGTCTTGGCGGAGCTGCCCTTATGAATGAGGTAACTTAGGAAAAGACATTCCTTCTCTCATGGCAAACAGCTAAAAATATCTACACTTCCACAGGCCCGGGGAGGAGAGCAGGAGCCAGGGTAAAGCTCAGAGCATGGACCTCCGGAGATGCAAAGCTGTGCTCCTTTACAGATCTGGGCAGGGGCTGCGAATCCCTGTCTCCTTGGGCACATCACCTTGGTTGGGCTGGGGCGTGTGTTGGGACTGGCAGTGCTTTGCTCAGAGCACGCAAGTTACAGCGAATGACCTCTGTTCTTTGCTCAAAACCCTGTTTTGCTTCTCAGTGACTTATACATGGAGTTTACAAGAGTGATGCAAGAGCCCCTGCTCTGCAAATAGCTGTGAGAGCATCTTGGACGATGACTTGCTTTGGGACAGAGTACACAGCAGTCTTGTTAACCAAAGATGGGTTGAAGATTAATATACTTTCCTTCTGTCCTTTAAAAAGAAAATTAAACAGCCGTCCTCTTTGATGGTGGGAAGAAATGCTTGTAAATGCTTAAAGCTAGAGCTGTTAACTGTTTGGACATGCAGGGATGGCCTAATTTGAATGGACCAAGGGCTGGTTGTTGCCTTTCCTCTGTGTGTGTGTCTGTGTTGAAGAGATGTTTTTCAAAATGAAACATAAAAAGCATCATTTCACAACCCGAAGGAAGCTAATGAAGTGATGCAGTTACACCTCCCTGCTGAAGATCTGGCCCCAAGCCTTCCCAGACAAAGAAAAGGGTTTGCTCAGGTAGTGTTTATTATGCAGCGAGAGTTCCTGTTGCCGCTTTTCCCGTGCAGCTGGAACCACAGCCCTGTGTGTTTTTATGTGTGCATGCATGCGCTTACTTAGAAGCACATCATAAATCACGTTTGAAAAGAGCATTTTTTTTTTTTTTTTGGCAGGGGGGACTGTTGGAATTTGGCAATAAACAACTAAGAGAAAAATCAAACCTGGGATTGGTTCAGTAACCAGTTCTGGGAGAAACAGGACTGTGGAGATCAGCATATTTATAAGCGCGGTCGCTGGAATGGGTGTATCGGCTACCTTTTTGGCAAGGCTGAAGTTGCTTGATTATTAAGAATGATTCGTTATTATTTATGTCACCCATCTGAGGCTGCTGTATCTCTGCAGATGTGCCCTAAAGTAGGGAAGGGAAGCACAGGCAGCACAGCCAGGCTGCTTAGGTTTTATTGGGAAACGCTGCTTTCGCTGTAAGAACAGTTTTTTACGGCCAGGCAGCTCCGTCTGTCCTTGTTTTGCTTCCAGGAATGCAAAGGGCTGGGGAGAATGAGAAGTGGGGAAATGCAACTTTGATTGAAACTCTGGGGGACCATGAAAGAGAGCAGAAAAGAAAGCAAGAAGACCATAAAAACACTGTAGTGGGGGCCAGCGAAAGAATGACAGTCCTGAGAGCGTGAAGGGCAGTAGGAGCTGTAGCTGCTCTTTTCTCAGGATGCTTTTTGACTCTTGCTATGAAAAGTCCTCCAGCCTGTAACCTCCACTATGGAGATTGGGTTGAGATTTGTTTTTTTCTGAAATCCAAGCGAATGGGGATGCATTTTTACTCATTTCCTCTCGCGGTGCCTGCAATGGAAAAGGCTGTACCTGTCTATGAGAGTGACTTTCTGGTCCCACTTACTGTCACTCAAAAGCTTTGTGTTAGCCTTCAGCACCCCACAGGGTGTTGGGAGGTGCTTTTATCCTGCCTATATGGAGAACTGAGGCCAGGAGGGATGTAAAGCGTGATCTGCATGAGCACTTAGGTGCTTGCGGGCATCAGCCAGGAACCAGGACCAGACACTGCCATTCCCAGCTCAAGGGCTGCAGGAGCCAAACACCGTGCTGCCAGCAACTTTTCTGCCTCTATGACTAGGGCCTGCTTGAGGCACCCAGTAAGTGTCTTGTGTGGCTGATGACTGAAGCAACAAAATGGTTGTGGGCTTCTTTCCCTGGACATTTGGGCTGTTAGAATCATGGGATCATAGAATGGTTTGGGTTGGAAGGGACCTTAAAGACCATCTAGTTCCAACCCCCCTGCCATGGGCAGGGACACCCTCCCCTAGACCAGGTTGCTCCAAGCCTCATCCAGCCTGGCCTTGGACACTTCCAGGGATGGGGCATCCACAGCTTCTCTGTTGTTGTGGTTGCTCCTCAGAGAAGGCAGTAGGGACCATAAGGGCTGCTGTAAGGGGGAACGGTCCTTCCTCACTTGGGTTGCAAAACTCAAACCCACCCATGTGCTGGTGAAGATTCACAGCAAGTCTCTGCCCTGTGGCTTTTTGGGCTCAGAGCTGTGCAGCTGCTGAGCTTCACCAAGAGAAGGTGGCAATTCCTTCAGGATGTGGAAATTATCAAGCTTTCCTGAGGCTGAGCTGGGGTTTAGAAGTGCATCTCTTGTTTCCTGAGCTCCAGTGACAAGGTTGCAGAGGGTGGCTGTGCGTGCACTTTTTTGATGGAGAGTGGCTATGACTGCTGGGCTTTGCACCGGAGCCGGTGCTGTCAAGAGCATCAGGAAAATTTTGAGGCAAGAGACTGCTGCAGGAGATCCTTCAGGGGTGCTTAGCTGAGCTCGTGGCATTCCTGGGTGTGCGCAGCGGATGCCAACCTTAGATGTCAAAGTAAGTCTAGGTGTGAAGAAATTTAGTGAGGTGCCTGGGCAGGAAATCAGTATTTTTCTTTGTACACTCAGTGTTAAGCACTTATCTTCTCCCTGAAGTGAAATTTGTGTGCCTGATTGCTGTGTAATGAATCCTGCTTTAAGTGATATGCCCATAAAATGAGTGCAAATCAAAAGCAGGCAGAGCCCAGGCCGTGGCACCAAGGTTTTTCTTCTCCTCTACAGCTGGGAACAACCTTAGGGTTTTTTCTTTGCTACGGCTGATGCTGTAACACCCCAGCAAGATCCTTCATGCCAGTGGTCGTGACCGCTCTGGCACTCTGTCTGTTGTAGTGACTGCAGAGAAAGGCTACCTTGTCTGCATCTTCTCTCTGTTTTTCCAGGATGATGCATTTATTTAGGTTAGGTGTCAAGCAACATCCTCTGCTAGAACAACACTGCTGGCTGCCAGAATCAAGTCACCGTTGGTCATACACTGAATGCTTGGTTATTTCAGGCTTTGGCACTCTGAAACATTTAGATGGTGGCTTACAAATGTCGTATTGTGGAAGCTCCCATCCAAACCACGCTATGCAGTGGATGGGCTTTGGGCAGGGGTGGGACTGGGCAGGAGTCATCCCTCAGTAAATGAATAATGTGCTTCTCTGAAACAAAAAAGCTAGAAAGGAAAGGAAATGCAGGTTAAGCAGCTCCAAAGACACAGAGTGAAGATGTGGAGGTGGGTGGTGGGGTCATTTAATCCTGTTACAAAGAAATGGCAGTTCATTGTTTCAAGGTAGAAGTGCAAAAGGTGAATAGAAATACCTTCTTCCTTTGAGGATGAAACCTGTCAGCCTGCTGACGGTGGCTTTTGTACTGCTTGTAGGCAGTAATCCAACACTGAACTGTCTCACAGGTAGGAGATGCTGATGAGAAGTTTTCTGTTTCAAATCTCAGTCCTAGATAATTTGTGGAAGAGCGGGTATGGGACTCGTAATAATGTATGTGGAAGTGACTCTTGGGTGCTTTGTATTTGTCATGTTCACGGGCTGGGAGGTCTGGTGCTGCTGAGGTGTGTTTTGGGGCATGAAAAGGCACTTCCTACAGTCATCTGCACATGCGCACCCCCAAAATCCCCAGTAATGCTTGGAGAGGGCTTCCGGTCTTTTTGCTTTTTTTTCTGTGATGCTGTAGGTTTGAAAGATCCTCTCTTTGCTGGTAGTGGTTGGCTTCATGGCCAAGTGTGATGGAAATCCATTTGGATTAAATTTCTAGTACAGGGTGTCATGTCTGTAAGGATTTGACAACCCAAGTTGTCTCCTCCAGTCCTTTGCTCACTGGATCTTTGGCTTGTCTAGCCGACCTGCGTCAGTGATCTAAAGGTTCACCTTTTATTTAGCTCCCGCTGGACAAATGTAAGTTTTCTATCTGCTGTTCTAACCTATATCCTTCTCTGCCATCCTTATAAGGTTAAAAAGTTTGGGTAAGAGCTCCTGGTCAGCTGGCAACATGATGTCTCAGTGACTTAATATTGACCTTATCCGTGCCACCTTGGAGAACAGAGCTGATCAAAGCTTCGTTGTTGTATCCAGGAAAGGGGATTTGATGACTGAGCAAACTACTGGGACTGAATTAGTTTGGAAGGCTCTGGAGACTGGGGAAAAGTAACGGGGAAACCAGGAATGATTTGTAATAGTACTGTGTCCATGGTGAGCAGGCGATTTAAAGTTGGCTTTGTCAGGATCTTCTCATAGGGATGGAGGGGTAACTGCTTCCCTTGAGTCATGCAGCTGTAAACTCCTTCCAGGAGCTCATTAGTCACCAAGCAGGATGGACAGTGACCACTCCTGACATACTCGATCATGGGATACTCTTCTGGCAATGCACTTTCATGCTTTCCTTTCCATTAGAAGTGTTTTCCTAGTGACTAACCACAGTTTTCCTGATGCAGTTTCACTTAGCCCGTTACTTCTCATGTGTCCAAAGGAGCACAGAAAACAGACTGTTTCTTTGTGCTGTCTAGCAACCTTCGTGTTTTTGAAGCCTGTTTTCACATCTCCCAGGTTCCTTCTCAGTCTTCTGCGATTTATGGTGACAGTATCAGTATTGCCTAAATTAGTGATTGTTCTTTTTCTTTCCTATGGACTCTGTCCTGGAGGTCCGTGTTTCACTTGCAGCCAAGAGCCCCAGACCAGGTACAGTACTCTAGATGAGATCTTACTGCTCTTGAGTGAAAGGAAAGGGTTTAGATCTTCTGGTCTGATGTCCATCAGCCACTTGACATCACTGGTTGGTGTTCACCCTTGTGACCTGCTATGGGGAAAGCTGATTTTCATCCTGTGTTTGCCTAGCGTATGGTTCCTGGCTGACTTTGGTATCTTGGACTTGTGTGTATCTGCAGCCTCTTATGATCATGTTGAATTCTCCCCCTCTCCCTTTATTGCAGTCCTTCCTAGCTTGGTATCATCTGCAAATGTAATAAACATTATCTCTATTCCAGCATCCTGGTCAGCATCCAGGTACTCTGTGTCCAGGAAAATGAAAATATTTTCATTAGAACCGGATCTAGGACTGAGCTCTGCAAAACCCCACTTGATGTATCCTTCCACTGTGAAAAATGAATCATTGATAACTACACTCTAAACACTTTTCCAGCTAGTTTAGTTCCTGCCCTAATAGCGCACCATTTTTCTGTAGTTTGATTATGTGAGGGTCCTGAGAGACACTGTTCTTTCCAAGACGCTGCTGATGTGGAGCGTCTGAATAGGAAAGGTTCAGATTAACAGCAAATTAATCCTGTGGTGAAGGCAAACCATAAATGAAACACTAAACACACAGTGGTCACACTGAAGGCTACTGCTCGTTTGTCTTTCCTTGTTTTCTGAGAAGCAGCACAGCTCTGTTTCTCAAGACCACACGGCGTTTGACTCTAATGCTGCAAGGCAAACAGTGCATCTTTCAGAATATTTCATTTTTGACTTTCATACGGGAGGCACATGAAGTTCTTCCCTCTCCACAACACCTTTCCCAGGACAGGGGAATACTGTGTAGAACAGCATTGGTGATCCCCCACCCTTCTGAATAACTGCACAGTAGGAAGCCAGCCTTGCCTGAAAAATAGGTTTTATTTGTTGTTTGTGATGACATTTTTGTAGGTTAAAACATAGGAGTCAGATTACTTATCACCAACAATGAGATCCAGCCAGGCAGAATATATGATACTGCATATTAATAGGTGCTAAATAAGAATATGCTGTTAGGATACTTTTATAGTGCGACTGCTTTAGCTGTGAGAAAGACAACATTAATTTTCTTTCTACAGCATTGGCATCCCAGAATCCAGCTGTAGCTCACTTCTGATCAAGCTCTACATGAAATGCGCAGACACGTGACTTTTTGCTGCGTCTCTGACTGCTTTCACCAGCCGCATCCATACTATAGCAAACTGCACAGATCCGAGCTGTGGGCTCAAGCACAGCCTGGCATCGTCCAAACTGTTTAATCATTCCTGGGCTTTTTCCGTGGCTCTCTTCCCAGCTAACTAGCCCTCATCCAGGCATGGTTTGGGAGCTAGCGTGGGCCAGCGGCTCTTCCCAGCAAGCAGTATGAATGAAGCCCCGCTCTGTGGGAGGGTGCGAGGGAGAAACTTCAGCCATATGGACACAAGCTGTGCTCTGTGTGTATTGCCCTGAGGGTCAGAGAATGAGCCTTGACCTGTCTTATTTATAAGCATAGATGTGGCAACCACAGCACCCTTACAATTGTAAGAAAAGGCAAAAAAAGAGACATTTTAAATTATTTTGAAAGGTCTCCTTCCACTTGTGCATCCACCAGGTTTGTTTTTAAGTCCAGATGTTAATACTTGCACATAGGTGACTTTTATTGGTGTTCACGTGTGTCTGACTTTGTTTGGACAAAGGTTCTTTTGTGCTTGAGGCTTAATGCTTCATGAGCCATGGGTTTAGAAAATAGTTTTTTCATGAGTGTTGTTAATATCTAATTATGGTGTGGAGGAGGAGAAAGGAAAGTTTGTTGTTTAGCTTTTTGACTCATTAGCTTTAGTCTGTGAGCAGATGAGTAACCCTCTATAAGGATACTTACACATATGGTTCATGACATGACTTGATCTGAATTATAAGCTCTTTACCACCAAAGCCGGGCAAACCTGACAGCTTGCTCCTGCCAATTGTTTGATAAATTGGGACATTCAGTTCACTGACATGGCAGAAAACCAAAAAGGCAAAAAGGTGACTGTTGGATTTGTAAGTGAAATCAGCTTACTTTTGACTGGGTAAAGAAGGAGAGATCAAGTTGAAGGGTGTGGTTATGGGGATAGATGGAAGTAGGAAAAAAAGGGGAATCAGGCTAAGAAGGAGAGAAAAGCAGGGGTGAAGGAAGAGAAACTAAAACCTCATCTTCTTGGCAAAAGTAAACTTTCTTTTGGCTTAGCTTCTTGTTGAAATTTTGCTTTTCTAGGCAGTGGAGAGAGGTGGATGCCCTCAAAAAATAGGTCCTGCTGAGAATCCAGGTTATCTATTGTAGGATGGACTGAACTACCCTGTCAAGGTGATTGTACCTGTTAGTGATACTGGGAATGTCATCATCTGGTTTAAACTAATCTCTTAAAGTTTAGCCTAGGCCTGATGTTAGGTGAAGCACATGTAACATTACCAACGTGTGAGCAGGACTGAAACTTCAACATTTAAAAGTCAAGATAAAGCTGAAGCGAGACATTCCTGTGTGCTTAGTCTCGGCCAAACTTTCTCTTCCTTCTGCTATTGCAGCTAGGATTTGCTACCTTGAATGATATAAAAGGTGGCTAGTAGAAGCATTTCTTGATGCTAAGATGCATTGGTCATCACATACTCCCCACCAGCCATGTTTGATGTGGTACCTCATTTGTGTCAGCAAGTTTGCAGGTGACACCACGCTGTATGATGCAGTTGATTAGTTTGAGAGAAGAAATTCCATCCAGAGAGACCCTGACAGCCTTGAGGAGCGGGTCCATGAGAACCTCATGAAGTTGAACAAAGCCAAATGCAACGTCCTGCACCTGGGCAATCCCCAGTATCTATACAGACTAGAGGGTGACTGGATTGAGAGCAGTACTGCAGTGAAGGACTTGGGGATACCGGTGGATGAAAATTGGACGTGAGCTGGCAATATGCCCTTGCAGCCCAAAAAGCAAACTGTATCTTGGTCTGGAACAAAAGAAGCGTGGGCAGCAGGTCGAGGGAAGTGAGGCCCTACTTGGCGTACATCACATCTCTTTGCAACTCTTCACCACAGATTTAGGGCTTGTTGTTCTTAAATGTGTCTGTTGGGTCAGGAATATAGGCTGGGAAAGCCTGCAAAACCAAAATGCAGAATGAAGAATAACCCACCCTGAGCTGTAAAGGAATCCTCAGTGGGAAACATTTCATCAGAAGAGTGGTTTCTCTTTGGAGTTCAGGTGCATTAATGGTAACCTTAGCCACTGGCCTGTCCTTCCCAGGCTATCATTCTTTGTACTGGAGCTCTCAGTATTGTCTGTCAGTTCTTGCCTTGAGAGGCCATTCCAGGTGTTCAGGAGATACTGCTTTTCTTCAGACACTGTGTACAGAACGGTCCTGAAACAGCCCTGGGTACCGAGGCCCTCTATGTCACACCAGCACCTTTAATGAGCCACATAAAATCCCATGTTCATTATGTAACAGGACAGAGCAGAAGTGTCCTGGGATATTTCCTTTTTGCACAGGATACTTCTCAAAGTTCACAGACAGGTCTCCCTCAAGTCCCCACTTTGGTCGTTGCCTAAAGACAAACCTTCTGTAATGTCCTTATTAGCTCCAGCAAAAATTGGTCCACTCTCAAGATTTACCAGCTCCATGGTTTTTATTAAGGGTTGATTTTTTTTCATATTTCTCATTGATTGGTAATTACGGGGTCTGTCTGTTACAGGTTTCCGGCACAGAATCAGTGTTTATTTTTCTCTGTTGATGGTATCAGGAGCCAAGCTCTGAGCCTTTGGCAGTTCTCTGAATTGCTCATCATCATCTTGAATTTAGTTTTCATGATAATTAGGATGCCTGAGTTGGACAGTGAGAGTGGGCAATCTGATCTAACCATCCACTGAGTAAATTAGTATTTTTCAAGCCATCTGCGTGCCATGAAAACGGACTGGGAAGCTCCTCAAATTGTTAAAGGTGAAGGGAATAAACATGAGTTTTTTTTAACAAGCCACTTCTGAGTGGTTTACAAACCACATCCTGAGTGTCAGCAGGACATAGGTGTGTGTATGGTCATATATAACACTGTAAACAGGGATTAAACAGTGTGTATTTTGTAGATGCACGTCGCTGAAAGTTGCTCCCCTCCTGCTTTTATGGCAAGACTCAAGCCCTGCTCCAGCGCAGTGGGGGCTGGTTTGCTCCCTGGTACCATTTCTGGTTCTCGGTGCTTTCAGATGCCGTGGGAGAAAAGGAACCTCAAACCGAAATGGGGCACTAGTCACAACCAGATGTTGGGCTGCCTTGTGTGCCAGGAAGTGGAGGGTGATAAATCACAGCCAGGCATGTGTTGGGGTGTGACACCCCGCGCACATGTGATTGCCATTAACCACTCGCTTTGCGAGTGCAAGCGAGAGTGAATGAAAATAACAAGGCAGTAAACAAAGAGGGGCTCGGCGTCTGCGGGGCTGCGTGCTGATTTTCAAAGGCGGTGGGGTAAGACGCACTAACTGACATATTGTCTCCGTGGGACAAATGCAAGAGCAGAAAGGTTGTAACTAGGCTTCAGGAGTCAGGGACTAGGGAAAAGAGCATCAACATGAAATAAAAACATGCAAAATGGCTTTATTTAGGTTAATGGTTCTTATTAGCTAGTTTTAGAGAGAGGATTATGTGTAAAATACTCCATTGCTTGCTTATTATACTATTTGTGCTCAGATGGACCTATCTGCCTTTTTTTCCTCCTTTTTTTTTCACCAAATATGTGATCTACAAAAACCCAGAGCCAAATCAAGTAAAATAAACCACGATTCTTGCAAGAATTCAGACAGAAGTTCATCACAGATAGGCAATGAAATAGGATCCTAGGGATAGGGCAGTTTAGGTAGGGAGGAAGCTCCAGAGGGCTCCGGTCCGACCCCCTGCTCAAAGCTGGGTCAGCAGTGAGGGCAGACTGGGTTACTCAGGGTTTTACGGTAGGTAGCATAGAGGATATTGGAAAATGGGACTAATGCTGGGATGGTGTATGTAGCATCATATAATCATAGAATGGTTTGGGTTGGAAGGGACCTTAAAGACCACCTAGTTCCAACCCTCCTGCCATGGGCAGGGACACCCTCCACTAGACCAGGTTGCTCCAAGCCTCATCCAGCCTGGCCTCGAACACTTCCAGGGATGGGGCACCCACAGCTTCTCTGGGCAACCTGTGCCAGTGCCTCACCACCCTCTCCATGAAGAATTTCTTCCTGATATCTAATCTAAATCTCCCTGCTTTCAGTTTATACCCATTACCCCTTCTCCTGTCACTACAGGCCCTTGTAAAAAGCCCCCCCCAGCTTCCTTGTAGGCCACTTCAGGTACTGGAAGGTGCTATAAGGTCTCCCCGAGCCTTCTGTTCTCCAGGCTGAAGTATACAGCTCATGTGCCTCCTGCCACTTTCAAACTGTAAAGTAGCAGAAACTAACCTTTTACTCTTTGTGTTGTCCCTCACACAGGGACAGTTTTGGCTCAGTCTTGAAGGAAATCCAGTGAAAATGTACATTGAGGGATGTCACTGAAGAGTCACTGACAGTGAAGACAGGCCACGCCTGGGGGTTGCCCGGTTAATCTGTGTGTGGGTGAAAGCCTGGTCTGCAATATACTTGCCATCATTTGCAAGATATCTGTAGGAATTAGGCATGGGCTTTTCTTTCTGTGTGCGTGCTGCAAATCTCAGCCTTTAGCTTTGGCTCAATCTAGTTTTAAATTAGGTGTTTCCATTTGAACCATAATTAAAGAGTTTTGAGCTAAGTCCCCTTACCATAGCCACCTTCAGCTGACACTGTTCACACAGACAGGGATACAGCACAGCTGGTGCAGAGTGCCTTAAAACCGTCCCTGTTGGCAATGCAGGGGCTGGGATGGGAAGAGAGAGAGTTAACGACTAGGGAAGGGGCATGTGTCTGTGCACTGGCAGGAAGCTGGCTCCTGGAGGACTGGCCCAAGGGAAGACAGAGAATTTAAGAAGTGATGTCTGATTTGGGGGGTCCCTTAGAGACAGTGGGATGGGACAGCAAGAGGGACACCTGTTAGGGAAAACAGGAGAAGGAAGAGTGTTGGCTGCATGAGTATGTGGGGAATATCTGGGAGGGGACCACACCATTTTGGCAGAAAGGAAAGGAGTCTGGTGGTGCTGAGATCACAGGAAATACTACCTTAGTGTGCAGATAAATAGCAGTAGTAATGTAGGAGCTGAGAGTATAGGAGTATAGGCCATGTTTGGAAAAACATGAGGTTAAGTGCTGTTAGAAACAGAGTTGAGGATGCGTGCTTTAACATAATGGGAAACTCATTACGCATGCATTTAAATATCTTCTCCAGTGCAGCCAGTGTTTTATAAAGGTCATTGGTTTATTCATAGTTTAATAGCCAGAAGGGACCATGGGATCATCCAGAATGATCTAATATGTGTTATTGCATCTTATCCAATTGATTTTATACTAAGCTCAGGACAATAAACACATCCCACCTTGGGGTTCAGGCCTGATTTGGAAAACTCATAAGAAGGACTAGTCACCCATGGCAGTGCTAGGAAAGTTCAAGACATGCACTGTGTGTCTAATCTGGGATGTGTCCAGCCAGTGGTTCTTGCTATGACTCTCTCTGCTAGGCTGAAGCGTTCGCTGGAAGGTGGTAGTTTCTTTCTCCTCATACATCAAGTCATCTTTCACAGGCTCCATGTTGATACACTAAACACCATGCTTGTTCCATTTTCCAGCATAAAGCATTTTTTCAGGTTTTAAATCACACCACTGCCTCATCTCTGAATCTTCTTTCATCCTTTTTGAAGTTAAACCAAATGGACTGCCTGAATTATACATGATGTTCCAGTTTCAGTCTCACCCATGACACGTAGGAGAGGGAACATGCCCTGTCCCTAAAATACTCCTCCCTTTATGCCTTCACATAATGTGCCCACAGTCAGAGCATCGCACTGCCTATTCTTTATCCACTGTGACCTCTGTGTGGGTTTTTTAGTGCTGCTGTTCCCAGTGTACTACAGCTCCTCCATCCTTTACTCCATCAATTTGACTTGACTCCTGCCCTGCTGCTCTGCTAAGTGATGGTTTGCTGCCACAGTTACGTGGGCATGAACAGACTGAGGTCATCAACCCAAACACTCTGTAGCTAACTGCCCCCAGACAGATTTTGCAGTTGGAGGGTATGTTTTATATCCGAACAATTCAAGATTTATTGCTTCGCCTGGGCGTCTTTTAGGGACAGATTTTTTAATCAGATTTTTTGTCTAACTCCATCCACACATGTAACTTCCTACCCCAACACAAAATCTGTGTAGTGTGTGCATTTATTTAGAGGCATTCTGTTCCCTGTGGGTTTTTTAGCTCATTAGTATTACCTTTGCGTTTATTACAGTATATTCAGGGCCTGTTAATTTTCTGATACTGTAGTCCTCCATGCTGGCATAAACTGGCTGGTATTCGATGGATATGCTGGAATTATGCTTGCCTCTACTGTATGAATTATTTTAAATTTGAAACTATGGCAGTGCAGGGCATGCAAAATGTTGCTAAAGTGTAAAATAGCAGCAAGCAGGGAATTTGTGTGTGTGCTAATGGCAAAAGGAATAAATTAAAAATGGTGAGTGATTGTTCAGTGAAGCCTATGGGTGATGAGAAACGCACACGCAAACTCAGAAGACATTTTTAGAAAATCCTAAGTTTAACCATTCAGGCAATTAATAATGGTTCTGTCTGAAGGAAATTTGGATGTACAGTAAATTTGATGTGCAAATCCTTTAAACTTGTATTCATTGTTATGGTTTGTTCTGCCAGGGAGGGTGCATGTGTTTCAAGCAAGTAATGATCATTTTGTCTCAAGCTCCTGTAGAAAAAATATGATCTTTGGAGAGCTTTGAAAAATATCATTAATCATCACTGCTTCCTCTACAAGGAAGAATGGTTTTGAGATTAGGGTTTTGGAGGGGGACGTGGAGGATCTGCTTTATGTTTCCCAGCTCTGTCGCAAACATTCATACGTCTTTAGGTTGTATTTCAAAACAGTTTATCTAGCAGCGCAGTAGAAGCAGAAATAACCACGTTTCCAAATGCAGTAATTTTGTTAGGTACTGAGCCCTTTGTAAACTCCTTTGCAGCTATGGGAGTTCTTGAAAAGACTAAACGTGTTTAGCTGTACCAGGCTCTTACCTTTAACACAGGAATAATCTCTTTGACCATTTAACTTTAATTTTCCCTTTCCTTCCTGTGTCTATTACAGGCATTTTGGAGCAGGGATGCTCTTAAACTACATTTGTGTGGTTCCAGAGAGGACCCTAGCCTTGTTTTTGCCGTTGGGTACAATTGTAATGTGAATCCTAATCTGAAGTCATTTAGCCTAAAAGGAAAAGTCTGGGAAGAGAGTAGTTTAGTAGTTTTTGGATACGTGCAAGGCTGTGGCAGAGATGGGGAGGACTGCCTATTCTTAACCAGCTTGCTAGAGGGAATAAGGACATAAAGTATAGCAAGGAAAATTTGAGTTATATATTTAAAAAATATATTATAGTGGTGAAAAGAGGGAAGTTCTGGAAGAGTCTGAATGGCAATAGTGGGGTCTCTAAAGGCAAGCTAGATTGGATCCTGCTATAGGACCAGTAGGGTAGACCTGATGACTCTGCAAAGCTGTTTTCAGCCCTATTACTCTGTGACCCCCAACTTTATTTTGCAGTTGTCCCAGGTTGATCCAGTGACTTGCTTAAAATCACAGTGTGTTGTTCATAGGGCCAGGGTTACTCTGACTATTTGCCAGTAGATCTCTCCTTGGGCTTCTCCTCAGCAGTGCCAGAATCTAACGCTGCTCTTTCGCTTTGGGACTTTTTTTTCCTGAAGCACAAAACCTACCTTGAAATATGAGTTTTCCAACTGTGAAGGCAGTCATTTGTTTTCACACAGAACTTGAGGCAGGACAGGAGAAGGTGTTTGTTTTTTGGCGACGCTACCCACATGTGATTTTTGGCTGTGTACGCAGATCGTGGAGTGGAAAGCCTTGCTTTCCAGCTGGCTTCACTCTACAGCACAGGACTCCCAGCCAGATTTTTCAGGACGACTTAAATCAGCACAGACTCTGGCTTGCTTTCCCTTGTGCAAATGGGAAGGTATGACCATGTGCACTGGGGGTCTTACCAAAACCTCTTGAGTTAGGTGTTAATGAATGGTGATGAAAGAGCACTGCTCAGAGCACAGAGGCTGCACCTGTGCTGGGAAATAAAACATGCCAAAACCTCTCTGGTCCTGTGGGTGAGTGGCACAGCAGGACTTGCATCTAGCCAGATATTTTTCCTCCAAAACAGGTCAGTCAGATGTATCCCAACTGCCTGATGGCAATGATCCAAGCTCAGGCCAGCCATGATTGAGGAGAGCGCTAGGTGACATGGGCCAAGTTTCTGTCGAGGACTATGTGAACATTTAAAGAGTACAAATGATCATTTGCTAGTGCTTGGACCAATTCCCTGGGCCTCTTTTATTTGCAAGGAGAAATGTAGCTTGTGAGCCTACAGCAGCAGTGCCAGCAGACCAGTGCTGGGGGGACCACGCAACTCAGCTCCGTAGGACACTCTGGAGTTCAATCCTGGGGGAACGGCACGTCAGTATGGGGGAAGCCTGTATGGATGCAGCAATTAGTGACTCCCCCTAGAAATCTGTAGGTGTTCAAACTCGCGACAAAATCTCCCTGCAGTGCTCCTGAGCCTTTGACCAGGTATCCAGCCACTCAGTTTTGAGCACCGAGACCCCATCTCCACTTGTGTTGTGTTTGCTCTGAGAGCTGGCAGTGCTTGAGGTGTGAGCCCAGTGCCCTTCTAAGGCCTTGTGGCTGGACTGAACGTGCCCATGTACGTAATGCACTGTGCTGCTTGGGAAACATGTTGGTTGGGTTGCCTTTTGAGGACAAACAGATGGTAATTGTCAACTATGGACCAAGGCTGTTTGAAGACTTTGAAAGGAAATGTTTGCTCCTTGACAAAGGATTGCTTTCATTCAATCAGATTTGATGGTAATGCTTGTATGGCACTGGAATATTTGAATCTAATATGAAAATCAAATTAAGTTTGTTTTTTATGGTCACTGGGTTATACACTCTGCTGTACTCTTCAGTTGTGTGGCAGGCAGACACGTAGGACCGGTCTCTAAACAGTTCATTGCCTTCAGCATTTGGCTTACAAGTGGGGACTGATGAGGGTGGTGGAGCTGACAGCCCTGTAGCCTGGGGTGGATGTGCTCTGGTTATCACACAATCACAGAATGGTTTGGGCTGGAAGGGACCTTAGAGATGATCCAGTTCCAACCCACCTGCCATGGGCAGGGACACCTTCCACTAGACCAGGTTGCTCCAAGCCTCATCAAGCCTTGGCCATGTAAACTTCCTGCACACATCACCTGCCTGTTATGAGCTTGTTTTGGAAGGACCACCTCTGGATATGAGAGTCGTGCCGTCCCAGGGTAAAGATGTCATTATGTCTTTGGCACGTAAACCGCGACAGCCAAGAGGTCTTCCCATTACTATTGTAATTACAACTTTTCCTACTGGCTACTTGAACAAGGGTAGCACATTCATTTCATGTCATTCATCACTCAGACATCATATTTGTCTTTTCAGCGTAATTTTTGACTGGCAACTGTGCGGTGCTTGAGGCCCAATCTGTTGCTGTTTGTTATATGGCTGTCTGACTGGTTGTGTTGACCCAGGGAAAACAGCAATTCTTGTATCCAAACATTCCTCCCAAGAGGCCAGGAAATGGCTTGGCTCATGCTGTCCTGGCAGTCAGAAACCTCAGCTAACTCCGTTCAAATTCCACCATGGTTACTTCCACACTATGAATGCAGAAGGGCACAACTGTTTTGAGTTTTCTCTATATATGTAAAAAGAAAATTATTCTTAGACAAATAATCTTGAGTGCTTTGTTTGATTAAGCCCTACATTTATCGGCGGCATTTTATCAACTCTTTGCTGCAATTAGCATGAAAGCTGGAGCAAAGAATAAAGGAGGTAGAAGAAGGCTGGGTTGAGGATTAGTTGCACAGGCAGCTTTTAAACCCCCTCCTGACAGTCTATCTTTCCTGGTGGCTTGTGTCCATCTGTGTGCATGTGTCAGCACTAACAGAGCCAGTGTAAAACCTCCTGTTGAGTTTTATGTCAAGGTGTCTCCGGCAAGACTTTAATTATTAATTATTGCTAGGATGAGTTTGTGCTCTCCAGAGTTGGTGATGGACCTGGGAGCACAGCACTTGTAAGCTTGTCACCCAGGGAAGGGAAATACCTGTATTTAGATTGGTTGGAATATTTTTGTCTCAAGAAAGCTAGAGTGCTTGTAAATCTCCGGCTGTTGTGGAAGCAGGGAGATGCAATTTGTCCCGTCTGTGGGTGATTGGCTTGCTGGAGCTGTGTCTCTGGCTCCACACGCTCAGCGCTGATGTGGACTTATTTCTCTGGAACTATTTCTTATGTTGGTTTTCCTGATAGTCCAATCAGGGTCTTCCTTGCTGAAAACCCCCTGATAAATACGAATAGAAGAACAAGAAAATAAATACATGCAAAACATGTCTGTAAGATACATTCTTCTTTAAACAGCTGCAGGTATTGGTCTGAGGGAGCTCCATTAGAAACTGGACTTTGGTTTTTAGTCAGTCAGATTGGGTGGGAAAAGGAGTTTTTATATCAGACCATACCATTACATTTTGCAAAAATGCAATCATGATTAATTGTGTACAAGTTTGGCTCAAAAGCCTTGCCTAGATGGGAATGGATGGGGTATGAGAGTTTCCACATAGGAAGTTATCTTTCATCTCTGCACTTGATTCTAGCACAACCATTACTGGAGTAAAGTACCAATAGGAAACAGTCTTCGAATAGCTCACTAAATCAAATGATTGATATGAGCATGGCTTACGAATAAGTTCCACTCTAATTTTACAGAGTGGTTGTAATGGTATTTAAGAGAGAAATCTTAGGAACCTGAGAGCATGGGGAGGTTAGCCATGCATCTATCATCTATTTTAGATCTCTGTCATTTGCATCATTGAATTGAAATATGGAAAGATTAAAAGACAAAGACTTTCCTTTGACATAAAAAGGAGCAACATTTATGGCTTGAATTTCTCCCGGGAGACTATTTTATCCCACCATCTCTCCCTTAAACCCTGCTGGTCTCCTTGATGGATGGGTTACCCGGTGTAATACCCTTGTACAATCACATGAACCTGCTGGACTCTCTAACACAACCTTTTTGTTCTTTTTGTTTAAAGGGAAAGGAGGAGCATTAGGGAAAGATATGGTAATATGTTTCCTTCCTGTTTCTGGGCAGTAGTGGCTCTAGGCTGCGCCAATAAAATAGTTTGATAAGACTGTTTAACTTGGACTGGCAGAGTTCAGTCTCTTTTCATGCTCGGTGGAGGCTGAACGCTGCTCTCTGTGTAGCTCCAACAAGTCAAGGGGACGTGTACTGCTGCACAAGGGCAGATGGCACAGTGCAGACGGTCCATCGGAAGCAGGTACCTCTGTATAAATCAGTTTTTTGTGTTACAGGCATGGCTAGAATGTGTATGCAGGGACAGTCCAGGGGAGGCCAGGTGAATTTTTTCAGCTGTCTTCTTTCCCTGTGGAACTTTTGAGCATTCATTGTTCTAAAGGGCTGTTCATCTGCACGACACATAGCTGGCAACATCCCTGAGCGGAATCTGTGCCATGGCCCTGTGTCTGGGTACTGTCCCACAGGGCTATCCCAGCTTTCTTTGCTGCAGCCAGGCAGCAGATCCAGCTCTTTTCTTGGCCTGTCACATCTCTGGTTCATCAGACCCCATGTCTGTTGTGCTGCTGCAGACCTGTGGTTGCATGTCCCAGATGCTTTGAGCCCTCAGGAACAGTGCTGACGTCCCAGGCTAGGACAGCTGCTTAGTCTTCTGCGTTTGACCTCTGGACTTAACCGAGTCTGTCTGTGCTGATGAACAAAGTAGTGCCAAAGCCCAGGAGCGCCCGACACTGGAACTCAGTGGACCATCCTGCTGAGGGGCAGAAACAATGTTCGGTGTTGCATGGTCCTGACATGGCTTAGAAGTTAGCCTGGGCTACGTGCTATTCCCAGCAGGTATTTTGGACGGAACCACTCTGTTTTGAAGGCTAAGAGAGTTTAATGGCATTACTGTACCTGGTGAATGGTGTGTTTAATTTCCTTGCATTACAGTAACCACAGTTTACTTCTTCCAGGACGTCTAAGTGAAGGCTAATGTTCTTTGTGTCTTTGTAATGGTTCCAAAGATCGGATGATCTTTATTTTATCTATCACAAAATCTTTGCAGTTCTAAACAGAATACCAGAACGACCACACACATCTCCCTTCCTGGGTTTCCTCATCACTTCAGGCACCCTTTGCGTGAAGGTCAGGGTCTGCTGATGAGGTTATGGTCACCCCACCTACACGTGGGTTCCTTTCCAGATCACAGGCTCTCTCTTCCTCTACAGCCAGGTCCTTGTTGCCTGCAGATAGCTGTAGATCATGCATATTTCGTCTCTGACCTTTCAGAAGAAGGTAAACAAAACATCCTCATATGCCATCAGGAACCCGCTGGGGAAGAAGAATCTTTTCTGCCTCTGAAGGTGACCAGTGGAAATACAAAATCTGAGGGTAGGCATTGTGTCTGTGCACAGCAAGCAGCACCAACCACTTCATTGCCTGCTTGGTCCGCAGGGAAGCAGGAAGGCTGGGTCTCACACTCTAAGGCCAGGAAGAGCCAGTCTGACCATTCGTCTCATCTCTGTCCTTTCCATCCTGTGACATAGATTTACAGGGTGGTACAAGCTGTGTGAGGACCGGTGCAAGACCCTGCTTTATAAGCTGCTGTGATTCCCCTTGAAAGAGTCTGTTTGCAGGTGATATATCGGTTACTGCTCATATATTTCATTAGATGCCTGAGTTTGAATAACATAGCCATTTCACGCCTTTTATCAGCCAACTATACAGAGACTAGACTGAGGATAGGCTTTGGTTTCCAGCTCTGTGAATCTTGGCTGCAAATCTGTACTTAGGTGCCTCCAAAGCTTGTATTGCTCTTGGGAAATTGGGCAGGCAGTTCTTTGGACCAATTGCTGTACAAGCACAAAGATGACATTTCTTCTACATGCTGTGTTTTTTATTAGTGTGCCTCTTTCACAATGTGCCTTACTTTGAACTCTGTTTGTAATAGACTTTCCATTACCTCGGACATAATTGGAAGTGAACTTTTTGTTCAAGAGTGAAGAAAATAGCTTTCATGCAAGATTTTTTGTAAAAATACAGATTTTTCAGGTAATTTATTTTTCACAGAGAAAATTCTGAAGCAACTCAAAGGCAGAAAGCTCTGACTGAGCAGAATAACGGGCCAGTTCTCATCCTCCACTGCAACAATAATTTTGACTGGATGGTAGAGGTGCAAACAAGGTGGCAATGTAACAGACTTCTCCATTGGACTTGCTGATTTTCCTGCTGAACTGGAAGAAAGTTAGGAAGGAGGTTTACCTGAGAGAAAATGAGAGATTAATCTCCTGCCTTTTTCCACTGAAACAGCTAATGCTTTGATCTTTGTACAATTATTTGTTTGTACTCCCACTGTGCCTGGGAGTCATGGGTGTGAATCACAGCCCTCCCCTGCCAGGCTGAGGTCAGTTTTCATACCTTAAAATCTGATATTTCTTCTATCAGCAGTCTACATCTGGCAGTCAACAAGTTAACAACTATTTTTCTCCTCTAACTGTTATGGTCCCATGTAGCTATGAGAGTTAAGGTAATTAAAGTGGATTACTTCAGAATTTAAGTAACATGGATGGTTATAAGAACTGCAATTAATAACATCTCGTCACTATAACCCAAGCAGGTTGTGAGGTAGATTTTATCCTGTGTAGTTGCATTGTTAAGGATTCGTTTTCCTTTGGAGGACTGGCCACTTTTACTTGTGAGCTGTGCGAATTCCGCAGCTTGTGAGACAGAGATGGTCAGTCCCTCCACTGGTACAAACAAGGGTCATGCCAGACTGGAACAGAAATACTTTGAAGGAATGTATTTATGAGTTTCTTCGCTCTTTATAGGGTCTCATAAACCATCCCTGTCTGTACCACCTCCTGGAAATTTGTTAAAGGTTTACTTGTTCAAAAGATGTTCACAGCCTCTTTGTGATGGATTAATCCTTTCATCTGATGATAAGATATCAGGGTTGGTGGGCTCAAGATACCCAATAGAGGGAACAAATACTCTCTGCAATACTGAGCATTATATTCCACTTGAAAGAAGTGGCAGTTTAAATTGAGTGTGTGCCAGATAAAGGATCGGCACTGGGTTCAAGTTACTAGCAGCAAAGGTGTGTGCTAAAGCCTTTAAAAAATGTTTTTAAGAGTCACAGAAAGGAAGCCTAAAAATAGAGGTGCTACAGCATGAAGTGAGTTCCTTGGCTGTGAGTTAGCAATTTCCTAGGGAATATGTAATACGGACCACTCATAAACATGTGTCAGATTAAGATGTGTCTCCATTTACACTTTTTAACTGATTGAATTCAGTCAATTTTGAAGGTGAGGTAGGAGAGATGGCAGTTGATGGGCCTTGCTACCCCAGCAGGCAGAAACTGGACCATGCTTGGCAAAGGCCACCAGAAAGGAAGCGTTGCTGACCTTCCCAGAATGACTGCCCTGGGACTTGACTGGGGTGGCAACCTGGTGAAAATTTGCCAGTGAATCAAGTATTATGAGTAACTGGGATGTGTCAGAGGTCTGCCAGACTGTTAGAGAGCTCTCAAGGGTGTCCCAAGTAGTCCTGGAATAATTTCTGCACTAATTGGTGGGTAGGATTTGATCCAGGATTGTTTAACCCCGCTAACATTGGAATAAGAAAAGCCTTTGCCCAGCAATGTACTACAACAGTGTATCTAGACTTTGCATACTTTCAGCCCAGTCTTTCTGCCTTACTGGCACTATTGCAGGCATTTAACTGAAGTGGTTAAACTGGGAGGCTAGTCAGCCTATCCGTATAATCGATGGAGGGATGAATTAGCCACCTCCCATCCCAGGAAAGTGCCTTCAGTTAGGTGGTGTGAATCCAGGTGTCATTTGAGATAGGCAATGCATATAAAAGAATCTTGATTACATGTGTGAGGAGTGGAAGAGAGCAGACTAACGTACACAAAATACTGTCCTTGCTGAACATTTCACAAAGCCTAATAGAAATTAACATTTAGCTTTAAAAATCTCTTGTTCTCTTAAAAAAAAAAAATCATTATTAAGTCCTGGCAAGCTGCCACAAGCATCCAGCACTTCGTATTCCCACAGTCTTTCCCCTCTTGCTCCCAGACTGCAGCTGCAGGGCAAGTTGCATAAGAGTGTAAGGGTAGGTGCTCAGTAACATCCTCGCTGGGCTAAAACAAAACCCTGGCATTGTTTTCCATGGTGTGCATCTGCTTTTATGTGGCGTCAGGAAAGTGACTGTAATTTGCTGTTCCACAAAACTGGCAGTTACTAGCAGTAGCAAGTGGAGTAACGCTTGAGCTCGCAGCCCCTACTGCTCCCTCAGGGTATGCGTGGAAGCAAGATGATGCATGCTACGTGTTTTTCTACTAGAAAAAGAAATACATAAACCATGCGAAGAACTTTTCATAGTCTACAAGCCGGATAATTTAAGGCTAATGCTGTGTGTTAGAGATGTTCTGCCAGTTAGATGTACTTAAAAAAAAAAACAAAGGGAGGTCTAATAATCTCATAATTCAAAAACATCTATGGAGTTTTTCCTCAAACTTTCCGCTGTGCTCAGGAAGTCTCAGCCCCAAAGCAGCATGTCTCACAGGTTATGACCAAGTGAGGAGAAGGATTTATTTTGAAAAGGGTTTTGTCACTTTGTTCATAGATCCCTGGATTTCAAGTTTATTATAGAATCATAGAATCACAGAATGGTTTGGTTTGGAAGGGACCTTAATGACCATCCAGTTAGTGTTGCCTGGCTTCTGTTATAATCCAAAGATCCCCACATCGAGGTCTGGATCTGTAACTAAATTGTGGTTTTGTTCAGTAAATATTAGTCTGCATTCATCTGTATGTATCTGAAGGGCATTTAGCACTGTACCTACCGTATATGGGTTTGTTCACTCCTAGTCTTTATTCAATGCTATTGATAACCTTTCCGTGTGCAGGGCTTCCAGTTTGGGCATCTCATGCCATCCTGGGAATTGCCACACTAAGCCAACCATGTAGTGGTTGTCTGGCAGTGACCAGACAGTCACTGCCCTTAGAGGCAGAGGTTACCGCCTGCTTTCTGATGAAATTCCTCAGCTTGTTTTATCAAGGCACCGCTATCTTTTTGGAAAAAAAGAATCCTAGACCCTTGTCTAGTTCTCTGCTGTTTGATTACCAAGAGGAAAAGCTGATGAACTGATAAAGAACCATTACGCACTGTTGGATAAGTAGCACTTAGATAAAAAGAAAATATTTTTTTATAGAGCAGAGTTTTACTGCTGTAATTACAAACACTTCTAATTAGACGAGGGGAGCAGATGGGAGTCATCTCCTGGCTGTGTCTGCCAGCAGACACTGAGACAAACCATGGGGGAACATCCAGGGATATGCTGGGTTTGTTTTATCTTTGAATTAGTTTTTTTCCTGGATCACTCTTCTGATGCCTTACAGGTCATCTGTGGAATACAGGATGAGTAACATTGCTTCAGAGATGGGCACAGAAAATCCCCGAAATGTCCGTCTTGGTCAGTTAGTCTCAGAGGAGAAATTACATTCCTAAATCTTGGAATATAACGATTGGATCATATCAGGTTAGTTGTTGTGTCAGATGCTGAAGCAGGAGGCATCTTACTCTTTCTTCAAATATTTGGGCAGTGCAGTGTAGCTGTGGATGTTCTTACTTCCCTTGGTAACCTCCCTTTCCTGCCTGGGCTCCTGCTTCCCAGCCATCCATCTCCTAGAACCATAGAATGGTTAGGATTAGAAGGGACCTTAAAGACCATCCAGTTCCAAACCCCCCTGCCATGGGCAGGGACACCCTCCACTAGACCAGGTTGCTCCAAGCCTCATCCAGCCTGGCCTTGAACACTGCCAGGGATGGGGCACCCACAGCTTCCTTGGGTAAACTGTGCCAGTGCTTCACCACCTTCTCACCAGCTCCAGAGTGTTTCAGAGCCTCTGCCCCTTTACTCCATCCCTTTCTCCTTATTTTATCTTGGATGTCCTTGCCCTGGCTATCATTTAAGTGTCTTACAGTGATATGTAATACTCACCCAGCCACTGCCCTTCGGTATGTAATAGCGAAGACCTCCAAGGGCCTCTTTCATAGAATCACAGAATGGTTTGGGTTGGAAGGAACCTCAAAGATCACCTAGTTCCAACCCCCTGCCATGGGCAGGGACACCCTCCACTAGACCAGGTTGCTCCAAGCCTCATCCAACCTGGCCTTGAAGACAGCCAGGGATGGGGCACCCACAGCTTCTCTGGGCAACCTGTTCCAGTGCCTCACCACCCTCTCTGGGAAGAATTTCTTCCTGATATCTAATCTAAATCTCCCCACTTTCAGTTTAAACCTGTTACCCCTTGTCCTGTCACTACAGGCACTTGTAAAAAGCCCCCCGCCAACCAGCTTCCTTGTAGGCCCGCACATGGGCACGTCACTGAAATTTAAGGGACTATCTATTCTCCCAAGTTTTACAGAATTGGTTGGTGTGACTCAGCTGATTCCTGGTAACTTGCAGGGCAGCAACCACTTGGCTGTGTGTTGGCATCCTGAGCACTGAGACTCTCCTCCCTTGCTGGTGAGCAATTCTTCGCATGAGCAATGCCCTGGCTCCAGATCAGCCACACTTGAAGACACAGTGCTTACTGCTCTGTCAGCATCCTCCTGGGAGCCACACATTGTGACACAAATTTTCCTGAAAAATAGATAAGATGCACAAAAGCCTTTTTGCCAAGCTGTATAGCTTAAATAAATCAAGGACAGCTGTTTTATACTAGAAAAGTAATTTAAAATAGTAAATCTTTCTTGCAGTGTTAAATGTTTGATTAAAATGACTGGAGAAAAAATAGGAATTTTTTCAAAATCTGAAATTTATCTTTACCGTGCTTTGATCCAAAGTGGAGTGGATATACTTAGGGCATTGCATAAAATTTCAGTCTGTAATAAATTTATTCTCTGAAGAGACCAAAAAATGAGTATTCTCTATAATGCTTAAGAAATCCATACGAGTGGGCTGCTTCGCAAAGTACCAGTGCAAGTATGTGATAGACGCAGTCAGAATAGGGGGAATAGGGAAGACCTGAAAAATTATTCTGACCTCCTTATTAATCTTATTCTCCTTTCTGTGCCACCCTCTGTATTGTGTCTTCCTCTTCACTGATAAAGGGACCAGGCCTCAGATTCAGACATCCTTGTGTGCTGCAAGAAAAGGAAACCCAGAGCTGACTCTCGGTCTCTCTCGCTGTAGCCTTCCTAGTCTGGGGGCCTGGCAGATTGTCTGGTGCTTCTCCAGGTGCTGTCAGACCCTGCTTGGCACCCTGGTAGTTATTAGGGCTTTTTTCTCCACTGCCTGCTGCCATTTCTGGAATTGAGGCTACGTAATTGAAAGGTCAGATTTCAGGTCTGGTCATGCTCAGCATGTAAATAAAGGGAAAGTTCTTAATTCAGCAGGATGAAACCCACTCTATATACGAAGGCTGATTCAGATTTCTGTTCCTGCAGTCAACTTGCTGATAGTAGTTACCCATGCTTCCAGCAGTATCACCTGGAGGTGACATTAACGGTTTGATCTAGAACCCATCTCAGTTCCCTAAAGTACACCACTGCTGCTCAGGTGTATAAAGTTAGGGTCATAGTCTCTGGGTTTGGTGGAGATCAGATGCAGCCGGACTGCCAGAGAGCTCCTACAGCTCCGGCTGGCAGAAGGTCCCATGGGGGTATAGCTGAGCATGCTGGAATTTGGACAAGCCTCAGCTCGAGTCTCATCCTCCTAAAGATGCGTTATCTTGTGAAAATGCAGAACTCTACTGACTTTGGGAGCAGGCAGATGAAAGTAACTCTTCGTATCTGCAGGTATCTCTTACAAGGCTTTCTTCCTTTTGATCCATTTTTCTTTCCAAATAGAACACGTAGGGAGCAGACTGGTGCATGCGATGCTTTCCACTGCGCTCTTTGGAGACCAAAAGCCACATCAAGCAGGAGATTTATGACTTGCTGGCAATAGATGCTTCATATTCTATTATTACATTTAAGATGATGAAAGAAGAACAACTGACTTTCATGGCTATGAAAGCAGGAGGAAAACTGCCTGTGGATAGATCAAGCACATGCATCATTGGGTAGAAATTAGGGTGTTTGTAGCTTCAAATCCTGATTTGAAAAGTTCAAGATAGAAGAAAAATATCTGAGTAAAAGATGTGAAGCAGTTTGTAAGATTTTAACTCAGATACACTCAGGAGAATAAATTCAGAGGTAACATTATGATTCATTAACTATCCCTAATTAGGCTCCTAAATTCAAGTAGACAGAATCTCCCCTGAAGGCTTTCAAAGGCACCCACCTTTCACTGTTGATGATACAGGGAGCTTAGGAACGTAGCTTATTTAAGGAGGAATTCTTCGTTAGGTACCTACAGGGCATACATGGGTTGAGTTCCCAGATTAGCTGAAATGGATCTTTTAATAAGGTTATAACATTTCTGGACAGGCAGGAATAGGAGGGATCAGGGGAAGGTGTTCTGCAGCCCTGTGCAAGAGGGGGAGAGGCTAGGAGGGAGCAGTGCTCATGTCTGTCTCTGCCCTGTGGAGTCTCAGTTGGCATTGCACCATCTCCTAAATCTTCCTCGTCTCCTAAAGCCTGGAGAGACCATATACCTGTGGGAGATTTCACTGGGAGGAACGGTGAGACTGAGCTAATTTGTGTTGCATGGGCTTTGTTTCTGTACTGGGATCACTTCCACTTCTGAAGTCACTTCTCTGATTGCAGCTGCCTGAGAAAAGGATGAGTATCTGCTTTTCTCTGGAGGACAGGCAAGATAAAAGGTCGTCTTTGTTATATTTATATTCTTATTGCACAACCTTTCTCTAGTTAGCTGCTGTCAGAAGATGCAGTAAAGGGCGAAGCATCTGGGCTGCCTCAGGAGTAGTCTTGGCAGAGTGCTCCGAAAGTTTGTATGAGCTGCGTCAGGCATCCCAGCTTGTACTGCTTCCCACCAGCCCAAAAATCACTGGAGAAGAGACGGATTTCTGCTTTGGGCAGTGTCTGAAGGGAGGGGCAGGGAGGAGAGCCCTGGTGCAGGCTGTGGGGTCGGGGAGGTGTAGGTGGCTTTGGTTATGACAGGGCTGTTTTCCCAGACAGTCTCACTTGATTTCCGCGTGGTGCTTGGAAGTGGACTTACTGTAATTGGCGTGAGTCACTGCCTTCCTTTCCGTGGTTTGGAACCACTGCGCAGGGAAACCACGCCTGCAGCAGCCCCAGTAACTCCCTCTTGGGTCTTGCATTCTGCTTCAGGATTGCAGACTGTGTCGCTGGTGGGTGAAAAAACTCCCTATTAACATGGCTGAGGGAGATGGAAAACCGAGGCATTGGCTGCTTGTGTTCGTTAAGCCTCTGCTCTGTCGTTTTTCTGAGAGTGAAGATTTTACATGGTAGCTGGTTGATCAAATCCTAGCTTTCAGACTTGGGTTCTGTTGCACAAAGTCCCTCCTTGCCGTCCCCTGGGACACTTTACACTTTCTGTGTAAACTGCACCATACTTACACTCTACATATGATACCGGATGCACAGAGATATGGTATGGCTTTGCAGCCAAGGCATGGAGTTGATGTCCAGTGCACTCAGACTTTCACGTGGGAATGCCCAGGCCATCCGACTGCTCATAGAATCCTAGAACCATCGAATGGTTTGGGTTGGAAGGGACCTCAAAGATCATCTAGTTCCAACCCCCCTGCCGTAGGCAGGGACACTCTCCACTAGACCAGGTGGTTCCAAGCCTTATCCAGCCTGGCCTTGAAGACAGCCAGGGATGGCTGTCATGGAGACATTTACGAGCTGTAGGATCTGATGATCTCCTGTCAAGTAATTATACCTATATCTGACCAAATGGCTCCCCTTCCAGATGAAGGGGGAATGCCCGGTGGTGGGACAGGGATTGAAGGTAGTCTTTGGATGTCTGACACGATACATGGGACCATGAGAAGAAGCCAAACCTCTTGCCATGTGCTGCAAATGTGGTTTTAGTTTCTTGTAATGGGCACATCTAGCACTGAGCTAGACAGTGGCACAGACAGCTTGAAAAGGCTTCAACTTGCTCCTTGGCCATGTCTGATACCCTTGGGAAAAAGCCAAGGGGGTACACTGTGCCTCAGTTTAAATCAGCATCTTCCACCCCCATGTTTCAACACAACAGTGGTGTTACTGTTGTCACCAGGTGCAGAGTCTTCTTATATATGGGTTTTTTTCTTCTGCTCTGTGATTATATTGTGATATTTTGTGGTCTGATGCAGCCAAAACTGGTTATTTTAATAGATGTTGACTGACTGCTTGGTGAATTTAGGTTTTACAGTACATAAAACACTTTTAATTCTGCAGTCTGAGAACGCCATATACCTTACCTATGTGCTAAGGATTTGCTTTCTTGTAAGAGTTCAGAAACATGGATGATCCAATTTCTGGCTGGATGCTATGCATTTTCAAGTCTCAAACAAAAATCCTTCAGAACTGTTGCCTCCAAAAACCTGCAATAGTTTATATTGGGTGTTTACTGAGGGTACAGGGTTTTTTACTATTTGAAAAATACGTTGAGCATCAGCAGTTCCTGGCCCCAACCTGCCCAGATAAAGGGCTTGGTTGTAATTTTCATTGGTGAGGGAATCATGTTTTGTTCAAATTGCATTCTGCTTCAAGCATTTACAGGAGGATTTGCTGAAGGTCCTGCAGATCGGTTTTAATCATACTGAGGTTATGGGCTGGAAAGGCACAAGTGACTACGTAGCAGAGGACTGGAGGATGACAAACCTCCTGTCTCTATGTTCTTAACCCTGAACTTTCATTGATCTCCCCTCCAGTGGGCTCATCTGTATATACAGTGAAGATGGAGGTCCAGGGATACTTGGGTCATGGGAGTGAAAGTCTTTAAACATGTTTAGGATTGAGCAAGCATCAGGAAACACCAAATGGTCACATTAGCAGAGAGAAGGGGATGGTTTCAGTGTGAGGGAGCCTGAATTTGTTTTCTTTTTTTTTGGCACAGACTCCCTCTGGGAGATTGGACAAATCATTTTGACATTTAAACGCATTCAAAACTCTGTCCCTGAGCCAATTCCCCATCTGTAAAATTTAGGGACTATAGCAGTCAAATGTTTGGATTAGGGGAATAATATATGCGCTTAAATTGAAACACTCAGCAGCATACTGAAATCGAATTCCTTGGAAAGGGCAATATTCCTCCGCAAAATAACCTCTTGTGACAATTAGCCAAACCTCCAGAACTGAAGTGTTTAACACTAGATAGATCTAAAGAGTGGAAAACGTACAGCGAGTGATCTTGATAAAGAAAGACGCGAAGAGTCGACTGGTCTTTTCAGTCTCTTAGCACAGTAATTCAGAATTTTGCTGCTTGTGGGCACAGTAACTTTTTTCTTTTCATCAGCCCTCAGATTTCTGGCCACACAAGAGAGTGCTTGTGTGAAAACCTCAGCAGAAGGAGTCTCCACCAAGTGCAAATAAGGATACTGTCAGCAGCACCAGCGTGTGCCTTTTCACACTGTCCTGCCAGCCGCTTGTACCCAGAGCTGATGGGTCTGCTCTGCCAGTGAGAGCACACCTCAGCTTTGATTCTCCTTTGCCCCTGTTCCTGAGGGGGTGAAGCTGGCAGGCAGTGGCGGTGAGGTTTTATTGTGGGATTGATACCATTAATTCATTGCAAATGGGTATTGCAGGTCTTGGGCTGGGAATTGGTACAGATTATTGCTAGTGTGATGTTGATTCAGACAGATGAGCAGTGGGAGCTGGTAGCTGGTACACAGAGGAGTTATATAAAGACTTGAAAGCCTGTAATGGCAGAGGAATGAACGTGCTGATCCAAGAGTTCCCTGGAGGGTTTATAACCTAGAACTGCCTTCTGCAGGTGCCTCCGTGGAGTGTCACAGCAACGGTGACACTTGGCTCTCCAGATCCAGTCCAGGCTCAAATGGAGTCCAGGCGGTGATGTCCGAGTTGGGCTCTGGGGTTGGTGGCAAAGTATGTTTTGCCACCTGGAAAGTTACACCTCTGCCTGCACTGCTCAGCTGCATAGCCCAAATTACTGGAGAATTTTATCATTTGGATAAATATCCACATCACAGTGCTGACTGCTACCCCCTGAGAGATCAGAGGTGCCCACAGGAACTCATCTCCTTTCTTCCCGATGATCCCAGCTCATTTCGTGCGTGCATTTTAAGGTGCAGGGCTCCTGACTATCAGGCGTGTTAACGTTTTGATTGAAGGTCCCGTTTCTTCCCCTCTTGTCCACATATATCACTTGTTCTGCTGGCTGAGTTGCTTTAACTGCTCCGCTTGATTGAATGGAGCAGGCCAAGTGCCAACCCTTCCCTGCCAGAATTTCTGTGCTTAACACTGAGATAAGACTAAAATCCCAGGTACTTTTTTTTCTGATGGTTTTAATAACAACTTTCCTTGACACCTTGCTGCATTTCATGCCATGCTTTGTGTCAGATGCGTTCCTGTCTGGACAATTTAAGGAGGGTTTTTCAAAGGAACCAGATGTTTAATCTCTTTTTGTGGAGTTGGCTGCCACACAGAAGCTAACTGGAAATTGTGAGGTGTTTTGCACTTGAGAAAGCGTTTCCATTTTACTGTCTTTCTAAACCAAGCCATCTAAGATGTGTATTGGTTTAGCATCATATAAACGAGAAAAAGAACAGACTTGCTGCATGCCTCGCTCTATTTACTCTTTGCCAAGATAGGCCTTTCCTGGAAAAATGTCCTCAAGATGTTTATGGAGTCCACAGAGAAAAATGGTCCCTTGAAATGGAAAAAAACGTAGGTTCATGTGCTGTAGACATCCTGTGTTGCACTAAGTTGCTTCCAGAGTTTTAAGGGGGTTTAGTTGCTGAAGTTAAGACAAGCACCTCTTAGGATTTTTGAAAGTACCAAAGTGCATGTTAATCACAGACGTTACCATAGCTGCTTTTGGGAATCTCTCTTCATAGCTGCCTGGTTTTTTTGAGCACCAAATGCCTACTTGGTAGTCATCTTACTTCCTCAGCCATCCCAAAGGGATAACAGCGCAACCCTACCCCATTAATGTGCTGTGATGATAATTAGTCTCCATGAATGCTTCCCTCTGAATGCTTCTGCATCTCTGCTCTTCCTTGGGATGCTGTTGGCCAGTTGCTGACTGATTAAGCAATGATTTGCTTTACCCTGACTCCTCTCCCGGTCCCACAGGTAACATTTGTAAGCGGTGGGGGCACAGCTGCCAAGGTGGAAAAGCCATAGCCCAATTCCCTGCGTGTGCTCAGGAAAAGAGCGTTTCTTTCCCTGACCTGGCTCAAACATTTGTCTGGTGGTGTCACCTTCTTGAGGAAAGATGCAGGTCCACTCAGCCTGTGTTGTGCCCCAGAGGTGGCCATGAATACGGGGAGGTGAAAGGAGATGTTGATGAAGAAGAGCCAGTGTGAAACATGAAAGACTAGACCAAGTCTGCTAAAATTTTGTCTCTGTGTTCCTTTTGCTCATTTTCTTCATTGAATGCCTACCAAGAGGTTACTGGGATGCAGTTTGGGTGACAACTGTGTAAGGGAAAACCGACTTGTGACTTTTAAATGCCTTTCAGGTCCTCAGCCTGAGATAACAGCAAAAGGGGTCTTTAGTTTTGGAGGGTGCTGAGCCCTGTGCCCTCTGAATATCATGTCCCTTTGGCTACTTCAAATTAGGCACCCAGAACTGCAGTTCTCCCCGACTGAGTGATTTGCAGGATAATCTCTGTTCTACCCACCTCCTTCCCAGACTTTCTGCTGTTTCTCTGGCACAGGTATTCCCTTGCTTCTTATTCTTAACAGTGTTTCTTTCCCTGTCTTCCCATCAGAGGACAGTTGCCAATTCAGGTTTCACTAGAAACTGCTGTGCCAGCTCTTTGATATTCAGAAGCTGTGGGGGGTTTTGTGTCTGTTTCCTGACCTAGCATGACTCTACTAATAACGCGAGAACTTCAGCGCTGATATTTGGCAGCCTAATACAGGAGGTCAGTCAGTAAATATAGTTACCATTTTCTTTGCCTCAGCAAAGACACCAAGTCGAACGCAATGTAAACAGGGTGGTTGGATCGCTTCCCCCACCAGTAATATTTGTAGTTACGCAGGCAAATTTAATGGGCGTGATTGAATCTCATGCTCCAGCTTGGCAGCTGATTAGCTGCAGGGGGCGGGCAGGAATTTCCTTTCTGTTCCAGGGTTGCACTCTTTCCAAGTCCTCCTTCGTGCTTCTGCCAAGGATCTCAAAGTGGTTTGCATTTTTAATTACGCTTCTTCATGCCCCTGTGAAAAGTCGAGATGAGAGATAGCATGACCGGCAACGGGGCAGTGGGGAAACTGAGGCACTAGGAGGTGGCAGCCTGCTTGGGACGAGAGAGGCAGTTGTTGTTAGACTTGGAGAAAGGAGAGCTGAGCATCCCAGAAATATTCTCTTGGGGTTTCTGTGGGTCTGTGAACTTGTGCCTAGTTCTCAACAGTCTGTGTCTTTAACACACTAAAGACTTGGTTGTCTTCAGGGATAAAATGGTGCTTTTATGTATATATTCATATACAGTCACTGACAGGGAACATGTATCTTCCTCCTCTGGAAACTGTAATTTCTTTATTTTTGTCTTTCATCACTATTCCGCTAATTTCTGAGCAGAATGGCCTGTATATGGGTTTTTTCTCTTTGTATGGAAAAGCACTTTGCTCTGAAATAGCTTCAGGTGTTGGCTGTGGCTGAGAGCTGGTGCAGCTCTGTAAAGGACACACTTTGTCCCTACAGGGCAAATTAGTGAATTTACTGTGTGGGATTCACCTTCAGTGGGTGTACACGAACTTTGATTTCCTTACCTGGATGTACAGCTGAAGAGCTGGCCTTGCAACATCAAGGAGGAGAAAATACTCTTCTTAGTAAGGCAGACTTTGGTCCAAAGAAGAGACTGTAGATGTCCTGACAAAACTGCCACTTCTTCACCTACCTTGCCTGCATCTTGCTAACGCTGTGGCTGATGAAACACAGAGAGCAGCAGGGATTAGCTGAGCCTTCACCCTCCTTCTCAGGATGGTGGGAATAGAAAATGGGCCTTTCCCAGCTTAGTTAAAGCCTGAAGACCAATGGGGAACAGTGTAGTATGGGAAGGGTTTCTTACTTTTGTGGTGGATGATATAAGCTTTAATTTTTCACACGAACGGCATCCTCCAGAGTCTGGTTTTGTGAATCTGGAGTGGACAGAAACTTCTGACATGCAGTCTTGAGACAGCAGCTTGGTAGCTGAAGAGGGGCAGTGATTCAGGCATACTCTATAGTCCCCATTGATGCAGGGCATGCTGTCCAGCCTGCTGTCTTGGTAAGAACAGAGGTGTCTAGCTGGAGCACACTGAAGCTTAGGGCTGAGGCCGGAGCCTGGCTTACTAGGCATTTCAGTTTCTAAGATAGTGTCTAAATAAACTGTCTGAATCTGACCCTTAGTCTAGTCTCAAAGCTTAATTGTAAATAAACAATATCTTAATCACGTTATAGTTTCCAGCGTTCTCTCATTGAATGCCTCTGTGCTGGCGTTTGCAGAGCATTCATCATAGTGGTAAATGAGTGTCTGTTTGGTCTGCACATGGTATAATTAAGTATCAGCTGAGCCCATGGAATAATGTGATAGTTCTCGTTCTGACCAGCTGAAATAACTCACTCTAACAACTGCGCTCTTCTTACTCTTCTCTTTCAGTTCCCAAGAAGCTTCTGCATGAAACCCAGCCAAGACCAACCAATTACCAAGTGTTTCAGAAGCCACATTTTCCACTGCGGCCAAGAGTGTTTGATCCCAATGTTGTAGGGGACGGCGTGTTCCTTTCTGATGTCTCTCCTTCTAACATAGGGCGTGCTCTCCCAGGTAGCTACGATATTGCGATGTCGGCCCAAACCTAACTGTCGTGTGGTAACTGTTCCCTTCTATCTCCCCTTATCTGGGTTTCTGTACTGTTCCCAAATCCCATCCATGTCATAGTCAGAAAGAGAAGCTTCAAGGCATGAAGGCGTTAGATGTAGTGCTTGAGGACATGGTCTAGTGGGTGTGGTAGTGTTGGGTTGATGGTTGGACGGGATGATCTTAGAGGTCTTTTATAACCTGTGTGATTCTGCGATATGGCCACCGGTGGACTGAAGTGAACTGAGAAACTCACACAAGCTCTCTTAAAATTGCAGTCACAGCCAAGCATGTCAAAACTTATCACAGAAATACTGCGCAGACCCATCTAATACAGCGGGAAGGAAAAAAGCAGGGCAGAGACAGTAGATCTGCCTCATGGGACAGAGAAGTTTTCAACTGAGCTTTGAAACATGATGCTATTTTCATAAAATGCAAAGTTGAGATATAAATGAAGTAAAATCTTCGCTATCTATAGGGATAGGTGAGTAGGAGGAAGGGATGGTATCTGGCTAAAGGAAAAGCACAGGTGAGCACGTATTGGGTTAGTCAGTGGTTTTGCGTTGTTTTTCCCAACAGGCAGGAGGTGGTATGTGACATTACTTCTGAAATTCCCAGCCGGTGGTTCCAGAGATTCAGCTCTAGGGTGGGTGTGGGGGGAGCTACCGTGTCTCTGTCTACACTCCTAGCAAAGTTAATCTACATCTTGGGTAATCAATTCACAGATAATTAAGGGTCAGCAATAACAGATTTGTCAGTTTAGAGGCCTTACTAAAAAATTGTCAAGGAAAAGAATTTTGGGTCAGCCCAACATAAGGTTTGTGATCCTGGTGATTCTTAAAGACACAGGGGAACTGTTTGAGTGTCTGGGAACAGTTAAGGAAGGATGGTGAAGAGAGAACCAGTAGTAGGTGAGCTGATTAGGCATAGATGAGGTCTTTAAAGCTAGCAAGGAAGAAAGGGGATGTCTTTCAGTATGATCCTGGAATGAGTGGCAGACCGAGGAACCGCGTAAGGTAGCAATGCATGGCCCTGGTGAAATTGTGTTTGTTTGTTTTTTCCCTCCTGCATAATACCAGACATTTTCTGGCTTCTCTGTCTGTGCTTGTACAATCCTGCCGGTGATAAAACCAGTTCTGTGGTTTTGTGGTGCTCTTTGCCGGAGTATAGTGTATGCAGACGAGTATTCATTTAAAAACTTGTTTGATTGCATCTGCTCTTTGGACGAGCCAGAAGTGGAACTATAGAAAAAACAAAGATTGTTCTTACCTTTCACGTGGGAGGAGTTATGCCTTACTCTGTCTCTAAACACACTATTGTTGCACAGCATGGTTTAAAGGGATGCCCCATACCCAACAGGAGTGGATCTAGCACATGTACAGGGAAGCCCCCACTGTAAGTATAATTTAAACCTCAGTCTTAGTGAGGTCCTGTGAGTGTATCGACAGTGAAGGACAGGTGGGTTGTCACTAGCCCAGAACTGGACATGTGATAGAGGGTGGCTCAGGGGCCCCAAGTTCATATCCTGCCAGCTCTGTCCAGCTGCAGTCCAGCCACATTAACTGGATGAGTTGTAGAAAACTCTCAAAGACCTAGCAGAAACCTGGAGCCACCTAACCCAGCCGTCCTCTTTATGATGAGATATATGCTTGTGGAGTATATATGAGATTGTATCCTGGTTCTGCCCTTCCTTTTCAGTGATTGTAAAGGGATTTTAGATTAACTAGTTCAGCAACAGACTCAGTATGTAGATGTCTTCAGCAGGATTCAGTTACCCCCATATTAATGTGTCATTTGAGATGATCTGGGGTGTTCACCTGGGTTCTGGATGCTGCCCTAGATGGGTGAGAGTTTCCCCTACATCCCTTCTCATACCTGCCATCTCTGCCTGGATGTCCTCCTGACCCTGGGGTGTCTTAGATGTCTGTGTATGAGCAAATACATCAAGCTTTAAGTGCCTGTTATGGGAAGAGCTGGATGACTCTCTAGGCTCTGTCAATAAGTAGCAGGATGCAGTTGCCTCAGTTTAGATGCATAGTGCTACTTGAGATGCTTTGAAGTATCCAGGACATCTCTCAGAGACCCTTTTACGCGGCTGGATTTGCAGGGAAAAAGAGACAGATCAGGCAGCCAGTGAACACAGACCGTCTTGCGTCGTGGCTGCTGTCAGAGTGCCTTTGCTTGCGTGGCACTGATGGCATTATCAGAGGTGGACCTGACAGCTTCCTGCATTTAATACCTGCAGATAAGCGGAAGCCAAGTGCGAGTCTGTGATTTTACGGTGGTGGACAGAACCAGACACCCAGGGAGAGGAGGCTGAAAAACTGTAATAGCTACAGTTAAACAATCACATTGGTGATGGAGCTGGATCCTGTGCACCGACTTTTTCGTGTGTTTAAAACAATTCGTGTTTTGTGAGTGGTGGGGGTGTCTGCAGGCAGATCAAGGTGCAGGGAACACTCAGCAGCGAGCTGATAAGGTCTGAAAGGGTCTCTTTGAGCCTCCTGGAATTAGCTGCCTCCTTAGCTCCAGTCTTCAACAAATAAAATCAAATCATTAACCCGTGTTCACTCACCTCTCCAGCGGGGAAATGGTGTCTGGGTGAAACACAATACGAGCAGGCTTCTGAAGGAAGTCATAAACTCAGGTCTGCCCTTCCCCAAGAAGGCTGGAGAGAAAGCACGTCTGTTTGCCAGGTGTGGATGGATCACTACAGCGAGACACCGGCAGAGGGTTGCCAGCCCTGCCTCTGTTTTCCAGTCCTTATTGCAAGCTTAGCTGAGCCCACTGTTGATAAAGGCTCCTTTGATTTACATAAGAGAAAAGAAACCTGATTATACATTTGCTGTAGCGTAGGTGGGTGTGTCAAAGTGGTGACATGAAAGAGCAGGAGATGGGGGAGAGAAGATGGTGCCTGGATGCAGACAGGGTATGTGCTCAGCTGAAGCTACCTGAGAAGGTTTAGTTGCCCCCCAAAAAGGGTCAATTTTGGGTGGCTTGCTGTTGAGCAGCTCCAGATTTCTGAACACAGATGCTGACCCGGTGGGGATAGGACGGGATAGGGCTGGGACACGTGCCTCATTCCTCATTCCCTTTCTGTTTCAAAGCAGAGAAGAAGAAAGGGAGATCGGCCACCTTCTACCCTCCAGAAAAGACCCCCTTTCTGCTTCCTGTGGATGAGACACGACCGCCGGCGCTCAACAGCAGCATGGAGCCCGTGGGCGTTAGCACAGAGATGGCGCTGCTCAGCAACATCCTAGCAGCATATGCCTTTGTCACAGGTAGGTCTTGCGGCTGCCATCTCTCTGGGCTCTCACAAGCTCTTTGGAGACTCAATTGAGCCTGCATTTCACAGACACCTAGGGCTAAATCTGCCTCTTTCAACTGTTTGTTTCATTCATCTCTCAGCAAATTCTCCCTTGAAAGACCTGACTGGGGCAGCTCTAGCAGACAGTATATAACTGGGTTCATTGTGCTCTGCCTTCCCCTGGATTTGCTCTCATCTGAAGTTAAATACAATGTAATCTTACACGTGGTATTATTCCTAATGCTCCATTTTCCTGGAGATCAAAGCCTGGCTCATTAGGGAGGCAAGCTTGTTGTCTTGTAATCTGGAAAATAAGCAGCACTCAGATCATTACCCTGTTTAAGAGAATTTGGCTTATCTTCAATAGAAGTGTGAAGATGAATTAACTTGAGAGTCTGCTTAATTGTATATTTAAATCTAGTTTAGAGTGAGATTTCCTTGGAACAAAGTTTATCTTTCACCCACATGTATCTTTCAAGTAGCAGGGGAGAAGTCTTCTAGTAAGATTCACTTTAAAAGTTGAAATAAAGATTGCATGCACCCCTACTGAGTGCTTGGGGTCAGTACCATTGATAGCAAAAAGTACGGTACAGACTGATGGTACAGTGCAAATGTGTCCCATCCCACAACTGCATGAGGTACCTTGTCAGCAGTAGGGATTGCTTACAGAGTTGAAGGAACTAACCCCCCAAAAAGGAGGAGCATTGGCTGAATAGCATCAGATGCATTAATTCAGCATATTTTAGGCCAATCTCTGCTGCTTTCCCCAGAAAGAGGGCCCCAATTTCTGTGTAACTAGCTTCCTGAGGCAGGACCTGCTGTTTGTGGTCGCTTTTTCTTATGAGATTCCAGGGTGTTCTCCATTTGTTTAATGAAAAGTTTTAATGCTTATTACCTTGCAATGCTCATTGCCAAGCAATATGACGTTGCTAGTAATATTAATGTGTTGCCCATTTACTACATACTCTTAATAATTCTGTGTACTGTGGCCAGTCTGCCAGCACCACTGTAATGCAATTATGCTATTCTGTAGCACTGAGGTCTATACAACTAAATTTCTAATATTTGTGAGCTAGTTTTTCATGTCTGTGTGCCGTTCAGTCTTGCTAATCCATTAAATACTAACCCATTCTTGGTGCCATGCTCTTGCTCTTGCTGAGAAACCACCATGCTGCTGCAGACGAGCATTTGGATTTGAAACAACTAACTTGGGCTTTGCACTTTGGAATCATTGAGTAGACTGGCAAGAGTGTTTGTGCCCATTTAGTGGAGGGTCCTGCTAGAAGGACCATGAATGGTGCATGCAAAGTTCTGCCCTTCCAAACATCCAATGGTGGCATCAGGTTCCGTCTTGTCATGACACCTTTACGAAGCCGGCAGCTTAAGTGGAGTTAGTAGTGTTGTTCACAAATGATAGCTGAGTAGAAGATATTTTTCTTTCATGGGCTTCTCTAAGGAAAGATTAGACAACACAAACTTTAAAGGAGTCTTCTGTCTGTCACACTTCTCCCCCCTTTTACCTCCAGCTGCCATTTTTTGACCTGAAAATGTGTACGTTCCCAACTTTACTATAAAATAAAACGCTGTTAATATTATTTTTCCCCTCTGAACAGTAATGGGCAGCAGAAGGTTGTAGGATTTATGGTCAGGGACAGTTGCGGCTAGGATTCAGGGCTGCTGCTGATGCCCCATGGACTTTGCTTCCATTTACCACAGCAGACCTCTTTGACCCTGCATTCATTTTGTAGGGCACAAGGCCTCAATTCATCCCCTTCACAAGGTGTCAGTCTTGGCAGGAGCCTCTGGATTTTACTGCAGCACAAGTAATAAATAAGGACGGCTTTAGCTGTCTTGTTGCTGTGGGATTTGCTTGCCCTCTCATGATGTGGTCTCCTTGTGATGTGTTCACATCCACTGGATGTCAACTAGGTAAAACTCACTTTGGTTTCCAGTGGTGAGTTCAGGAGCCTGTTGCTCATGTTTTCCTGTGCACATAACCATGGCTGATAGATGAGTGTTAGTCTCAGAGACATATATGTTCAGGTCACTATTTTTAAAAAATAACTGATGGCTGCCCCACAGATTGAAACAGCAGCTGCCCTAAACCACCTTTATCTGCTGCATGTCATTTAGCCTTCTGCTTTCAGCAGAGAAGATGGATTTGGCATGATTTATTTTGTTATACTTGAACATGGAGAGGTTTTAGATTACGAGTTCAAAGACAAGCTGTGTCACAAGGCACAAACATCATCTGTACAAAACCAGAGCACTGCAAAGCCATCCCCCTTCATATTGCAGCTTTTGAGCAGCAGGACAGTTGGAAATTTTTGTGCTCACTCGGGTTTGGGACCCTGAAGGCGGCTTAAGCCACAGCAGCTGTTGTCCATAGAGGAGCCATTATAGCAGCTCAGGAGAGGCAGGGTGTCGGGCGGCCAGGGAGGGATGGTTCTGGTTCACACATCTTCCCACCACTCCTGACCACAGCCCCGGTGCCAAAGGGAAACGTTAGTGCAAGAACTGCTCTGTTTCTTAACACTAAACACGTCCCTCAGGTAAACTCTGCAGACTAAAAGTGCTGTATTCGGGGCTTCCCAGTGCTGATGAGTTGGCTCACACCAGGACTTTGGAAGAAAAAATTGTAAATAGGTGAGGGCATCATATAAAGATGTTTTTTTTTTTCTCTTGGGGTAGAAGGTAGTGTATACCCTCAGACCCACTGCAGGAAAAAGAATCTACGGGCACTTGGTATTTCATTGGCAAAGCGTGTGCTTGAAAGGGTGATCCACTCCGCTACTTTCCCTGCCTCCTGGCAGTGGGACGTCTCTTAGTCTGGGGAGACCATCCACAAATCCCTAGTATGCCTTCTGTGCACGCGGTAGTGTTCACATTTTCTTCACAAAACGGCAGGTTTGGGTGTGCAGCTGCAGACGTAGAGGCTGCAGGCTCAGTCACTCCCACTGTTGGCACGTGCAGAGTCTTGCAGTGCACAGTGGAGAGAAGCACCAGTATTAGCAAAAGCCTCTGTGCTCATTTCCACCATCTTTTTGACTGATGTTCCCATACAAAATTTGAGTGAAAAATCACAGTACAGCAGGAAGCAGAGCCTCTTTCCGTAGTGTTGGTTTTCACCATCAAATCTCTTTGCAGCTGTTAACATAGAATCACAGAATGGTTTGGGTTAGAAGGGACCTTAAAGACCACCTAGTTCCAACCCTCCTGCCATGGGCAGGGACACCCTCCACTAGACCAGGTTGCTCCCAGCCTCATCCAGCCTGGCCTTGGACACTTCCAGGGATGGGGCACCCACAGCTTCTCTGGGCAACCTGTGCCAGTGCCTCACCACCCTCTCCGGGAAGAACTTCTTCCTGATATCCAATCTAAATCTCCCCACTTTCAGTGTAAACCTATGACCCCTTGTCCTGTCACTAGAGGCCCTTGTAAAAAGCCCCCCCCCAGCTTCCTTGTAGGCCCCTTCAGGTACTGGAAGGCTGCGATAAGATCTCCCCGAAGCCTTCTCTTCTCCAGGCTGAAGAAGCCCAACTCTCCCAGCCTGTCCCCATGGCAGAGGGGCTCCAGCCCTCTGGTCAGATTCGTGGCCTCCTCTGGACTTGTTCCAACTGGTCCATATCCTTCTGATGCTGAGGGCTCCACAGCTGGACGCAGAACTGCAGGTGGGGTCTCCCTAGAGCAGAGTAGAGGGGGAGAATCCTCTCCCTCACCCTGCTGGCCACGCTTCTCCTGATACAGCCCAGGCTGTACCATGGTGTGGAGTATCAAGCTGGTTAGGTGTTAGCTTCCAGAACCTTGAAAACAACATTCCTTCAGAAATAGGGAGAAAGAGCAAACTGTGTCAATGAGGAATGAATTTATCAGCTGATCAAACAAATAAATATTGCTAGGAGTCTAGTCCTGCAAAAGACTCAGGGATGCCCTTAATTTTAAAGCTGATTTTCTTTATAGAATTAGGTTTTTAATTACATGCAATCTCTGCCTGCAAACCTCAGCTCTGTTATTTGTCATGGACCTGTTCCAAAACCTGTCTGAGTGTTTGGAAAGGCTTCACCAGTCTCTGTGACAGCTGGAACTGTCTTTGCAGTCACAGTCTACCAACAAGACCAGAACCGTCCCTCGTGCTTATATAAATCTTAAACGTTCAGAGCATTTCCAGTGCCTCCCGTTGGACAGGGGACTTCCTCCAGTTTTGTTGTTGCATTCAGGCTGAAGTAGTCGGAGGCAAACTTCCACAAATCCCTGATTTATTCTTCTTCCCCAAGCAAAGCTTTGCTGCCAAAGTTATTAACAAGGGGCTTCCAAAAACAACCCGGGGGAGATCATTCCAACTTTTAGACTGCTTGGCCTGAGCCTTATTAGTAAGGCGCTCCTGGAGAGCTTTCTGTGTTCTGCCGGGGGATTTCGGCAGCCTGTGGGGCTAACTGTAAATTCCCTGGAAGATACCGCTCCTACTGTTTGTCTGGCCATGCTTAATGCTGAACCTTTTACTGGGGGCCTCTGAAATTTTCCTCCCCACTGAGGTTTCTGAATGCATGAAGCCATCACAGGAAGCCAGCAGCGTTAATGCCTAGATTGGTTTTTATTTATTGAAACAATTTATTATAATAGCAATAACAACCTTGGCCTGGGGCGTTTCCTGGGGAATTAATGGCAGTCTGGGCTGATGCTCCCAGAAGATTGTTAGCCCTCAGGAAACAGGCTCCGTAATTGCTGCTGGTTTGGTTGGAAAAACAAAATAAAATGTGTTTCTAATTTTTGGCCAGTTTGAACGCCTAGAAAATGGTGGCTTTTGTATAGAGGGTTATAAAGAGCATATATCTTTTGTCTGCATGGATTAAATTCAGGCTTGAATCAGTGACATTTTCATCAGTGCTTTCAGTTCAGAAAGAGAAATACCAGAAAGGGGAAAGGTAACCCCAGCTAAAGAGATTGACAGCAACTGGATCCTGCTAGAAGTTTAGGAGAAAAACGTGTCTCTGAGCTGTCATCCACCTCAGTGGAAGAAAAGGCTACACTGGTCAAAATCTGTGCGATAAAGCGTGTAACAATTTACACACGCACACGAATGAATATCAGAATTATGTTACCTCCTGTTCCTGATGTCCGTACATTTTTAAAGAGATTTTTTCAAATATAATGAGGGTTTTGTGGAGCTTCAGTTTTGGAATGATGAATCTGAGCCACCTCTGAGTTTCTGGAAGACACTGAGCATCCATTTGCTGAAAAGGATGCCCCTTTGTAGTCTTTGCAAGTAGAACATGCAGTGGGGGAGGCTGTCAAAGTCACTCATCAACTATAAACCCCTCAAATCTAAGTTATTGCTGAGTTGGCTACGTCAGCTGAGAAAAACCAGAGCCCGTGGTTTTTAGCTTAAGTTGCTCTCGCTGCTGTGAAAAAAAAAGAGATGTTGCTGCGTGAGTGGATTGTACGTATGATAAATGCCAAGGCTGCAGTTGAATGTAGGGTTACAGCGCAGTGAGGAAGTCCAGACAGTGTCTCAGATGTTGACAGAGTGGCTGTAGGAGCTCATAAATGCCACTGGAGCCCAAAGATTCAATTACAGCCGTCGTACTGCGCGAAGGGCTATGCACACAGGCACAAGCAGGGGATGAAAAATAGTTGCTTAAGTAGCAATTGAGGTGCCACTTGCTCATGAGCAGGATACAGTAGCATGGAAAAAGGAGAGTGGAGGAGAAAGGAAAAGCAGGGCAAGGACAAAAATGGGGGAAGAGAGACTGCATATGCCTGTGTGGCTCGAATAGATGCTTTTTTTCATGAGTGGCTGTAAAGGACTGAGCAATGGAACTAGTGCAACCAAATCAAGCCCATGTGTGTGCAGGAACATGGTGCTCAGGGCAGTGTGTCTGCATCCTGTCAGCCAGGCAGAGCGGGGACAGGCTGGACCAAGCATCTTCCAGGACAAACAGATCAGTCCCGCTCATTTGTTCTTCCCACGCTCGGGGTGTCCTCGGAGCCCTCCTTAAACCAACTTGGAAAGGGAGCTTTACAGGTACTTGTCCCGAGTTATATTGCATATGGAGGTAAAAGCAGTATCCGGTGGTGATCCTACTTTTCCTGGGGTTTTCAAATCTCTGGAATGAGAGCACTACTTTACTATTCACACGGTACCAGATGGGCAGCAGCTTTGCTACTGCACAGGCAGGGCTGCAGTTTTAATTTTAAACCTCTGGGTTTGGTCTCACTTGTCTTTACAACTACTGCTGCATTTCTCTCGTCTTTCTTTTTTTTTTTCGGACTTGTTGAATGCATCTGCTGCAGTTCTCGCCTCCCTCTTCTTTTGTCATCTCTCTTCATCCTGTTTATTTTTCCATGCTATCCATACCAACCACTCTTGCAACAGTCTCGTGTTTTATTAGCCAAATTTCAGACTATCACAACATCTTACTACGCCTTGGCTTGTCATTCACCTTTGAGAGTTGTGTGGTAGGAGATAAGGGAAGAGCACAAAGACATTTCATCCCTGTATCCGTTCCACGAGCATCTCAAGGCATTGAACCATTCATTGCCTTGAACCACACACAAGTCAGTGTTTGGGCTCTGACCACAGAATCAGAGATTAGTTTAGGCTGGAGGGGGTCTCCAGGGGTCACTTGGTCCAACTCTCTGTGCAGAACATGGCTAACTAAAAATTTAGAGCCAGCTTTGAAGTTAGAACAGGGTCTTGTCCTGCTGAGTTTTGAATATCCCCAAGTGGTTTCCAGTTCACCTTCTGAAAATGCTGCTTTAAGGAAATCAGCTGGAGGGGGCAGTTGCTAAGAGCACAGTGGGGCTAGGTGAAGGTAGAGCAGAGCCTTGCAGTTGCAGAGATCTTTTGAGGCTGAATGTCTGGCTCTCAGCTGGTGGGCTCCATCACTGAGTTGAAGGGAGTAAGACTCATCTAGGAACTGACTCCCTCCTAGAACTCAGGACTTCCAGCAGACACAGCGGCGTAGAGCCGGCCTCGGCGCTTCTGCTGGGTTCACCTTCACGCGTTCGGTGTACCTATAAACCGAGGTGATTCAGCGCAGGGGAACTGCAGTAACCACATTTATCATAATTGCACTTCTAAGTAGTCCCATGAACAACAACAACAAAAAAATGGTCATAAATAAACAAGATGACCTAGTTTAAAAGGCCTTGTGGATCCTTTGGAGGCTTGTTATACCACCTCTGAAGTGTGGCTGTGCAGGATTCATCCTGTTAGTGCGCTGACTCCAGCTATGCTTGTGTGGCACAGGTATATGTTTTGGTGGTCTGGGCGGAAAGCCAGCACACTTGCTTTAGATAAACAAATGAAACCTATGAATAAATAATGTGCGCTTTTTTCATGCTGCAAGGCTTCCCATTTCAGCTGGGCCACGGCACAGAGAGCTTTGTAAATCATCTCTATTCCTCGCAGGATGATAATGGATGTGACAGAGAGATGCACTCAGCTGTGCAGCACCCTGGTGTCAACCCCGCTCGCACAGCCACTGGAATTAGCATTTAATTCTGCGGGCTGCTCCTTCCCCTTCCAGACAGCTAAGGCATGACTGCAGTGAACCCACATTCGGCATGTAGGCGAATGCCTCGGCAACAAATCTGCTGTTTAAATTCCCCTTCCTCATTTCCCTGGGGAGAGGAGGCAAAGAAGGGCTTGGAAGTAAAAGCAACCATTAGAAACTCTGCCCCGCCAGAGACCGTGGCTGGTATGTGCACACAGGAGTTGTGTGTGTTCTGTGCTTTTAAAGGTTGCTCTCGAGCATCATTTTCTTTCCCCTTTCAGAAAACCCAGAGCGGGCTGCTCTGTATTTTGTCTCCGGAGTGTGCATTGGACTCGTCTTGACCCTGCTGGCCCTGGTGCTCAGGGTGTCCTGCCGAACTGACTGCAAGCGCTCCTCTGTGAAAAAGCCTCCTCGGGAACGGGAGAGCAACAGCGACAGCAGCGACAGCGATGACGATTCGGACACCACTTCGGACCTGTCTGCCCGCAGGCACCGCAGGTTCGAGAGGACTTTGAACATGAACGTCTTCACATCGGCGGAGGAGCTGGAGCGAGCTCAGCGCCTGGAGGAGCGGGAGCGCATCATCCGGGAGATCTGGATGAACGGCCAGCCGGACATCCCAGGGACCAGGAGCCTCAACCGCTACTACTAAGCGATGGGGAGTCCAACCATCCTGTCCTGCACCCTGGAACACCTCCACACGTGATGGAGAGGGAAGGAATATTACATGGGTGTCTCCTCTTTTCCTCTCGGGTGTGCTGCCTGGAGCAGTGTGGATGGACAGCAATAAAGCTTTCCCAGCCTCCTTCTCCCTGACATATTACTATTATCCTTCTTCACAGACACTTTCTGGTTACAACAGAGGTGGATGCCAACTTATTTCTTAGCAGCAGGCAGGAAGGTGACAATTACAGTCCTCCCATGTGAGACATGGAGCTCAGCATGCTGCGGTACGAGCGCTCCTCTCTTGGCTGGCGAGAAAAGTCATCCAGGTTTTGGTGTTCGCTTAGGAATTTTTGGTTTCCCTTTCCTGATGACTGTGGGAGAATTGTGAACCAAGTGACAAATCTGGAAAGGTGATTTGGGAGTGGAGGGAGAGGTGCATCCGGACCAATTATCTTGCGACTTCAGAAGCCATGTGATTAACCTAATTAAAACCCAGCGGCAAATATGACCTGTTAAGAACTGGGGGATGGGGTGGGGGTGGGGAGGGGGATTCTTCCGTCATGAAATCATCTCGGTGCTTGGATGTTTGCCATAGTGTATTCAGTTATTTATGGCTGTCTTTTCATCTTCTTTTTCAAGGGGAACATTTTTTTTTTATTATTTTTTTTTTTTACTGACACCTCAGGGATAAAATCCTATTTTTTTGAATCTGTTCTCCCTGCTGGCCCCTGTCAAACAACCCAGCCCACCTCCAACAGTGAAATTATGGTAATATAGGAGATGTGTCAGTGACTGGTGAGAAGTTAACAACCTCAAAGAGGTTGAAAAGGGTTTTCTTTTTGTTTTGTTTTAAATATATATATATATATATTTGAAGATGCTGCACAGGAATGTGCCTTATCCTTTTTTTTTGTTGTTAAACTACAGTTTTCCTATGGATAGCAATGCACAATGTTTTATATATTTTATTAAAAAATTTAAAAAATAAGAGGTCTATGTTTACCAGAGGAAAATGGAGACAGAAGAAGCCACATATGACATCAGAATGGCTAATAAATGCTAAATAAACTCTGGTTTGCTTCAATACATTTGAGTTTGCATCCTCACTTTTGGCATAGGTGTTGCTCGAGGGAGGTGCCTTGGAAGAGTAGCACACCTCTGCAGGCAATCAGGTCGTCTGCATGCAGGGACCTGGAGGCACTTTTTCCTTTGGCTGCAGCCCATCGGTGCTGTGGTGCACGTGGAGCAGCTGAGCCATGTGTTGGTCCGCAAGGCGCCGTCCCACAGCCTCCCTGCGCCAAGGGTAAGAGTCCCAGGGGTTTCGTGATGCTTTGAGTCTGTCTCCCAGACCCATATCATACCTAGGCCAGGAGAAAATGTTGCTGGACCTGCTCATGAGATGACTGGGGATGTTAGAGAGGGGCTGCAAGGCTCCGTGTGCTGTGCCCAACAGCTGCATGATGTGACAGCCCCCTGACACCAAGGGCCTTCTGGACACTCTTTGGGGTCACTGTGAAACTCCTTCTCTTCACTGGAAGTGCCCACAATGACTGCTGCTGGGTGAGAGCAAAGTTGGGTAAGTGGAACTGGTGGTGCTGGTAACCTCAGGGATGAGTCCGGTCAGCGGGAGGTGGCTTCACCTGGGAAGGCAACACTAGTACTGCAGAGCGGTGCCTGGTCCAGGCCCCATGAGGGTTCAGATTAAAAGGCTCATTGTTGACCTGGGATGGAATTTTGCATCTGATATTTAGAAGTAAAGCAGGCTGCGACACCAGGTGCTGTGCTTTAGCTGGAGCGTCAAATGTGCTCTGTGGAGGGTTTCGAGGAGCAAAACGAAGGGATGAGGTCAGCAAGGTCGGTTTTGTTGGCCGTTGTTTTTCCACGTAACGAGATACAGTCCCGCAACCTTGGTGATTAAGGGACGGCAAATTTTCAGATTGAGAGTCCTGTGTCCTGAGAGACAGATTGCAAACCTGATTATAAAAACACTGTGCGTTAATGGATTTATATGTATGCTTTTCCCAAATAATTTTTTTTTGACCAGAGGAAAGAGCAAGTGCACTTCATATGCAGCTGAGGGATTAAAATATCTGCTTCAAATGTAAATCACAGCTGAACCTGGGTTATAAATGGATGAATGACCCTCCCTTAGCACTGCTTGTGCTGCTGTAAATCTTCCAGACGAAGCCTGCAAGACCTGCGCATGTCGCTTTTCGGAGCTGAGCAGACAAGCTCAGCTCAGCCTTGCCCTAGGTAACAAGAAGTAACAAAAGTAGACTCACCATCGTCACAGGACGTGCGATAATTTTATGTCTTTTACCTCCTTTTGTCTCAGGGCCATGCATTTCTAAAAAGACTGACTAAAGAAAAAGAAAAAAATGCAATCCTTTGAGCTACTGTAAGTAAAAGACTTTTTAAATAATTCTGTAACTATTTCTGGATTTGTCCCAAAAGTGCTGAATACTTTGTCTGGGGGGAAAAAACACAATCAAAATTCATGGGGCAGGAGCTGGTGGTTTGCCTTTAACTCTGTAAACCAACAGAGCAAAACCACTCACCTGGAGTATATAAGAGCTGGATTCACGGCAGGAGGGGCTCAAATCCGTATTTCTCACCTCAAAAAGAGTGTCTTAAACATACAGAGCTTTGGACTTGCCTGGTTTCGATCTTTTGTGTTGTACTCACTGTGGCATATGAAACATTTAAACACCCGTAGGGCCAGAGAGCAGGAAATACATACTTTTCTACCAGGATAATGTGTATCCCTCTTGTAGGAAGTTATGCATAGCTCTGATTTCTTCATAGAATCATGGAATGGTTGGGGTTGGAAAGGACCTCAAAGATCATCCAGTTCCAACCCCCCTGCCATGGGCAGGGACACCCTCCACTAGACCAGGTTGCTCCAAGCCTCATCCAGCCTGGCCTTGAACACTGCCAGGGATGGGGCACCCACAGCTTCTCTGGGCAACCTGTGCCAGTGCCTCCCCACCCTCTCTGGGAAGAATTTCTTTCTGATATCTAATTTAAATCTCCCTGCTTTCAATTTAAACCCATTACCCCTTGTCCTGTCGCTACAGGCCCTTGTAAAAAGCTCCCCCCAGCTTCCTTGTAGGCCCCTTCAGGTACTGGAAGGCTGCAATAAGGTTTTCACAGAGCCTTCTCTTCTCCAGGCTGAACAAGCCCAATTCTCTCAACCTTTCTTCATAGCAGAGGTGCTCCAGCCCTCGGAGCATCTTTGTGGATGATCTTACTTCCATGCTTATTTATTTTTTCACGTTAAACTGAAATATTGTTTTCAGAATAACACCATACAAATTCCCCAAGAAAGAAAAAGGTGTTGAAATCAACTTTTCCTGTTTCATGAATGAATTTCCTAATCAATGACCTTTTGTATAAGAAGATGCTGAGGTCATTTTCCATGTGAATCTATTCTTTATGCCTCAGTTTGCCTTTATAATTTTTGTACTGGAGGATAGCAGAACGATCCTGGACTCTGAGTTGCTTTGCCAGTTGGTTATAGGGGGAACCACATGATATTGTATTCAAAGGAGGTAGCTTTGCTGTTGCCATATACTGTCTGATGGGCTGTAAGCTCGTGGCAGCTGAGCCTTGGGAGGTGAAGTGCCTGTGCTACCTACCTGTCCTGGTTTAGGCTCAGCTGGCAACTCAGCACCACGCAGCCACTCACTCATTCCTCCCCGGTGTGATGGGGAGGATAAAATATCACAAATTGCTTGTGGTTTGAGACAAGGACAGGGAGGGATCACTCGCCACTTACCATCACGGGCAAAACAGACTCAACGCGGGGAAGAAAAAGAAAATAAATTTAATTTGTTACTAATCAAATCAGAGTAGGATAATGAGAGATAAATCTTAAAACAACTTCCCCCACCCCTCCCTTCTTTCCGTGCTTAGTTTTGCTCCCCATTTCTCTACTTCTCCCCCTGGGGACAGGGAATGGGGGCTGTGGTCAGCCCATCACACGTTGTCTCTGCCTCTCCTTCCTCCTCAGGGGAGGGTCTTCACACTCTGCCCCTTCTCCAGTCCTCCATGAACTGCTCCATCGTGAGTTCTTCCCAGGGGCTGCAGTTCTTCACAAACTCCTCTGGTGTGAGGCTCTCCCGTGCAATCCTTCAGGAACAGCCTTCTCCAGCACAGGCTTATCCCCTGGAGTCATGGGCTCTTTGGGCCCAGTTACCTGCTCCAGTGTGGAGTCCTTCCCAGGCTGCCGGGGGGTCTCTGCTCCACCATGACCCTCCATGGCTGCAGGGCACAGCCTCCCCTCAAAGCATGGGCTGCAGGGCAATGCCTGCTCCTCCCCACCTTCTGCACTGACCTGGGCGTCTGCCGCTGTCCTTCTCACACCCCACTCCTCTATCCTCTACCGCCGTTCCTGATTGGCTTGGCCGTGGCCAGAGGCGGGTCTGACTTGGGGAAGCTTCCAGCAGCTTCTCACAGGAGCCACCCGGTAGCACCTTGCCCACTACCAAAACCCCCAGTACAATACCTGGACACTTTGATGCTTCTACAAATCACAGGATCCTTGAATTAGTAACCACAGAGTGATTAGATTACAGTTCGATACCTTGTACCATGTCAGCTTTGTAAATTCATGTGATGGGTTGGAAAACTGAGGGTCCTTCTCCTGGGGGAAGCAGAACGTGTGGAAACCACGGGTCAGACTTTCAAAGAGTCGACTGCACAGGACACTGCCCTGTCCGGTGGGACAGGTGGGGCTGGTTACAGAGGGAGTCACGGTGGTGTGTGGAGAGGGAGGTGGTTCCAGTGAGATTCCCGCTGTGCTCCCCATTGCCCTTGGCTTCTCAGGGCTGTTTTCACCTCCCGCCATCACTCGGTCCACTGGCACTGACCTGTGTTCAATGTACCCTGAAAATCTCGGTAATATGGAGTTTGCTGCCTTTCCCATGTCCACCCTGGTGTTCATATCCTCGATGAATTCCAGCCAGTTAATGAGGCGTGCCTTTCCTTTCCAGAAACTGCACTGCCACTACTTAACCCCTTGCGTGCCACCTTTCCCGGCACCCCAGGGGCTGCACAAACCAAGCGAGCTTGCTTAGCCGTTGTCCTGCCAGGATGTAAAGCATATGCTCGTGGTGCTGTGGGGAATCTGAATTTCCTCTTCTGCTGCACGGACTCTCTCGAGTTTCTGGAGGCATCACAATCAATTATTCATCTTAGGCTGGCCCAGAAATCCTTCTGCTCACAATCATTACCGAGGTCTCTATCACAGTGAAGTTGTAATAATCCAATCTGAGTTTCTGGTGTCCTTAGACACACGAAAAAAATAATTCTCAGTGTTGGTTGCCTTTCCTTGTCCACTCATTAGTATTGGTGCAGTTTTCCCCTTCATGTAACTTGCTCTCTTCTCTTTGTTGATTAGTCTATTTTTGTGGTTGTCTCAAGGACTGTCAGTGAACATAACTCACCAAAAAGGCAGTGATGGTTGTGGCTCACTACACTGCAGCTCACCTTTATGTTGCAGTACGTGTACATTTGCTACGCCCCTTGTTGGAAGGTGCCCACTTACTCAGAGTAGGTCGAGCGGTTTAGTAATAATTAAGCAAATTAGTTGTTTTGAGGTTTTTTGGTTACCCACCGCTGAATGGATCTGTTCAGCACCAGTGATGTCACTGTCACCATGTGGAGTACTGCATCAGGGAGCCCTGGGCCACTGGTGGAATGTCACTGGGAGTTACGTGTTGGCTGGACCATGAGCACCTGAAAGCTGCTCAGAGGTGCACGTGCAATAGGAAGTGCATTCTGGTGGGCACTTGCTCCTGTCATGAAAGCCTACCAGATCCCATGTGGGCCTCTCCAGAAAGATAGGTGGACTTGGCTTTGTCCTCAAGGCTAGAAGAGTGAAGCTGGCCCATGATTTCCCTTGGGAGATGTCTGCTTGCTGAGGGGTGTGTAAGATACATTCCTCAGTTGCATGTCTGGAAATATGGCCAGAACAACTTCAGAGGGAGGTTTGATAGGTGTCAGCACTGATTCTCTTTTCCCTCTGACCACTAGTGGGCATCTCAGGAAGGTCTCCAGAAGGAGAGGAAGTGCTGGACCAACGTGCCCCCCACCGAACCTCTGATCAGAGTCCTCGGCAGGTTGGGAAGAGGGGACAGGGGACTCCTGCAGCTGGGCCTGGACTCACCAGACACTGAAGCTGCTGGAGCTTCAACAAGGACCAAGGGAATAGAGCCACGTTCTGCTGGGCAGAGGATGTTGGCTTAATGTGACCACAGTTAAAGACACTGTGATCACGGCCATGGGCACGGCCAGGCATTGCTCTTACTACAACCAGCTGAATATGGAAAGGTTTGCTGGCCTGCTCGTCTGGGACCAGGCTCGGAGGGGCAGTCTGATTTTTCATTGCTGGAGATGCTGCTGAATGGGGGTGGGAACAGACTGGTGGTAAGGTGCCCACATATGTGCATGTGTCAGTGATGGCTTCACAGTGCACATTTGCATACACACGATGGCTTCCCAAACCATCAGTACTGTCCGAGTCACCCAGAAAACGTTTCAAAATATGGATGTGTTCTAAATTCAATAAAATCACTAGCTGATTTGATATTTTTAACCTGCTTTCTTTCTTTCCCTTCCATCCCAATGACAAAATGAATTGGTAAAAGGAAAGCTTCAGCATCCCTTCCCAAGACCTAAGTGAACTCAAGAATATTTTGTTTTTTCCATTCTACAATAAAAGAGTCTAAACTAATGTGCTTTGCAAAACTTCATTTGGGGATTTTTTTTTTTTTCAATTTAAAGAAATTACTTAAAAAAGTGAGTTCTCCAAAGAGTATGTCACGTTTTCTTATCAGCTATCCTTCCAGAGGAAGTGGTAATGAACGGAGGGGCGTATGACATTGCGCTGATGCCCAATCCATCATTCTTTGGAATCATTTTTCCAGCAGATGTCCCAGTCCCTCCTACAGCCCTCCCTTGGTGAGTAACCTCTTAGTCCTCATTATGTTTCCCCCCTAGATTGCCCACCTGTGGCCAGGACTGTAAATTGTCACAGACCAAATTCCTGTGGTTCATCTCTCCTCTCTTTCTCCTAGCTGGCTGGGGACCTGTGCTACCAGTTTTCCACTAACTGCTGAGGGAAGCCCATGTTTTTCATGGAACTGGAATGGATTTTAGATTGCATTAGTTCACCTGCCATTTTGCTGTTGAAAAACATGTGGATTGGGGTCATGGAAGGGAAAAATCAAAGTTTGTTTTAGGATTTTTTCCCCGTTGAAGGACATTGTTCTGAGCAAAGCTGGGTGACTGCGAAGGAAAGCAAATCCTCATGTTGAGGCTGAGCTTGAACACGGCAAATGCAGTCTGGAGGGGGATTTATTTCTGCCAAGACTTTGCATCTTCTGCCAAATCCAAACATTGCCACTTTGGCACCTCCTGAGAACTTCAATCATTTCTCCTGCATAATAAGCTTATGTTTTTGGAGCAAATGCTTTCTGAGGACGAATAGTGACAGCAAATGGGAACGAAGCCAAATTTCTTTCTTTGAGCTATGAGAAAACACCTTTCCCTTTCTATTATGAGTTCATGAAGAAATATAAGCTATAATGATGTGATGGAAAGTGGCATTTAAAGACCCTGAAATGGGACATCTAAGTGAAAAGGTATCTTTCTTTACAGTTGCTGGCAGAGCATGACTTGGCTTGTTTATTTTCTGGTTGAGTTTGGAGTCTGATGTTATTCTGTATCATGACGGAAATATAAACTCCCCACAGCACTCTTCCAGTGCTATGCTGGAAAAACATCCTTTGGCTTTTAAAAAGACAGTCATTTGTACATTCCATTTCTTGCAAAGGCTTTTAAAATCCCCTTTTATGTGGAATGGTCCTCGCCTCATTCTCAGTGTAAGGGGACTTTTGTTTAAATGATGGACAGAAGTAGTTCTTCCTCCAGCTCCTGCATTTTCGGAGCCTCTAGACCACCCAGGAACAGCAGAGCTCAGAGGTGTCTGATGCTTTTTCTAAACTGTCCTTTGTATGGGTTTTCCTTTCTGGGAATCACACTGTGCTGCTCCAAAGTAACAGATCCAGCATTATGTGTCAGTGCTGCTGTTTCAGCCCAAAGCAGCCCTCGGTGTCCAAGTTCCCAATGTGATTACAGTGCCCGTAAAGCATCTGTGCACTTCTGGAGTCTTTTAAAAGGACTGTTTGAGCGAAGAAGTTGAAGAGGGCTCAAGCAAACGGATGTGAGTCAGAACCGGTGACTTTGCATCCAAAATTAATGCAGGATTTTTCTGGAACTGGAAGTGACCTAGGAATGAGAAGTTTTCTTCTGATAACTGATTGAAGAACCAGACAAAGTGATTGTTAATGATACAGCCTGAAGACCGAGGAGCTCACGAGACAGCACTTCCAGAGGCTGCTTATCCTGGGAGGGGAGGTTGGATGCTGTCTGACAAGACTCCGAAAGGTGCCAGTCATAATCTTGGCATACTTTTGAGATGCTTCCTCTGCTATAGCAGCATCCCAGCAGGCTTCCCTGTCTGGATCTACGTCGGGGTTTACTGTGCCAGCAATGCTGGCTGCCTTAGCAGATTGCCTCGTGGACCAGGGGTGTGCAAACACCACCAGCACAAGAAGGGGCAAGGCTGGTAAAGCTGAGCCTCTTCCCAGGCAATTGCTGAGGGCTGAGGTCCACCATGGAAGGGACTACTGCTTGTTGGTGACACCCTCCTGCCCCAAACACATCTGTCTACACTCCCCATGTCCCTCCCTGCCCCACACATGGGGGGCAGCCAGAACAGCAAACCTCCTTCTCCTTCTGAGATTGCTTTCCCACCTCCAGCCTTACCTCCTCCCTGGTAACCAGATCTTTCCCTGCATGGGGGGACCTGCATAGGGAGGAGTGGGGCTGACTGCAGTGAGGGGACAGGCAGCAGCATGGGAAGGCTGGGGGGGATATAGATGTGGTCTTCATCCGGGTTTCCTGGTGGAGAGGAGAATGTGTCAGGAACAAGAGGTTTGGGAAACGGGAAGCAGAGACCCTTACTTCCAAGCACCCCACTCCCCAAGTCTCTCTCCCCACTCTCAAGCCCTTCCAAAATCCCTCCCAGCTGTAGTCCTTCAGGAGACTGGCTTGCCTGGAGGATGTAGGTCATGACACAGCCTCCAGTAGGCTACATGGTCCTTTTGGATGAGAGCCCAAGCCTTAAAAATTTTATTTACAGAACATGACCTGTTTTCAACAGTGAAAACTTTTCCTGGTGCAGAATAAGTCCTCTCTATCATCTCCCACAAAAGACATAGCTCATTTCGTCTTGTGAACAGCTTAGCAGGGCTGGTGCCGTATGGCCAATTCAGTTCAGTGCTGGGATGTGATTTACAACAGGCATATTTATACACTGGCTATAAAATATACTCAGGTTTCCAGGATGGAAACGTGCCATTTGAATGTGAACTAATTATATTTACTTCCTTGTTGTAAAGTGCCATTCAAAAGCAAAACCAGAAGTGACAGCGCTTAATGTTTATGCCTCATACACCCACACAGACCTCTTGCAGTGAAAAGATGAAGCAGTAAATAATTTCTGAATGTGTCATTTTTTTTTTTTTTGGACTATTTCTAGTTTGTATCAAGCTATTAAACTGCCACAAAGAAACATGGTTTTTGACTGGTAATCTGGAATGTTCCAATTAAAAATTCCCTAACAGGGATGAGTTGAGAAACCCCATCGCAAATAACCCTTTTCCACAAATCTGTCTTTTTTTTTTTTTCTTACACAAAGAAATATTTTGCTGAAAACTCAGCTAATTCTACTAACAAGAGCCAATGAGGCTGAAGCTAAAGTCAGGCTGGACATAAACCAGACTTTTTAAATACCAGTAATAATACGGGATTGGAAGAAATTTGCACGTGGTGGTTTCTACGTGACTGGGGAAATTTTTCATCAGGGTAGGGGATCAGATGGAAATTAAGAGGAAGCCTTGATGTATGTGTTCCGGGAATGTTATTAGATGGTCTGAATGGCTCCTGCCAACCACATAACGTATGGCGCTGATACCCCCACCCACAGGTGATACACTGCCTTCAGCTAAATGCAGGGGTGCGGGGGTGTGCCGAGGCCCACGTACTGGTAGCAGAGCAACCTGGCAATAACACAGAGCTCTTCAACACTCTCTTCTAGCTGGTGGTCCTGCCCATGGAGCGACATTTTTACCTCTGAGCAGTAGCTGGCCTAATGAAGGGAAAATGGCTTGTTACAGAAGTAGTCACTGGATAATTTCCTTTTACTTATGTGGCTGAAGAGCTGAAAGCCCTCAGTTCACCTTCCCAGTGTCGTGTTGGTGTGCTCACTGGGGGCCCCGAGGGGCCCTGCGTCCCATCAGCCTGGCAAGCACTTGCCAGGGTTTGTAGTCAGCATTCACATAGCTCAGAGAGGAAAAATGTCGTGTTGTATTCAGAGCATATCTTGGGCCTGAGAGAGGGGATGGAGGGAGACGGAGAAGCGGGAGTGTGCAGGGTGCTTCCTCTGCGCCACTCAGAGGGTAAGGCCTCTCCAGCCGTTCCTCTCCCGTGAAGACGCATGGTGTGGCAGAGGTGGATTGTTAGTGAGGACATGTCCTCTCTCCACCAACCTCTGTGAAAGCTGTCCAGGCTGTTGGGATCAAGCACTCAGAAACTAAGCAAAAGCCAGAATGGAGGGTGACAACCACCTTCAAGTCCCTCAGTGGACGGTATCATCATTAATAACATGCTCTGGTTTCAGTGGGTAATAATGGGATATTTCTTTGCAGATACTGATCCCTCAGGCTTCGTTTCCTGGACGTGTGTGCCAACCGCCTGCAAAACTCTATCATGGTTTGCAATGACTCCTCCTCCCTCTTTGCAGGGCCCCGGGAGTGTTCGGGTGCTTTGCAGAGTACATTCACAGCGTGTCTGTGAGGACAAAAGTGTGTTGCTTTGACTAGCTTGCCCGTCTCAGAGCCAGGGGTGAAAAGCAGGGAAAATCAAGGTCAAAAATATCTCTCTACTTCAGTTTGGGCATAGCACCCTGCAATGGTAGGGTTTCCAGTGCTTGACCACCATCCAAAGAGATGTGTGTGGTGTCACAACTCTCCTTTACATGTCCAGGGTGCAAGAATGTCTAAATTCCAGAGGGTAGTGAGATACTTAGAGCAAAGTCAGCAGAATGGAGCAACCATGAGGCTGAAGAAAGGTCCCTTTTGGGTCCTATAAACATGGCCTTCATATGTTTCATCAAGGAGAGATTTTTCCCAGTTTTGCTTAGGTGGAAAAGTATTGTCTACTGCTCAGATAGGAAGAAATCTGGAGAGACTTCAAAAAGGGTCTAATCAAATTCCCCTTGTGATGAGTGTGAGCTGTTTCCTGCATGTATTGATGATGTGGAAGAATGACATTTTTGATTTTTATGCAGGAATCTAAATCTCTTCTGACCTTATGTGAAAAACAGGACCACAGGTGCACCCTTGTGTAAAATAAAACTACTTAGGGCAAAACAGTTAAAAAAGCTGGTAGAGCTTCTATTCATATGTATGAAATACTGATGAAGCCAAGGTCTGGGGGACAGACTTGCATTGATTAGCTCAATGCAAGGCACTAAATATTGCTTTAGCTGTTTGTCTCAGAACCAACTGCCTCTTCTGAGGGAGAAACCCTTGCAATGGGATTTGTAATAGCAAACTTCTGAAGGCAAGGTTCCCTTTGGTTGTGATTTTTTTTCATCTTTCAGCCTCAGTTTCATGCCACGTGGTTCTAGTGCCATATTTTATCTTTGGTTTTATTCCTAACATGGCTGTAGCAATAAAAATAATTCCCTTGCTGACCTTCTATCAGTGTATTCATCCTGTTTCAAAAGGCTCATTGTCCTTCATTGCCTTCTAACTACAGAGGCAGAAGAACTTAATGGTGGTGTGTGTTTTGAGCAATTGTCGGGTCTGTGGCAGAGATGCTTCATAAACGTGACACAGTGCAGAGCAGAACTATGCACTGTGCCTTGAAGCTAATGAGTGTCCATGAGTTTTCAGCCTACAAATTATTTTGTGACTTACGTTAGAAAGAGCTCCCTGAGAATTAAGCAGGTTTTTGGCACCTTTCATCTCCAAAGGCCTCATCCTGATCACTTTTATAGAAGATACTCCTATCTTTTTGCATATGAATCTTTCTAGCTCTGAAGGGTTCAGAATCTCAGGTGCAGGCTAGCCTTTGCTACTGCCCACAGCCCCGCAGTCGTTCTTCCTTTTCTGGGTGAGAGCTGAGGTGATGAATTAATACTGAAGTTGTAGGGGTTTGAAGAGCACAACCCAGATCTTACTCTAAGTGCTTGAGCCTTTCACTCACAAGGCTAAGAAACATTTTCAGCGTCACTCCTGGTTTCTGGCCCAAAGCATCTTTGTTATACCATGCAGAAAGGAGAACTTCAGCTGGAAAACTGGAAGCATATTAAGATGAATGTGTATGTGTATGTATACATACACACACACAAATGGACACACTCAGACCTTTATCCTGATGGTTAGGCACTCCTGTGGAAAATGGGCATTGTGTGTTCAACAACAGTAATATCTTAATTTTACTTTATGGGGATCCATTGCAAAGTATTTGTAAGCTCTTTTGCATTTCTGTATAAGCTGTACTCAAGGATTTTTTATTTAGCACTGGAAAGCTGCAGCGTTTAACAAGAAAGAGTTCAGCGCCAGAACTCAAGAGCAACACTTGTTTTGGGAAGAGGAACTGTGGTGGAGCAGGACTGTGTGCCTCAGCATCCTTTGTGTCAACAGTGAATGTTTCTCTGCTCACAAAGACTGTTGAGGGTTGTAAGGAGCAGTTTTTGGCCACATAAAGCTGCAGCTTTTGAGAATGTGACCCTGCACTTATGGAAAAAAAAGGTTTATCCAAACCAGGGCCTGACTGCTGGTCTCTGTGAGCTGTCTGGCCCCATGTTTAACATTGCAGTCTCCTCAATGGCTCTTTTGTCATTGTTCATTCAACTGTCCTTGTCATTTGCTCATGAATTTCAGGCTTCACCCTCCCAACACGTATACTGATGTATGCAAATGCTTATTACTTCAGGTAAAGCAGATGTGTATGCAGTAGATCTTTCTTTTCAGTAAAGAACAACTAGGAGAACAGATGGCAAAGGGTCTGATTTTCACTTCATGCTGCTTTTTAACATCACATTATTTTTAGTGGTTGACGTTTCATCTGTTTTGTGAATGTATACATAAGAGTTGAAGAAGGTCCTTGCAATTGACTTGTTAATTAAAACCCAAATGAACTACAGAGAAGCTTCTACATCGGTATATGGTAAAGTCCTACAGCACCAGCTTCAGTAGAATTATGCTGATTTAGGCTGCATGAGAGAAAAGGTAACCAATAAATGCATCAGTGAAATCAGCTAAAACTCCATGGCAATCACTAAATCAGGAGGGAAACGTATAATGTTCTGGTTTTGCTAAAGAGAGACCCACCTCTGTGTCCGAAGCAGACCTAGTTTTCTCAGGTACCTGATGTACAGCATAGCAATGTGGGTCGGTTAGACTCACCTATGGCTTTGCGAACAAGAGGCAGAAAGGAGGGACGTGACTAGCACCCCATCAGTGCGTGCAAACAGGAGGATGGTGGTCTCTGACTACAGCAACCTTTGGGTAGCTGGAGATAACAACCATTTCTTTTGATACTTTTGTCCTTTGCTATCGTGATGCAAAGTTTGGATTCAGACCAAGCTTCTCCTTTGTCACCTAGAGTTCCTTGGACTTGATCCTCATCAGATCTTCTTACAGGTGTTAAGTGAGAGAGCCACTGCTAAATGTTTAGTGGAATATTTCAGGCTTGGTACCCAGCACTTGAAATAACAGTTATGCTGTATATTCTCTTTCCTGGTGTCCCATTATTGCCGCAAGGCTAGGACAGACCCAGCAGTTATGATTCTGGGACTGATTCATTTGGGCACTATTGCTTGCTTGTGGAAATAGATATCAGACTCTGTCTGATATATGTCCTCCAGGTCTTACTCATGAGCAGCAAACTGATCTCCAGATGTCATCAGTACGTTCCTGCAGCTCTGTACCACATCTGGGCTGTGTCTGCCCACGACTGCTGTCAGCTCAGTATCACTGGCTTCTCACAACGAAGCTTGAAGCTGGGCAGGCTGCATTCCAGTAATGGGCTGCTGAAAAATTAATCCACTCTGACAAATTAACAAAAAGAAGCTTTGGATCCTTCCCAGATCTGCGATGAAAACACCATTTGAGCTTAGCAATGTCAGCTCTCTGGTGTTAATCATAACCAGAAGAACATGGCATGGCCGTCATTAAGTAGGCTGGCTCACTGAGAGTTTTCTTATAAACTCTATTCCAGCTTTTCCAAAGGCAAAGCCGTGTACACAAATCTGTGCTCATTTCCTTGTGTGCAGCATGCAATTTATAATGCCCATCTTGAGCTTTGGGGAAAAAAGTATCTTTTAAAGGCAGAAGTGTAAAAACAGAACTAAGGAATCTTGGGCACTAGTAGAGAGATTAGTGCTTTTGTTTAGGCTGAAAGAAGGTAAGTGTTCTGAATAATAACCTTGAAATTGAGCTGGTTCAGGGAAAATAATGTACCACAGGGTTACTCTCACTCTGTAGCTATTCAGTCGGAGTATGCCAGGATTAAGCTTTGGCTTGGAGCAGTGTGTTGGAAAGATTTCACAGTTTTTTCCACTGCCCTTTTGTGAAGGGTCTAGAAGATGTGCCCATTATGTGTTTGAGGCATTGCAATGCCCAGCTCTTAGCTAACAAATAACCTAGGTAAATTCACAGCCGTGAGTAGAAGTCTAGGTCTCTAACAAAGTGTCTGTCTGCAGCATGTCCTTCTCATCTCTCATGTGCTGCAGGACTCCATGTTCAGAACAACATTTACGTAGTCTGAGGATTGGCTGATTGCCTGCCTTATATCTGGTGTGGCACCATCTAGCAAGGCCTCAGACTCAAAAGGAGATAACTGCTATGGTCCTTTCCCTGTTGTGTGGGTGTATCAATCATGTAAGAGCCTTAGAGATGTGGACAACTGAGATTACCCCTCCCAAGAAAGCAAAATGAGGCTTTGGAAGCCAACCACCCATCTTATTGATAAGAATGCAGGTACTAGGCAAAATTATCTAGTGCCATGGGCTGGATTTTATAGAAGGCCCAAATGTGGTAAGCTCAGTAAATACACTGAGTGAGGTTCCACTGATAAAATAAGGAAATGCATGGTCAAAGATGTTGTTGGGTTTCAGGCAAGAGTTGAGGGTCTGGGTGTCCTGGAGGTGTCGGGAGACAGAGGTTCGTATATGTGTATTTTGGGAGAACAATGGGCACTATGGTGTTTGGATATCTCATCCAAGTGTAACTGAAGCTCAGTAGAGTGTTGTGAAAAAAATTTCTAATTATTGGATATGGAGCACCTAAGCATGGGACCATTTGCCCTAAGTTAGGCCAAGAGTAAAATGTTTAAATTGTGAGTTAATCTTTGCCGATTCCATCAAGATATAGAAGACAGAACCTCTGGAAGGTAATTCAGCTCATCCTGAGATAGGTATCTAAGGCAGAACAGATTAATTGTTCTCTGAGGGCTTTTCTGGGCACCATCCAGACCTTCTTCTCAGTTTTCACACAGTGTCATGGAGGGATACAGGCGGTGAGTTATCTAAACCCTGATGCTGTGCCGAACTACATCCTGAGGCCTGCAGCAATAAGGCTGTTGACCATCAGGTCTGATTTCATAGCCAGGATCTGTGAAAGGACATAGAATCACAGAATGGTTTGGGTTGGAAGGAACCTTAAAGATTGTCCAGTTCCACCCCCCCTGCCATGCGCAGAGACACCCTCCACTAGACCAGGTTGCTCCAAGCCTCATCCAGCCTGGCCTTGGACACTTCCAGGGATGGGGCATCCACAGCTTCTCTGGGCAACCTGTTCCATGTGCAGCTTTGGCTCATGTCCATCCAAGAAGACATTGGTACTTAAAGTAGTCACCCTTGATATAGGAACATTTTTTCCAGTTCTCACTTGGCTTGGTTTCGAGTCTATCCACACAGAAGGGAGATCCTGGGGACTGTAGGGCTCTTTAAGGAAAGCACCTCTAGGTTTCACTGGTGTAAGGTCTTCTGTCCATGTATCCATGCTCATTGTCTCATAGCTTTGATAATCAGACACCCCCATCCCACATCCCAGGTTCGTATCCTAAACCAGCGTGGTGCAATACTCTTCTCTTACACATCGATGTTCAGAAACTGAGCATTCAGTATAGCAGAAACAGTGGCACAATGTAGCTGGCACAAGACCATGGATAGTACCAGCTATCAGAAGACACTCATGGCTTTTTCCATCCTTCTAACCCAGTGCTTTGGCTCCTTTGGACTGTGGGATCCGTGTTTCCCATATGTTTCATGTGGCACCTTGAATAAGCAGGGCAATGTTTCTTGGATCTATGTGCTTCAGAGACTTCAAGGTCTGGTTTGCCCCTGATCCTGGTACTGGAAGGAAATATAATGTCTGAATGGTTTTGCTTAAGGCCAGTGAGAGAAATTTGAAGCTCTGGAAAATTTGGATGGAGTTGGTTTAGAGACAGCCCTCATGGTTCCTGAGGACTGCAGCATAGTTAAATATTCAGGGTAGGAACCTGCTTCTCTCTGCAGCTCTAGACCCCCTTTACATCATATTTTGCAGCCTGTTACCCTAGAGGACAGTGAATCTAATGCCTTGAACAAATGCTACATTTACATTAATATTTTAGCAAAAGTTGCGCTGAATCATCACGCTGGTATAGCAAAATGGAGTTTCTACATAAGTGACATAATTAACTTTGAGTAAATGAAGTTATATTTCTAATTAGATTGGGTTTTCTCTGTACCTCATCTTGCCTGCACTTTCGGAGCAAGACTTTGCCATTTAGTGCTAAGGGCAGCTTAATCCTGCCAGGGAGGCTCAGACTGTGTCCTCTTCATGAGACTTTGTTTTGGTTCATCTTTTATGCATTTGATTGTAAAAAAAAAATTCTTTTTTTAATTTTAAAAAATGAAGAAAAGCTGTAAATAAAAGCAGAAAAGCCAAAAAAGAATTAAACCAAAAGTGCCTGGATGAGGAAGCAGACCTTGTGTGTCTGCTCTGAGAAGCACTTTAAGGTTAGACATCTGCCCCGTAATAGGCTGCATCTGGACACAAAATGCCAGTTTTCACCAGTAAGCCTCAAGAAATGCAAAGAGCCAATGCATGAATTTTTTAAGGTCTAGTATAAATCATGCATTTTATTTCCAGGTGCTTTTAGTCCTGAAAACAGATCTTCCCTCTCCTTTGGGAAAGAAACAAAACAAGACAAAACAAAACCCCAGAACATTCCTGTGGAGTTTAAAAAAAATCATAGACTTTCATGGAAAAAAAAAAAAAAAGTTATGGGAAAAACTTACTACTTGTGATGAGCTCTGGCACTGGAAATTCAAAGCTCGTTTTATCTAACGGGCAGAAAATATTTCACCTTTGGAGGACTTCGCGGCTCTCAGTGTTAGCCTTTTCGGAGTTACCCATGAGCAAATAGCCTTGTTCCTTCTCCCAAAACAACTGGCATGCACTGCAACCTATGGTGTAAAGTGAGGTTTTTTGCAGGCAGATCCTTTCTTTGTGGCAAACAGGGAGGTAATCACCTTTCCCTGGCTTGCCAGCAGCACTGATCATCCTTCACCAAAACGGTTGTCCCCTCCTCAGCATCTCTATCCCATCAAGGAACTCCTGAAGTGTCTTGTGCTCTTTGTTTGCTATTAGCATCCACATATGTGAGCAAAAAAAAAACGGATGAGGAGCCATCTTTGGCTCTGAGGCCAACGTGTGCCATTTATGCTCATATTAATCCCGCTAATCCCAAACCAGGATGGCTCCATCCAAATTGCCTACTGGGCCCTGTGCTGTCCTGTGAGTCGAGCCTGTGCACTGCAAGTTGGCTGAGGTCTGAGCAGTGCAGAGCGGGCTGCAAGTGATGTAACTGTGTAGATGGTTGCATGACAGTTTTTGGGCCCGTGGCCCTGTTTCATGTACTTTAGCAGTGTGGGCACAGACAATATGAGCCCTGACAGGTCCAGAGGAAAGGAGAGAGCAGCGGAGATGCTCTGGGTGTTCATATATATTTCAAGGACTAATTGTTATTACTGGGTAGTCTGGAAGCGGAGGGCGGGACCCAGGCATCCCTTCCACTTGAAGGACTTGCATGTCAGTCTAAGGCAGCAGCTGCACGGACGACTCTCCATCCTTGGGCTTCTTCAGTGACCTGGCAAAAATCGAGTGTGGCTCGGATCATCTTTTTTACCACCAGACAACAGGGGAAGGAAATCACAACCAGATGGGAATGCATGGGGAGAAATCCCCGTATCTTGATTTCTCCAGCCTCTTACAGTGAAAGGAAGGAAAGAGGTGGTGTGATGAGGAACCGTCTGCAGAATGAGCAGACATGGGGGAGAAGGGCCCCCAGATGAGGTTCAGCTGAATCCTCAAAGGGTAAAGTTCCTACAGCCTGGGGCATTGGGAATACATTTAGCTGTGAAAGTGTTTAAATGAGTTAATCGTGGCTAAGCTGCTTGTTCAGGATTCCAAATCTTTTCACTAAAAAGCAGATCAAGTTAATCCAAATCAATTTCTCAAATCCATTTTTATTCAGATTATCAAACTTTAGGACACATTAACCATTCTCTAGCACATATGTGAAGGCTACATGGCAGCTCTCCCCTTGTTAAATCTTTTAAGCATCTGGGTTGAGGGATAAAGCAGTGTTTGGATTAACTGGACATTTATCTCTCCTTCATGCTCCCTCTTTTTTGGGGTATGAGGATGGCCTGGCACCAGATTTTTGGAGATGTTTTTGGCAGAAGGGGGACACCTCACCTCCAATTAAAGGAGCTGTGAATCATGTGAATTCATAACCTACTTCAAGCTTCATTTTTACAATTGGAACAAATCCTGCGAGGCACATAATCCTCTTCAGCTGAGAATGGGTACTCAAACCCAGACTGTTTTAGATCTGATTCTGGATGACCGTCTTCTGGAAGAGATAACATTTGCAAGAGTTTAACATTGTGAGAAAAAGTCTTCCATAGTTGGAAGAGCTATCTGATTTATTGCTTTTTGAGGTAAATTTCATGTTGCTTAGAAGTACTGGTCTGGTTTCACTTGACACTTGAATCCTGTAGACTAGGGGAGGACTAAAAATTTCCTCTTTAGCTAGTATGCTTTAACTAACCTATTTAAAAGCTAATGTTCAGATGTGTTAAGTCGTGCAGTGTGCTTGTCCAAAGCTCCTGTTTCTAGGGCCTGCATGAATAAGTAATACATATTAAAATAAAATGAACAAGAATGTCTAAGTTTGTTTTAAACTGAATTAAGTGATTGTCAATAAATTAATGAACATGGTTATCGGTGCTGGTTTGGGAACTGAATTATTGCGAGGCACCAAGCAAAGCACATTGCAAACATGCATGTCCTGAAATCAGCATCTGCAAAATGTCACATTAGCATTACCATTATGGATTTAACCTGAAGAGATTTTCAAACCAGAAGGGATCACTCGATCATTTACTTGACTATCTGCATAGCACAGGGTGTAGAATTACGCTGAATGATTCCTGTCTGGAGGCTTCAGGTCCTGGCTGAGCCAAAGCATTGGGAAGAGAAAAAGAGAAGAGGAATATTTGCACTGGCTTGGATAAGAACAGAGAGAGGAAAACTTGAACAGTGGAGAGAGATGAAAGGTGAGGCTCCAGATCAGCATCCGAAGGTCAGTCACCGTATGTTTGTTTAAGGTCTGAGGTGCAGCAATTGATCTGCAAAACAGTGAGGAAAGTATTTCTGTCTGTGGCCATCAGTCACATTGCTCAGGCAACTGTCTCTTCCCACCTTTGACTTACTGCTATGGAGCCAATGCCTTTCCCATGAGCCATCAGATGGGAGCAGTAAATCTGAATTGTTTCTGGGATCAACTGACAACCACATGCAGGGAGAGGGAAAAATCCTCTTAATTTCCCCTTCACCAAAATTGCGTAGTCCAGGTAACTAGAAATTAAAACTAAGGATGGGACTACACCAGAGAGTTCAGTGTAGGATCTGAGTTTCTCAAAAAAATGACAGTGTTTGGAGATAGGCTGAGCCAGAGATGTAAGATGTGAACATATCAGGAAAAATATTCTGGATGCCTGCTTTGGAAAAATGTTCGTTGGCACTACAAATTGCCAGACTAGACAAATCCTGCTGATTTCCCAGGATGTCTCTGCAAACATATCTCAGAAATTTCCCATCAGCTTTTCCTCATCCTTGGGAGTTCTCCTCTTGCTCTGTTCCTTCCAGGAGGTCTTCACAGACAGCTGGGAATGGATGGGGGCTTTTATGTTGTAGATACCAGTCTAGGACCCCATAGCCAAACAATTAAACTCAGTCATCAAGCACCAGACCTCTTCTCTCCATCACTCATCTTACTTGATTATGCTTGATGTTTAGTTGAAAACCACAAATGAAAAACGGAGATTAAAAAAAAATAATAAAGAGAGCCAGAAATAGACATTTTTGCAGAGGCAGAAATTAGGGAGATCTGTCAATAGGTTTCTTCTGACTGTTTTTCTGAAAATAATTTAAGGCAGTTTCCATAACCTCACAATGTGTAGGTGGTCCAAATGAGATCCAGCTGCTATTGGTGCCAGACTGGTATCCTGTCTAGTTTTCTCCCTGGGCAAAGAAAGGGTCTGGCGGGCAGGGGTGTCTGGCACAATGCTCCTGGATCCTCCGTTTATCCTACTACTGTGTGGTCTGAATAGGACCCTGAGTGGGAGACAGTCTCTGCCCAGTGACACCAGCAACCTAAACAGCCAAGGCAGGCAGGAGAACTGGAGGACTATGATTCCTGTCCTATAGATAGGGCAGGGAGACACACAAGACGAACACTGGGAGGACTCAGAAAGCTGGAGACCCACATTCCCACTTGAAAACCAGCACCAGATTCCCCACTGGCATGTGTGCAAATCCAGTGCCTAGGTGCTATAGAAAATAATGTGTTGAAATACGCCCTGACCTGAGCTGGCCTACAGAGTCCTGGCCCAGTGCCTTAATTACAGGGACACCGTCTGCTGTTTGCTTAAGACTTCTCTGTGTACACAAACCCCTTGCCACAGATGCTGAGACACAGCCGTGCTGATACGCAGGTGCGTAACCGCCTAAACCCTACTTGGCTTCAGCCTCTTACAATACTAAACCTCCTCAAGGTCCATGCTTACAAGAAGTCCTTTTTTTTAACCTGATAGAACCTTCTGTTCAGTCTTTCGTTCTCTGGACCTGCTGTCCTGCAGCACTGATTCTGTTTAATCTCAAAAGCCAGCTAAGTAAGATCTCCCTGGTCTTCTGTTTATGCCTACGACAATTTATTAAGTTATGCTTCAAACACTTTAGATCACATTTGGGCTGCAAGGCATTACACAAAATAGGAGCTTTTTGCTCACTGAATGCACAAGATGTTTCCTTGATTTCAGGGTTCTTTGTGATGTTTGGTGTGTCTCGTTTGGTTTATACTGATGAGCAAATATCCTGGTTCTTTTATTTTGATGTACGTTGTTTCCTGGACCAACCCCATATTTTAAGTCCATAATAGAAGAGTGGGTGGAAGCAAAGAAATGGATAAAATCTCCCTTTGCTGCTGCTGCTGCATTTCTGAGATGTTTTCTTCAGTTTAAGGTTGGTTTTTTTTATATTGTGGTTAGGAATCCAGGTTTAGTGCTACACCATCTGATAATAAGAAGCCCTGGCTGGGGGCTGGTTTGGTTAGAGGCAGAAGGATGCCTCAGTGGAGGTCTAACTGAAGCTCATGGGTATTTCCAGTGTACCCAGTCCATTCATTTATACAGACACACTGGAATGGCAAGGAACTCACAAATATGTGTAAAAATTATCTGTCATCAGGTTTGTATTGGGATTTGGAGACTCCTTCCCTGAGGGCTGGACATCTTGCACTGGGATGGCTGCAGAGGAGTTGCCCCTCCCTGTGTCGAACACCACTTTGTACAAATGTCTTGGTCACTCCTCCAGCAGTGCCTGAACATCCTCGACATCACAAAATCCTGGTTATTAGGGTAAAACAGCAGCAAATTTGGCTTGCTTTGAACACAAGGCTGTGATGGCCTAGAGGCAGTTTGGCTGTGCAGGAGGACAGGGCACACAGCTTGGGGCAGCAGACTTGGCAGCTGGTCTCAGTCACACTGCTTTGGCATGTGCTGCTCCAAGCAAACTGCAGGGTGGAAGCCAAAATGCATACAGTTTCTCAAGATTGCCCTCACATGTAGATGCACCAATTGCTTGCAAACTTGGGTGCAGGCAACAGGCATTTCCCAAATCTTGCATTGCCCACCCAAGCTCAGAGGGTCATGTCCAAACGTCCTTGCGACACGGGAGGAAGGAGGACAGTGCATGCAAGCTGTCCCCAGATCTGGTGGCCTTTCCACAGGCTGCTTTTTCAGAACTGGTGAGGTTCACAGAGCTCTTCTGGGGGGAAGCAGAAGGGAGGGGGAGGCAAGCAAGGCTGCCATATGGGGATGTGTAATCCTAAACATGTGTACTGACTCTTCTAGTTATTCGCTGGAGAGTAGAAATGTCGTGCTCCTTGGGAGCTGGGGCAGGAGGGGCCCCACGTCTGAACTGGAAGCAGAGCCAGGCACCATAATGGAGTCCAGAAGATGAACTTCCGTGAATCAAAGGCACGCATGTTTATTTACAGTACAGGCAGCAGCGGGGAAGCCGCCCCAACAAGCTCATAAACATATTTACAGGGATTTCACAGCAAGGTTTGTAAGAAACAATAAAGCAATCACTCAGCACCTCTGCTTAGGGGCTCTTTATAGCATGGTGTCTTACCCAGAATCACTAGGCGCTGACTGAGTCACTCTTTAAAAGGCCTCTGACTTAGCCTACTTCATTGGGGTTTGTTGCTTTTCTCTTCCAGAAGTTTTCCTATTCCATCTGCTCCTGTAAGGAGCCAGTCTGTTCTTTAACCCACCTGGGACAAGGCTAACTCATCTGCCCTTCCTTCTCCAAGGAGTGGACAAGTAACCAACCCCTCCATGCACCACATTTTGCTATCCCACATGTTTGCAGATGTGTGGGTACCATGTCCAGTCTGGGTGCCAGCACTCCCGTAACCAGCTGCTTTCCAAACACCAGCACCCACTGAGAAAGCCTAAGGAAACCCCGCCTGTCCTCCCAGAGCCTATAAATTCAAGGCTCTTGGTGTTTGCATTGGTGCTTCACCAAACACCACAGCACATTATCCCCACCTCCAGACCCAGCAGAGGAGTCAGCTTCGACTACTCTAGTCAGGTTTTCCAGCTCAGTGGGTTCATTCTCTCTCCATTAATTATTTTTCTGTCTCTGGGAACATCTCTCGAGGGGGAGGCCATGCCAGATGCAGCAGCAGCAAGGGAAGCAGGCAGCAGAGCCATGTCTGCTGTGGTGGGAGGCCCTGGTGAGAGGTCGGAGGGGTGATGATGCTTACAGCCCCTCCGGCATGTCACAGAGTCTGTGCCAGGTGGATGATGCTCCTTCTTCCCACTAGCACAGGCTGGTGGTGGGGCATCCTCCAGGGAGACTCAGTATTTCTTGTAAGTCACGCAGCTTCACGTCTAAATGTAGATGCTCTGAAACCTCTTTCAAAACTCTGCCCACCTTCCCAGACCCTGTATTAGAAATCTCTTCACCTACACTAGGTCTTATAGAGCCTGAAGAGATCCTCAGGCTTGAGCAGAAGAGTGACTGAATGAGGAGAGAAGAGACAGCAGCCCTGCCCCTTCACAGCTGTAGGTCTGCTTGAAAGTTTTCAACTCATCACAGGTTTGTAAATTTGCAAGGAAATTGCAGACCTGCCCCATTGCAGGAGCTGTAGTTGTCACTCCATATCCTCCTGGTACCCTTCAAAGAGGGGAACTGGCAATGATGTGCTTTGAAACACTGGAAAAAAAAAAAAACCAGGACTTGGCACCATGGTTACAAATAGGGCCAGGAGGAGTGGACTACAGCAATGCAGTAGCATGAAGGAAGGGAAGAAGAACCAAGCGGGAGATGTGTTTTTCTCCTTCATCCACTCCTGAGCTGCTGACCATCAAAGCACGTGCTGTGCTGTCCTCTCAGCTTGGCCAGGACGCTCTGCTACAGCGTGGAGGAGGGTACGTGGTGCTTCTCCCTCTGGTAGGGCACGTGAGTTGAAAGGGGCCATGATATTTTTAGCAAAGGGAACAAATGTGTATGGGAAGGGTCATGACATGACTTGGCCTGTGAAACAGCAGCTTTTTCTCAAGGCGTTGTGTAGGAGGGCTGCCGATCTGGAGGAGGAATGCTGCCAGGCTCTGGCATGGATAAAACCCCTGGGGAGTGGCTGGTCTCTCTGCTGTCTTCAAGGACAAGTGCTCAGGATAAAAACAAACTGAAGAGTTGAAGTGATCCTGAGTAAAAGGCAAGCTGGACTCTCCTCCTTTATTGAAACAATTCAGTGCCCCATTTTATTTCATTTGCTTTGTAAGGTGTCCAGCTAGTAGCTTTGCCTTCCTAGACCTTTCAAAATGTTGTTTGAGTGTAAAGAGAAGAAAGTATTTTGGCAAAACTTGTTATTCTGACTGCAAGTTGAGGTAGAAATTGGATAATCCTTGGGTATTATTGGGTGAGTGCCTGGGTTCTCATGCTGGATGTTGCTGCTCTTCCCTTTTTGGAGAAGAATGTGGTGATAGCAATGCCCACACATAAGGTGGGGAGCAGGGCAGAGAGGGTTTAGATGCAGCATGGAGGCTCTGGGTGGTCTCTCAGACAAGACCAGTCCTGACTTTGTAAGATATTGCGGTGCTGGGGGGTTGGGTTCAAGCTTAGGGTAGTCTCCTTCAGCATCCTTGTTCCTCTGCAGTCAGCACATGCTATTCTTGAGGCAGTGAGGCCAATGGAGAAGTCAGGGATGGAGGGCAGGCTGGAGTCCTCCTTCCTATGGAGACAACATGTCAGAGCTCAGTTTTAGAGTGACTTGGTAGCAGGCTGTGGATGGGCAGGGTTTAGCGTCCTCTGACTCTCTAGGTCTACAACTTCATGCCTTTTAAGACTTGTTGCAAGCCCCTGGACTGCCTGTCTGGCCCAAGTAGCAGCAAGCTTTGGTTTCCAAACACAGACTGGGCTTCATGTGTTGTAGTGATGTGCAAAATCGTCAAGGGCTTTTTCAAAGCTGTATTTTTGTTGTTATTCTAGCTCCTAGCTAACAGTTCTTAGATGAAAACTAACTTGCATGCAGTCACATATGGAAAATTTTGGGGCATGCAAAAAAATGCACTATATAAAAGGTCCTTTTTTATCTTGGCCTCAGGGTTTGAGGGCATCTGTGGGCGTGGGTGTCTGTGTGTATGGTTCCTAGTTTCTAAATATCTAAGCAATCTGAGCAAACTACAGTAGTAAATCATTAGTGAAAGACTATTGGAGTCACATCTCATTCCCACAGTTTAATTCAGATGCCCTTAAAGAAGTTAATGTGCCAGGAGTACTAAGATGGATATTTATTACAAGCAACTGTCTTACATGTCCTATGAATGCATGGTTTTCAGGAAGGCAATTTCCTATTAAATCCTCCTGAAGCTGTCTGAAGGATTACCAGTATTAAGAAACAGTACAATCATGTTTGAAAAATGTCCTGAAATCCAGTTAGTTTTTTTTAAGTGTTGCCTTTATTTTGAATTATTACTGATGTGCTTGATTTGGGGGTTTTGCTTCCGTTTTCCTGTTAGTGTTTCCCATGTTTTCCTGCATGACTTTTCATTGGTTGGGTGCCAGTGAAAGTGAGGAGTAAAGAAAACAAAACCCCATATGAAATGCTTCTGTGTTACTGATGTGAAGTGTATCAGAGAGTATTAGCTTCAAAGCTGTTCAAAGGGAAACAACTTGGGTAATTTTTATTCCATTATGAAAATTAAAGCATTGTATTTTCAGCCCAGAAGGGACTGAAAAAATATTAAAAGGAAATTGTGAGAGATTTTACTAGAGAAAAATGTCATGTCAGCTGCTCCATCTTCTCCTGAGGTTCCAGTTCAGTTCTGAAAGAGGAGTCGTCTTCTATTCAGTGTCCCCAGTCAAGGATTTCCTTGGAGGCTGCCCATGTTTCCTTCAGCGTTGGAGAGCTGCTAAGAAGAGAGTTGTGTAGATAACTTGAATCAGGGGTTTGTGTCTTGCAATAATGTTTTAAAAGCCCCTTTTTTCACTCTGAAAACACCTGCAAATGTTTTAGGAGCAAGAAGACATTTGACCAAGCAGCCGAAAACACATGGCTGCATGGACGCTGTGACCCCTCAGGTAGCAGCTCGTTCACTCCAGGGTTGTATGAACTGTGATTTAAATGAAAAAATAACAACTTGCCTTCTGAGGTCTGCTGAGGAACTGATACGTTCTCTCTCTCCTCCCTTGGAATGAGAGTGCAAGCCAGACAAAGGTGAGAAAATACAGTCCCTCCCTGTGTGGCTCTTCTGCAGAGGAAAAGAGTAATTGTTGCCTAAATTCAGTTTAATCTGCACTCGGTCCCAGGCTTTGCTCTGTATCAGCCAACCGTAAAACCCTAAAGAGAAGGGAAATAAGGTATTTTTGGCTTTTGAATTGCATAATCTTTCAGGTGAGGCGTTCAGCAGATGATGGCGCAAGAAGGGTAAGCGGTGGAGCTGGCTGTGCAGCTCATGGTCGCTCATGGAGCTGATCGAGCTGAGGTCTGGAGAGGCGTGGTGTTAATGGGCTGTAGCACATAGGAAGCGAGCAGGGTGAGTGATAAGGTCTGGATCTGGGGTTTGACAATTCCCTCAGGTGCCTGAAAGATCCAGCTATTCTGCCTGAGCTGTTAAAGGGTCTACTGCAGAAGACAGCCTGCACGATAAATAAAACCATCTGGTTTTTACTCTCGCCACAGAAAATTCAATATTAAGGAGCCACAGGGGTTCCAGTCGGGTCCAAAACACCCTATTGCTAATATATACCATATGCAGTAGCCCTATCTAACCGTGCTCCTCTGGCAGCTTGTTGATGGCTTTGGGGATATACCAGACAAGGAGGTCTGTGATGTGCTCCACCAGTGTGTGAAAGGCTACCAAACAGGACCAGCGTAGCCCTGCTCAAATTCGTTAAATTCTTCAAATAATGTAATTAATGGCTGGAGCTCTTCTTGCTTATTTCCATTGCAAGAGGGTACCACTCTGGAAATCCATTTCCACATTTGACTATCAGGGCTAGAAAGATGGGAAAGGGCCAGCACTTTGTTTCCTGGTCTGCCATGTCAAGCTCATCGCAAGTGTTTTGCCTCCTTTATTTTACAAAAATAAAGAAAAAAGAGGAAACGAGCCCAAGGTGTCTGACTTTTTGGCTGCAGGAAGCAGCACATCTGTTAGCGTGGCTTTGGCCATGACATGGTTCCTTCCACTCACTGCCGACCTCGGCTGGTCCCCACTGGTGGCACTGCCATGGCCTGTGCAACCCCCCAAGAGCTTTTCCACATTTCGTGTTTGCATGCCTGCTGTCACAGCACTTTCTGCCTCTGAGTTGTCACCTTTGCCATCCTTCTCCAGTGGTTTCCTGACAGGCGCATCCAAATGGAAAATCTTCCAGTGCTGCAGCTTGTGGAAATGCACTGTGCCCTGTGTAATAGATGGCTCCGGACCAGCTGCAGAATAGCAGCCGCTCGAGAGAAAAGCCTGCTCTCAGATGCATAAACATGGATTATCCGCAGTTCAGGGGGAATAAAAAGCTGTTGCTCTGCGCTGTGTGTCACGACAACACCCTCCCAGAAGCCATCCTGGACACCCAGGGGTCCAAAGAATGGAAACCACTGCGGCAGTGAAATGATGCCAAGTAGATTAGAAAAATATTAGAAAATATCAAAATCCAGTGCTTAAAGGCAGGCACGGAGACCCTTATGCTGCCATCTAAATGAATGGGATTTGACAGTAAAAGATATTGAGCATCCAAAGTGGCCATGAAAGACGAGGATATAAAACTGATGTGTGGATTCATACAGGCCAGTCTACCTACTTGATTGTACCCTTATCTGCTAAATCACAGCTTCTGTTACAAGAGAATTATTGTCCCTCTACTTAATGCATGTTAATCAACACAGCAAATTACTCAGTTCCCCCAGGCCTAATTAAGAGCTAAGAGCAAATTTCAGCAAGTTACCAGATTGCGAAGGCTGCGACTTTGACAGAATGTGTGAGAAGCAATTTCCTAGCTTACACAGAATAATGTCTCTAATTTTAATTGTTAAACTGTATCTGCTGCATTAGCTTGTTTAGTTCAGTAGTTTAACAATAAATCAATTTCCCTGTTTGGTGATCCAGGCTGGGCACTGAGAAGTGGGTAAGATGAAAAAGTTTGAATTCTAGTTAAAAGTGAGCATCTTCCAGCCCATCCTGGGCTTTTTACTAATTTAGTGATTTAAGAAAGTGAGTCATTCATGCTGGGTTTTAGAAGAGTGGTTAGTAATTCTTGCTGAATCTAAAGCAATGCATTAAAACAGGTATCTTTAGGGACAGCTAATGGCTGTGTGAGCTCTAATTTTCAAGGAAAATGGGATTTTCCCACTCTACCTTTTTTTTTCTGCCCAGCTGCTTTGAATTAAAGCCAACTCTTGAAGTGCCCATTTTTCTCTCGCTTTTACCAGTGTAAATCAAAAGCTAACCATGTTAATGTCACTGGTGTAAAATTGGAGGAAATGAGAGAAGAATTAGCCTGGGTAAAATCTAATTTACTTCTTGTTCTGTAGCTTTCCAACTTGCAAACTAGATAAAAATATTCACCAATTTATACGAATGGGAATTCGGCACAGCATACTGTCTGTTTGGGAGAGCAAAATCCACGATTTTTTCCTGAACTCCTGGTCTTACTATAAAGCAAACAAAATTGGACAACGCACTTCACCAGTTTCACTCTAAGAAAACACGACAGGGAAGCCGGGCAGTACCTACTGATGGCAATTCAACACATCTGCTATAAGCCAGCCCTGGGAGTTCAAGTGGAGCTCTGGACATGCAGGGTTAAAGTGTGTTTATTCAAGTACCACAAGCTGTCATTTCAGTTCTCTTCTGTCCATATTTGCCATAGCCCACACGTACAATAGAGCTCTTTTCAGAGATGCCATAATGTAGTGTTTTGGAAAAAAAAATGGGGTGAAAGTTTTCTTTTCATCCTGCCAATGGGAAATGTGTCTTACATGTCTCAGCAAATTACTGCCGTGAGGCAGAAAAAGCTCTTTGTAATATTTTGGTGCTAAACCAGGTACCTAGTCATCTACCCAGCAGGGTCCAACATAGCTTTATCCTCTGGAGAAAGCTGGACGTCTTTGAACTTGCTTTCCCAGCAGTGCTGCTGCATCGAGGTACGCTTTCAGATGCCATTCGTCTCTGAGGAGGTCTGCTACAGCTGCGGTACGTTTTATGGGTTCTGCAGAAAGAAATGGTCCCTCGGAAAATACAGTAGCTACATTCAGGTGTGTATTTTGCTAGCTTGTCTATTCTTCTGACAACCACTGACAAACGTGAATGATCTGGTTGTAACGTGGCACGCTCAGTGCATCTTCCTCCTTATGAAAACACGGGGGAGCTTTGCTGCAATAAGTCACATTTTCAGACAGAGTTTTTGGCAAGCTGGAGAGAGGAGAACAACAACTGTCCCTAAAGGGTCTAATGCCTTCTGTGAGGTTAAGTGCAGGAGATGCTCAAGGTGGGATACATATATCTAATACCACGTCTCTGTGGGGCAAAGTGGTGCACCTGAGTTGGTCATCCTTAGTGACTTAAAACGCAGGGAGAAAACGAGGTTGGATCCAGGCACTCCCAGGCCCTGAGTCACCCAGCGGTTTAAGACACGCCAGCCCTGCAGAAGGGTGAATTGCCAGCATAGCAGTTATTCAGGCATCATCTTTGGGCATAGCAGCTGGGCTGCTCCTCAGCCAGCTCTGGGCTGCTCCTGCCATTGCTCTACAGCATGACTTCACGCTGTGCATGGTGGATACAGCCACAGGGAGTGGGATGGCATTTGCCAGAGCTAAGTGAAGCCATGAAAATTTATCTAGGGGCTCATATCACAGTGGAGGAAAAAAAAAAGTTATTTCTGAGGGATTTGTGCAAACAAATACTTAACTTGGAAGAAAAAGAGACTGAATGAAGTGGAAATAGCCTTTAAAGTCTCCAAGGTTAAAGCTGTTTTAGCCATCATGATCTAAGGGCACAACTGGGACAGAGTTCGTGGATAGAGATAACGTTTTTAAGCCGATCAGGTGCTACAGCTGGTAAAAAAGAGACAAGCTCTCTGCATAGCCTTGAAGAAGTGACTATCTGAATATCCAACTAATTTTTCCAGCTATACTAGTTGATCTAATAAAAGACGTTAACTCTCCCCACAAGCCTTGTCTTACTCAAAAATCGCAGCACTAACCATTCCTGTCAGCAAGCCAGCCCTGCTCTCTCATTACTAGGTCACAACGTGGGAAGGAAAGTCCTTTCATCTTGCTATGGTTAAACTTGATTTTCTGAGTTTCCAGTGGATTATTGAAGCAACTGATTGTGCAGGTTTAATGATTTCCACCAACCTTCCCTCTGTGCAGTGCCAGTTAAATAAGAATTGATTTGCCGCTGAGGATGGTTACTGGATAACTTGAGTTTCTCTTCATCCCACTCTTTCCTGCAGCAGAACATATTTCTCAGGGATGGAGATCCGGGCATCTGTTTATTTCCTCTGAAAGTGCACTTTCTTAACCCAGCCTAGTTCCAGGAATGCAGGTTGTCTAAGGCCAGGAATGACTTTGAGCTTAGCTAATCTGATCTCTGCCATCCCCAGCCTTTACAGTTCAGCCTGTGGGGCCAGCAGTAAACCCCAACCACACCTGTGACTTTTATATGGCCAAGGCACAAAACTCCCAAGCGCTGCTCTGGAGATTTGCAGGATGCTCACCACTTCTTCCGTTCGCTGTTAGCAGACATGCCAGCTTCTCATTTATAATTCTTCAGCTTTGGTTTCCTTCTTACAAGGACCTTCTTAAGAGTTCCAAAAGCCTGACAAGTGTTTCTTGCTATTTTCTCATAAATGGATTTGTATTCTCAAACTCTTTCCAACACTTTACACAGAATGGATTCTTAAAGGCTTCCCAGCGTAAGGCGCTTTTCCCAGCCCTTGAATCTGTGGCTCTTTTCTGCCATTGCTTTTTCAACATGGTTTTAAACACCAGCTGTCAGGACTGTATCCAGCGCTCTATTAGCAGTCTCCAGATGCCTCTGCTTTAATACTTGTGCACCAGATGAAGATACCTCCACTCTGCCATTCAGAACACTCTTGAGTTTTACAAGACTTTCTAATTAAAGAAATTAAAGAAAGACTTTTACAAAATCAATTCATGTTAAGAGCCTTGTTTTCATGTGGGTAAAATAAAACATGGCTGAGTAAATGACCTGCCCAAGGCAGAGCCCAAACTGGTGCCTAGCGGTCCCCTCCTCTATGGATTAGAAAGCAGTGTTGCCCACATATCCTGTTGCTTTGAACTCCAGCCAAAGGCTTTTGCTCCATTCAGAAACGATCAATTTTATTGCTTTCCCATGTAAATACAAGCTGCATATCGCCACTGGGTGACGAGCAATTTCCTCCTACTCCCCTATTTATAATAGAGGAGAAACTCTACAGAAGATCTTGCTTCAGAATGACATAGAAAACAGCAATTCATGCGTTTCCCAGGGGGAAAAAAAAAGTTTAGAGAAGACAGTCTCTCTCGGTTAAAACTGCAGCTGCAGGTTGTCAGTGCAATGTTACACTTAGAAATCCTTTCTTGGAAAGGTAAATTTATTTTTATTGGCCTATGACACCTGTAGAAGGAAAGGAGAGGAAAAAATGTGGTGGCAAAGTGTACCCCTTAATGGGAATTGTTGCAACCGCCATCCCAGGCATGCTTGGGATGGTTTCCTCATGCTCTCTGCCCACAGCTGTGCTCCTCCTGCTCACTGTGACACTCAGACCCAAAAAGCTATAGAGCAAATAAGCCCCATTTAGATTTTAGATGCTGTAGAATTTTAGATGTTATTCATCTCACTTAACTTTAGATGTCAACCATGCAGATGCTCACCTGAACTACTTACCTGGGACCCCTTTTCCAGTCCCTGGAGAGAAATGATTTTTTTGGTGGTGGCAGTGCTGCCCTATTTCAGATACCTACCTTGGTGGTGGCAGTGCTGCCCTATTTCAGATACCTACCTTGGGTCAGGAGAAACCACCTCTGTTTCCTTTCTTTGACTATAAAAAGTCTCCAGTTAGTTCAGATGTCACTGCCTGCAGATAAATCCTGCTCCCTGGGTTTCAAAGGTCAGTTTAATGCTCTCATATAACTTGTTTTATAGTCTGCCAGGAGGGCCAATATTGTCAATAATGAAAAGATGGTGAGAAAGTGAAATCCAATGACAGAAAGAGAGGTCAAAGATCTTGAAAGAGAGAAGGGCATCCTGCTGTCTGAGACTGCACTCACTTAAAAAAACAAACAAAGAAACTCAACCAAAAATAAGATTAAACCTTCTCTTAATGTTTCCTACTCACATATTGTCTCTTGACCATAAAGCAAGACAGCCTCTGCCAGAGAAGCCACTAAGGTCTATCTGCAGTTGGGTGAAACCCACTCCACCGAAACCTCGATTTTAGCTGCTAATTAACCCAGGGAAAACCCATGGCACCATCTAGAGGGAGGAAGAAAATACTGTAGCTTCTGGGTTGTGGTGTTTCCTCTCCTGTGAGGAGCACTGTCCCCTGAAGGATCAGATGGACATGGATACAGGATTGGAGGACAAGCTTTTTGAGAGGGAGAGGAGACTGTGAGAGGAATGAAAGAGATCCAATTACTTTCTCTGTGGCTGCCTGCGATCAATAGCTCCGTGGTTCAAGGATTAGATTTAAAACTGTCTGGAGATGATGGAAATGTCTCAGCCAAGAAAGTATTCATAAAAGTCACCCTCTAAAGATGCGTCAACTTCTTGCAAAGTCTGAAAAGTCTCTGTTTTTTTCCAGCTTTCCCCTCCAAAAATTTGCCGAAAGACAAATGATTTCCTCCAGCAATCCTTCCCACCTCCCTTTGGTGACACCCGTATCCTGTTGTTGCCCTTCCCTTGCCGTGTGCGCTCACCAGGGTATGGAACACATTTTCACCTTTCTAAGAAGCTGTGCAGAAGTATTACAGTTGAATACTCTCAATAAAAGACAAAATTAGATGTTGGGAATTCTACAGTGTGTACGTCAGTAACATTATCCACATCAGATGGTATCTTGCGGTTATGTCTGGTTTCCAAAGGAGTAACAGTCATCTGTGCTGGGCTGCCTCTCAGAGTTTGTGCGGCTCAGGATACAGGTTGTTACTGAGTTATCCTTCTGACAGTAGGATGTAACAGCAGGCATCCCATAACCCTGCTTTGCTTGCTTATTGAACTTAAAATTGCTGTGGGGTGCTGTGCACCCCTGTGTGGTTTCTGTCTGCAGCCCTTTCCCTACCGCACTGCCCCTGCTCTGCTGTGCCCCTTTGGGAAGGACCCTGCGTGGACAGCAGTCAGCCAGGATAAGCACAGGTCAGGCAGGGTGGAGCCATGCTTGGGTAAGCTCAGAATACTTTAACCCCCATCCACCGCTAAAGTGAACCTTCACCTGGCAAAGTTCACTTTGCCAGGAACTTCTCAGCAGGACCGTACGGGTGAAGCTAGCATCTCCCAGCTCCATGATGCCCAAGAGGCATCACAAAGGGCTAGTGCAGAGGGCAGAGCTCTGTGTTCCTGCCCGGCTCCATCTCTGTGCACTACCCCAGCTCCATGCAGGTTGCAGTGGAGACAAGAAAGCCAACAGGAATCATAGAATGGTTTGGGTTGGAAGGGACCTTAAAGATCATCCAGTTCCAACCCCCCTGCCATGGGCAGGGACACCCTCCACTAGACCAGGTTGCTCCAAGCCTCATCCAGCCTGGCCTTGAACACTGCCAGGGATGGGGCACCCACAGCTTCTCTGGGCAACCTGTCCCAGTGCCTCACCACCCTCTCCGGGAAGAATTTCTTCCTGATATCCAATCTAAATCTCCCCACTTTCAATTTAAACCCATTACCCCTTGTCCTGTCACTAGAGGCCCTTGTAAAAAGCCCCCCCCAGCTTTCTTGTCGGCCCCTTCAGGCACTAGAAGGTGCTATAAGGTCTCCCCAGAGCCTTCTCTTCTCCAGGCTGAACACCCCCAACTCTCTCAGCCTTTCTTCATAGCAGAGGTTCTCCAGCCCTCTGAGCATCTTCATGGCCTCCTCTGGACTCGCTCCAACTGGTCGATATCCTTCTGATGCTGAGGGTTCCACAGCTGGACACAGAGCTCCAGGTGGGGTCTTACAAGAGAGGACCTGCCTGTGAATGGACCTGGGCTCCCTAATGCTGGTGTCAAGAAGAAAGTACCCTCATCATGGGAGGGTGATGAGGCTGGCGAAGCTCAGAGAGGGTGGTAGCTGTTCTGGGGGGCTTCCCTGAACAACAGAGGACCAGTTACATCATGCTGCACCCTAGCTTTCAGCATCAGTATACTCTTCCTGCTGGTGGTGGCCTCCAAAAGTTCTGGCCGAGTGGAGCAATACTACAGATACACAAAAAAGCTTGAGACACCTTCCAGTGAATCAGAGGGAGCAGGGAAATTGGTGGGACCTGCAGGACCCTCCCTACCTGTACATTTCTTTACGGCTGCATCTACATGGTGGTGAGCAGCGACACTGGTGTGGTGCGGCTGTATCACCACACGATGGCATGCTCCCTCTTCAGCAGGTGTTGGTGGCTGTGTCGCAGCAGAGGAACTAGCCATGTCCTGGTCCAGGAGCCCAGAGCATTTGTTTGTCTCTTGAAAAGCAAGGATGAACTTTAGGAAGACATAGGGGGCTGTTATTCCCATCAGAACTGCAGCTCCATTTGCACAGGAATTCAGAGAATGACAGAAGCTCCAGTTCTGGCTGGAAGAAAATACTGGAGATCACAGGAGTACTGCTGAGCATCCGTGAAACGCTCCGGCACACAGTCCTTTCTAGCACCTGCTGGTCAGTGATACGTAAAATGTTAGGAGAACTGTGCATTCCAACCCTCCATTTATTTCTTGTGGTTTCATTCTCCCGTAATCCTGCTGATGCAGGCAGAGCAGTGTCTTTTGATTGTGTATTATATAGTGTTTCACACAAAGGATTTTTGGCTAGTTTGGTCCCACTGCATTGCATGTGTTAAATGAAAAGGAGAGACACTGAAGCACAAGCTGCTAAAGGGAAAAGTACAAAGTTTTACTGCTGCAAATAGTGTTGATCTTTGACATCTACTGGGTGGGAAGGTGATTTAAAGATATTTAGCATTTTCTTTTGAGATGCTGAAAAAACTTAACTCCATGTGCTCAGGAGTAGTAGCCCTAGCATCTTTTTAATGATGTAGTTTCATCAATATCAAAACTTTCCATAGGAACATGCTGATTCAATTACGTTATTTTCAGAAAAAGCATACCAAAGCTAGTCTTCTCAATTCCAGCTATTATTGGTAATGTTCTTGGAATGGAACCCTGTATTATTTTCTATTCCCAAATGGTTGGTTTCTAAATAGATTTCATTTAATGGTTAAGTTTTGAATGTTAACAATAGCCCCTATTTGCCTTTCTAGGTAGGCTGAAATAATAATAATAATAAAAAAAAAAAGTAATTTTTAAAGGTTTGATTCCCAAGGAAAAAGATGGGGAAATAGATTTTTTATTTTTCAGGACAGGAAAATCTGTAGTTCTAAAGGCAGTTTTCATTCTGAAACTGTGTTGAAAAGTGTTTGCTGGAGATCAGTTTTGTATTACAGGATCTGAGGGAGCAAATCACTCTGCTATCCTAACTCAACAGTAGCAGAATGAAACGCAGCAGGTTTCAAGACTGTGGCCGTGCACCACTTCTAACTGCAAGCAAAGGCAGCCTCAGCAGATCTGGAAAGTTGGAAGGGCCTTGTTTTTCCAACTATGTAACCACAAGGGATGTTTAACCAGAGTTGGTTTTAGTTTTATTAGGAAGTATTCGATTCTTTTCTGCTTTCACTTTTTATTAGACATGATCTTGAATCCAAGTCCAGCCAGCCATCATCACCTTCCTCCTTACACTCATTCAAAACTTCATCACATGAAAAAAGTATTAAAATCCATGCTTTTTCTGACTCTCCAGAGAAGATGACTTGGAAGAATTTGCCTACACGTGAATACACTGAAAGAAGCAATTAAAAGGCAGTTCAGCACCACTGCAGAACTTCTTCCAAGTGTAATTCCTCTGGCATAAAAAGCCTGTAATGAATGAATTGCAGAAATGTCATCATATCATACTACCATGTAATAATGAAAGGTTCAGTAGTCATCTGTGGGGTGGTTTAGGTGATGCTGATCTTGCCTTGGAACACGTGTAACGTAGGTAACACATCAGAGTCCATTTCATCCCTATTTTTCATGATTCTGTGGACTCGCACAAGTTTAAAATATAAGAATAACCATTCTGGGCCAACCCAAATACCTATCAGTCATAGCTATAGCTAGTAAATTCAGTTGCCATGCCCAAACTTTGCAGCAACCGGAATGGTCCCTGGTGTGTGCTAATCCATGCACAATACAAGCATATCTTGTCTCTGCTAGGAATGAATAATAAATGTTTAGGAATGTCAGATTAAAAGAGAAGGAATATGTAGGGTATTTCCCTGTTGAACTCACCCAGGATCTGGTAATCTGTGGTTTAGTGATTTAAGGAACAAGATGGATGTTGTATTTGCTTCATGTTTATGAGTCCTAAATGGACCTGCAGCCACTGAAAGTAGCAGAATTAAATGCTGAGTCTTTAATCACAAACTTTTTGTCATGATGAAAAGATTGTTGTTTTCCTGTTCACTGAGATCTGTTGGCTGGGGGTTGCTTTTGCCACTCTTCCTTCTATAACCTATGGCCACATCTGTGTCTTATATGATGCAGATGTTTTTCTTGGCAGAACTGCTGTCCAGACTGTCATCATAGCTTGTCAAGATTACTATGCTATGCTTGTTCAGGAAATCCTAATCCAGCTGCACTGTCCATTTCTATTCAATGACTTCAAACATTTTTTTCCCCAGATCATTGTTTCTGTTACAGCTCTTGATTTTTCTTTGGGCTCCTCTTCTAAGGCCAGGCCTTTCCTTCCCTGTAACGTAATATGCACATGGGACAATTAAAGGAACATGTGAGATTTGTTTGCAAACAGGTAAAAGCCAAATACAGAAAGGGGAATGGAGTCACTCACTCTAGAGCTCTACTGCCACCTTATTTACATACTCCAATTTCCTGTACAGTATGTTGATGTAAAAGATACTTAACAGGAAATATTGGTGAGAGCAGTACTTAAAGTCATCCTTCTCTCTTAGCTGTATGTATACAAAAGTTAGATTCAAGCATCTAATTCTACGTTGGATACAGAGAGCTGGCTCATTTTCCATTTGAACAGAGAAAACAGAGAAAGGGGGATGCCTTTTTAATAAGAACTGTGATGGCCATTGTTTTCAACAAGGATAGAGGACATCTGAGCTCCTCAGCCTGAAGTTCTTCAGGCTCAGCAACAACTTTTTTCAGTAGGAGTGCCTGAACCAGCTAGCTATTAACTAAACACATATGCAGGAACCCCCAGCTTCCTTCAAATGAGACTGTGAAGAGAAACCCCCAGAACTTATGGGGACAGAGGGAGAACAAGCAAGAGAAAATTTGACTCTTTAACCAAGTCATGGGGCATGATCAGGGAATCCCAGGTTCTGCTCCCTGCTCTCAGGCTGTTTTATTTACGATTCCTAAATGAAATGCATGAACTTCCTTGAAGAACCATCATGAGCACAGCTCACTGAGGCGGCAGCCAGCAGATGCAGCATCTTGTGAAGCAGCCTCTGAGTTCTGCTTTGCGAGCATCTGGATCCTGTGGGGACAGTGGCCAGGATCATTGTGGAATCACAGAATGGTTTGGGTTGGAAGGGACCTTAAAGGTCGTCTGGTTCCAACCCCCCTGCCACGAGCAGGGACAATGCACAGGAACCCTCTGAGAAACTCGAGTGGGCCTGCTGCTGCTGGGTCGAAGGTCTGGGACTGAGGAAGCTCTAGCAGCTTCTAACGTGTGTGGTCAGCTGCCCCTGACCCAGTGTGCCTGGAGGCTTTGTTTCAGCTGTCCCTGAACAGGGAGGATCAACCAGTTTTTGAGGTGCTGTTTTCTCTGGGATGTACTATATTATGTGCATTCAGGTCCACATATAGAAACCTTTTTTCTTTGCCATAGGAAGCACCAGGTTGGGAGCTGGAGATCACAGGCTGTGCTAGTCCTAACCATACAAGAAATCTGAATTGTTTTGTCCTTTCTTATTGTAAGCTCCTGACTCTTACAGGACCATGAACAAAACCAGTCATACATGCACCTCTATATGTACTGCAACTGTTTGTCCTTTACTATTTCTTTTAGTATCTTTTGTAACACAAGTGCAGTTCTTGATTTGCCCTGTTTATTTCTAGCTGACCATCAAATGCTCAAATACTCTGGTCCCAATGACTGCAAAAGGGGAAACATAACCCCCATTTTTAAAAAGGGAAAAAAAGAAGACCAGGGGAACTACTTGATTGTCCAATACTCTCCATGGAGACCCCTAATATTTTCCCATGTGATTCCTGTGTACACTAAGGAGTTGTTACTAACAGCAGACTATCCCTAATACGCAATTTGGGTGCATTTACCCATTTTTTGATTAAATGAGAATGTAATAGCATGGCTGTGGTCATACTGTGCCAGTTAAGGGAATGTCACTAATTAGCTCCATAACACAGATATCAGCTGCCTCTCACAACACTGAACTTCATTACGTCGTCAGCTGATGCCATAGGATTTGGTAGACTGAAATACAAGACAATGCCAGGAAATGTAGAGCCATTGAATCAACTCTGCCACTATTTTTAGTCTCAATATCTCTAAGTTAGGGCATAGCTGGGAATGGCATTAAAAAATAATTAAATGTTGCTTTTATCCTTACATAATATTTTTAAAATATACAGACCAGGGTCTTTCAAATTTTATCGGTCTTAAATAGAGGATCAGACAGTTAGAATCCCCTTCATCCACTGCTCCAAACAATGCTTGTAATCCGCTAATCTAATGAAGACATTTTCATTTTAAATGTCTACATCTGAGCCTCTTTTCTAGACTTCTCTTATAGTCAGTGGAGAAAAGCAAGTTCTTTTAAGCCACTTCCTTCTAACCTAGGTGTACAAAACAGCTCGGATGAGTCACAGGCCATTAAGCGCATGTTTATGAGAAAAAACAGAAAAATTAACTGAGAAAAATTAGGCTGGAACTGATGTTTTGATGTTATCTAAAGCACCCCTCTGCTCAAAGCAAGACTGACTGCAATGTTAGATCTGGCTGCCAAGGGGCTCTCTATGAACTGTTTTTTGCTGGCCTAGAAAAGGAAGGGATTAGCTCAGACCTGGATGCTTGTATTGCGCACGTCCACATATAGGCAGGTGAATATTTTCCCCTCTACCCTGTTTTTCTATATATTTTCTGAGTGTTCAGATGTAAAATTCTTCTGACAACTGTTAGGAACATATGGAGCACAATTCCAACAATTAAAAGTAGAAGAAAAACTACGATGCTTAATAAACTATTTATCAGACCACCAGAAACATGCACAAAGTTGAACAAGTTCTGTAATCATCTACGAAAGAATCACCATTCTCTATAGAAGAACCTATTCAGACCTATTTCAAATGCACTTGGCATGTCAAGAGAGATGATTTGAGAGTCTGTAAGATCCATCTTCTTCCCTAGATCTGAGAGACGAAAACAGAGGGGAAGATCTCATTGACTTTGTGGGTGCAATTCAGTTTGAAATTTAAACTGAATTTAAACACACAGAAATTAAAATACAGTGAAAGGCTGAGTGACAGTGTGCAATGAAATATAGCAGACCTCAGTGCCATTGCTGGCTTTGCCTCAAACCTACTGGTTAGTGTGGGTCCGGTTACTTTACTGCTTTGTGCCTTCATTTGCCTGTAAATTAAAGTGACATGATACAGTTTCTAAAGGCTTTGGAATTCTTGAATGTCAGGGCTGAGCAAAATTGTTTAATGCTGCAAATAGTGCATGAAGATTTTGATTCAATTTGCTGCTGGTTATTTTGGGTCCCTGAGAAAGAAATGCTGGGGAAGTGAAACAAAATTATGCTACAAAAGTTTTAGGAAAAACAATTAAGAAATCATCAAATAAGCAGGAGAGCAATGGCAGTTATATTACTCCAAGTATGTAATTCATACACTTAAGTAAAAAAAGTTTAGCTCATCATTTAGCTCACAATTTTGCTTGTCGGGTAAAGAAATAATATCTTATTTTTAATTAAAATATTGATTGGATTGAATTGCAGCAATGACATTCCAATGCTAAGTTCCTGTGAAAACAATTAGAATGTTCACAACACTGCTTGGATTTTCACAAATTTGATCAACAAGACCAGGTTTGAATTTTGTCTGATAGGCTTATAGCATGGAGATAATAATGGATCTTTTGGTTGCTAATTATGAGTCCTTCCTGATTATGGGGCTTTCAGATAGGATGGGGTAGTATTTAATGAAATGTAATTAAATAATTATCATGAATCTGAGATTCCACAGAATAAAATGCAATGAATCAAAGAGTCAAGATACACTAGCAAAATGTTTCAACATCTTTTTTGACCCTAGGACTTTGAGCACACTCAAATATCCAAAGTAACTAGTCAGTTTTGAAAAGCTGATTCTTCTCCATAAAAATCAGGAGTAATTCTACTGATATTAATGGAATGAGATGATACACCGTTCTCACCAGATAAGGCATGAGACCAGTTCTTTATACACAAAACCTTTCTTTCCCACTGTCTTCAATCCCATAATTTCATGTGCCAAAATACACTAAAATCCTCATGGAAAAGCTGTTGATGTATTGGCTGGATGAAAGTAAAGTGGATTGAAAACAGGCTGAATGGCCAGGCCCAGTGGGTGGTGATCAGTGGAAGAAAGTCCAGCTGGAGTTCAATAGCTGGAGCAGTGAATACTGCTTAACTTCTTCATTAATGATCTGGATGATGGAGCAGACTATAGTTTCAGCAAACTTGCAGAGGACACTAAACTGCGAGGAGTGGCTGATATGCCAGAGGGTCATGCTGCCATCCAGAGGGACCTCCACAGGCTGGCAGGAACCTCATGAAGTTCAACAAGGAAAAGTTCAAAGTCCTGCACCCGGGAAGGAACAGCGGCATCCACTAATAGATGTGGGGGGCCATCTGTTGGCAGAAAAAGATCTGGGCGTCCTGGTGGACACACAGATCAGCAATGTGCCCTTGTGGCAAAGGCGGCTGCAGTAGGCCAGGTATTGCCGACAGGTTGAGGGAGGTCATCATTTCCCTTTATTCAGGACTGGTGAGGTCACATCTGGAGTGCTGTGTCCAGTTCTGGGCTCCTCAATACGAGAGACATGGACATACTGGAGAGAATCCAATGCACAGCCACAAAGATGATAAAGGGACTGGAACATCTCTCCTACGAGGAAAGATTGAGAGAGCTGGGACTGTTAGGCCTGAAGAAGACAAGGCCCAGGGGGATCTCATCAATGTATAGAAATAGCTGAAGGGAGGGTACAAAGAGGATGCAGCCAGGGTCTTTTCAGTGGTGCAGTGACAGGGTGAGAGACAATGGGCACACACTGAGGAGGTGCCATCTGAACTTCAGGAAACAACTCTCTACTGTGAGGGTGACCGAGCACTGGCACAAGCTGTGCAGAGAAGTGATGGAGTCTCCATCTTTGGAGATAGTCAGAACCCATCTGGACATGGTCCTGGGCAACGGTGTCTGGGTGTCCCTACTTGACCAGATGACTTCCACAGTTTCCTTCCAACCTCAGGCATTCTTTGATCCTGTGATAGTAGCCAAATTAGGTGAAAATCTTACAGACAAAATAAAACATTAAAAATAAAATGACATTTTCCCATTAATATAGATCGTAAAAAAACAATGGAGGAGATTCTGCCATCATAATGTCTTTTTCATGAAATAACTGACACTACAGTTGTTTTAATGAACTATGGTTTTGCCTTTGTGGTTGTACTTCAGGTAGGTAAGTCTTCAGAGAGAAATATTTTATCATGCTCTGGTTGAGAACTTTTCAGGCTTATTTTGAACCTTCCATCTGAATATGGAAACTCAGAGAGAATGGATCTCAATGATAGAAAGTCTTTGTAAGGAAATATTTGTATGAATATCCATATTCTTATGAAAGAGTCTACCTGAGCTTCACAGCTTTGCAGAAAATTGAGACTGCTACAAGTTGTGACACAAGATTAGTAGTTGGGGCTGTGTCACTTGAAAGGAAAGATTGTTGCCCAAGAGCAAGAGACTAAGAAAATATTGCTTATTTATTTATTCCATACTTGAGTTGCATTTATGAGTGGTATACAGGACTATAGAGACTAATACAGAAAAGGTGAAGAAATGTTTCTTTTCTATCAATTTTGTGACCTAAATAATGCTTAATAATGCTTAATAACACTAGGAAATGGCACATATGCTTTCTCAAGTGGGGTGGTAGCAGGTTTTTATAATGTGACAAAGACTGTGAATACCAGGCTGGAGATAAACTGATGTGAAATGTGAGCAGACATAAAATATGGCCCATAGTAAAATACAGAATTGTTGTCCAAAGGCAAAAGAATATTCATGATGGAGATTTTGCCCTATTTTCAACGGTGTTTCATCACACACATAATTTTAAGAATATGAAGAATTCTACTGAAATCAGTGAATATTCCTCAGTATTTAAAATTATACACATGTTTAAGTGTTTTGGATGAAAGAGCATTTCCAGATTACAGATAGATAAAGCTCAGCTGCACAGTGGAAGTCATTTGGGCAGGATATAGAAACAATACCTAATGAATTTATTGTGGAACAGAATATACTGGAATATCTGAATAAGGAAAGCAAATTTCATGACTGCCACAGAATTTGAGGCTGCTTATGAAATTCTAAAATAAACTGCATTTGAAATGCAGTATTTTTTTTTTAATTGAATACCAGGAAGTGAGTTTTGCTGGAGATGAGACAGCTATTGGCATGTTTCTTCACCAAGCTATGACAGCTTTTCAACTTTATTTTCTTTTATTCATTTATTCACCTCCAGTGCTTGCCAGAGACTCCAAGGTAAGGGTGTGCTTTTGAGCAGGGGGCAAAACTATGAGCATGTGGGACTGGTGTATATCACAGTTAGACTCAAGGGCATATCTATATCAGAAAATTAAATGGCTTCAGGGCAGAATCCTGGGCAGTGGGGTGCGATGGTCTGTATTGCTGAATTGTTCAAGTGGCCCCTGATATACTTACAGCCTGGGCCAAAATTAATGCTAGATACAGATTGGGATCTGGACTAATCTGGGTCTCAGTCTAAATAGACAACTTGGAGATGACCACCTGACTGGGGAAGTAAGGTAATTCAGTAGTCTTGTGCTATTTAATAGCAGTAGTGAACATTACATGGAAAGAATGTGCCAATTGTTATCAGAAATGCAGCAGGGGACAGGCTCTGCTTGGTTTATCAGGGAATGAGTGAATATCAAGGACAGCGACTGATATAAAAGGAAACGAACACCCGATCTATTGAGTATGGCTAATATGACTGACCCTAGGAGAGAGATCTTAACTTGACCGTTCGAAGGCTACATGCCTAAGGCTTGGTTATGTTGGTTACGTGGTGTGTAGTACTAGTTGAAATGCTCTAGTTCAGCTGCTAGTCCAGGACTCAAGTCTGCCAAAGATCCCATCACACCTGTGTGGATGTTTCATTTCTGTAGTCACTGGAAGAGTCACTTCCAGAAGGCAGTTCATCCCCTCCTCATGAACACAGGGTGACTTGCCCTCTGAAGACAAAATAACCCTAAACTTTTGATGGCCAAAGGCTGGATGAATTAATAGCTACCAAGACTTGTTACTTACAAACAAGTGCCTGCACCTGTGCTTGTCTCAACTATCCACACACCAGTGCTGAGGGCAAAGGCAAAGTCTCCAGTATCACAGAATGGTTTAGATTGGACAAGATCCTTAAGATCATCAAGTCCAACCGTTAACCTAACACTGACAAGCCCACAACTAAACCATGCCCCTAAGCAGCACATCTACACGTCCTTCAAATACCTCCAGGCATGGGGACCCCAACACTTCCCTGGGCAGCCCGTTCTAATGCCTGACAACCCTTGCTATGAAGAAATTATTCCTGACTTTCAATCTAAACCTTCCCTGGTGCAACTTGAGGCCATTTCCTCTTGTCCTGTTCTTGTAGTGAGGGACACAAAACTGAACACATTATTTGAGTCCATTTCCTTACTACTGACTGGAGTTATGTAGTTTTTCCACCTGCTTATCCTTTCTGGGTACTAGAAGCTTTGAAGTTACTTGGCAGTGTTTCTGAGGAACCTTCAGGTTACTAGGCTAATATTTCACTCCTTGATTTCAGGTATTTGTACCAATCACTCACCTCTTATCATGCTTATCTGTTCCTGCTTATAATATTTATTTTCAGTTGGTCATTTGAAACAAGAAGAAATTTTCTGTGCTGATTCCTGCTTTAGAATTATGGCATTACAGCCTGTAAATAGAACTAGGTCACGGAGCTTGTCAAGATTTTAAGCATGTTAAGACACCAAGGGACTAAAGTATTAAACAAACACCTTACAAACAAGAACACAATGAATTGTAATAAATGTACACTAAAATATACTTTTCTTAAAAACACATTTCTTAACTTACAGAAGACATGTAGTCAAGAGAAATAATTTTCTTTTTTTCTAAAATGCAGCCAGGTGAATTGAAAAGGAATCCTTTACTTGAAAGCCTCCACCAAACGTGCACTAAATATCGACATAAGTTGTAAGGCTGTCACTTTGCGACAAAAAATGCAATGCCAGTTGCATTTCTTGAGGAATTAAGACTCAGAAGGCTACACTTTTGCTTCAAGTGAACTTTGTGGTTAACTTGCTTGCTTTTGGTCATCCTTGTTGTGCCCTTTCATATGAAAGAGAAACAAAGAATTAGCAAAAGACAAGTGATAGGAATAATTTAGATGAATGGAATTCTGGTCCACCTGTCCTTCAGCAGTGCAGGAAATGAAGGAAGTGTGACTCAACCAGGTAAGTCAGCTTCCAGAAGTAATATCACATTTATCCTAAGCTGTTGCAGTAGCTATTGCAAGTATCTTACTTCCTTGAAGAATGTTTATATTTTTGTTAGTGCAGAGGCTGAAGTTATGGGTCCCATCCTATGTTGCATCCTCAAAGTGGATCATATCTATGTAATGGAGATTGCACTTGAATGGGTGCTTTCATTTGTAAAGCTTCCACAGCTGACATTAATATTTTCTTTCTTGGATTGCAGAGATAGTGTCTTAGTTATGAACAACCCTTTTTGCCTTGCTTTCCTGTGCAGCACCTTTACTCAGGATTCTTGGGGTTTTTCAGTGCACTACCATCCTTGGGAATGAATGGAGGATGTCTCCATTTCAAGAAGAAGCAGTTTGATAAGTGCCTTTCTGCTCATGAAACCTTAGCACCATTTAAGTCAATGTTAAAAATACCTTTACCCCTACTGGGGCCAGAATTTTACTCTTTGCCATTAGCAAAAAGTGAAGACAGACCTCAGCACATCTGCCTCCGTGACCTGCTTGCTGTCTTTAGTGTCAAAAGAGTGGAAACCAGTTCGTATCCAACCTGGCAGCCTTACATGGGAACTAATGTACAGGTCCTATTCCAAAAAGTATTCCAAGTCAATTGGGTGACACTGGAGAAGCCACTAATTTCTATCACTTAATAAAAGACCTAGAGACAGTGATGGTAGTTGGTCCTCTAATCCTTTATTTTGGGGAGGGGTGTGTGTGTGAATTGGAACGAGGGATCATTAGATCTTGGCTTTCGGCTAGTTTGTAGAAAAGCCTTGCATTGCTGGAAACCTTTTGCACTTGGTGCTTAACTTCACCCTTTTACTGTCTGAGGGAGCTTTTAGCTGCTCCTTGAGTGCACCACTGAGATATATTGCTGATAAAAATGCTTTTTAACTTCCCTGTTGATGAATAATAAAGACACAGTTTCTAAAGGATTCATTCTACTGTGAAAATGATAGCACTGTGAAAGACGCCATGAGCAAGGTCTCCTTCGCTATTGCTTAATTTTCCTCCCTTTTTTCTGGCCTCATCCTGTTCTCACTGACTTTAAGATTTTTAGGTGATTTTTCAACTTACCTGAGAGGCAACTTTACCCCTCTGGTATAAGGACTTTCTTCTCCTTCTTCTTCTGCTTCTTAATTTTTAAAGGACTGCTGTGGTTTAACCTCAGCTAGCAATCAAGTACCACAGAGCCACTTGCTCACCCCTTCTTCCTCCACAGGAGGAGGAGAATCAGATGAAAAGAGAAGGAAACTTGTGGGCCGATATAAGAACAACTTAATAATTGATTATAAACTAATAAAATAGTGATACTAAGAATATTATGAATACTAACAATACTAATAATACTACTAACAGTAAGTAATTAAAATAATAGGAAGTAAAACAAATTATACAGTTGACCACCACCTGCCAGTGGATGCACAACCAGGTCCTGAGTAGCGAGGGTCAGAGCCAGAGAGCCCGAGAGCTGGAGCCCAAAAACAATCGCTGCAGACTCCGAGCGAGACCCACGAGTGACAGCATGACTGGGAGAGCCAACCGACCCACCAACTCCCTAACTAACGAAACACTATGGTCCCTTGGCCCACCCTCAGCTTATATACTGAGCATGACGTCAAATGGAATGAAATACTCTTCTGGTTAGTTTGGGTTAGCTGTATAAACTGTGGCCTCCTACCACTGCTGTTTGTAGTGAGAAAGCTTGTGACACAGGTGCAGTATCAGAAGCTGAAAAAGCCCTTGACTTGGTACAAACAGTCCTTAGCAACAACTGAAACCACCAGTGTTATCAGTACTCTTAGTGCAAATCCAAAACAGCCTCATACCAGCTACTGTGAAGAAAATCAACTCTGTCCCGGCTAAAACCAGCACAAGGAGCTACTAAAAATTCGTAATATTTTTAGGATGCGGATGAACCCTGAAATGTAAACTACCCAGATCTTGGTTTGGTTCTGTGTACTGAAATTATTAAAATGGTTGTGGTGTAATCAAGTATCTGCAGTGCCACATCATATTCCCTATTCTGCACAGGCACTATACGAGCAGGTTTTACTTTGCTTCTTAAAAAGACTTCTTGGGTACAGTTGTGATAGGACCACAGGACTTTTGGTACTCCTCTGGTGTGTTTCAAGCCTCATTGGCCACGTGGGGTTCAAAGCTGACTAGTCACACTTTCCTTGCAAAGTGATAAGAAGATATAAACTGTCATGTGTACAGTCTGTGTGTAAAAAAGATTTATAAACCCTTGAGTGTTAAAACATTGGGATTAGTGTAACCTAAATTCAGGTACTTGAAAATCAGCAGGTCCAAGCTAGGCTGCCTCTATAGCTGACAGAGAGAGAGGCATGGGCACAGGGGTTTTTAATGTCACCCAAAGTAAAGATGTAAGCTAGGTTATCATCCCATTATCTTCTCAGCATGGAGGGTTACTTGCTGAGACTAGATATTTAACTTTGAGAACAGTAAAAGTAAATGAGAATCTCATGCAAAACCACTATTTCATAGCTGACCTGAGTTCATTTGCCAAAACAATATGCTGGGAAATCTCCTAAAAAATGGAAAATATGAAGCAGAGACTTCAGAAGAAGCCAGACAATCAGAAGGAAGGGAACTGAGGTTATAAACAGGATAGGTGGGTTTCTATGATCTGCATGCATATAGCTTGTGTGTGCAGAAACAGACTGTGAATATGAACCAATCATCTATTCTTTATTGTGTGCTCTTCTGACACATTAATAATATTGGAGCTGCTACTTGCTTTGATGGAGGTTATCACTCTTTCAGCACTGAAGAAATGACGATATGCTTTCCTCAAGTTATTATTTCTTATTAATACTGACAACTCCCTATCCATATGAATAAGGCTGAGGTCTGAGAACAGGACTCTGAAGACAAAGCAAAACCCAAAATTATCCAATTCTTGATACAGTGAGCTGAGCAAAGCTTCTTTTCTCTACAAATGAGCTCATGAAGCTCACCTCTGCCTTGAAGGACTATGTTGCAGTCTAAAATTTCCCTTGTACAAGGAGCAGATGAAGCGTACCAGAACACAGGAAAAAAAACCTTCTCTAAACAGGAAAGGAAAGACTGTGCTGAAAGCTCTTGCGGAATGAATAGGAGCAGATGCCCTGCTAATCCAACCCATGTTGCAGAAAAAAGCAAAAGTTTCCCAAGGTTTCTCCCAACCTGGCACAAAGGACATTCCTTTCCTCAGCACTGGTTTGAATGTAACAGTAAGAATAAGTCTTGCAGGGATAAATATGTGATGCGTAAAAGAAGGGCAGAAAAATAACTGTATCTCAAGTCAACTATTCAGTGAGGGAAAACATTACTCATTCCTGAAACCAACAGGCTGAGGCCCAGAAATTTTGTGTTTTAATATACTCAGGACATCAGTGGAGAGGCATGAACATTACTGACATATCAATTTTGTTATCCTCGGGACATGCTGAGAAAATAGGTGCCTGATCATAGACACACCTCTCCAGGAAGGACCACAGTCATCTGGCCTTCTCTCTGCTCCCCTCCACTCATAAGCATATATTTTTGCCAGAAACTCATTATATATTCTTTTTTTTTTTTTTTTTTTTTTTTTTTTTAATAGAATTACAGTTTTCTGCAAGAGAACAGCTTTGGCACTGGATTGTTTTTTTCCCAGCCTAAGTAAGACCTCCAAATTAGCAGTGTGGTTGCCTGCATGATCTCAGGTCCCAGCTCTCTTTACAATTAGTGAAAGGCATTTTTGGATGATGGCTTAGGTCATCAAGTATGAGTTTCTCTTTAGAAGTACTTCTGTGTCCCCATTGACACAGAGCTGAGGACAGCTGCTTCTCTATGAGTTGTATCATTTCAATGCTTAAAGTGAGGTGGGATGAAACCAGATGGAGAAAGCCATCACCTTTTCTGTTAATGTGATCCAATGTCTAATCACTATCAGTGCTGGGAAATGGCATCTGATTTCAAGGTGGAATTTCTTTAGCTTCATCTTTTAGTTCCTTGATTTTTCTACTTTCTCTGCCTCGCCCTGTCCCTCGAAAAAATGCAGAACTTCCCCTTTACCCAGTGTATCTTCTCCAGGTGTGGCTACACAAAGTGATCAAGCCACCTCCTAAATCCATCAATAAACTAAATAAGTGCAGTGGCCTGGTGTAATTAGAGCCTCAAATGCCCTGAAGCTCAGTAGTATTTATTTCAGAATCGGAAAATACTTTTTTTTTTTTTTTTTGCAGAGTAATTTGGAGATCTATCAGATGATGGTCCCCATCCTGTTCCAGCAGAACACAGCAAGATCTTTGTCAGTGGTTTCCTGTAGAGCAAATTTAGACCGTGATGTTTAAGCACTTTCAAGATGAAAAATGTTGCAGTGAAGTTCAGCATTTATTTTCACTTTAGAGCACTTAACATAGGAGTAATTCATGGTCTGTCCAAAGCCAAAATCCTGTCTCCAACAATTGTTCATAGTGAATTCTGAAATAAGCAAATTTGGTGATAATCACCTATGCTTTATATTCATCTTAACTCCTAGAGCTGAGGTACTGAAGCATGATCTTTTATATCCTGAATTTTAGCATCACAGTGGATGAATTCCAGTCACCTCCAACCTCACAAACCTGTGGACTGACGGAGCTGACTTGAGCTGACTGGTGGTTGGACTGATGGCTCAATTAAGCAAGCTCTGTATTCTTTTCTTTTATAAACTCCAGGATTATTCATTACCTCATCCAAGTTTTCAACACTGCCCTTTAGGAAAACTAAGTACTGGATGATAACATTTTATTCATCTTCTTCCTCACCTGCACACATGCAAACTGTTATTGCACCTAACATGGCATGTTTACTGTGTTTCTGAATGTGGATGAACCTATGATCAATCCCTCCTGTTTCCATGTTATATAAAATATTACCCTTCATTAAGGGTGGGGATCATCCCGGATAAGTTTAGTGGTCTAAAAACAGACAAAGCCTATAAGCTTTTCAAAAAATGAGACAGATGGGTGTCTCCAGGAAGTGACATATCCCACGTTGAGCTAGACAGACAGACTTCTGTCCTTACATATCTCATAAGTTGCCTCCTTCTCCTTATCACTTATCTGCAATTTACACTTTTTGCTCTCTAGAAGTTGAATCCTGATGTATGTATATTAGTACTGCTACTGTTCAAAGCCATATGCTCATCAATTCCCAACCTGATTGGATCTGTTAGTGATTAAAGTGTCCTACTTGTGCATGGTAATGCAAAAAGCCTTGGTATTTATGGTGAGCTGAGACGGCAGCATAGGACAGTTTGCCCAACTCCTCAGTGATTTCTGTACAAATACAAGAGAAACTTATCCTAGACAATGTGTTTGTATTGTTTTCAGACACCGAGCTGGAGAAAGGTTGCCTGTATAGACAGTGCTGACTGAGGAATTCAAGGCAAATTCAAGAAGACATGTTAGGATTAAATATGCAGTGCTCAGAGGCAACAGGACTGATTTAAGTTTTAGGCAGAAAGTAAAAGTCTTTAAATGAAAGGGTCATGAGTTCTGTTTTTGTGAATGGCAAGGCATCAAGCCAAGTAAGATAGAAGTGTTTCTCTGCATTTCTTAAGATGACTTTGCAGAATTGCTAATCCAATAAATACATAGCCCAGTACACTGACCTCCAGGTCCTTATCCGCTGATCTAGGAAGCCAAATGTCTTTTCTTTTATTTCTGCAATAGAATGAATGTGTGCCAAGTTCAGACCAGAAGTATGAAATCTGTGCTGCTAAGACTTACATTCAGATATTAAGATAGTAAGAACAGACATTGCTGACCAGAAAGCTCCCAAATAAGCCAGATACTTTAATCCCATATCCATCAGTTATATCTAATAATAACAATTCAGTGAAATGTTGTGTCCATGACAGGCTCCAACATGAGCTAAGGTGATAGCAGTGTTTATTTTCATATAAATTAGGTTTTGGTTTCTGATTTAGAAGTGAGGTAAATATTGTTGAGCAGGGCTGAGTTGCAGATAGGAAGATAGTATAGCACTGTTGAGCTCAAGGTCTTATGCACTAAGTGCTGTGATAGCAAAAGGTTCCTTCACCCTCCCTTGCCCATGACCCTGAAACATGCACTGAAGCTCTTTTGTTGTACAAGCAGCTCCTTAGACGTGTCAACTGATAAAGATAACAAGGATACAATTTTCTTCTAAATAAACCAATCTTTGGTGGTGCCATAGAAATGGATTGCGTTGTCCAATTGTTATCTCAAGTAACACCCAGCCAAGATTAATTTATATATATTGAGGTTTCATTAAGGGCTTAGCTAGGGAGGAGGAATGTGCAGAATTTGCAGAGAAATCACTCAGACACATGCACACGCTTATATTTTTATAAACATGGGAAGGCATCTTTGAAGCATCCAGAGGGGAATTTCATCTCCCTGAATTAGGGGCTTTAATTTAGCCAGACAGATGACTGCTACGGAGGTGTTGAAGTTTTACAACATCTTATTTGCTATGTCATTTCTCAATGAGTTGTGGCTCTTTGAAATTCAGACGGTTTCACACTCTCTTTACCTCACCGCACCACGCATGCCCTGTCTCTGCTCACGCACTTCTCTAATGCAGAGGATATGGACAAAGTCCATATTTCTCGACAGATTTTACTGAGGTCAAATAACTTGGAACACGTGTAACGCACTTGGAAAGTGGAAGTGAAAATTAGTATGTCCTGAGTATTTGTGTTCATGTTTTAATGTAGTTGTTCGATTTATTTATCAAGTCAGTCTATTGTAGAATTTTCAGTATGAATGACGATAACATTAACACATAGGTACCATTTTAAATCTCAGTTCTATAATACCTAATTATCGTGAAACTCACACTTATTTGCAGAAGATATATTAGCATCTTAAAAAATACATTCGATGAGGGAAGATGAAAGGTTTTCATCACTCATACATGCGTTATTCTTAATTTAACTTGTCTCTCACATTTCCTCCAGAATCTCACCTGTTTCTGCTGATCTATTCCAGCAAAGCTGTCAGCAAATGCCAGTCAACTGCTAAATGGAAACAGTGCACGTGGTGAAAAAAATCTAAAGTGAAGTGAGTGGGAGATTCCAACCCCAGTCACTCAGGAGGTCCTTCATTTTTATTTCAGCTTTGCTCCACGGTGACTGGGCTCATGATCTGGCTCCTGGCATCTATTTTTGATTGCACCTTGCAAGGTGAATGTGCAGGTCGTATACTGAACAGTCTTAGAAGCAACACACCCCAGCTGCATTTCCAAGCACTTATTCCTGAGTGGAATTAATCCTTTCGAAACCAAAAAAGTGAATTGATTTAAAGGTTTAAAAGATTCAAATATATATTCTGAGAAAGTATAGGTTTGATTTGTCGTTACCCAGTGCAAATGCTAATTTTTTTCATTGGAAAGCTGAATCAGGTCTGTGAATTGGTATTGAGATATTTGAGTTTGTTAGCAACAAATAACTATAAAAATATAAGGAGTGAATGGAAGTTTTTATGTGAAAAAATCAATACATTGAAAGAAGTTTAAATGTTATGAGGTCTTATGAGAACATTTTGTTTAATTTGTAGCAAAAATTTGATATGTACTTGGCATGACTTTGGATTTTATTTGTTTGGAAACATCTGAAAAAAATTCAAGTAAATATAAACTAGAAATGTTTTGTATTTGTGAAAAATTGAAATGTTTGACTTTCTCAGACAACATCCTTCCACCCCAAGTGATTCAGAGAAACCAATGAGGGTTCAATCCTTATCAGACACCAGAGAATCCCAGTGGTGGTAGCCCTTCTTGTGTTTCACGGCTCACAGAACCAGCTGTGCAGTCTGGGCTGTGGTGTAAAACCCACCCTAGACCAGCACGGTACTGGGGTACTGGTACCAGCCCTGTTCCTGAGGCCAAATGCTCACCACAGACCTCAGTGGGGCGAGGGAAGCGGGGAGGATATTATGTTGGGCTCTCCCAAGGCAGAACAGGAGCCCTTGAGTCCACCCCACTGTGGACAGTTGGATGTGACCAAAAGGGTGTGCCAACAGAGTTGCACTGTGAGCATTTTCCTAATCTATGGCAGCAGCCAATTTTTGTGCTCTTCAATATAAAGATCCTGCTGGAACGAAACCTGTAACATCTAACAGTTCTTTCCAGTTCAGTGAGGAGCCCATTAGTGCAATACTTCCACTCAAATGCATTGTCCTCTCGACTACTACTTACTTACCATATTTGACTATTACTTACCTTATTTATTAACTTCATCAGGCAAAAGCTAAAAGTGTCCCACAGGAAACCTTTCAGAACCTACAACTTCTGTTATGAGGGAATTTATAGCTCAATAACACAGTGCTTTAAAAATTGACTAGTGAGAGAACCACACAGGCACCAGTTAATACATATTTGTAATGTCCTTCATGAATCTGTGCACAGCAATCACGAACAAGGGAGTTCATTTAAAACATAAGGCTTATATGCATAATATCTTGGAATTAACATAGAACCGGCAGATAGGTGAAATCAGTGTAAAGAAATATGTGATGTGTCTCATGCTGAGCACCATTTTTGATAGAAGACTGTGTTAACAGCACCTTATAATAATCTTTCTGTGATCTCTTAGCAATTCTTTGTTGCAAAATCCTACAATACCGAAAATGAGAACTCTCTCCTAACATTAAATCAATGTGTTGCTTAATGGCTCATATTAACATCTCCATCAGGAAGTAATGGACCTGTAGTTTTCCCCGTAATTGCTATATATAGATATTTTCTATACAAAGTATTGTCTGTGTCCCCATGAGCCTAGAAACATTCCCCGCTTTCAACAGCAGCACTGCAGTTCTTAAATGCAAACTCTGCATAAAACCTACCCATTCAAATCCAGTCAAATCAGAGATCAAAAGTAGTTTTTATCCAGACAAGCTTTGAATTGCTCTTTTACAGAGGAGGAAAGGTTTGTGTAATTTTTATTTATTTCAGGCTGAATCCTTTGATCCAACACGTCCCTCGACTCTGCTCCAATACATTCTGCCATGTGAAAGCTGAGAGCACTTTACCCACTGACACCTGAGCAGCGTTTGGCCTCTGGTTCGATACTGCTTTTCAGCAGCCCAGATGGTGACCTGTGGGGCTGTCCCACGAGCCCTGCAATGGTACCGCTCCCGACATTCCTCCAGAAAACATCCGCTAATGGTCAGTGGGAAAGGATCTTACATTTATTTTGTGCAAGCAAAATTGCTGGAGAGACCTTTTTCTCTGGAAGTGGGGTGGTTGATGTGCCCTTTGGAAGCTGTCCATTGAAGTGCTGATGTCAACACTGAACTCCAGAGAGGAGAATCATATTAGACTTCTTCTGAGGCACAGAGTGAATTGACATAAAGATGAGTTATCTGTTAATATTGTTGTTATCGCTGCCTGGCTTAATAACTATGAGTTCTATCTCCAATACTGGCCAAAATATTCAGTCTAGGGAACTATGTTTTACCCCTTTGGACAATAAAAACTGTTGCTAATCATTTTTTTGAGTCACTTGATTAATTTTTATTAGTATTTCTGTTTTTGTTTTCTTTGTGCTGATATTTCTGAAGCATTTCATTGACCCTGAAATAACTAGCTATTTGAAATGAATGTGTTTAATTTTTTGTAGTGAAGATCATATTGTGGCTACAACTTCAAAATGAATTGGCAAAAGTTAGGAATGTCTCTGCTTAAGTTAGAATTGTTCTTCATGACTATTTGCAAAACCAGTAAAAATGTCTTAAATATATTTTAGTAAACTTAATTCATTGTTTTATTTTAAAAAGCCATTATCATTACAAATACTTGCATTTTATATTCCTTTCCTGCTGTAGAATGAGATGCAGAGTTTTTAATTTTCTTACAGGACAGCCACTGTTTTGGGAGTTTTTAAAAGATCGCACTATTTCCCATTGCTAGAGCTTAAAAAACTATCAGAAAATGGAAATACTTCTTTTTTAATTTTTCCAAGTCTTACATTTATTCTATTTTTCAGTTCAATATAGAAACTGAGTTTGTTTTCAATGATTTTTTCTATATTAGAGCTATGGCTGTATGTCCTAAAATTGATCTTATTACTTCCTTCTGGTTTCCTGTGATATTTTTGTATTGCTGTCAGCTGGGAGCTGCCTACTGAGACCACAATCCTGTGCTGCTAGATGCTGCATGAACCTTTAAAGTAAGGCAACCATCATCCTGAAAAATCTATTCTAAATCGCCCAGGCAATGAGAACATGAGGAAAAAGGAAATCCGGTCCTTGTTGTATGGGTCAGGTGCTGATGTACATTGGATATTAATGGCAAAGTTCACTCTGGGGTGGTAGGAAGATTAATACCTCCCTGGTCGTATATCCACCCATTTACAGTGGCCACTCAGTCCTGGTGCGTACGGGGAGGCTTCTGCTGTTACTGTCCCCTGAAGCACAGAGCAGGAGTTTATCCAGGGAACACAACTGTAGACTTCGGGTACAGAAAATACTGCAGTGAATTAGTGCAGAAACACTCTTTCTGGCACAGCTTATTGCATCAGAGGGTGTTAATTGTTCATCTCTTGTCTGCCTGCACTCTCGATTACTGACCTGGGACATTTCGCTTCCTTCAAGGCTTCACCAAATCAGCCCGTGTCTGCTTCCTCATCATCTGTTCTCCTACCTCAGGCTCACAGCTCTGGCAACACAAGATTATTTTAGTCCCAATTTAAATAAGGATTCCAGGCTCTTCACCCTGAGCAGCCCAGAGATACATCCAGGCTTACCTGGTATTTGGGTGTTCAGAAATCAGACAGTGCTATCCAAAATAGGCCACATAACTCACTGCAGATTGTTTGTCTCCCAGCTGTCCCTGGACTCCACTCACTTTCTCCTGACCTCTTGCTACGGGTTTCCTCCCACTAAGATGAAGCTCACTTCTCTGTACACGGGAAGGAGGTGGTAGGAAGAAGAACATGAGTGTCCTTCCCTGGCAAGGTCCCACATGGTCCCCTCTTGTGGTAATGGATGAGTAGGGCTGCTCTCACGGCTGCACGGCTCACAGGCTGGTACTGACGGCAACATTAGCCCTGGATAAGCATATATGAGTCATGGCCCTATAGGTTTTGTACCAAGATGATTTCTCTGCTTGCCTGTGCTATTACGATAGTCTGAAACGTGGCAGTGAGAAATAAACCAGAATTCTCTGTGATAAGTATTTGCATCTTCACATATGCTATGTATTTCACTTGCATGCACTTGCACTAGAGTATATTACAACATATTTACTACTACTACTTATAATACTTCTAAATACTACATAAAGCATCATTAGTTTTCTGTCTCTCTTCCCCAGACCCTTTGATGTTCCAAGAAAGGATGCTCATGGACCGACACTTCCCCCTGCCACAATATGTTTCCGAAGAAAAGTTGGGTGACCACTGCAAGCAACCACACTCCGGTTTCTGGGAAGTTACAAGCAAGTTTTTCTGGAAGGAGTTCTTTTCTGAATACCAATGGGACTTGTCTCTACTGAGTAGAAAACATAAGCATTCCCACTGCCCATCTCTGAGATGAGGTCAGGCATAGCTGTTAATGCTATAACGATGCCAACTGCCTTCAATGTAGGGAAAGGGCGCTACCTGCTTGATTAGGCCAGATAAGATGAAGAGGAGTAAAGCTCCTATGACTGAGAAAGCTATTAACCCTCTGGGAGCAGGAACAGGTAGCAGCAGCTGTTATTTTACTTGCTGTAAGTGAGATCAGGCAGGACATAGCTACCTGTGCTTGCAGTGAAGAAGGCCCTAGCACAGCTTTTGATGTCCTATCTCAGAGAGGGGTAGCAATCCAGCTGTGTCATCCTGGAGCCCAGTGAAGCTAATTTACCCTTGTTCTCAGCAGGCTAAAATAAACCCAGTCAAGCTCTATAGGGCTAAACCGTCTTTTTGTGTTTTTAGTATTTCTATTTTATTTTGCAATCTTTACTATAGACATGCCTCAAGTTGCATGATTTAGTTTGCTTGTGATATGCACCAGGCACATGAAACCCACCTGTGCTTATCAAATCAGTGTGTTTACTGCCTTTGCGTGTGAGAGAGGGATCACACAAAGATGTTTTTGTTTCCTCTTAGGCAGAATGTCTGACCTGCTGTTTTTCTTGCTTTCTTCATGATTATCCTGCTTTGAGAGTGAATATTTCAGTAATGCCCTCAGCAACTCCTGTAGCTTATCTGACATTTTTTCTTGAGTTTGAAAGTTTGAACTCGTGTGGCATTTCTATGGGATAGATGGGTATTTCTGCATGGAGTTTACAGCTTTGATAGTATCTGGGTATCCTGCTTTTTAATCCCTTTGGGTTCATGTGTGTAAGACTTACTGAGCAGGAGGGAAAAGAAGTAATCTATCACCTTGTATGCATGCTGCCTTTCCCCTTGTTATCAGCTTACATAGTACGACTGAGAGCAGAAGGGAGATTGAAGCACGTGGCATTCTTGGATGTGAAGGGTTTTATTCCTGACCTGTAAATTAGTGATGGTGCTTCCATTTTCTTGAGGCCTTAATCTCATGATACTGCAACAAAATAGTAACCTATTTAATGGGGTTAGGATTTAACTTTCGGGCCAGGCAGTTCTGTTGATTGTGTAGACAATAAATTTGTAATGATGGCTGGAGGCTGGATGGCTGTCTGGAGGCATTGCTGGAATGTACCCCCTGGAGCTCCTGAGACCAGGGAAACTGTCTTGAGAAAAGCTTTCTCATCATGCTCAGCCAGGTGCACTGGTCTGCAAGCTGGTTCTGAGATATCCATATGTATTGAAAAGCATGGAAGATTGAGACTGAACGTGATACCTCTTTTGTTTGTTCTTGCTGTGGAAACCTGGCCTTGAAATTGGAGAGACACCTCGTAGAATTATAAATGACAGAATCATAGAAAATCTGGGGTTGGAAGGGACTTTTAAAAGTCATCTAGTCCAATGCCCCAGCAATGAGCAGGGATATCTTCAACTAGACCAGGTTGCTCAGAACCCTGTCCAACCTGACCTTGAATGTTTCCAGGGATGGGGCATCCACAACCACTCTGAGCAACCTCTGCCAGTGTCTCCCCACCCTCTCTGGGAAGAGTTTCTTCCAGATGTCCAATCTAAATCTCCCCACTTTTAGTTTAAACCCATTACCCCTTCTCCTGTCACTACAGGTCCTTGTAAAAAGCACCCCCCCAGCTTTCTTGTTGGCCCCTTCAGGTACTGGAAGGCTGCAATAAGGTCTCCCTGGAGCCTTCTCTTCTCCAGGCTGAACAAAGCCCAACTCTCTCAGCCTGTTCCCATAGCAGAGGTGCTCCAGCCCTCTGAGCATCTTCATGGCCTCCTCTGGACTCACTCCAACTGGTCGATATCCTTCTGATGTTGGGGGCCCCAGAGCTGGAGGCAGAACTCCAGGTGGGATCTCACAAGAGCAGAGTAGAGGGGGAGAATCCCCTCTCTTGACCTGCAGGCCACACTTCTCTGGATACAGCCCAGGATACGATTGGATTTTGGGCTGCAACACTTCTGTTGTTGTAAATTGTAATTAGCTGTCTACAAGGCAAATTATGCAAATGAGTTCAATAATTGCATCTAGAAGGAAATACAATTTCATACTGCTGTTACTGAGTCCTGCACTTTCATAATCTTATCAATTTGGCCCTCTGAGATTTCAGCTTTAGGAATGCTATTCTACCCTTTACTAAAGTTTCTGGGCTATTACTGTTTTATGTGAGGATCCTGACTCTCCTTTCCAGCTTGTTTTGAACCTCTGGTTTCTGTGAAATGCGTATGGGGGACTATTGCTGCAGGATAACTTGCTCCTGACATTTGGAATGAAATAGCAAAGCAGCTGATTCAGCTTTTAAAAATAGCGTAGATGTTCACTTTCATAACGGGTATTGCTGATCCAGTGATATCATGGATATATCATTGACTTCTAGAGGAGAAGAGCAGAAGGTTGCACCATTAAATTAGGCATAAAAGATGCAAAGAGAATATTTTTTCCCTACCTGTTTCAGAGCTACGCAGCAGATGGCTGCATCTCTCCTTGCCAGCACGCTCTGCGTACAAGCTGTCCGGGCTGGGAGTGGCAACCCTGCAGAAGCCTTCAGCTTTTCAGCCCCTGCAGAGTCTCTGTGCAGGATTTCTTGTGCTTGCCTCCAAATGCATGGGAGAAACATACACAAATGGGATAACACAGTAAAGAAAGGGGTTGTCTGGAGCTTTTTCAGTGCTCGATGAGTGTGATCATACGCAGCTTTGGTGTGGCAGCTCTGCAGAGAAATGCAATACCCCGCTGCTCTCCAGATCTGCTTTCAGCTCCGGCTTAGGGAGAACCTCAGGCTGGGGGCTCAGTGGGTTCAAAGTCAACTTTAAAGCCAGGTAGCCCACTGAGCTGACCCAGAAACCCTCTCCCATGTCCCATGACTGGCAGAAACACTGGAAAGGGAGCTGTGTTTGGCGTGATATCTTGACCTCTGAAAGGCATACAGCGTAGGGGAGACGCAAGAGGGGCAGAGGGAAGCCTTTGGCCATGAAGGTCTGGATTTTAAAAGCTATTTTGGTACATTTAGGTGTCAGCTGGAGGTCTTGAAAGCCTTATGGCACATTCTTTCTGCATTTTGCAGGTGGGATTCTTTTTCATAATTATGGATATCTCTGTCTGACCAAATGCCTAGACCCTGCTAAAGAAGACAGGAGAGAAGTTGGTGCTTTTAGAGAAAGATTTTTCTGATTGCAAAATAGATGAGGTGAGAAAGAGATCATATGAATCAGCCAGTAACGATGCCCGCTTCTGTCTCCTGACTATGAGGAGAGCTTTCATGACTAGATGAGGCTTAGAGAGTTCTAATGTAGGTTCCTAAAGTTATGTATCACACAGTAAGTAATGAAACATCTTCAGAATCAGGCCCTTGATGAGCTGAGGCTTCCCTTGGAATTTCCCTAGAGCAAGCGGGAAGTTACTAAGAAAGAGAATGAGCAAATAGGCCAGCCTGGATGAGTAAAGAAAACCGATTGCAGAAGGACAGTACCTCTGCTTCTGCAGCTCCTACCCACAGGTGATACCAGTATACTTTCTGGACCCTAGTGAGTCCTGACAAGTCCCATCTGCAACTGGTGTTTAGGGGGGCTCCCACCTCAGCTGGGGCACTGAGAAGTGCAGCAACTGCATTTCCATAACATCCAAGACAGGGGATTATTCCCCTAATCCTCCTAAAAGCACCCTGGATGGCTTCTGATGAGGTCACATGGAACTGGATGCTTTTAAAGGTACGGATGAAATTCAGAGAGAGGAAATTAAAATCAGACCCTCTCAGCTCCCTCTGCCATAGCTTTCTATATGAAAAATGGGAATAGTTTCACTGTTGATAGCCTTTAACATTTTGCTCATGCAGATCATAAATTCTTAAGAATGGGTATTATCTCTGGCTACTTGTCTGTACAATAAGGCCTTAATCTCAGCAGGAGCCTGTAGGTTTTTGAGTAATTCAAATAATGTAGTATGTGATTTACTTATTTAGAATGAAGCAGCTCATCTGATTCTGTTCTAGAATTTAAAAAGACCATGCCCTCTATACTCTGCCTACCACAATAATGACGATAAAAATTCCCAAATGAACCATATAAAATGGTTAGATTTATGAGAGTGTCTGGTTCTTTTTGAACTCAGTTCTCACAGATGTTGTGACAATATTTCAACCCCACTCTTCCCCCACCCTGCCAAACCATAACAAACCTCCCTGTGTTGAAGCTGCAAACAATTTCTTAGATATATAGCCCTAAAATAACTATTCCAGGCAGTATGCTTTTTATTAACTTAAAAAAAAAAGGCATAAAGTCAGAGTTTCAGTATTGCTACCTTGTAGCCATAGTATGTATTTTTTAAAGTGGTAGAATATGTATTGTTAATTTCAAAGACATGGGGTCTCTGCAGATGGAGTTCAGGATATGCAAAAATTCGAAGAAGTTAATCAAAATCAAAAGATAAACAAAAATGAATAAATTTAAATGGAGATGTATACAAATGCAGATTGAAGAGATGATTTTTAGGATGAAGCAATAATTCCTTAAAATGGGACTAAAGCTGTGTGCCTTAATAAAGTGCCGGAAAGTGAATTTCACAAGCAATCGGGAGGCAGCGTCGGGCACCGAGCGTCGGGTGATGCTAGGTTCAGTTGCCAGCAGAAGTTGGCTGTAGCTCTCCCTCAGTCCTCCCACCCTCTCGTGTTTGATCTGCACACTGACAGTGGCACTCTGACTCCTGGGAGATGCTTCTCACTTCTGCCTGGGTGATCGGGAGCTGCTGCCAGTGGGGAGAGGATGGGGAGCAGCCCTGGTCTGGCACTGAAGCCTGGCTTAAAGCCTTGCCTGGGCTGTCAGCATGTGCGAAGCCTCACAGGATTTATTGTCAGAGCTGCGCTTTTTGCTGGATGGTGTCTGGCTTGGTGGGAGATTTAACAAGCTGGGATTTACACCTCTGTGCCTGCCGGAAGGTACAAATGGGCCATAAACAGGTTGCAAATGAATATTGGAAGTCTTCCCTAACCCTGACTACATGTTCTGCTTTCATTGCTCCCCTCCTTGAGGAAAGGACTGTGTCAGGAAAGGAATACTGCAGATGTACCTGCAACAGGGTGAAGCATGGCTCCATCACTCGGACAATGGGCTGTAGCAGGGGTGAGGAGCAGAATCGCTCAGTCCTGAGGGAATGGCTGCGATTCTGTTTACAATTTCAGTGGTGCAACTCTAAATGCATGCGGAAATATTGAAGTAATGGAGTTTGGATGCAGACAGCAAAGCAGGGTGGGTGTGTTTTTCAAGGTTGCAGGTTTGCACCGTTGGCACTACTTTCAGTCCCACTTCTCTGTCTTTGCAGACCTGCTTTTTGCTAACGATACAATCATACGTCTTCTCCTTTGCTAGGAGTTTGTCTGATGCCACTGGATTTCCTCAGTTCACAGCTTCTCAGTTGAGGCCCTGCACACTTTAACCTGGATTTAAGCAAAATATACCACAGCTTAGCACAGCAACAGCAAAGGCTGGATCTTACAGAGCTGGAACGCTACACTTAGGAGGTAGCTGGACTCACGAGGGATTTGGGGGATGAAGTACATTTGCAAAGTATGCTGAGGGTTGGGTAGATCAGCAGGAGATGCTTTGTTCTTGTGTAAACAGTTACCACATTATCTTATCTATAAACCTCGCCTTCTCAACTTTGTAAAGACACAGCACGCAGCAGGACTCGCTTAATTTTCTCATTTGATTACCTGTCTCTAGTTAATAGGAGCTATGGAATTCCACAAACTAATGCAAATACATTAAAAAACTAATTAGCTGGAACTACTATGCTTGGAAAAAACCATAGGTTGCCATATGCACATGGCATCAAATATCCACTTTTGTTTCTATTATAGTGATGGCTTTGTATTAGCAGTAGTTGCAGATTGGCAGACAAATAAGAAAGGATTGTAAATGCAGCTTTAATTGATGAAATAGTTAATCTGGAAATTAGGATTCTGTCTCTCTGCAATTTTCAGTCACACATGGTAAGTTTCCAGCTCTTGAAGTACATTTTGCAGATTTTCTGTTGTGCATAATTTAATACAGTTCTCTAAGCACCTGCCTCACAGCCTTGTCCTCCCCACAATGACTGACAAATTTGGAATCAAAGAGGGAAAAAACCCCAACCCTCTGCTTCTAAAATGGACTGAATTACCATCTGGATGAGAAAGGGTTGCTCCTCAGTAGCCCCACAGGATGCAAATGGGCTGGCTCACACCACTTATACCAGTTTTATCGTGCTGGTTTGAACCACTGAAGAAATTAAAACCGGGACATATTCTCAGCTTGTGTAAATCAATACAATTCCAGTGACTTTAGAAAAACCACACAGACTTACTCTAACTGCCCCACAGATATTTTAAGGCTAGAAAATTTTATTATGATCATCCAGTCTGACAACACAGGCCATAGACTTTCATCCAGGAATTCCTGTGCCGAATCCAATAGGTTATGGATGAAATAGCGCATAGCTTTTAGTAAGATGTGTAAGGCTGGAAGATTAACCAGTATAAATAACTATAAATCCAAGATCTTTCAAGGTTTCTGTGAGCTGTGATTCTAGAACTGAACCCAGCTTAAGGACTCTAACTAGGAGAAAGCTCATCACATTCTCCTGTTAACAGCTTTTAATTGCCTTGACTATAAAATACATGCTTTGTGGTTTGAAATTCCCCAGGGTTGAGATCCATTTATTGGATTTGATTGGCCCTTCATCAGTGATATTAGAAAGCCCTCCTGTATCAGATATCTTCTCCTTGCACAGGGTATTTTAGTTCCTGATAGATACTCCCTTTCTTTTCCTTTCATTAAACTGACACAGTGATCTCCTAATGTCAGAGAAGAGCTCCCTGCTTGAACCATCAAGAATCAGCCCATTTCCAGGTGGAGAAGATGAACTTGAGGGGTTCTTTTGAAACTCTGGACTTGACAGTGGGCATCCTCCCACTCCATGGTGCTGGTGTTGCTGTGTTTTAAACCCTCAGGAGTAATTACTGGTGGTGAAGCTGGAGTTATGATGCAAAATTTGTCTTTCCAATTGAGTTTCACGGAGCATTTAGCAACACCGAAGGGTCCTGGCCTGGCTGCTGATCATGTAGGCAGTGTGACTGCACGTCAGCCCAGACACCAGACTGTTATGCTGGGATGTGGCCAATGTTACTGCTACCTGCATCCCGTTGCTGTATCCCTCACACTACTCCGTGGCCAGCCATGCCTAGTGTGGTCTGTAGCTCCAAGTTACAAACAGCTAGAAAGTGCTACAGCAGCAAATGTTTTAAAGACAGACCAGATAACTGCTGGGTAATTTACCTCCTTGGTGCATGCTGTTACGAGATTTTTAGTAGTTTTTCAGCTATTGCTGTTTCATTCTCTCAATGACTCCTTAAAATCTAAGCTTGGGAGGACCAGGATGTTGGGAAAGGACTTGAGGCTCACACTGTATCACTGTGCAGACCTTGCGGTTACAGGCTCTGGTGATAGCTAAAACATCCTCTACCTGCTAAAGCTGTCACCATCAGCTCTAGAGGATAAAACCAGCCGTATCACTTTGTGGTGGCGTGGGTAGATTCAATGTGTGAGCTATTCCTTTGTGGATCTTACATGATGGGATGTGCTTGCCACTCTGTGCTGCTGCAAAGCAGCTCCAGCCTGGTAGCTGGCCAGTCTGTGCATGTGAGGAAGGGATCAATGGGGTCTCTGCCCTTGGAGCTGTTAACAGTGAGCAGAAGTGAAAAACAGTCAATGAGACACTCATAAGATCTTTCTTTTTGACAAGTGCTATCTGTGCTGTGTTCATTATTCACAGTGGCTTGAGTGGGGTCAGCTGTCACCTGAGATTTAATGTCACCTGAGATGGTTGTGCAATACTACATTCAGAGAGGAACAATAGAGCAATAAAGATCACCAAAACTGCTAAAGATGGAGATGAGAAAGCACCAACAGGTGCCTCCTTCCATCTGCTGAGAGAAAATCCACCTTGCTTCTCTTTACTGTGTCACCAGGAGCTACATCAGTGTGAGAAGATGATGCTGTGCGAGTCTGTCCCTTGCTTCTAGGCACTAAGGGCGATGGGTGCTCTAGAGATGGACATGTTCAGGTAAGAAATGTGCAGAGCAGTTTGGCTATTAGGGCTGTGAGCAGACCTTCAACTGATGGAAGCTGGCACAGCCTCCGTCGTTGGAGCTGCACGTTGATTTCAGTGGAAACGTGCCAGTCTCCATTGCTCAGCATGTGGCTATAATCCTCCCCACCCTCTGCCTCCCAAGTGGTTCCACTTCACATCCGCTCTGCACAGTTGTCAAAAACAGGCTGAAGGTGCAGGGCAGTGGGGACCCAAGCTATTTATTTGTTTATTTAAATGGTATCTCACCAAACAAATACAGCTAATGACATGTCAACAGACAGGGCTGGATGATAGATCAGCCGCTAGTGTAACCGACATGTAGTGAGAGCAAGCCTGACTGGGAAGAGATTGATTTAATTGGCTGCTTTGGTCCAGCTTTGCCCCAAGCTGCCCACGCTTCCATCTGCTCTATGTGCACTGTCAGCAGGAGCAGCTGATGCAGAACAGACCAGACACATTAACAAGTCCTAATTCCTACAGATGAAGTGTTTGCTGTTCCGGACTGCTCTCTGGGCTCTGCAGGACATGAATGGGGCAGCTGTGGATGGAGCCTACTCACATGGCATTGCACATTGAGGCGCAGGGATTCCCTCTGCCCTCTCTGGTCTGGGAGATGAGAGCAGCAATGCTTCAGCAGATGAGGAAGCAGCTCCCTGCTTAGGAAGTGATGAAGGAACGAATTCTACCTGATTGGCAGCAGAGAATTGAACCAGAACAGACGCTTATGGAGGCAATTTCTGTGGCTGGAGCTGCTCCACTTTGAGCCAGTGAGATATTTATTGGGTGAGTGATTGATAACTGTACCTTGCCAATGGCTGAGCACTGGTCACATACAAGCCACTTGAAATCCATCCTCTAAAAGCTCCCAGGTAGGATTTTATGTCTGGATCGTCTACTTCCCAGGTGAATATCCTGGCCTCAGGACCCATGCTTTTTACATGTTCTGTTTTTTTTGGGAAAGCCTAGATGAAAAGCAAAAAAAATGGGTAGGTTTAGACTGGACATCAGGAAGAAATTCTTCACAGAGAGGGTGGTGAAGCACTGGAACAGGTTGCCCAGAAAAGCTGTGGATTCCCATCCCTGGAAGTGTTCAAGGCCAGGCTGGATGGGGCTTTGAGCAGCCTAGTCCAGTGGAAGATGTCCCTGCCCATGGCAGAGGGGTTGGAACTGGATGATCTTTAAGGTCCCTTCCAACCCAAACCATTCTATGATTCTAAGAAACAGGATTTTATTTTTTATGAATGAACATGAGTTCTCATACTTCTGGCCAGTCTTTTCTTTCAACCAAATCAAACATTCTTGTACACATGAAAGATGCAAAAAATACAAAATGCTGGAACAAAGATTATTTGAGCAAATCCCCTATTGCTTAGCAGTGGCCGTGTAGTTAATGTGACTGCCTAGGTACTGAGAAGTCGGAGCACCTGTCATATCCCTGCCCTTTATTTCCAATCACTGCCTATAAAATACATGTTTGTCCACTTCTTGGAGCTGTTGAAAAGCACCATACGTGAGAGATTATGAGTGCCTATACTCTTGTGTAGGTGACAGCTGAATGGTGAGTACATATAGTCACTTTTGCACATGGATAGCCAAGTACATTTTCACCAACTGTTCTGAAGTGTCAGCTTTACCGATGGTTTTCTAAATGAAAGTTAACTCTTAGTTTCTCTTCCGTCCAACCATTCAATTTCTGTTGGGTTTGAGGAGTTTCAGCAGAAATACACTTTTCTGCTACACACAGTCTTTCAAAATAGTGTAATTACCACAAACACAGCACGTGCTAAAAGAACTGTAGAGAACAGTGTGAAAATTCCTTCAGTGCTGTTAAGACTTGGACCAGAACTTCAAGTGAAAAATCATTGTTTGCTAATCCATGCCTTCTCAAGCATCAGAAAACAATGAATTTCTCTGGACCTGTTCTGTGAACCTGTTCTCTGGACCTGTTCTGTGAAAAAACTTCCACCATCACCAGTAGTGCTTGTACCCAAGTGGCCTTCAAGTGTTAGTCAGCTTCTTCATTGTTCTCCCTGGGACCCAGTGACAGGATGTGATAGGATGTGTAGGAATGGTTCAAAGCACAACGGGAAGTTTAGACTGGACATTAGGAATAATTTACTGAGGGGATGGTCAAACGCTGCAACAGGCTTACTAGATGAGGGCTTGATGCCCCAAGCCTTTTAGGAGACAGTGTTTAAGAGGCTTTTGGACAATGCCCTTAATGTGCTTTAACTTTTGGTTAACCCTGAAATGGTCAGGCAGTTGATCATTGATGACTAGGTGACTAGATGATCATTGTAGTTCCCTTCCAACTGAAATTATTCTATTCTATTCTATTCTATTCTATTCTATTCTATTCTATTCTATTCTATTCTATTCTATTCTATTCATTATTTTAAGAGCAAGGAATACGTGCCTTTGACCTGTCGTGACAGGGGAAGGGAGCTTTCGTTAATAAGCTATCAGCAGAGCAAATGGAATGGTTCCTGCATAGAAACATAAGGTACAAACCTCACTTGTGAAAATGTCCCATAATGTTTCTGTTTCTGGTTACTCACAGCACGTTTATCTTAATCTCTGTGCAAATCAAACTCTGTTGCCCTCTTCAAAGTTTTTAACCCAGGAGAATTCTGGTTTTGACCAAACTGGATCTCATCTGTCAGTCTCATTACTGTAGACCTTTCTCCTACTGCCATTATCCTCATTGATGTCTTTTGAAGGCACATACCTGAGTGTCAGTATTTCACCATCACAGATTTGCTACATTTTGCAATAATTTTTTTTTGGTTTCATGTCTGAAAATGGCTCCACGTCCTGCAGCATCCTAGCTAATCTGATGACACTGCTCTGCCCAAGATGTGACACATTTTCAAGGTTCCTAGTGTCTTGGCTCTGACATGGCCCTGGCTATGTTGCAGGGTGAAGATAGGGGAAGCGATGCTGCATGACCCCAGCTGCACCTCTCTGCAAGATGTTGCCACGGTTTGAGTGCCATTGCTTCTGTGCTGTGTGCAATTGCTTCCTGTCTTATCAATGTTCAGATTCACAGAGGTGCCTCATCTTAAATAATTTACACTGGCTGCAACAGATTTGGGTGCTCTCACATGGCAAATGTAACCTGCAGATCACTGGGGACAGTAAACTTCAGTAAACTGAAAAGTGGCTGAAGTAAGTCTGTGGGTTGCATCTTCCTTAGATATAAAACTAAACCTAGAAGCAAGCATGCACCATGATTTTACTTTTCCACACCCTCAGGTTAGGGTTAGCATTTGGAAAGGGATCATATGGCCACTCACAGTCCCAAATCCCTTGTCCAAACTCTTTGTGACCTCAGTTGTTCCATGTCCACATTTTTCTAACAGTATAAATAGACTTTACTCCTGCTAATGCAGTGTTTAGGATCTTTTTCAGCACTAGAACATATCTAATGTGGGGGAAGGAAATTATTGTTCAGATTTGTTTACTCTTGCACCTCTGGGTTTGACAATCTGCCAGGAAGCAGGTGCATCATTTGACAAATGCCTTACTGGGCTGTCCACCTCTTCCATATCTCCTTAGCTTGTAATTTTCAATGGATTGATGTATGGTATCTAAACTGGAGGAAATGTTACTTCTTGACAATTTGATTTTTCAGTTACTAGCAAAACCAAAAAAAACAAAAAGAAGAAAAAGAAAAAAGAAAAAAGAAAAAAGAAAAAAGAAAAAAGAAAAAAGAAATGGTGCTGAACAACACTGCTGGACCAGATGGAGAATTTACCAGATGCATCTGTAACTATGGAACATTCCTCATGTATAGTTACTTCACCCTTTAATAACTGCATCATGGGTTAATGAAATCTTTGAACATAGGATCTGTAGAAAAAGTATGTTGCTGAATGAGAGATGCTGGACACTCTTCTACTTATGACAGAAAAACAGAGGTCTGCACATCAATGGCTTTTTCAATTTCCTGGCCAAAGGGAGTGGAAGATCAACACAATGCTATTTTAAAGCAAAATTGGAAAATGGGTGATTGAGGATGAAAATTCTTATTTCTTTTTATTAAAAAAATAAGAATTGCTCACTTGTTTTGCCAAAACATGTATTTTTTTCTTGGCTTCCATTGCCTCTATCTCACCTAATTCTTCTCTCATGTTTCACACATCTCCTTTTTTGTTCTCGCATGTTTTGTTTCTACATTATCTTCAGGATATTAGGAGAACCATGTGTTGATCTTCCCACCCAAATGAAGTTCACTGCTACAACTGCCTCTTGCTCCATCCCTTGTCCACATTGCTTTCCTTCGTGTAGTGAGTTCTTCACATGATGACTCCTCTTCTACTTCAGATCTTTGTGACTCTTCTCTGTGGATACAACTACACTAGTTAGAAAATCAGGCCAAGGTATGAGCTAGGGCCTTGTACCACTGATTTTTCATGATACATAACTGCTAGCTTATGCCCTGGCACACTTTTATCCCATGTCAAGTGGTCATTGACCAGACAAAACCTAGGCAAGGTTGGGGGAATAACATATATCAAATGAGGTTTGGTTCCTACCTTTCTACAGCATCCTCTAAAGCTATCCCAGGATGCTTTATCTCCTTGGCTGTTCCCTACATGTCCTCAAGCCAATGGACAACTTCCAACACCTATCCTGAGTTTCATGCTGCCAAAAAAATAACCTCATGGGATGCAACAGTCCTCACATACTTTGAGCTGGAATATACACAGAAAATAATAATGATAAAAATAATGATTCAGACCACCTGAGGGGGCACAGGGCTATGAATTTTGCTTGTGGTCAAGGTTAGCTGTTTTGTTTATTTAGCAGCAGAAACATAGTCCATGTTGTTAAGGTTTGTTGTGCTTGTGACGATGACCGTTGCTAGCACCAGCATGCAGGTGAAAGGATTGCTTGGTGTTTTTATCAGTTGCTTAAAGTCATCAAACAATGCAGTTTTTCTAGTTGAGGGTGTGATTAAGCCATTATTCTCATATATAGTTGTTCCACTCAATAAAGAGCTCGTGTTTGGCAAGGCATAGGAAATGACAAGAGACGTAAGCCAGCGAAATGGTCAGTCAAGGTGCCAGACCCAAAGGTGGTGTCCATCAATAACTCAGGGCCAAGCTGCAGTACGGTCCTTGCTAAATGGTGCAAATCAATGTGAACAAGCAGTGCTAGTCCTTCCCCATTGGGTAGTGCCCTCTCCCATGTCACACCAGTGCTCTTCCACTGAGGGTCTGCTTCAGCTCTATGCACGTTGTGGGTGGGAGAGGTTTGGGGCTGCATGGCCACGCGGTGTGGGGAGCTAAGCCATTTACACTGATGTGAAATCAGTGTTACAGCACGGGAAGGTGCTGAGAAGGGTGTCCCCGCAGTGATTCATCTTTAATCTGGTGAGCCATCCTAAACTATTGCCAAAACCATTTGTAAGAGGATTTAAATTGCATGCCGAGTGGGGAGCACAATCTGATAGAGAGTAGAGGCTTAGAGGCAGTTCCTTTGCCTGTTACAAGCTACCTCTGTGCTGTTTCATCAGCAAAAAAACAGAGTTAATGCAACATGAAAGCCTTGCTCCTGGCTACAAGAAGAGTTACAGAGCAAGTTGGTGGTACTAGGAGGAGGCAGTTGGCATCTAGTGTGCTCTTTGTCCACGGTGAGTGTGTAAAAATGAGGAGAAATGGCATGGAGCTGCCTGATAGGGGAAAAAAAAGCAGTTTTCAGAAAATGGAACCACATTTTTCTGCTATTAATAAATGAGGACCCGCTCTCTGGCCTGGAGGCCAATGGGCATAGTCTGGCAATAGACCGTGTAGCTCCCTGACATCAAGGAAAGCAAATTTAATGTGGAGCTAAACTCATGCTTCTCCTTTGCTGATAAATTCAGTTTGTTTCCTGCTGTTCAGCTGGAACAAATGCTTCCATTTCCCCTGCCCAGATATGAAACACAGGAAATAGCTGAAAGTGTGGAAGGGCATTTTTTTGATTTGCAATATATAAAGAAATGTAGTGAGGTCTTTTTTTGTCAGTCAACCTGTTTTAAGACTCCCTGTTTTTCTGGCAAACACCTTTTCATCTGGTAAATTCTCATAGTCACATGAATTTTTTTTTTTAAAAATACAGCTATGTATGATGTGTTGGTTTTCCTGGCATCAACAGAACTGGAGAAGCAGTTACATAACCATTTTATTTTTAGCTGTTCGCACCTGGATTAATCAATTAATATTTACAGCGGACAGCTAACTCCCATGGGAGTTGATTGTGCAAGACTTACAGTTTGAAAACACAGCTGCGATCATTTTATTTGTTTGCCTCCAGCAGCAAAGGTTTTTTAAAATTTTTTTTTCTTGTAGCAGAGAAAAGAGGAAATAATGAGAAAAGGAGGCTAAAGAGAAACTAAACACTGTTTCACTGCAGTGAAAATATGGGAGAATTATCTCCCTATGGTTTTGCTCTGCATTTAAGGCATCAGAATTGTCTCAGATCTCTGCATCTGCCCCCTGAACACATTTAAAGTTGTGTGGTTCAGATTCGAAGCACTTCTCCATTGCTGGGCAGACATGAAAATGATGCTCCCCATCCTTATGGCATCCACAGCTCATGTTCCTGACTTAGTGTCAGTTTTGCTGCAAAGAGTATTAACAACAGAACAATGGTGAGACTGAGGAACAGCAGGTGGAAATGGGTGGGAAATACATGTACCTCTGTGAACAAGGGTGGGCTAATCAGCTTGGGTAACATAGGTGACAGAGGCAGCAGTGCTGACACTGAACACATCCCTGGCTGGGGAATGTGCAAAAGGAAATGAAACTGAGCCAGAGGCTGTGTCTTCTCTTCTCAGACCAAGGATACATGAGGCTTTTAAATCAGGAAAACCCTTACAATTTCAATTTAGAGTTTCTGGAGAATGAACTGTTATTAAAAGCTGCTCTACTAAAAAAGAAAAAAAAAATAGTTAGGCTTCTATAAGTCTGGCAGTTTTTCCATTGCAAACCAAACTGATATTCAGAACTGTGGGGTTCATACACTGGAAGCAATTCTAATGTCTTAGTCCCAAATCTTCTCACACAAAAGAAATTTCCATCAGTCTGTAAATTTCTTTATAAGGGCAACCTGCTCTCAGTAACAGTGCATTTTTACAAATGGGTGCAATATTTTTCTGAACAAACATCTTGCAATGGAGTCAGTGAACACAACATTTTCAGATGGTTGCTGCAAAGAAATTCTGGAAAATCTCAATGGAGTAATTTTACAAAGAATAATTCTGGATTAAGCTGTCGAGTTCCCTCTGCTGAGGTCTAAAGGGAACTGAGAAACTAAGGCTAGGCTCAGTCTTGTGAATCACTGCTGATTTCCAGCTATATTAAATGAAATGTATAACACAGATGAAAAAAAATTTATTTTTTATGTATGAATGACGTCTGTTTCTCTACTTGTTTCTGCCGTTTTAATCAGGTGTGACTGTACTAAGGCCATCAGAGTTATATTGCATGAGCTAAGTTTGAGAAAAGATTTAGAGTCTAGATTTTGTTTGACACCACCTCTGTAATAGCTGCAGATACTTGCCTTGAAAAGCTGTGCGATGGAGTTTGGTTGTGCTACATTGCTCACTGCAGCAGGCTTCCAAAGATGAGTTGGAAATAGTGAATAAGGACATCAATCCCACCGAAATAAAATTCACAGATGAGGAGAAATCTGCCTTCAGTAAGCCTAAGAATCTCATTTTTATAATATTAGATAAGCTGGGAAGATGTTCTTCCAAGATATTGTGGCACAGTGTGATGATTATGAGCTCAATTCAGTGACACAATTACTACAGGCCATTTAACGCAAATGTATCCCCTGTTGCTATCCATTATACTAGTAGCTTTAATAATGTCAGTGTGTACAGCTGAGAGCACTGCACATCATGAAAGAAATATGGTTATATGTTACTAGCACAGCTCAGCCGTACATTTATAATGCAAAACCTATGACAACACCTTATCGCTTGAATATTTAGGAAAAGGTTACCTTGCATACCAGCTACAGGCTACTGAAATCAGATGTTTGACCAAAATATGTTTTTTTTTCCATCATCCTTGTCAGCAGCTAGTCACATGAACAATCGTCCTGTCCTCTTGGATTGGGTTCATCTCACCTGTCTTACTCATCTAAAAATTCATTGTCAGAGTCTGAGCTAATCACCTTGGACTCTCTGTAGAGTCAGTACAAAGAAATATGTATCTCCAGGGGGTGGTTTTGCTCATCCTAAAATAGATGTCTGGGATGACACAGAGAAACTGGACCTTTGCTTACAAGTAACTAGGTGAATCTGCTTGTCTAACCCTAAATATAATAATAATTTTACTAGTCTGTACTCTGGTCAAATAAATTCACTCTTTTCTCTTTGGTCTAGCATCCAGAGTGACCTAGGGTGGCTGGGAAGCCATGGAAATTTAACTCCCAGAAGAAGAGCAATCAGAAATAGAGGGACTGGTTCATCCAGGCTTCACGCAGCACCCCTCCCTCAAATCTCTGGGACACACAGGAGTATGTGTGGTGTTACTCCACTAAACTGCCGAGGGATTTGGGTACCTACTGCTATCTTAGGAGAGATCTCTTTCAGTATAAACTGTCAACAAGAGCCTTTCTGATAGTAGACTGGGGAGAAACACACCCAAACTTCCAACCTCTCTTTGGCATTGTAACAGCAGTAGCTACATTTGTTTCACAGAAGTAATTTAAATGTTTAAATGAAATATATTTTTTGAGACCTGGAAATAATCTTCACTGAGGATTTTAAACTGTCTAACTTGAAAAGAAGTAAGAGCTAACTGTACAATGGTTTGCAGAGATGTGTACTGAATTTCTCCTCTGATAAAGGGCAGCAGGAGTAATTGTTCTCTCTAAATGTAAAAGGGAGATAAGGTTATGAACCTGCAAGATGCTTAAATCTCCCTAAAAAGGCTTTTAGAGATGAGAACCTCTGTGATGGTACTATAATGACACTTGACGCTAGAAACAAGAAGGTCACTGAAGAGTTCCCCCTCAACAGTGCAATCTGCCCACTGTTGCCCTGGGTGCCTGCTTGACACTTCAGAGAGCAAGAGGCACAGAGGCTAATGCATGGGCCTCCAACATTGTGCTTGTTAGGACCATGGTGCTCTAGACTTGCTCTCACGTTTTCTGTGCTAACCCCTCAACCCAGAAGGGGAGAATGAAAGTCAGAGTGATGCCCCCGCAATAGCAGCTGGCCCAGTGGCAAGAAACTGCCTTAAATTGCATTGCATGAGGGAAAATGAAATGGGGATTTGCTGAGTTTATGCTGGACTTTGCAAGTCCTGTTTTTAAAGAAATTGCCCAGGAACCCCAAGTAGCTGCTAAGAAAACACTGAGAAAGCTCTTGAAGGAATCCCATTTCAATTTGCTTATTTAAGTTAGTAAAAAAAGACCTCCTTGTTATCTAATTTGTTGATGAGTTCAGACACTTTCTGGAATGATTTCTTGCATAATTTACTTTATTGATACATTATTTATAAGTCTTCATTCAATTTCAGACTTGGGGTTTCGATATCTTACATAATGAGTAGCTGGTGTCACTTCGTGTCAGAGGGAGCAAAAGTGGTTTTGACAACCCAGGGATTGTCACTAAAGCAGCAATATAATCAGAGATAATCCTTCATTGCTGAATCATTACAAAATAGTCCCTTGCCATTAACTCATAAGAATCTAATAAATTATAATGTCCTTTTTTTGTTGAAGAAAACAATTTCCTGAGGAGCATCGGTTCCTGGCTCAACTGCTCCCTAAACTGAAATCCAATATCTGTGACTGGAAAGCGTGCTTTCATGACTTTCTAAGAGGATACATGAAGGATCCATTAAAGTTCAACACACAGATATGGGAAGAGTCATAGTGTTTGTACTGTGAGCTTCAGAACACGGGTGCTTTGCAGTCTGCTCAGTGATACACATTGAATTTAAAGAATTCACTGAGGTTTTGGTTGCCATATTGCCCCTGGGAGCTCAGGATTTCCTTTCACTTCATGACAAAGCGGTTCAAACATTATATATATATTAAGAAGGGTATACGTATATTGACGGTGTCCAGTCATTGTGCTTGGGAGACACCCTTTGATACCAGGCCAAAAATATATTTTGTTAGGGAAAAGGGATCAACTGGTTGCTTGAGATAATAAATCACTTCCTCTTGTTTAAAAGTCTGGTGCTAACTAGCCAAAAAGACTGCTTAACCTGTCCTGCAAAGACCTAAAATATTCTGTTTCTGTCTTGTTTGGTAGAGCAGGAAAAAAAAAATTATTATTTGAGGTTTATTCCTTGAGAGTTTGTTACTTAACATGTCAAGTTTTGAATAGGGCTTGCCTTATAAATGCAGGAATCATCTAATCAGTGTTCTCTGTGAAACATGCTGGACATTTTGGATGGCATCAAATCCCTGTTTGTCATGATAAGATCCACTGTAGGAACATTTATTGTTAACTTCAGGCAAATTGAGTTTTGATCCTAGCTATATTTCCTTTCAATTCCACACGCCACTCCCCCACCCCCACCCCCTCCAAAAGAAATCCTTGCTTATTAAAACATTGGTAAATTTTTAGGTCTAGTTACCAGCACTCGTGGTATGTTGTTCTTCATGGTCTGTATGCGAAGAATCGTATGTTAAAGCTCCCACTGATGTCAATATCTCAACTATCTTCTGTTTTATTATTTTTGGAAAAAGAAGCTTTATTCTTTTTGCTTGATGACTTTAAAGGGATTATTGGGCACCATGATGACATTTTCAAAACAGTTCTCCACACCCTTCAGGACCTGACACGCTTTTCTGAAGAAAAGGGGAAGTGCAGATTCCTTCCAGTTCTCACGACTTTACTTTGAAAATAGTATCTTCCCCACTCCCTGCCCCCCTTTTTTAAACCCAATCATTTTAGATATTAATTTTTAGAAGCTGGGATTGTATTGGATTCATTCATTCATACTGAATGGGGGTAAAAAGCCCCAGACTCTGTGCAAACAGACATCATTACCTGGTTTCAAGCAAGTTGGCAGCAAATCAGCTCCCGAACGTTAATCGCAGGCCCTTTGCTGAATCCCCATCGGAGTCTGAAGCACATTGTTCCCCAGCCCTGTTCATAATCACCCTTCCACACCATGGACTCGTGGGAATTCGTTAAGAGGTGTACTTAATTATGTAAATACAACGGCTTCTGCCTGCCCTCTGTTTGCACTTGGAAGCTTGTTTATCAATTGATGGCTGCGTACAGCTCCGTGCAGGCTGCCTTTGTGAATGCGTTGGAAAACAAGCTGTGCAGCACAAGGCTGGAATTTTGCACATATTTGCTGTTACAGATCAGTAGGTAGCAAAACAAACAAACATGTCCTCGTCAGAAAGATTCCTTCAGGTGAAGGTAGTCCATGAAGAGAAGGTAACCGTGAAAAGTGGGGGTTGGGACAGGTACTTTATTTTGGATAGTAGCTGTCATGGACAGCTAAATGCATTTTTTAAAGTCTACCCTCTCCTGTCATTGACATGACGCCCAAACTGGAGACCAAGCGTGGATCTAAGCCAAAACAGAGAACTTTTGGGAGGGCAGGAGCTTGTGCACATACTGTGCCTTAAGCAAGGATGGATGAGCTACAACTCTTCCCGGTCATCACGTGAGCTCCATGCCCATCTACCACCCGGCTCACAGCCAAGACCGTGAACAAAACACGTGGAGGGCGTGGGTGCATGCCATGTTTCCCAGCCACCTTGTTGCAGAAGCGTGAATGCAGAGGTCTCAGAGGTGATCGGTGCCCCCATACTGTGCAGCTAGAGACAGGGGTAAGAGGAGACAGCCTGGCTGGAGGTGGCCACAAAAATTAGCTTGTTTTTAACCACTAGCTGTCCTTCTAGCACACTATTTGCTGGAAAGGGGTTTGAAGAACACAGTTTAAGGAACTTTAATCATATTTATGGGGAAGTTGTCCATATTGAGAGAAACATAGAAAAACATGGGTGAAGTTGTATTGCATGGGAGAAAACCACCAGAGAATTTGCAGATGCTGAATGCACCCATGCCCACTGTACTGTGGTCAGGGAAAGAGGCTTACCGAAGAGTAAAGGGTCTGCAGAGAAATTACAAAATGATAATCTAGAGAGGGGAGTCCCTTTGTAATAGCAATTCAGCATTAGGTTAGGAGATCTGCCCTTGTAAGTAGTTACTATACAGACGCAGCAGCTGAATGCAGGTCAGATGCAGGTCCCTGAGATGCTCCTGCAGGCTGCCTTGTCCTTGCAGCCTGCGTTTCAGAAGCTGGCAGCTCCACTCACACTCTGCAACCACCCTACTTACAGTTTGGCAGGCTGGCTAGTGCTATTCTTCCACCGACATCCCAAGCAAGAACATTCCCAAGCAAGAACATTCCCAAATCCTGCTTGTCCCTTGCATTAATGCACACTGGACTCTGACCATTCAAAGGGATAATAATTTTTCAGAGGGCCTTGATTATGGTGCAATATACTGCAGATTTAACAAGGATGACTGTGCCGGAGTCCTGCTTTTCTAGGTTTTATGAATACCTGAATGGCAGAAAAGGAGTGAATTCCAGAAGAACTATGAAATTTGAATTTATGGACACCCATTTAGCTGAGTCACCATGACTAATTCTTGTCTCAGGTCACTTTTATAAATGAAGGTTCCGAGGATATGTGTGTACAGATTTTTAAGATTTTTCTTTTCTCATAAGCCATTTATGCATAGGTTTATCTTCTCCACTGGTTTGACAGAAGACAACACAAAGAATAGCCCCATGGTTTGGAGTGAAAATTTCACCTAGGCATGCTGGATGACAAGAGACTTTTCTTTGAGTCCTGGAATTTTAACAATAGTTCAATTGCAATAAGTATGTCAGCAGCTTTCTTAATGACCATAAAAAAAAAAAAAAAAAAAAAAAAAAATTGAAGGTGCTGCTCAAGTTACTTTGGTTCAATAAGAAAGGAAAATAATACATTGGTGCATTGTTGGGTGTTTTATTCCACAAAACTATCAGAATGCAGCCAAGTGTGCTGAGTTGCATGAGCATGATTATCAGTTAAATAAAAGAATTTATTTACACTAGAAGCTGAGGAAAAAGGTATAGGCTCAGCTTTTGGAGGATGTACTTTCAAACCCTGTGTCTTGGCCTTGCACATCAGATGCATAGTCTTTGAGGTTTGGTAAGTATAGCCAAAAGGGCACAGACTTGATGCACCAGTTTCTACCAGCACAAGCATCTGGATTTTGTGATGACTGTGAAACGATTCTGTCACATTTGCAAACCTATTTGCATTGCATTTGCAATCAAAGTGAAGCAGCAAAAAAAGAAAGGAGACACCTCAAAGGAAGAATAGAAAAATAAAAATATACCCATGTCTCTGTGGTTTCAAACTAGAGCAGAACGTCAAAGATGAAAGGATCCTTTTCTTTTAATCTCACAGTGCAGCTGTCTCATCTGCTGTCTGCAATGGGTCGGTGTCACAGTAGCAAGTTTCACCTTTCTCCAAAGCTACATCCTTTTGGCAGCAGTGATAAACACTAGGGAGACAGGCAGGCTCACAGGATCTTCGAAATTACCAACTCCTTGGATGCGACACTCATTGCTTCAGGACAGCTGTAAATCATACTCCAACTTTTCTGGCTCCTAGGGATCTCAGGGAGGCAGAGAATCACAATGCAACCTGCGCTTCCTCCGCTTTCCAGCTTGCTGCTGCGTGAGCATCCCAGTCCCAAGCAGAGATGCTTTGACTTGCTCCTTTTTGTACACCAAGTACGTTAAGCTGAACAGCTTCACCAGGAGGGACACAGATGTTCCCTTTCTGACTAGCTCTGCCAAGGGAAAGGCAAATCTGTCTGGGATCTGACCGATGGCCATCCTTACCCTGTGCTGTGCCTCCACCATAAGATAACAGCAGGGAAAACATACAGTAGGTCTTCTTGAGCATATTTTCTGAATTCTTGATGGTTTAAGTTCAGAGACTTCCTATGCCTTTTTTTGCGTGCAAAGGAAACTGGAAGGTGATTCTCCCTTATGGTGTGCCACTTCTGATGTGGTCTGACACATCAGTGGATTAGGCACAATAGTAGACAGTCGGTAAGAATCACATGTGCATTATCTGGATCAGCTCCATGAGGACAATATTTAAAGATTATAACAAAACATTCATTGTGTCAGAAGAAAATAAAAAGTTTTGTTTTTCTTTGAGATTCTGATGTAAAAAACCCCAATTTGTTGGAACTTCTATGAGTCAGGCAAAATTAGTACCTGGAGCATACAGTAAATTTGTCTAGCCCTGAGGGTAACGCGTTTGATAAAAAATAAATGAATACCACAAATCTTTAGCAATAAACTGGTTAATAATGTATTGATCTCTGAATTAAGGGATGTGGTAAAAGTACAATATATCTTTTTGGAGGGCACACCTCCATTTTCAGGCATTCTGCTTATTTACCCCAGACACATAAATCAGCATTATGAGGAGTAAGTTTAGTACAGGGTAATAGTGACTGCTGATCCAAAATTTATTAGAGAGTGACTTACTCATGTAACTGGCACAAACACATGCAAGAAAAAGGAAAAGATGGGCCGATGTTTTTAAAGTAAACATAGCAATACAGTATTTTGCTGACTCATATAAAGAATAACAACTAGGTACCAATGTGGTGTAGACTAATCTTCACTTTTCTTGTTTGTGTAAATATTGATTTCCATATATAAACATATACATAAAGTTTAGTTTTCATCAGAAAGCTTAATTATCATGAGCGAGAATTGACTTTGCCTTTTCAAAGTGCTGCCTTAGTGAGGTAACTGGGATGTGAACCTGTTACTACTGAAGTCATGGACAAAAAGAATCACCGAGACGCAAAAATCAGGTTCCTAACTCTCACCTGAGTTGCCTCATGGCTAATGCAGTTTCTCCTCATTCACCAACCATATGCTTGTCTTTCTAGATAATGCAAATTCTCTTTGTAACTCAGTCCCCATTAAAGTCAAGACAGTTCTTTGAGCTGCCTTTGTTTCTCTGGTTAACTATGATATTACAGCACAACAAACCATAACAGGCACCTCCTAAGTCAATGCCAGACGTATTCACAGAAAGCATCACTTCAGAGGTTTACACAGCCTCAGTGGCAGCTGCACAGGATGGTTTGTGTTACGTCTGTTGAGTCAGGGCCAGATGCTAGATTTTGGACAGGCAATAGAAGAAGAAAATATGTAGAGGAGTACCAGAGCATTAACTATTGAGGATACCAGAGGAAAGGTTGTCTTCTTCACCTTCACTTTGGTTGAATATTTTAGTAATTTATAGACTCATAGAATCACAGAATGGTTTGGGTTGGAAGGGACCTTAAAGATCATCCAGTTCCAACCCCTCTGCCATGGGCAGGGACACCTTCCACTAGACCAGGTTGCTCCAAGCCTCATCCAGCCTGGTCTTGGACACTTCCAGGGATGGGGCACCCGCAACTTCTCTGGGCAACCTGTGCCAGTGCCTCCCCACCCTCTTCATGAAGAACTTCTTCCTGATATCCAATCTAAATCTCCCTGCTTTCAGTTTAAACCTGTTACCCCTTGTCCTGTCACTACAGGCCCTTGTAAAAATCCCCCTCCCAGCTTCCTTGTAGCCCCTTCAGGTAGTGGAAGGCGGCAATAAGGTCTCTGCAGAACCTTCTCTGTACTTGTATTTGGGATTGCCCCGACCCAGGTGCAGGACCTTGCACTTGGCCTTGTTGAACTCCATGAGGTTGGCAGAGGCCCACCACTCCAGCCTGTCCAGGTGCCTCTGGATGGCATCCCTTCCCTCCAGTGTGCCAACTGCACCACACAGCTTGCTGTCGTCGACCAAGTTTAGACTGATTTTGCAACAAAACTGTGTGAAACTTACAGAAAGGAGAACGTGATGCAAAAGGAAAAGTTTGAAGATAGCAAGAAGATAGTTATGCTGCAATATTAAATGCTACCTATGCTTGTTGTGCTTCTAATACTTTCTTTAAAAGACGTTATTTAGGTGACAGTTGTAAAATCCTTCCATGTGAACACCTAGTCCAAGGAGAGGAGACAGAAGAAAATGAAGTGAGAGCTTTTCTACTCTGATGCCAAAGCCCCATGGCACAGTTTCAGTAGTGCAGCTCACTCCAAGACTCTTTTCCACTGTTTTCAAGCTACAATTTCAAAAGGTGCCAGTGCCATGGCCTTTGTTGCTGACTCTTAGACCAGTCTTGCCATGTCCATACTATTGAAGTCTTTATCTTCTAAATTAAGCATGGAGCTGCACATGGAGAATGGTCATTTGCTCAAATCAACCCTCAGGGTAAACTTGGGAGGTTCATGGAGTTATGTCTACAGTAATAACTAAACAGGGACAAATTTTGAGTCCAAAACTCCAGTGTGGGCTTATCTATATTACTTAATTGCTTTAGCACTGTCACACTGTCTAGGCACACTTTGGAAGATATCATGGGCCTAGGAATATATCCTGAAGATGATATGGATGATGCCACCCTGTATGGTAGAGGCAGAGTCTAGCAGTGTGCAGCTGAGCTGTGCCGTATTGCTAGACCTTGGGGGCAGAGAAAGGAGCCTGACCAAGGTAATTTACTGGTTTAAATGTGGCACCTGTGTCTGTTTTGGAATTCTCAAGAAGTATTGTAAAAGTACTGCAAGCGCAGCAAGTGCTGAATAAATGTGTTTTTGTGGCTAGCAACATATTACTTATAAAGAACCCACACAAAACCAATACTGACTTTAAGGGCTGCTGGTAAAAAATGGAAACAATTATTCTCTCTGTGTTTGCCAGGCAGTTTCTGTAAAAGTGAACATTTATATTATCAGAAGTGTGCATGAACTCTCTTTTTCCATGTTTCTTGTTATTACTGCAGAGATTTCTGTATTGCAGAGGAAATTTTTATATCCCTGCCTGTTTGCTTGATTGTGAAATGAAATAATAAGCCTGATTTGGACATCAATGCTTATTGCCATAAATGTGACAAAATGCTACAAGCAATATTATCACCTGCGTCATCTGATGTGTGACCCTTAGTGCTAGGTGAACATTCCTTTTCCCTACCTGTTTTTATGGTATGAATTTAATTGTAAGCTTTTTACATCAGAGCCTTTAAGTCCACCTGTGTTTTTGTGTCACTTTGTAAAACTTGGTTTTTCTTTTGCTTCCTGGACAACTAAAAGAGAGGACAAATGAAAAAGACAAATAACTCTTGGGAGAACAGGTAGTCATGAACCAAAAGGGCAATTCTGAAGCAGCCTGGTGGAACTGGTCCTCAAAAGGCTTTTGTGCTGGCAGGTAAGCAGAATGTCCCATGTTCCTCACACTCATCTTCTGCTACCAACAGTATCTCAAAACTTGTTGCAGAAAGTCATGCTCTACTTTGTATATATATTAAGTAGTGTAAAGGGCTTTTCTCTCACCTAGCATCTGATTATATAACTTTACTGTGAAAGAACAACTTATACTATGACTGATCAATTAGTTTAGATATATTGGTTTAGACATAGAAAGCTCTTCCAGTGCGAAAAAAAAACCAACCCTTCAGTATTATAGGGGAGCAGGCTGAGCCCTTGCTGTTACATTTGACAATGAGTCTGCCACTCTTAGTCTGCTGATATATTACTTTGCTCACTCATCTGACACAAGAAGGCTGGTTGGACAATGCAGAGTAAAGTGTAACTTGTTCAACGTGAGAGACAGAGTTGAATTTTTATATTACTGGAACTGAGATTCTGGCTTCTCCACACTCGGTGTAGCAACAACAGTCCCATTGACTCCAAAGGGAACTCTTCTGAGTGCGGTTATCTCTGGCTCTTACACCAGGAGTGCCACACTTCCACCTCTGTCTAACTCGGCACCAAACCTGTTGTTTACACTCAGAGGTCCCAATAGTTATGTCCTGACTTGTGTTCACAGCTTGAAACATTTCTCCATATTTTCTTCATAGACAGCTCATTTTTCTAATGCTTTACAAAAGCCAAAAGGGTAAACCTTCTGCAGAAATGCCATCAATCTTCAGTAGGATGTTCTATTGATTTCAGATTAGCAAACATCATCTTAGAAAGGCTAAAGTTAGCCTGGTCATAAGAAAGCCAGACTGGGAAAAATGGTAGTAAGGATCTTCCTAAACAGTTTTGTTTGGCTGGAGAAACGCCCTAGCTAATTGAATACTGCAGATCTCTTGTTGCTGAGCATGGCAGCAGGATTCATCTGCTTATTTTTTTATCATTTGTCAGCTTGATGGATGTGCCATGTATGAGGAAGGCACATTGTTAGGTTTAGACATTCATTTTAATGGGAAGAGAATAGAGATTTCTCTCTCAGACAAGTGATGTACTGAATGGTTCTGGTTTCCCACCAGGCAGACCAGCCTTCTCTAGGATGCCATCTGACAAAATATTTAGGTATGAACTATTGAGTAGGTCTTAAGGACGTGGGTAAAGTTAAGTACCAAGCTGATTTGCTGAAAAGATGGGAATTGCAGATGCAGGCTCTTAACTGTGAGAAATAACAAAGACGGATCTTTTTTGTATTTATATTCTGTGCACATTTGGAATTACATTTTCATTCAGCATCCTCATGACGTTTGAAATAGCACAGGGAGAGGCTAAACAGAAGGGTACATTTGAACCTGACCACTCCAATGCCTTTATCTGTAGATTTACATAATCTAGGATGTGTACTTCTGCAGTTAATTACATGCATTCATCATCTTTTGATGACATATTTCCATTACACGACATCTTTTCAGTGTCACTGTGTGCTTCTTAGCACAGATTGGTTTGTTCTGAAGAATAAAAGGGAGATAATAACAGTCTTCCCACCATCACCTTTTATGACCTGAACTTTTACTGTCCTTAAATAAAAGGGATGAGAGCTGTTGTGCACTACTAAGGCCTTGAAGTTTTCTCTGATTGTTCTGAAGAAGGTTTTGAAACATTCAAGGCTAGAGTACCATTTTTTTATGAACTCAAGATTTTGTTATGGGAAAGCTTAGTTTTCCTGCTGGTAGAGAAACATCTCAGACCTTCTGTCTTGTGATATGAGAAATCTTGGGTTGCCATACGATGAGAGAAGAGACTGAACCACAACAGTACTTCAAAACATGCAATACACAGATCAGCCTTGAATCTTTCCCTTCAACAACAGAGAAAACTAAGGCACAGAGCAATGAGGTGACTTTACTGAAGTCACCCAAGACCAGACACTAGTACTTGCAAATGCAACCACTCACCTCATTTGTCTCCTCTTAGCAATGCCATGTTTATTTTGAGTATCATCAGCAGCTCTGTAGAACACAATAATTTTTGACAAAGCTAGAGAACAAATGTGTCTAGGGGATTTTTCATTTTTTGTCCTCCCTTAATAATTTTTGAGTAGAAAAAAAGAAAATTAGTTATGCAACTCTGTTATTTGTCATGAAATGTGTGTGCAGTCCAGGCTGCAGGTGCTGTCCTTTCTCCCAGTAGACAAGTACATATTGTGAAGCCTGCAACACATCACATTTTACATTACTTAGGTGCTTTTCTTGTTGGTGGTTTTTTTTTTTTTTCAGTAGAAAATGTAAATACCACATAAGCCTGAAGACTGAACCGCCTTTTCTTTCATTTGCTACCAAGAAGCCATGTGTTAGATATTTATACAAAATACAGAGTTGTTCTGGCCATATATCCTATGTTGTTCTGTGACTCTCTGTCTTCTGTTATTCCTAAGGCAGGGCGGGGGGAAAGAAAAGAATATACTGGCAAACATGGAAAATGTGTAAATCTTCTTGCTCAGGGCAAAGTTTAGGCTGATGTTCTATAACTGAGAAATGGAGATGTAGATAGAGCACTAGACAAAGGCTGCACAAACTACTCTTCCATGTAAAGAAGAAATCAAACCTTTGATTGAATAAGCCCATAAAAGGCAGGGTGGGTGTAAAGAACTTGTAGAACTCTTAGAAGAGGGTTTGAGCTAGTCCTGCTAAGGAGATGCAGCAGTGTCCCTTCCATGCTGGCTAAAACATGCATTTGGTGTGTTCACCTGCCTGCCATTCTGCCATGCAGGGGGCTGATCCTTTACATGCACGTCTACATGACTCATGGGGAGGGTCCAGGCGTGCCGCCCGAGCTCTGCCCACTGAGACAAACCAGCTGGTCATACAACTACTGTGACTGTTTAGCCTCTGCTGATGTGGAAATGTTAAACCATCGGATGTGTCAATGCAATTTATGCTTTCCTGCAAATTGGACATAATTTCAAATCCTGTCCAATGTCTAATATGTGTTCTAATATTTCCAGTCAGCAGCACAAGAAAAAAAACCCACAGAACCCCACAGTGCACTTCTACAGCTAACGTAATCGGTAAATCATACCTACTAGTCACACCAAATATGGTGTCTAAGAATTTGCTTGGCTAATAGTGAGGTTTCCCAGACACACTTGGACTAAGCCTTCCCAGCAATCCTGCTGCGTTCCAGTGGATATAGCTTCACATTTGTTCTAATGGGTGATCGATGATACCACCCCATTCGGTACAGCACAGAATTAATGGAGCATCTGGAGAATGAAAACAACTAACATTCACTACTCTCTTGTCATGGAGAAAATGAGCTAATGATAATAATAATCTAGTTTCCAGACACTGCACACGCACCCTGCAATCTTAAATACTCAGGCCTGGAAATAAAATGTGGGCGACTTCACGTGTATGCAACTGTGTTCAAGGAACTCTGAGAAAGCGTTCAAGATTTCAAAAATGTCAAAGTTAAGGCTGTCCCTGAAATTTTAAATTTGCCTTTCTTGTATGGCCATGTGTGGCCCACAGACACGTTTTATTTGCATCCATGGGGGCATGACTTTCTTGGTTTACAGCCTAAGCATTACTTTCAATGAATTTGGACTGTGAGGATAAGCTGATATGATCCTTTCCTTATTTATTGCAGAAGTTGAAAAATATGTAGTGATGTAGGCAGATCAATATTCTGCTTCATTATTAGTTTAAAAGCAAATCAGCATAATTTCTTTGAGGTCAAAGTAGCTGAATATGTTTTTACCTTAAATCAACAAGATATGGCCCACAGGGAATACATACTTTCTAAGTAATCTCAAAAGGAGTTTTCAAATCTCTCAGAGTTCACTGGCTGGTTGTGTGCCCACTTGGGAGGCTGCAGTTCTGTCTGGCTTTTTCCAATAGCTTCCACACCTTACTGTCCAGCTCCTATATCTGCACACTTCTTCCTCCTCCTGTATCTGCACACTTCTTCCTCCTCCTTCCTTTCCCCACATCAGCAGAAGGAGCAGATAGCACCCAAAAGATGTGGCTTGGTGCAAATCAACAAGTATTTGCAAAGTAGCAGGTAGTAATCCCCAGTATGTTGGACCTGCTGGGCCCATATCCCAAGCCCTGTTCCACCACTGGCATGAGATTTGTATCCTGCAGTGTGAGGTTGGAAAGAAAAGGTGAAGACATTCTGTGGACACCCTCCGTGATGACGGCAATCCAGTAGCACACCTTGCCTTTCTTTCAGTGCATGCTAAGGAGCAAGATCCTTTTCTTCACCTCAAAAACTACTTGTAGACCCAGCCCCTTTTCTCCCTTCCAAAATTATTTCTCTCAGCACAGTCACAAGTGACATCCTGGTGCCCTCAACAAGAAGTTAATGGCCAGCAGATCAAAGCAAGACAAACTGCTGCAAAACATTGCTTCGCAGGATGGTGTCTGGAGCAATGCATCTGCTGGGTGTGCTACCTGGGAGAGGGTGGAAACAGGATGTATAGGGAGGTGGGCAGGATGGAAGGTGATGCAGGGAGGCTCTACTGCAGCACACTGGACGCTCCTGTTACGGTCCTCACACTGACTCCACCAGCACTGCACTAAAGAGTCCCTTGTACATGGAGAATTCCTATTTGGACTCATATTGCAACCACTATGTGCGATTACAAGCCAGGACATTCTGCTAGCCCCCATAGAGCCCCCTTCTTGTACCACTCTGCTGGAGACATTGCTGGGACATGTACCGGCCCTGGCATGCTTGGGGTATACCGGCACGCCTGGCCCTGAGATTGCTTCTGAGAGGCTGTATCCTGACTCTGCCAGGATGTAATGCAGGTTCAACCCCTCTCTCCTGCCCTGGTTTCCGTGGACGTCACATGTATACGGTGAATTAGAAGGGAGCCAAGACACAATATTTTTAAGGTAACTCTCTGGAAAACTCATGGACTATTATTGAACCGTGGAAAATGTCTTCTCCATGCTGTAGGCATTGCCCTGTCAGTACCTTCAGGCACTTAAACATCACTGCCTCCTGCCAGTAAGAACCTCACGAAAGGGGTTACATTTCTCCATGCTGCTCGGGCTGGCCATGCTCAGTGCAGATGGACTGGACATGTAGTTTATGTGCTGGACTCCTACAAATCTTCATAAAGCACCTGCAACCTAAAGGTTTTGAGTTTTTAAAGATTCAGTAAAAAGGTGGGTGCTTTTCAAATAAATGGTAAAAATTGCATACTAAATTGAGTTTCTTGTCAAAGATGAAGGACAATGGACTTTCTCAGCAAAAGGTTGTAAAACAGAGATTATTTGTATACACACATATATATTTCTATATGTACATACACAAATGGAACAGCAAACTGATGCCTCCCATCCCTGTGCCCTCCCTTTTTCACTCTGGGAGGAAAAAAGCCCAACCTTTTTTTTCTAAAGTTTTCCATTAAAATTATTTTTCAAATTATATAAAATATTTTCTGAACAATGATTCTTTGCTTTTCCCCACAGAGGTTGGAAAGGATACTGAAAATTGTTAAGTTTCCAGTACAGGTTTCTTCAGGAGCATGTTTTTCATTCAAAGCAGGAGTGTCTGAGGGCTGTATGACCAGGGATCATTCTTTAATTTTATACTCTGGATTGGTATTAATATAGACCATATCAAATATAGATGGCAAGGAATTAAAATAGTTTTTATTCTCTCTCTAAACCCACATGTTCCCCAAAGAATTTTTTTTTTTAAGTTGTGAACCCAATTAGAAATAGACACTGTGAATGTGTACGTGTGGTACCTATCCATTCAAATTTTTATATGAATCTGGGGGATTAAATTATGAATTGTTCTGATGTTCATATTAATAATTTCTTTACGAAAAAGCAAAACATAAATCAGAAGAAATGTCAGGGAGATGCATTACATACTAGAAAATTAACATCTCAAAACTTGCCTTATGAAAAAATGAATTATTCAAGAGTAATTTTCTTGGGTTCAGGCTGTATTTGGCTGTGCTCTCTCAATTCAGATTAGAAACATCTGAGTTGCAATGCAGTGATGTGACTCAGGACCTCATCCCCTGTACATACCTTACATTCACCAAGATGATATGACTGTCTAACAGCTTTCGGTGAGCTATTATTGACATTTCAGAGAGCAGCGTGGGAGTAAGGAACAGGAGGGAGCGAGGAAAGATTTTTCCTAAGTACCAAAAAAGAAATGCCCAAGTTAGGGGCACTTCTGAGGGGCATGATGACGTTACAGTAATCAAAGACTTTCTCTGGGTCAAATGACAGACCTTCAAAGTGAGAATCTGTGTGATTCCATTGATGGTCGAGGGGTTTCAGATTGATGAGGAAACAGCATCCTTAACTTAGTGATCTAAAGTTGTGTGGGATGAATCTAGGTCTTGCTTTCCATACTTAAGAAGAAAATACTTTTATTTCCACCAAGAAAAATTGAAATACATTATTTCCTGGGGCTTTAAAGTATTTAACGTGCTATAAATTCAAATAATTCATTCTCTAACCACTTGTATTGCTGCACTTTGCATATTTTGCCAATACAGTGTTGGGGGTGATGATTTAAAATCCTTCCTGCTAATTTACCATGGAAAAAAAGGGGTTTTAAATAATTTTTTAAATAATTTACAACTTCCTGTCTAGACTCACATTGTGACTGGTGAGGTGTTTAATTCTTCTGAATCTCTGTGTAGGAAGAAATCATAGTCCTATATCCATTAATCAAGAATCATCTTCAGCTATCATAATCAATTCTGTCCTTAAGAATATAATAAAATGAAAATATCGTACAATTAACATAAATATCATGCGATGAAAACAATACAATATATACAATATCATACAATGAAAACTCCTGATACTAGCTTTTCAATTCTCGTAATAACAGTGGTCATAACCGCTCAGATATTTGCCTGGGACAATCCAACTGCATAGGCACCTTTTCTGTACACCTCTAGTTACTTAAACTCTATCCAAAGCATCTGATTTAGGTGAATGGTGGGTGTGGGTTTGCAGAATAACCAAGGAGTTCTGCCACATAATTGCAGCTTGTTGTCTTTTGGGCATGGACCCTCTTGGTTAAACAATTCCATCCAGTTTATGTTTTACTGCCTTCTATTTCCAAAATCCACACCCCACCCTGCAACCTAAAGCAACCATACTTTGGCATGTTTGAAATGACATTCATCTTTTGGGCCTATGCATGTTATTATACTTACTTATAAATGGTTCTTATCTCAATTTTATGAGCTTCCTTATTTCTTTTTCCTCCAATTCTTCCCCTCCGCTGGAGGAGGGGAGGGGATATATGAGAGTGGCTTTGCGGTATTTTGCTAGCCGGAGTTAAACCATGACAATTTGAGGACAAAAGCAGGCATGGACATGAGGTGTACCTGCAGTATAGACAGCCTTGCAAGGGAGCAGCAGTCTCTGCTGTGTTCCATGCACTGTGCACCCTGAGAGCCACTCGTGCCTGCTGATCAAGGGTGCCTGAGGTCAGCCACCCCAAACTGAGAGCGAGACCACCAGTGGATTTTTGGCCTCCTGCTTGAAGTGCTCATAGGCCACTCTCTTTTTCCCAGAAGCCTAACCAAGTGTAAAAATGTCTCTTTTTGAAAGCCCTGTGTGCACTGCAGCCTCCAGGCAAACATGGAGAGCGTGATCCTGTGAGGTGCTGGGAGACTCAGCAGTCCTTGAAGTTGGAGCTTTACAAGTAAAGTGCGTGATGCTTCCAGCTTCAGTGCTTTCATGATGGTTTTGCCTTCACTGATTTCTGCTTCCAGGATGAAATCCTCCATTTAATGTAGAGGGATGCCTCTGGCTTTGCCCTGCTACTAACATCTCCAAAATCATCAGCACTCTCAAATTCTAATTAAAAACGAAAATTCATTGATTATCAGTCATTCTTGCTCATAGATCTGTGCTGTGCTTGAAATACCTTATTTTCTGTGTGCATATTTGCCGCAGTATAATCATCCTGCCTGTTCACATAGTGAAAACCAGGGTGTTTTTAATAAAATAAAAAGCACCATTCACGCTTACTCAATCCAGGCTCATTCATGCTGCTTAATGTCCAACTGCAGGAGGTAATTCCGCTTCACTGTCACCTTACTCACGTCTCCTACAACCCATATCTAACGTCAGGTTCCCAGGTTCCCTGATGGATGCTGCTCTGCTGCGTCGCTGTGTGCTGCCCACGCTGCCTCCAGCCACTGTGGTTTCTGTGTGTAACAGGACATAAACAGTTCCTCTCTTGGTGGCTCCCTAATATGGCATCTGTGCTATGACTGCAGACCTTGAGGACATTTATTAATGGACAAAATCCCTAATTACAGGGTGCCTTTTGCTTACACTGAAGAAGCTTAATCGCTGTCAGCATTACTTGCGTCCTCTCCTAACAGTGCAATTAGAGTACAGCATGGTTGGACCACATGCAACAGCTTAGGCTGTTTCCTTCTGCCCAGCTGATGGATGCAAGGTATTTTTTAGGATTTTATAAGCCTATTGGCTAACCCAAATGAAAGACTCTAGTGACAATTCCGCCTGCAAAGTTATGATAGTCCTGCTGTGTTACTGAGGGGTGAGATTTTTGCAACCACTAATAACTGTGTAGGATGTACTAAATGACCCAACTCATAGAATCACAGAATGGTTTGGGTTGGAAGGGACCTTAAAGATGATCCAGTTCCAATCCCCTGCCATATATGTGGGAACACACAACCACGTGCTCAGCTTCAGAATGATATTTTTCATATGTTTGTTTCGTTTTTTGCAAATTTCCACCAAGCTGAAATCATAATTTTCTCATTCTGAAGGGTTTTTTGCCTCACAATCCTTTCTTTACTTGCAGCAAAACGTTGTTCTGCTGGCATCAGCAGGATTAATTGTATGTTAATTATTGGCAAAAATCTGTGTTTAACAAAAAGCAAAACAAAGTTAGCAAGGTCTCAGAATATTTTAGGTTGGAAAAGACATTTAAGATGACCAAGCCCAATGTGTTAATATATGTAGAATACCACCCATTATGCCTCACTGCTTCTGCTGCATCAGTAGCTCAGGGCTGCAATAGTAGATTATCAAAGTGCACCTGGGCATGCATGAAATCCATTTCTGACCAATGCAGCTGTGAAGAAAAAAAATGCTTCCTACTTGTTGGGAAGTGCCTGTATGCTGTTTAACATTGTGAAAATGATTGACAGTTTCCAAAGAAAGGCTGCAGCTTTGTAATTAATTTCAAATTGGTAGAAACATATTTTTACTTGGCAGTTTTGTTATACTCAATTTTTTAAGACTCCAGAGTTTGCTGGTTTTGAATATTTCTGATCAATATTATCACATTATTTTATTTTAGAGTCTTCAGTTTTAATGGTTTTCAGTGTCTAACTTGGCTTATCAATTTACACACTTACAAGAAAGAAAATCTATCAGAAATGAGATCAAGTCCTCAAAAAATAACAATAGAAAATAGAAAACTTAGAAAGGAAATAAATTTTAAAAGGTACTATAACAGCAGCTGAGTTGTCATAAGAAGCAGTCCTCACATACATTTCAAAATACTCAGAATTAAATCTGAGCCAAAATCGGGAATGTTTATTGCTGAAGTGGGTGAGACGATGTACTGGACCAAAAGCAACAGCTGACATGAATTTTTATACCTTGTTTAACCCACAGAAGCTTCTGGCCAGTGTGCTACCCAAAATTACTTGCCTGTAATAGCAGTAATATGTGTATCAAGGCGATGGGGGCTTTGGCAATTATCAAAGAATACTTTATAGCCATATCTGCAAGCCAGTAAAGCCAATAAAAGCAGAGCATGTGCCGGGTGATGATCCTGGTCTGGAAATGGTGTCAATGGCATTGGTCTGTCAGACAATCCATTGGCAAAGCAGAGCGAGGCAGAGATGTAGCAGGTGCTTGCAGCAGTTGCATAAACGTACGGAGGAGGTGATGATGAAACTGGAAGGGAGCTGTTGGAGGAGTGAGAGAGTGCAAAAGACATTTTAGGACAATCATTGTTTCTTGTTTCTTAAAGGATCCATATGTGGACCTCCAGGGAAGAGCGGCTGGCTGGTGACCAGAGCTGTTGTACATTATCCAGTACAGGGTTGATAGAAAGACTGGGTTAAAAAACCCTTCTGCCATCAGCAGCTCCCTGTTTATGGACTGGATGTCTCCCTGAGATGGGTTTTCTGAGACACTCAGCCTTCAAGAAATTATATTAACCACCACGCTTCTGCTTTGGCTTCACCCTCAACCTTTTCCTTTCCTCCAGTGTGCTCCAGAAGAAGTGTACGTGTACAGCTCAGGGTCTGTGAGAGTGATGTGTTACCAATTTCCCTCCAAACTGATCTGAAACCCTGAGCTGTGAATAAAGAAAGAGATAGTACCTAAAAAAATCATAGAAGAAGTAGCAGAAAGTAGCATATAACGTGTGCTGGGATTTAAAAATGTTCAAAGGTACTGTTCTGGGCCTTCCACATGCAATTTTTTCCCAGTTGTGTTCAAGATTTCCAGCCTGCGTTACGAAACCTACTGTGCATTCATGTGGATCAAGACAAGCAAAGCACTCATCCTGCCTGGGGTTTTCAGACCAATCTGACATTTTCCACACAAACACATCTGTGCCAGAGCGGTTAGAAAACTGGAACTGTTTTATTACAGTGTTAATTTCCGTGGGTTATAATTCACTTTCTTCTGGGTGACATGAAATTAATTGGCTTTTTTTTTTTTTTTTTAACTGAACTTTAAAAAATTGTGTGAGTTAGTCAAAAGTCTAACTGCTTTTGTTCAAGTATTGATGAAGCAGTTGTGCTTGCTGTGGATGGGGATTCTTTCCCAGTGATGCTCAACAAACCTAAGACCTATTTCTGTGATGTGATGTGTTATTCTATGTTTTATTTATTTAGCGTCTTTCACTGGATGATTTAACATAAGATACCGTACATAGTAAAATGTCAATGAGCTTAAAAAATGTCCAAACAAGTAATCAAAAACTGTTCGGTTGAAAGATATGAAATAAAAATAAGAAATCTTTGGTTTAGGAAGGAGCCTGAGTTACAAATAATTAGGTGTTGGGAGGCGTACCTGGGAAATGTTAAAATACATTAAAATATATCGTACTTTCTTTGGGCAGCCTCATGTGTATGGATAGCAGTTTTGACATTAATTAAGAGAAATATGCTTATATTCAATCTTATTGAAAATGCACAAGGGAGTTGAAATTGTATCCGAACTTTACTGTTATGGTTTGTGCTGTCCTTCATGGTACGGAAGTGAGAGAACTTAGGTTGAGTGATCACAGAGAGCTTTTCTTGTTGAAGCTGCAGGATGCAGGCAGCATCCTATGACTGTTTCTATTTCTTTATGACCTTGACTGAAAGTTAAATGCACCTCTCTGATCAGGACAACAATTCAGTGGTTCGCTTTAAATTCTGGGATATGGAGGGGAATAGTGAATGGATTCCCAGAATAATTGAGTCTGGAAGGGAGCTCTGCAGATCTCCAGTTCAACCTTCTGCTCAGAGCAGCCCTAACTTCAAAGTCAGACCTTCTTGCTCAAGGATTGCTTGCTTGCTTTCATGTTTTGAGGATCTTCAAGGCCCAAGATTTCATGATGTCTCTGGGCACTTCTCTCAGTGCTTAATCACTTGGAATTTGTTTTCTTCTTATAAAGTGAGAAATTCTCCTCCTGCACCTTGTGTCTGTTGTTTCTTTCCCTTATACTGTCCACTTATGTGAATAGTTGGGCACCCTTTCTGTAGTGGAGTAAAACACCGAGAGCCCTTTTTAGTCTTCTTTAGAGTAGTGTTTAGGCACAGGGATGCTACAATCTAGATGCCTGTGACTGCACCTGGTGATATAGTTCAGCTGTGAAAGTGGAAAGGGACGAAGGGATAAGCAGCAGAGGCTGCTCTGGATGGTTTTTACAGATGGGGTGAGGGGGAAACATGCTCTCAGCACCCTCTCAGCACCAAGCTGAATTGGCTGGCAGGTGTCTGTGAATATTTTCAGTCTGTCTTGGTGCTGTAGAAGTGGAAATACTGGTGTATAGCAGTCTTGTGGGAAATTAAATGGTTGATTATAGCATATAGAGTTCGATAGGACTTTTATTTTTTTTTTTACCAAGAGCTTTGTTATTGAAGTGTCCATGAACTGACACCAATACCAAAATTTAGTAAGCAACGTGCAGAAATGTATACAGCTTGGCAAAATCACCTGGAAAGTTTTCTCTTAAGCAAGATACGGCTTATGCTAGGAATAAAGAAAGCAAAGCTCAGTTTTCATGGGAGCTTTCAATACTAAGGGAAACCTCACCTGAAGTTCATATTTAAGACCAGGTAGTGTTGCAAGGAATGTGAGGTCTCTGAAATTTTTGTGCCTGGATCACTGAAAAGGTATATCTGTAAGTGCAAATCACTCATTTTCTTTGTGAAACAGTGCAAAAAGCCTCTCGTTTTCTGCTGCAGAATGAATCCAGATAGCGAAGGATCAATAGTTTATGCAAAACAGAATTATTCTTCCCTGGTTGGCTCTGATATTATGCAGTCCCAGGCTTCCAGTAGCTGTCCACAGGATACAGCTGAATAATTTCCACAACAAATCAATGATGTCCTCTTGTTATTTGCCATTTTATTTGAGTTGTTTTGTTACATTTATTTTGTAAAATATTTTTTTTTTAAAATGTCTGCTTTATTCCCTCAAAATTGGATGAACCTGCTCATATAAGAATGTTAGAATTACTAAAGGTCTTTTAGCACATAAATAACAGCTTAGAAAATCATTCTTGTCTTATGGAAAGTGCATTAAATGAAGGCTTTATCTACAATGAATGAAGGTTTTGCAGTCACATTTCTTTTTCCCAGATTCACTTCACTTCTAGATCAGTAGAATATTTCAGCTTTCAGTGTTAAATATATGGAATCTTTCCTTATAACTTAAATTCACTTGTTTATGCAAAGAAATAGGGAACAGGCAAGAAATGCTGCTGTATTTTGGGTCTAGTTGCAGCATTCAACAAAATTCAAGACATGAAGCACTGAATTATACTGAGCTTATGTTTTGCTATTCATTCTGTTACTCCTTGGCTTTCTGGTTTCTCTTACCTTGGCAAAAATATATATGATTTGATCTTCGGCCATTATGAAATGTGAACTTTGTAGAGAACTTGGTCTCATTGATAGGTCTTGCATTTCTGAAATCCGTTTTCCTTCTTGATGTGAAAGAAATCATGAGTTTTAAAAATTCTTACGTAAACCATGTCTGATAATTACTTATCCTGATTTAATGATCTGAAGGTGGCACTTTGATGGGCTGGGCTGTACTGGGAAGCAGTACAGCCCAATTAAATGAAGCCTTGCTCTATGGAAGCCCTCTGTGGATAGTTTTCCAGGCCAGCTCCTGTTCATATTTATCACACTGCTATTAAAAACAACCTTTCCACCAGAAAATACATATTTTCTAGTGCTTATAAAATATTGGGCATTGTGTTGTATCCTGCGGTGTTTTGAATCAAAACTGACAGACAACCGAGTGCATGTTACCAGCCCCTACATCTGGTGTCTCATTTTTCACAGAAGTTTCAAAAGTAGTGAGAAAGCTGCTGATGTTGAAAGCTGTTTAAAGAAAACATTTGCACTCTTTTTCCTGAAACTGGGTCACATATAAGAATTCAGCTGCTTCTAATTAATTTTTCTGTTAGTCCGCTGTCACATCTAGCTTATCACATGATGGACCTTAACTTCAGTGCGCATGTTACTTCACCCTCCACTGTGGATCTCTGCAACCTCGTCCCCAAGGTCAGGCATCTTTATTAGCAGCTTTATGTACAGTAAGCTGGCTCATCTGCTCTGATGTTATCAGATGAAACCTGATTGCAGTGCCTGCCTCAGAGGTGTCCTGGTATAAGAAGCAAGGCATCGTTCAGCTATACAAGTGATAATTTTGCTTAAGTTGTTAAAAAAACCTGACAAACCCAAACAAAAAAAACCAAAAAAACCCCCCCAAAACCCAAACAAACCCACAGCCAAAAAAAAAAAAAATCACCCTGAACCAGTGGGCTTTGCTGGAACTTGTGTGTTGCCATGTGGTATGTGCTGCAGAAATTGTGTGCTCTTTGCTGTCTGTCCAAGGATGAAGGGACATAAAGACATGTGTCTTCACTGGTGACACCATAAATTCCCTTTTCATATTGCTGCTATCTGCTACAGGTCAAATCTGGCAGCAAAATGAGGGACCCAGCATGAAGAATAATATTTCTGACTATTTTAATCTTTACATAAGAACTGATGTGATCATACGTGCACATCTTGGTTGCTTTTAAAGAAGGGCTACACCACCTCCTGCCCAGACTAGAAGTCTAGGTTATGATTCTGCCTTTTTTCAGAATATGAACCTTGCAGTGGTAACGCTCACCGATACCGCCCGTGTTGGACCCTCACCAGCACAACACCTAACTACAGCCCCTGTAGGGCAGAGAAGTTCTCATCTGATTTATGGGGAGGCTCTCTGAGATTTACTGCAATGGGTTATAACAATTTCACTGTACTTCACGGTGCAAAAGGAAGATTGGGATATATTTTGCTGTAAATCTTAGAGGAGCTCAGAGAATAGCACAGCTTTTGATTTGTTAGTTACTGCCGTGCTGCTAAAGTGCTTTTTTTTGTAATGGTAATCACAGTAGAGTAATTGTAAAGCACCTGTAGTGGAGAAATTACCCTTTATTTGTTTGAATATCAAAGACTCCAGGCAATGCATTAGATCACCTATTGGGGACTTTATCAGGTTATATTTCTAAGCTTCTGTGACTCTATTGGGATGACAAAAGCTAAGGACAAAGATCTGTCTTCTCAGAGCTTGCAGTAATTGCAAAGCAATTGCTGAATATGATCCTTATAGATGAATTTTACAGCTTTGGGACAATGGGCTGCTCAATTCAACAACTTTTTCCTTTCACTTGGTATCATTCCTTTTTCTTGATAAAGTGCTCTCTTGGTGGTGCACGTTACTGTCTTTCATAAACAGCAACTGGAGGAGCACTACGTACATAATAGAAAAGGTCTGATCTTGTTCCCAGAGTGGTGTGGGTAAACTTTATAGTTGACTTACATGTGAGAAGAATTTGGCTGCAGGGAAAAGCTGCCCCTGAGCAGAGACGAGCAAACTCGTTTCATCTCTCAGACTTGCACCATGGAGTGTTATTCAGCTGCACACAGGACAGGGCATGCGTACTGATCCCACTCATGGGATGGCAGCTACCCATGCTATAGGGTGTTGGGCTGACCTGATAATATTGAAATGGTATTTTCTTGTCATGGGCCTGTCCATTTTTTACTTTCTTCCTCAGACAGGCCACCAGTTACAGGCAGTTCTGTGAGGTGCAGCCCCTCACTGCAGAGCCATGGCTCCAACCCCTCCTGTTCACTAACTGCAGAAAGGGCCAAGTTGGTTCTTTTAATTTATCAGCCCCATAGCTGCTGTGATCAGGCTTAGGTTTTCTGGTTTTCACTCTAGTTGTGCGACACTGTCAGAAACATGGAAACTCTATCCCAGAGTAAATGCCTGGGAGGTACTGTCCAGAATTAACTTGTGTATGAGTTTCCAAAGATCAATTTAATTTTTAAATAACTTTGCCACAGAGAATTTGGAGGTGTTTCCACCTAGCCGGCATTGTTTCCTGTGTTACTAAGAAAAAGTCCCCTTCTTCCAACTGCAAAGTGAACATAGGCTTTGTTAATTGCCTTATGTTGTGTTCCTCACTTGATTCCTGAAGAGCAGGACCGAAAATTGGCCAAAAATTCTCCAGGGAACTGAGGCTGTCAGGCTGAACCTAAATTTTATCCTAATGGTGAAACAGTTCTGCTGGAAGTAAATATCTCAATTTCTTAAGTAGCCAGTGTCCTGCAGGAGCTGCCTGTGAAGGTTTCTAGACGGAAATCCTGTCTGACATCCTTTGGCACCAACTGCTTAGGCTGGTGCAACGTCTCACTGGAGATCCTTGAGAAAGACTGGCTTGCTAGGGCCAGAGAGCAATTCATCTTGTGCACATGTATTTCAGGGTAGGACAAATTACCCTCCACTTCTTTATTTTCATTAGGAGCAGCATCATCTCAATCCTCAGTCTGGACATCTAGCCTTTAAATACCCAAATGGGGTCAGAGGAATCCACATCTGAACTGAAGGTTCTTCTACTGAGGGAAACTTGGGGCAAACTTTTACTAACAGGTAAGTTCATAAGTATCCTTTAGTAAGAAGCAGGTTTAATACCTTCCTTCCTTTTCTATCCAGGTTTTGTAAGGCTTATGCAAAATGATGTCTGCTCCTTCCGAACAACTTCCGCCATCCCAACCGCTCCTGTGCAAGTGGGAACTACTTGGGTTACTTGATGTTCCTTCCTAGACTGAGAGTCTGTATCAGACACCTGATTCAGCGAAAGGAGGTTGGTCAGTCATTCACCAGTTTAGAAAGGGATGGCCACATGTCACAGATCCTTTTGTGTGTAAGGCACTTGTTAGGGTTTCGTTTGTACATGTTGATGTGTCACTAACTTCAGGGTTGCTCAGGCAAAGTAGTGACACTGGGAGGAGCACATCTTTCATCTCTACTCAGCAAATTTTGGGAAAATAAAGGTCAATGGATCACGAGGCTGTGGGCTAATGAAATAATCTACTACGTAATTCTACTGAGGAAAAACACAAATTAAATAACTTCGTTTTCTCTCTCTCCCTTTGACACACAAAGCTTAACATATATAAGGTATATATATTGTGAAGCTTCTCGCAGTGGAGTTTGGAATCTATGCCTTTCCCCTGTATGTTAAACAAAACCAACAACATATATCATAGTTTTGTTACATCTTTTTCTTCTTTTCCAGTCAAAAATGAGTATTTTTTTTTATGCTGAAAAAATCTGGACCCTCCTTTACAATCAGCAAAATTTGCTCCGTACAAAAATATTTTGGAACAGGCTGTAATATATTGGGCAACGTGATATAAAAATGAAAGAACTGATTCAATTCTTTTCAGGACACGTGTTACTGTGATGCTTCAGGCTCCTCAAAACACTTGACTTGCTTCTCTATATCTTCCTTTTGACTTTCACTCCCTGCAAATCTTCAGGGGACCATTACTGCTGAAATAAAAAGTGAGTTGAAACTTTATTGACATTTACCTTTAAAAATAGCAGGTGGGATGAAGTAACAAGACTGCATTGTTTTTCAGCCTAATCTTTTATTTGTCATGGTCATCAGCTTCTGTACCTGGAGAAAGAGAAGGCAGGTGCATTAACCAGATGGACAGATGGAACAAAATGTCACTGAATTGTGCAGGCATGGAAATAGAAAGACCTAGGACAAACAGCATTTTAGATGGAAGGTGACCCTGTCAGCCAGTTGTAGGCAAATTATTATTAAAATTGAAAGAATCTTCTAGAAAACATGTTGTGAGATGCAGGGAATGCTGCTGAATGTTACTGTTGTGTTGGAAAAAGGGAAGGACATAGGCAGGTCCAAAACTGGAAGCTTAACACACAACAGATGTATTGGAGGGCTTCCTCAGAGGAACATGCTGCTATCCATTTCTTTCCTTCAGCCACCTTTGTTTAACTAGGAGGTCACTTGTAGTGGCTTAAGGCCTTTGGGGAACATCCTTCATTTCAGAAGAGGTCTGTCTGGGAATATCAAGGATATCTCCATGCTCCTTTAAACTCTAACCATTTTGGAATCAGTTCTTCCACTTTTCCCTCCTTGACTACAACAGTCCATATCCATATGCTCTTTCCAAGCTTCTTATTCTAACCCGTGATCTAGATATTTTTCAGTTTTTAATTTTTTTTTTTACTAATAACAGACAAACTGCCTAGCTCATGTCATACAAGAGTCTGTAATAAGGACTTTTCTGTGATTATTACTGTGTGCAGGATTTTATAGTAAGGGCTTTTTCTGTTACTACTGCTGTATAATGATTATGGTGATGGCCTGGAAATAACAACTATAGTGAGACTTCCCTCTTGGCTAGACAGCAGCATGGAACATGGCATTCTGGCATTCAAATTATTGTTTCTGGGAAGCCATGGAACCCCTGTAACTGGTTGTTTTTCAATAGGATTCTAAAATCTATTTTTTATAGATATAATTCTTGAAATATAACATCCACTATAAAATTAATCTAAAATCTTTCAATGCCAAGCACAAAAATTAGATTGTATTGCCCCATAATTAAAATGAAAAAATAAGAAAACATCAATGTCTTGGTATTGGACCAAAAAAAGAATAAAAGGAAATGTGTTGGTTTTGGTCTGTTTGCAAAGTGACCAGCTGCCCGCTCTGGCATAGCTAAACAGATATGCACAGAAACAAGCAGCTAAATATTCTCAATTTTCAATTCAGACACATGGATACAGTGACTGAGAAAGAGCAGAAGACACCCATAAGCCCACCCATCACTGGACTGTAATATGCTGTGAAAGGAAGCTATCTTGCAACTTGAAATTCAGACCAAAGGTGACAGAAAATGCAAACTAGTGGCTGAGCACATACATGCAGATGGCATCTTCATTCAGTCTGATTCATTTGCACCTAAACAGCAATTCATGTTCATTCAACAAGTTGGGGTTACATTTTGGGGTGTAGGACATTTTGGTAGCTGCATTTCCTGATGTAAGTTTATTAGTCAAAGGAAAGACTTTTTTCTATACCTGTACAGAACTTTTACAATGAGAAGATTCATAGCTTAGCACGGGAAAACCATCGATTAAGGTATGTACGTTATTTGCTTGTACCATGAAATAAAACCATTTTTCTTCTTCTTTAGGAAAGTGCAACAAATGATCAACAGCAGTAACTAATATTGATATTTTTTAATGAATTCATCCCATTTAATAATCCTTATCATTTTCAATACAGCTTTCGTGTTCAAAGACATTGATGAAATAGGATCACATAATTCTATTGTAGTCATTTACCTGTAAAGTAAGTGATCCATGTTTTTGTGACAGTTTTTGGAGGCTGCAGCACATGGTATCATAAAACTCTATGATGCCCAATCACACTTGTTCTTTTTCCTGGAGGTTTCCACCCCCACAGTGGTGTTCAAAGTCAGTATGAAACTTCGTGAGTGTCTGCTCTAATTATGGGAGATGGGAGGCAGGAGGGCAGATGTGGCTTTGGTGGCAGGGAGAAAATGGTAGTTGCTTTTTCAATTAGAAAGAACGTCAGTCAATTGCACTTCTAGGGCAAATTAAAAATCCTATTACATAATAGGATGTTTCCAGTCCTGACCCAGTCCTCATGTGGATCTGCAGGCTGTCACTGATGACCATCGTGACTGTTCACGTTCATATGTTGTGGTCTTCAAATCACCAGTTTCTCAAAAATATTAAGAAAATTAGTTTTGATGTATTTTAAGGGTAGGCAGACTTCTACATCATGGTTCTTTCAAGCCAGACATTTCCTGACACAGCCTGTTCCTCACTTGGTTCACTTAATAAATTGAGCTTAACATTTTCATATTGTCTGGTCTTTCTCCAGCCTCTGTGACAGGGAGTCGGTGATTAGGTGGAAGCTGAGGTTACTTCAGCAGATTAGATGGGACAAAATTTACTTTATCTTAGGGTAAAATCACCTTCTACAACCTAAACTCTCCTTCAGCCAGTTCCACAGCCTATTAGAATGGCATGGGCCCAATTTTTGAAACGGTCAAAGTCAATGATGTTATAGTTATTAACAGGGACCATCATCTGTCACCTCAAATAGCTGAGCTCCTTTGGGACAAAAAAGTCTCTGAATCTAGAAAGAAGGCTTTCATGCTTTAATTTAGACTAGTCCAGGTAAAGAGCTCATTTGGGATCACCTTGTGTGTTTGAGCAAGGATTTCCAGCATAATTAACGTTATAATGAAAAAAAAAATATTTATGTAGAACCACCCAGGTGGAAGAAATGGAAAACAGTGGAAGGCTCCAGCAACCTTTTTAGATCCCTTGCTAACTGTATGTATCTTTTCAATTTTTCCCAGTCCTGGAAACACTGCTCTAACAGACTCCAATAAATTAATTAACACTGAGATGGATATCATAGTCCCCTGAGAGTATCCTAGCAGGCCTGGAGGGCAGAGAACAGGCAGAAGAGGCTAAAGGACATCTTCAGGATGAGAGAAAACAGCTTCAAGTTGCACCAGTGGAGGTTTATATTGGATATTAGGAACAATATCTTCACTGGAAGGGTTAGGATTATCAAGAACTGGAACAGGCTTCCTAAGGAAGAGGTTGAGTCCCCATCCCTGGAGGTATTTAAAACACACATAGATATGGTGCTTAGGGACATGATTTAGGGGTGGACTTGGCAGTGCTAGGTTAAGGGTTGGGCTCAGTGATCTTTTCCAACCAAGCTCATTTCCAACCTGAACGATGCTATCATTCTATGACATTGAGAGTGATGGAGGAGCTTTGGTATGGGGGGGTCTCATGATGCACTTTGTTCCCTGTACAAGGGCTGCCCAGCTGCCAGTAACAAAAGTGGTGAAAAAGGCAGTCTGTATTGATACAAATAGAGAGAGAGCAAGAAATGTACCTTGGTTGTGCAGCTCCTGGGGGTGTTTTTAAATTTCGCAAATCTTTTGTTTCAGGGACTCAGAGTGCTCCCACATTGCATTTATCACACCCACAGGAGATATTTTTCCCTAAGAGAAATTGGGACTGGGCAAACCAGCAGAACCTGGTTGGAATGTCCCTGTGTGAAAGGGAGAAGGTGACCTTGTTTACCTGTCAAGTGTCACAGCAATGGAATCTCCCTGTCCCAGGGTGAGAAAATATAGAAAAACCAACCACCTTAGGAGGGTTCAGAAAGATTTAGAATTGATCTGGACATATTAAACTATAGGAAACATCCTGATTTCTTAAGTTCATGAATAAGTGGTTAAACCTCATTCCTTCATTTCTCATACACTGTTTTCTGTTCCCAATAAATCTTCCCACCTCTCTTCAATCTTGCATCCTTATCTGGGGGGAGGGGAGAGATAGTTCCTGAGCTAGAAGTTGTTAGATTTATGTTCTTGTCTTTGATCCTCTGAGCTTGTCACACCCTGCCAGACAGTGCTATTAGTACTGAATTTCTTCAAAGGCAGCAGCAGCCTCCACCTGACATAGGGAGGAAATATTAAGGGCAGCTACTGAGAAACCCAGATACTGGGAAGAATATCCCAGCTCCTCGATGAGAGTGTAGGAGTCCTATACATCCTTGAAGAGGGAAGACATTTGAATTACAAGATAAGGGAGAAGCTGAATTTGCTTCTGCTTTGATTGGGAAAGCATTTACTCTTACATCTCTAGTAGCAAACTAGCCAGTGCCAGGAGCTGGCATGGAGCCTTGAAGCCAGCTGGCACAACAAGGCTGTGCTGTGCCGTTCACTTTCCTACAAAATCCAGTGCTTGATGGGAAAGGTCCCTGCTCCGAACTGACTCCCAAACCATGCTGGGGAACCAACCATTTGGGAGACTGCAAGTTGGTCTGGGCCAAAACCAGCTAAGGGCTTTTTTATCTTTTTAACAGCCTGGATGTTGAATTCCTGCACCTGTGCCCTGGTGCTATTAAATTTACTGGTACAGAAATACACAGTGGTAAGTGAAGAAAGATCAGAGTCCTGGGAGCATCCAATCTCATGATATCCCAGGGGGTGCACTAGCAAAACTGCAAATATCTTCATTTTCTCTCAAGCCAGAGAGACTTAGCATTTAATATCAAGTGCTCAGCACCCCAGTAAAGATCTCTTTCTTCAGTTGTAACAATGCTGGAAATAAAATCCAAAGCAAACCTCACAGCTCTCCATGGTTCAGTGAACTAGCTAGGCACCGGAACCTAGGCTGCCCATTTTTTTGAGGCACCTACCTGTCACTTCAGGCTTGGAACACAGAATTTGAAGCACTAGGAGTGCTGGAGTGCCTTGGTGTCCCTTGCAGCTTTGAGGGAGTGAAATGAGGACACTAACAATCTCTTCTCACCAGGGTTCTATGCATTTGACATACTTCAGTGTTATCAACAGGCAGGAGAAAATGTTGATTGTGCTTTCATTGACATTCCAGTGTGGTTTTTATAATTGATGTCAAATGGATGTTTAGGTGTTTAGATTTCTGTGCCTTCTACTGACACTGTTTTCTCTCCACAAAAAAAAGCCCTCAGTCAAAGAAAACATTTGAAATGCCAGTAGAGCATACTGCTTAATAACTGATTACCTTCTGTGATGAAAAGTCAAGAGAACAACAGTGGATGTTTGCCTTCAATTTAGCAAGGCCTTCAGCACAGTCTCGCGTGGTAAACTTATGGTCAAACGTAGGAGATAAAGACTGCATGAACAGATGATAAAGCATGTGAAAAATTGTTTGGACCGCTGTGCTTAGAGACTGATGTTCAGTTCTGCACAGTCCAAATGGCAGTTGGCTTTAGTTGCAGTCCTGAAAGTAAATTACTGGGGTAAACACGTCTTAATGTTTTTATTAATAATCTTGGTGATGCGGCGGTGAGCTCTCTGCAAATTCACGGACAGTATCAGATTGGTGGGGTGGTTGATATATGGAAATTATGGTTACTATATTGAGGGACCTAGACAGGTTAGGTAAAAGGGCTGACAAGAAGTTTGACACAGAGAGAGATGAAAAGGAAACATTACCTTTATAATTTGGTAACCAATGGCCTGAGACCAGTCCATGTCACATTACAGTGTGCATCAAAAGCCGTCTTTAAGACATCAAATTTGAAGTGAAACTTATGGCTATTGAGATCCACTGAGTAAGATAAGAGAGCAAATGTCATGGTTCCCAGCATGGAATAGATATCACTAGGGTTGTAGGAGCAACTATTTGTAGCACTCCTGGTTAGATCCAACACTTGCAGATATTGTAGATTTTTAGCAATAGAGCCACTGGGCTTCAAGGGTGGTATTATTTTCATGAAGAAAAAGTGCTATGGTCAGTTTGTTGTCCTTCACGGTTGCCTGACATCTCCAAAGAAAATAATCAGAAATTTCTGGAGGTAGTGGTGACTCCTGGAATAGCACTTTTCACATGAACAATACTGGGAAGTTTCTACCCTGATAATCATATTTTTATAATCTCCTTGATCGAGAGGCAAAACCTGTTTAATTCAATGGATATTGTTCACTGTGTTCCATAGGAGTTAAACCAGGCCACTGTTTCAAACACTGAATGAGAGGACACAGATTACTCTGTGGTCCTGTGCATATGATGATTGATTGAAATGGACACTTTGCAAATCATACAGTTGCAAAGATAATATGGAAAATATTTGGTGGATTTTGAAATGCATATGTATGTTAGATGAAAAGTCAGAGCTTCCTGTGAATGGTTCATTAATTGGAAAGGCATCCGAAATCATTAATGATCACAGGTAGCTCAACTGAATTTAGTTTTTCTTTGCATTTTAGAGCTTAACTGCTGCCAAAGGCAGAATATTAAATTAACAACACAGACACACAGTGATGAGATTCATCTCACCTTACTCAGGGATGGGATTCCATCCTTGTGGTTTTGTACGTCTGCACTTTAGATATCTGCATCTGAAACACTCATCTTGGACACTGTTTATGCACAATGGAAAGCAAGGGGTAATTTTATCTATTTTACCTGTCTTTGTTGGAGTGAAAGGAAAAGGATTTGAGATGGTTATACTATCCATTGAGTTCAGAGTGGTATGATCACTATATGGTCATCAAAAGAAACAGGCACAATCAGTGGGAGATTCATTCAACATATTTTCAAAATATGAGGTTTTCATCTACATAGAAGTCTACTGCTCTGAACTGGTTGTGAAAGAGATCATCTCATTCTTCTCACTGACTGCAGAAAGAGATAAACCTTTTTGTCTTGACATTATGAACACCTCCATTTCTTCCTTCCTTCACGCAGGTGGTAGGGTAACAAGGAGTCAATCCATACACTAATGCATCTGGGCCCATTTATCACATGTAAACCTAGCCACATCCAGTATTACGCAGGTGACTTGGGATACAAAGTTTTGCTGTTCAGGATACTGCGGTCTCTTATGCCTTTGTGTCCTTGTGTAGTTAATGTTTTGTCTCCACTTGCAAGGGAAAAAAGATGGTTGTGACTTTTCTCTGTGTGGCATATCTTTTTGTCGTAGGCATTCCTTCTGCTCATCTTCCCATGCCTCCACAGAATACCTTTGCTATTGTCTGCTCTATTGGAGGGTGGATGAATGATAACCACGTTCCCATCAGGTGTCTTAGTGTCTTCATGGTGTTCTTGAATCTGCTTTGTTCCTGAAATGGCCTATTTTCTGTAGAATTAGTAACTGCTGATGCAACATCTGCTAAAGCATGTGCTTGTGGGAAGGTGACCTTTGCAGTTCTTTTCTTAGATTCAGGTGGTGAGTGCCCCAAAAGCTGTAGATGTGCATGACTATTCTCCCTCATAGCTGGAGTAGGGACTGACATCCTCTGAGTCCAAAAATCTTTGCTTTATCGCTTAAGAAAACAGGCCAGTACAGCAGCTTTGTAAAACTAAATCTACTCTGTATATAAAGACACTTTGATCTTGAGCAGGTCCTTACATGTGTTTGGGTTGGGCTGTATGATAACCATACTCTCTATGGTAAGTGTTATTTCTTGATGATGTTTCACTCTCAGGATACAGTCTACAAAGCACACACCACTCTATGACAACAAATATCCAAAAGCAGTTACATGTTTCTAGGGGAAAAATGTCTGTAGGCAACTATACAAAATAATTTGATGTCTGGCTCAGGAAGGCACCAACTTCCGAGCAAATCATAGAAGAAGGGAAAATGTTCTTCACTTTTTGAATTTCAGGTGAGGCAGAGCTTTGAGCACAACTGCCTGCTGTGAAGGACAACATGAAATAGCATAAAAGTTAATAATCAGAAAAACATGTCCTGCTTTTTTTTTTCAGCCTAGTGCAATTAAATCAAGACCTATGCAGGTCTTCCTTCTGTTGCAACCAAACGAAAGTCAGATCACTAACCAGGTTGTTACTTTTTTCTACAATAAAAATAAAATGGTTGTCACCCTGTACCTCATGTTAACATGCTTGTAAGAGGAAACAGCTTTTGAGGCTGTCAGAAGGGAAACCCATTACTGACAAAAGAACACAATAAATGTTTGTGCTCAGCCTCCATCAGGGTGATGCATATCTGTACCCCAAGGTTACTCATCAATTACCAGGCAAAATAAACAAGGCTCAAGGGATTTGTTTTCACCATATCCATTTGCAAAATTGCTGTGCTAAAGGGGTGTGAACAGGAATTTGGCAAGCTTCTGCTTGTAATAGTTAAGTTTAGTATTGGATTTCATTTGATCAAAGATGTTACTGTTGAAGAAGAATGCATAATGGGTGTGATACAATGCCTTGCTTTATTAGGTCTGTAATTTCTCCAGATCTACCTGATGATAGGTAATGGTAAATTGGTTTTGAGGCACATTAGCAAATGAATAAATGAGCTACAAGTTTTAAAACTGAATTCTTGCAGTACTGTTTTGTCAGTAGTGGAGGGGTAAGGATGATGCTCTTACACTGCAGTGCTATTCCACTACATTTTATGTTCCCTATGTGATCTAACAAGGCATCAGTGGATCTTAGCCACTATTAAATATGATGGAATATGTTACTGTTGTCATGAAAATGTAGTACTACTGGTTTTCATAAGGAGTAAATTCATGTGCTTTAAACTCAAATCATGTTCAAAGTGATACATTGATAATGAAATGTAATTAACTGACAATCACTGAACAGTACATTCAGGTTCAAGACAAACTAATTCAACAAATAAACCTCAATAATACAGTTGAGGTAACACTAGGGGTGCAGGTCCTCTCTGCCACTCCTCTCCTATGGTAGATGTAGGTGCTCCAGATGTACATGTGCTTGTGTCACACATGCTGGGATGGGCTGTGCTGCAAGTCACACACAGCAGCTGGGTGTCCCTGGTCCCTGCTCCTGGCTGCCTCATGGTGGTCGGGTTCTGTGTCCCCATGGTGTCCCAGGAAAGAATACTTGTCCCAGCCTGGGCAGGTTGGTGATGACACAAAACAACTTTTGGCAGTACCAAGTCAGGTTCAGACTGCTGCTCTTCTCACTGCAAGGTCTCTTTTCCCCCTTTACACATTTCTAGGCTTCTTCTACACTTCTTTTCAATCTAACTCTCTGTTTCTGGATTCTCTTTACAATTCCCTGCTTACTGTTTACTGTTTGGTCCCACTGATGCTTATCTTCATCTTCACCATAATGAACACACACTCAGTGTGTTCACTGCAGTGCTGTGTGTTTTTTCCACACGCTCTGTTCTCTCACATTCATACATTAACAGGGCTTGTCCTTGATGCCATTTGACAAGGAGGGACCCTGCAAGCTCTCCTGTAGCTCTTTGAATTGTTTCGTTTCCTGGAATAAACAGCAATTTCATAGTTGCCGAACGGTGTTCTCCATCAAACATTTGAATGGCTTTGGGGAGTATATGTGAAAATAAGCAACGGGGAAAACAGCCACCCCTTGGAGACTGGAGGATCCTTTGTCCTGCACTAGGCACAGGAGCAGGAACTCTCCCAGATGGGCTGTAGTGGAAGGGATGACAGCATGGAGAGGGATCGAACACTTCATGGTGGTGGTTGCTCTGTGAGAACCCTTCCATTTTTGCAGGATGAGAGGAGGAGGAATGCACGCATCACATCCATACATCAAGATCATCACATCAGTCAGAACTAAGATTTTTCACTGCAGACCTTCGGTTTGCTTATTTATGTGAAAAGGCAGGACAGGTTGACATATCCAGAGACCTCTGGAGGCCTCCCAACAATTGCATACTAAACATATATATTACACTATGAAGTTCTTACAAATGTTCTAAAATTATCTCTTTTCTGGCTGAATGCAGCCTTTATCTTGCCTCAGATAACAGCAAAGTGCATCTGTGCCTAAATGTCTATTTCTCTGTCAGCTAAACTGCCACCTCTGCTGCAGTGCCATGGAGCGTGTTGCTAGTACTGCTGGCATGGAAGCTAGAAATACTCAAGATATATAACAAGTTATCAGAAGAGTTTATAATAAATGGGGGTAATCACGTCTGAACAACGCATTTCATTCCTGTGGTAACTCCCCTGAATTACAACTGGGCTAAATTTGGACCATTATTGTGTGTTTGCAGCCCAGCACCGTAACTAAGATAGCGTGTCTGGGGATGTGGCTATGGTTTTTCCCCTGACTGTTTCTCATATTGTTCACAGATGGATGTTTCTGCTAAAAATTAAGTCAAGTTGATGGCTCTGTTTTTATTGAGCTGAACAAGTCAAACGACTTGTTTTCCCTTCTCCAAAGGTTTATTTTGGCCTATCTTGAGAGTGAGAATTAAACCCTGCAGCTGTTCCCATTACTGATAATTGAAATCACAGAGGAGACCATCCCAAAACCATGAGATGGTATCACAAATTATGAGACTTTTACAGAAGGAAAAGGTCTCCTAAGAATTTTTAGACTTCAGAAATTTTTCAGGTCCAAGGAATACAACATATTTGTTCCCCACAAAATACCTTCTGCCAGGCATGTGGGAAACACATATAAACCAGTTGTTTCATATTTTCATGCTGTCACCATTCTTGGAGCTGGAGGTTTGAAATAAATGTCAAATACAGCAAGAGTTTTAAGACTGTCAACGTAGGTAGCACAGCTTGAATAGCAAGCGACTCAAAACCAGCGATCCCCGCCTTTTTGCTTAGACAATAATCCTAAACAAGCAATGCCCTGTAGGGCATGACATGTTCTGTGAGGTGAGCAATTCTTCTCCTTTTATCGGGTTATAGGTAGCATCATAGTTTCTTAGGTCACTGGATTCCCTGATTGTTGGAATGTTTATTACTACAAAATCTAGAAATACCATTAAGCACAGGCATAATGACTTTTGTTCTGATCATGAGAGTACAGCCCTTTCCCAGTACTTCAGGGCTGTTCCTGGTTCAGGGATGTTGATTGCTGCAGTCCAGGTACAATATTGTTTTTTCCTGATTTTTTTTCGGACTTGCATAAGCTCAATGGATTTGGGAAAGTTGCAGCAATCTGCAGCAATCCCAGGTTCCCCTTCTCTAGACAAGCCCTCAGGTTTCTTGTGTATATTGACTACTGGTACCGACTAAACACACCCAGGTATAAGCCCTCTTTGTAGGTTATTTCTGTTTTCCTATTCAATCACCACTGAACAGCAGTCAGAAGGATTGTCTGCTCAGCGTTTGTTCCTTTTTGGTTTGTGGTGGTTTTTTTTTTTTGGTTTTTTTTTTTTTTTTTTTCCCTGTGGAAGAGTCTAGTCCTATTTAGCTTTCTTTTTCCTTATAGGCTAATCATAGGAAAGAACAGTTTCATTTATCAAAGTCATCCATGTATTTCAGTTCTTCTCAGACCAGCTACTGTCATCTTTAAACTTGCCCGCCCCGCCCCCCCCCCCCAAAAAAAAGAAAAATTCAAGAAGGGGAGGCTCAAAATAGTCCTATCACAGTCTGAATGTACCACTTATCTCATTTTTAGGTGTCTTCCTTTCAGACAGGTTTTCAATGGGGTTATTTAAGTAGAGACTTTTTTTAAACTTTTGGGTTTCTGCTCTTATGACTCAAAATGTTCTGAAAAATGAGATGAAGCCTGGGAAAGGGCCTTTTTTTGTCTATGCTGCCTTTTAGATGCTCATGAAGAATGAAGGAGAGAAAGAGGAGAGCAAGAGAAGACAGAGATGTGAATGTTTTTTCAAAACAGCAAGACTAAAAGGAGGACGTCCTCAGCTGTAACTACCCAAGCCCCTGAAGAACTACGCATGACATCCAACTGATCAGAGAGATGACCACAGTGAAGATATTCAAGCAGCAAATTTAATAATTTATAAATTCCTTCCAATTCAGCTGTTTCTTTGTATGTGGCATCGAGTCCTAGCATTGCTTGTCATGCTTTTGGAGTCACACTCCATCCTAAGAGAGACACTGAGAGATAACCGATGACTCTCCAGGAGGAGGGGACATTTTAGGATATCAGAGAAAGTGGTAAACACATAAATAAACTTGCCCACCTCTCATGTTATATCTGTGTGCCCTGCCTTGGGCAGTTAAGGAGATAGGCAGAGAACAGTAAATCATTCTGCCCTTGCTCCTCCCAGAGGAGAAACACCTGAATGTCTCTTGTGATGGGCTTGTCAGGAACATTTTCTTCACCTCAGCAACGAATGATCCTGCCAGGAGTGTGGGAGATAACATTAGCAAGGAAATAATTTTGAATATTACTGAGAACCATCAGCATCACTCCAAAGTGCAGCCTGTCCCTTTACCTAATCTCACATGCCTGCAGCACCATTGCCCCGTCTATTTTAAAATGCAGTCTTTGACACAGCATGTCTGCAGCCTCCCTTGCTGGCCCTGACTTGTGTCATAGCACAGAAGTAACAGTGACTCCTTATGGCAGGGCTGGCAATCCTGTGTCACACGGGATGCCACCTTTCATGCTTTCTACTTGCTTGTATAAAGCAATCCATAAAACTTGTGCTAGTCATGTCTGTTGCACGCTTTAAAATCTTATACGTACGAATCAGTAAGTGGCACCTTAACTGCAGTACTGATGACTATGGAACACTGTGGGTATAGCATATATGTATATATGTGTGCTTTGGGAAGGAGATAAAGGGGGACACCTTCACTGCATGACTACAAATATGGCATTGGGATATTGCATGGAACTGCTGCTTAAGGTCAGAAATATGCAGTGACATGATGAAGTGACTATTTAGTAATAAAGGTGTAGGGAATGTTTAGGGTCATTTTCATTGCTGCATATAAATCAATGTTGTATCTCAACCTTGATTACTACCTTTTTATACTGTACCTTAAAAAAGATTAATTGAAGCAGAAACTGTCCAGAGAAAGGTGATCAAAATGGGCTAAAGAAAGGGAGGGTTTTGTTTTGGGGTCAGACAACTAAGGTACCTTCAGAGTAGTCACATAGAAAACATGTTTTATTCAAAAAGAAGGAATAAGGTTAGGTACAGAGAGTAACTGGATAAAATGATCTCGCTAATGTTATCCAGATGGTCAAACCTGGGGCCTTATTAATCTACTAAAGTTTTAATGTGGCCAATTGCCATTTATAATTGCATTATTCCTTCCAAGAAACCTTAAACTCAAATCATGCCACCACGGATGATATTGTCTTCAGATGTATTCGTCACTGTGTTGTCTGCAAATTAATTCCCAATTTTTTCACTTCTACAATTGATGATGGCAACCCTGCAACTCTTGTTATTTTTTGCTAGGTCTCTTTATTTAGCTGTAACCCTTTCCAATTTAGAGTTGGACAGCAATGATTTTCCAAAACTTAACTGACAACATTTTAGTTTCTCTTTGAGACCTCTAATTCTGGCTGGTATAAGTTGCTACTTCGTTGATGACTGTGAAAAGGTGATGATTTATATTACATGACAGCCTGGTCTTTTTTGCTCAATGCCTATTTTCAACATTCCCTGTCTAAAGGCCTGTTTGACCTTTTTGCTGTTATAGCATCCAGAAGCGGGGGACCCTTGTTTAAACATGCTTGAAGACCTTCGTTCCTTGAAAAATGTACATGGAAGGCATAGAGCTATGAAGTTGAAGTTGAAAAGTACAGTCACGCTGAGTGCTGTCACATGCTTCACCTTTATCTGTCTGTTATTAAAGCTTTAGTTTAAGCACGATAGACTTGTATATGTTTCATCCTTGACCTGAATCACTAAGCTGTACCTACCTCCATGTCCCTCTAATTGGGTTTTAAACAGGTTGGTCCCAAATCTTTTCTGTCCCTCTAAAACATGATTACACATAGGCTGCTGACAAATTAAGCCAGATCCACTGCAGAATTCTATTCATATGAGAACAATATAGGATATTGTGCACTGTATCATCTGTACTACAAACAACATTCTCTACCCACACATCTCCTAATGCTCCAGAGACGTAAAGAATTATATGACAAACAGTGGGAAAGAGGAAGAAGGGAATTAATGAGCAGAAGCAGGGGAAAGAAGAGGTTTCTGAGCACAGATGTTTAATGGGAAGTAATGCATTGATGAGACATGCACAATATGCTTGTAGAAAACGGAGGTTCAGAAAGGAAACATCTTTCTACAAAACCTGCCTATTCTATGAGAGTGTGCTGGGTTCAGGAAAGAGTGAGTACCACAGTGAGTTCACTATCAATAACATTGCTTAAATTGGTTGCTTTGTGATGCTTCTGATATATGGGTGACAGAAATGTCTAGTGTTTTGATAGTGTCTCAAGCAATGATAAATAAATAAATTTGAATAGTAGACCTGCAGTTCAATTACACCTTCTCACAAAGAGCTTTTAACTCCAGATCCTCAGGAGTGTTAACTAAGGAGTTGTGCTGATATGGCGATGGTGGTTGTAAGACAGATGGCAACCTAGATGGCACAAGCTAGTGTGCAAGTTCAGAAGGCAGCCCCTCTTTCCTGGATGAGTTTTAAATATAGACAGGCTTTGATGTTATATGTAGAAGAATCCATTACAGTCAGTTATCAGCAGGATAGTTCTCTAGCTATGACAGTCTGACTTGCTTCACGGAATCACAGAATCACTAAGGTTGGAAAAGAACTATAAGATTATCTAGTCCAACCATCAACCGAACACTACCATATCCACTAGACCACGTCCTCAAGCACCACGTCTACATGCTCCTTGAACACCCCAGGGATGGTGACTCCACCACTTCCCTGGGCAGCCTGTTCCAATGCCTGACCACTCTTTCAGTGAAGAAGTCTTCATAATATCTAATCCAAACCTTCCCTTGGAAGGCCATTTCCCCTTGTCCTATCACCAGCTACCCAGGAGAACAGACCAGCACCCGCATCCTTACAACCTCCTTTCAGGTATTTGTAGAGGGTGATCAGGTCTCCCCTCAGCCTGCTCTTCTTTAGGCTAAATATCCCCAGCTCCCTCAGTCGCTCCTCATAAAACTTGTTCTCCAGACCCTTCACCAGCTTTGTTGCCCTTCTCTGGACATGCTCCAGCATCTCTATGTCCTTCTTCTGGTGAGGGGCCCAAAATTGAACACAGTATTCAAGATGTGGCCTCAGCAGTGCCAAATACAGGAGCACAATCACTTCCCTACTCCTGCTGACCACACTGTTCCTGATACAGGCCAGGATGCCGTTGGCCTTCTTGGTCACTTAGGCACACTGCTGACTCATATTCAGCCGGTCGTTGACCAACAACCCCAAGTCCTTTTCTCTCTGTGGTACAGAGTAGGACTTTGGTATATATTTGTGATTCAGGATTTACATGTGGTGATGAGTGAAAAAACCTGCGGTGGTGAACTGTCTCTGCCCATTATCTGCAACAGATGATAATTTTATCAAATGGGTTTGTCAGTAAAAGTTAATGGCCAAAACTGTCTGTACAGATTTCACTTACTGTCTGGTTTGTGATTTATGCTGTGACACCTTTGGCTATAAAACCAGGGCTTTTTTTTGTAAAGTGTCAATAAATATTCACAAACCCCTAGCAAAAGGCAGCAAGTTGATTCCATGATTTCTGGAAATATACTGATGTAAGGCAGGCTTTTCTTTATATTTATGTGCTAATTTATTAGCAATGGTTACGACAAGATTTCTGAGGTTGTTCCAGAACCTAAATGTAACCCACTGTCTGTTCTACAGTCCTCAGAGTGTAAAAATATCCTTTCAATGTCCTAAATATCTCCACCTTCCTGTGCCTTGTTGGAGGGCCTGGTCCTATTTAGGCAGAACAACCAAGTTACAGGGAGCTGCGTTTCCTTGCTGTCAAGATTAAAAGGGCTCCAGTGGAACCAGTATCAGCATAGGGGATCCATCATCTGTGCCAAAGAGGATGACAAGGAGCCTTACATTAATGCTATAGTAAAGGAATGTGAATCACTGCATATGATACAGGATTGTTTTTTTTCCATCTGTGATACCACAATTGACTTTGCATGTTTATGATCCTGGAGATATGGAGAATATAAGCATTTGGAGTAACCCAGGCTTTTGTATCATTCAGCTGTAAAACTGGATATTTTGTGCTGGTCAGTGTTCTAAAGCTACTTCAGAAGGCTAAGAAAAGGCTCTGTTAAAGTGCAAAATGCTTTCAGTTTCAACTTCTGCAATGAAACTCAGATGAAATACTTTGCTGGACACCAAATATGAACCGAAGACTGTTCTGGCAACGCTAACGCTCAGTAGGTCAGCAACATAATACTCTGTAGAAAAATGTGATGAATATTTTTCAGCATTCCAAACCTTATTCCTTACTGTGGTTTATAATGGCTGAAGGACACAGTACCAATGCTTCACTGACTTGGAGGCAGAAACCCAAAGAAGATACCCCAGTGTTGCAAAATCCTAATGCATCCAGCACCTTCAGCTTTCCAACAGATGACAGTCACAAATGGAGACAACACAGACCTGAATGGTTTGTTGACAGGTGCATTGTGGCAAAACCTTCAGAACCTAGCTAGACCAGAACTTGATTTCCTTTTCTTGAATTAGCAAAGAAAACCTGGTTTGATGAAGGACATTTTTCCTCTTACAGAAATTCCAAGGAGCATAAAATTCCTCTTCCCTGAACCTGCACTGTTTATTTCTTATTCACAGCTTTCTTTTTAACATTATGCAAGGTTTTTGACCTTTTTCTCCTGAAAAATCACCAAGCTACTGATAACAAAAAATCGAAGTCATCAAGTACATTTCCTCGTCAAGGAGAGATAAAGACCATGAAATTACCATCATCAAGGAAGACTTTTATTTGCCAACAACTTGGAAAGAGCTTTGAATGATGAAAACACCATCGCCTCCTTATGTCTTTTAAGAATGATTTATTTCCTTTGTCCTTTAGCATCTAACAGCGATCATGATTCAAATTGAAAAATCATCTATCATCATTCACTTTGTAGTTGGGTGTTAAAGGACAAATAAAATACATATAGTAGAAACAAAGACAGAGCAGAGTCTTCAGTGGCTTTTTGGTTGCTACGATGTTTATTTGGTACTTGTTGGAAGGTTGAACAAAAAAAATAATTTATTATGTCCTTCAGTGGGGCAAGAGGTGCAATTTTTTGAGTTTGCACAAAGAAGTTAGGAAGTCTGCCCCGTTTCATCCATAAGTCCGTGCATGATATTAAAGACTTACTGCATCCAGCTAGGATATGTAAGCCCTATTTCCAATCTATATCAGGAGGAAAAAACTGCACACCTGCCTACACCTGATATAGGTGAACAGATCAATTTGGGGAAGGGATGAGGTTAAATGCCTCTCAAACCTTATTTCAAAGGCTATTGTGGCCAAACCAGAACAGGGAGTGCCATACTTTGGTGCAGGTAAATGTTGGCAGCAGTGACTCTTCTGGAGGCAAGACTCACAATTTGGGTGAGTACTGGGGGTTTTGTACAACATCCGACCTCAGAGCTGACTTGGGCTGTCTGCTCTAGAGCACCCAGAATAATTTTGGAGAAGCCCAGTATTTTCTCAAGAACTTTTACCATCTTTACTCACACAGTTCCCCTTAACTCACATACCAGTGGCAGCAATATAAAGCAAAGGCAACCTAGGAGTTGTACACTTTGTGGACTCAGCTCCTCCTGTCCTGCCAGCCATCACGCATAAGGTCCGTAATGCACCTCTGCCACAGTTTGCCCTTTTCCAGAAGCCAAAATAGATTCAGATATATTTGCATAGAAAGGGTAATACCTCCCTGCAGAGAATGTTCCACTTTTTAAGGAGGCTGTGTATTTGCTTTCTTGCTCTTGCAGTCACATGCTTAGACATCCTCTGCTCCAGTCCATCTGGCAGCTGCACATGGAAGCAAAGCCCACATGTCAAGCACTGCTGTTTATATCCTAATTAGCAAGGGAAACCTTTTGTTAGAGCATATCTAACACGGAGGTAAAAATAGGAAACAACCATTGTTTGACAATCTTGGTGTATAATTTAATGAAGCAACTACTCATGGCATTAGAGTGTACAGGAGTGTAAGGGGCAGTGGCAGACTGAAGTGTTTGTTTCATAATAGCAGGAAAACTGTGTTGTGGTCAGCTAGCTCAAAGGATCCATGCCACGTAACATGAGTTGTAAACTTTCAGGAGTTTGCTAGCAAACCAAAGGCAAAAAGATGAAGTTGAATCGATGTCTTTCTTGTGTACTCAGTTTAAGTACTAAAGATCACAGTTCCATTTGAAGACTCTAGAAACTTCAGGGTCCCACTGAAAAGGGCATTGTTGATAACGTAGACACTGGCAATAGAGAGGATTTATGTGTTGAAATGCCTGTGTGATTCATATCCTCTGACACAAAGGAAGGAGAAACACTTTCAATTTTGTGAAATTTCCCTTTGCTGAACAGACCTCACCTGCAGGGACAAACTTAATGTGAATAATACTGTGTATTGACCTGCCACCAGGTAAGACAGCCTTACTAGTATATTTAATTGTATCCTTCACCACCTTTCCAACATTTACAAATATTTTCTGGGGTTGCTCTGAATGGAAACAAGACTACTTTATGTCCCATTTCTCAAAGCTGTCCTGAATCTGTACTGAAGACTTCTGTCTCCCTTTACTACCTGGATCACTATGTTGTTCACTACGGAACCTGTTTTTGGCTCAAGCAATAATCCCTTCTGGGAATATCTGTGGAAGGCGTGGAAAGGATGGACCAACCCCAGTATCCTTTTGTGTAAAATCTGTGATGTGTATGTTCTTGCTTGCATATAGCAGCATAAAATACTATCAGTGGAAACATCAAAAAGAAAATTATGATTGAAATGAATTTTGTGAATTCTGATTTTAAATATATGTTTTTTCTCTGTTTCATTGTTATTTGGGCTTATCTTTTGGACAACATAGTCTGATCCTTTGTTATTCAATGATTGCAATAATCTATAACATTATTCTTCCTCTTCTTGTGATTGACCCTCATTCTACTTATTCTCCAAGTAACTTTACTCTAGTAATTTTAGGGTTTCCAAACTCAGACCTATTGCAGATCCCAGAATAATTTTCCTGGCCATAAAATTGTTTTCAAATATGTAATTTTTATGACAGATAAATATGAGAGTACTTTATTTTTTGACTTGGCATTGATTTTAAAATGCCATGCAAACCTTTTAAACCCATAGGTATTAACAGGGAAATGGTGCATAAAAGTAGATTCTTGTGCTTTTTTTTTTTTTGTTTGTTTTACAAGGAGTATTTGTATTCTGATGATTATTTTCAAAGACATTTTCACAAAGCCATTGGATTTTAATAAAAACCCAAATTGAGCAGTCAGGCTTTGAGAAAATGAAAGGTGAACTTGTAAGTATCTTTTGGTCAATACTTGGCAGTGCATTCATTAATTATAATTGTTATTATTGCTTCTAAAAGCACTTTATATGACTTATCCCAAATAAAATTTGTATATAAGTTATTATTTCTTTAATTCTTTTTTGCCCTGCAGTAATAATAGTACCCAGTTGTAGCCATTATTACACCAATTTGTTCTGTCTAACAGAGGAATTAGTCACTCAGGAGACCTTTTCCATTAATTATTCTCTGTTAACCACTATTAAAGTGGAGAAGCTCATATATGAAGTACTGAAGGTGATGGAAATCAGGAGTGGGGGAAAAGAAGGGTCTGTGGTGTAGCCACATGAGCTGCTCTTGGGTAGATGTGCTGGGTGCATCAGCTTTGTGCTTCTAATTTGGAGCCATGGTTTTTTTCTTTTGGGATTATCCCTCTGCCTCATCTTCAGGGAGAATGCAAGGAGCTGGGACATGGTTCAGTATATGAAAGTATGTTCAAGCTTAGGTGATAGATTAGTGGATCTCACTCAGATGTAGCAGTGGGTCTTGATCCTGCTCTGCAAATATAGTGTGAGAGGGCATGGAAATAGTGCTTTCATGCCCAGCTCAGCTGTGGGAGAGGGTTCATGTTTCTAGACAGTTTAATAGGTTCTCTTAATAGAGTGGAGCAGGAAGAAGTATTTCTGCAGGGGGAAGGTGTTAGAAAACATCCCAATCTACTCTGAGAAATGTCAGCAGCTTTTGTGGGACATATGAGTATCTGAGGGTGAATTCTGAGTTACTGGCTGTGGGCTGTGTTGGGATGGGGCTGAACTGACTCCAGTTTTCACCTTTGCTTTGCACCATGTTGCTGTAGTCCTGTCTGTAATATCCAAGTTGAATGCCTTGAGCACCAGACTGTTCTTCCATCTTCTATTACTGCCAGAAAAAAATCGATTCCTGAGGTGAAAAAATCTATATTGTTCTCTGGTGACACTTTCACCAGTAAACTTCTGTTATAAATAAATCAGTCTTCTTACTAAAAAATGTCACAAGAAAATTCATAATTAGTTCCATACCTTGATAAGTCTCATCTATAAATTTTTATCAGTATCAGTATCAGAAGTGTGGCCAGCAGGTCGAGGGAGGTGATTCTCCCCCTCTATTCTGCTCTCGTGAGACCCCACCTGGAGTGCTGTGTTCAGCTGTGGAGCCCTTATCTTAAGGAGGATATAGACCAGTTGGAATGAGGCCAGAGGAAGCCACGAAGATGATCCGAGGGCTGGAGAACCTCTCCTATGAAGAAAGACTGAGAGAATTGGTCTTATTCAGCCTGGAGAAGAGAAAGCTCTGGGGAGACCTTATTGCTGTCTTCCAGTACCTGAAGGGACCTACAAGGAAGCTTGGGGGGGGGTGGGGTGGGGTGGGGCTTTTTACAAGGGCCTGTAGCAACAGGACAAGGGATAACAGGTTTAAACTGAAAACTGGGAGATTTAGATTAGGTATCAGGAAGAAATTCTTCCTGGAGAGGGTGGTGAGGCACTGGGACAGGTTGCCCAGAGAAACTGTGGATGCCCCATCCCTGGAAGTGTTCAAGGCCAGGCTGGATGAGGCTTGGAGCAACCTGGTCTAGTGGAGGGTGTCCCTGCCCATGGCAGGGGGTTGGAACTGGATGATCTTTAAGGTCCCTTCCAACCCAAACCATTCTATGATTCTATGATTTTATGATCCGGACGAGGGGATTGGGTGCAGCCTCAGAAAGTTTACAGATGACAGCAAGTTGAGTGGAAATGTTTATCTGCTTGAGGGTAGAAAGGCTCTTCAGGGTAATCAAGACAGGCTGGATTGATGGGCCGAGGCCACTGTATAAGGTTTAACAAGACCCAGTGCCAGGTCCTGCACTTGGGCCACAGCAACCCCCTGTAACAATACAGGCTTGGGGATGAGTGTCTGGAAAGCTGCCCAGCAGAAAAGGACCTCAAGGTGTTCGCTGACAGTAGCTAAATATGAGCCAGCAGTGTGCCCAGGTGGCCAAGAAGGCCAGTGGCATCCTGGCCTACATCAGGAACAGTGCAGCCAGGAGGACCAGGGCAGTGATTGTCTCCCTGCACTGGGCACTGGTGAGGCTGCACCTTGAATCCTGTGTTCAGTTTGGGGCCCCTCACTACAAGAAAGACATTGAGGTGCTGGACAATGTCCAGAGAAGGACACAAGCAGAGGTAGCTTTGCTCAATCCATGATATTAAGGAAAAAAAGTATCTTCTGCAGAAAAGACCCTGTTAACTCAAAATATAAATAATTATTGCTGTTAGATTTGTCTTGACTATGCTTGCAGTCACCACAAGAAAATGCATCTTATGATGCTGTGGAATAGATGGAGAAGGAATAGATGGGGAAGGAACAGATGAACCTTATCAGTAGGTTGCTCAGCTCTGCTTTTGCTGTAGTGATGGGATATGGCTCTAATTTCACCCTTCCAAAAGTGTAAGTGGCTTTATAGGAACAGTGCCTTTGTGCAAGTCATGGCGGCACTGAGGTGGAAAGAAGTAGGATTTGCTGTCTGTGTTAAACAGAGTTAGAGAAGCAACCTGGCAAATCCAAAAAGATGGAGGGGGAAAGCGATGCTGCAGAATATAGTTGTCTTTTTTTCAGGTGGTGAAAGTGCTGATGCGTATGTTAATTATTCAGCATTCAATATCCAACCCCTTTTTAGAACTTGCTCACAGTGGGGGATGCATTCCATTCCCAGGAAGTGCTTTCTCTGCCCAGATGGCTGGGGGTTTGCAAAATACATTGGGCAGGCGTGGGAGCAGACTATCAATCTCCTGTGCTTATGCACAGGCCAAAGGCTTCTGTTCTAGCAAGTGTTGCATTGGGAAGAGCATTAGAGAGCTCCCTGCAGCAGCTGCTCACAAATGCCAGGAAGGAAAGTCCAGAAGCAAAAAGGTCTGTTTCAGACCAGTAAGGTAAATGGATCTTGTCTGACTCTTTGGAATGTAATGCTACAGACTGGCAAGGAGAGAAAGGCAATGCATTTTCCGTTGTCAGCTGGGGTTAAAATCTCAGTTTAATTCAGCTGAATGGGAGAAACTTCTGTTTGACTCTGGTGGTATCAGGTTGTCAGTCAGAGTCACGGTCGTGACAATGACTGTAGGTTGTATTTCAGAAGGAAGCAGGCTTGTGCCACACTGTGGCACAATTCGTCTCCATTACATTGAGCACATCGGTTTGTGCCATATTGGTAAAATACACAGTGGTGATGAGCAGGTCTCAAGCTGTCAAATTTCCTGGAACTTAGCATCAGTGCAGATGGCCAAAACACACCTGGAAATTTAATTTCTCAGAAAATTTCCATTTCCTACCTGCAAATAAATTTTAAAACAGTCATGAAAAAAATGTTTCCAGGAGAACATCCCACAGTGCACTGTGAAATGGTGTGACTAAAGAAAATTGATGTTTTATCCCTTCTATGTTGGATGCTGTCCTGCTGCACAGCAGTGGTTTGTGATTCAGATTGGATGGGTGGTGTTTTACGTGGGGTAGTTGGGAGAACTTCTGGGTTTCTCCACTTTGAGTGATTCTGATAACATCATGTATATGTTTAAGGGGATGAAATGAATTCCTTTGGGATTCAAATCGTGATCTTCTCTCATTTCCTGTGGACCTTTTCCATGGATTCATAAAGATTTACTGATGGCCATCTGGCATTTCCTTTGCTATATTTAATCTAACAGCTACTAATTATTTCCTTAGGGAACATGTGCCAGTTTCCCTGGCTTATAGATGGTGATGTCACACTTTTTATATAGGATGCATTCACAGGATGAATGGAACAAAGGAAAATCATGGGGTTTATAGATGTTTTCTGAAATTTGTCCTCCCTTCAAATATTTCTGTTCTGGGGTATAAAAAGAGTGGTTTCAGTTCAGTCAAAATAGGTCACTCTATTTTTATTAGTGTATAATACAACATCTCAAAACTATAAAATGAAAAAATGGTTCCTACAAGGTAAAATGTTAAGTTTCTATTCTAAAAATGATGAAACTGGATGTTCAAATATCGTAAGAGCTATCCTACTCGATCCTTTACTCATCTGATTCTCTCTCTCATGTGATTTCATGAAGTGTTTTCTTGTCTGTTGAATGGGATTTTCTGTTCAGACACATCTCTGGATACCTTATTGTGTGACCCTGAAGGAGCACAGACAACAATGCGAAAGTGTACAGAGCTGTTCTTCAACATCTTCAGCCTCATCCCATGTCAACTGCTCTGGACGATGCTAAACATCCTAAGTAAGACCAGAGCTTAATCAATGCTTATTTCTTGGTGGCTGGTCACGTGCAGGCAGACTGACTATAGTCTTGCATTAGGAAATAGGCGAACTTTCATAGACTCCTTTGGCTTCTTTCCCACTGAATTCATTTGGGGATGGACTGCAGGATTTAGCCATCTGAGTTAACACGTGGACTTGTTTGGCTTATTAGCTCCACTAACAACAGAATGGCTGAATTTCCTCAAGTCTTTAAGTTTCAACAACCACAGCTCTTCCAGCCAAATTAGCAGTAACAGAAGGTGAGAGAGTGGCAGTTCTGATGGAAGATGCTGCACTGCTTTTCCACTTTGGGAATGGAGCAGAACGTCATGCATTTATATGTCTGCAAATGAGCAGAGGCACATATCCTTCATGAGCAAATGATCCTTGGTGGTAACCAGTGGGCAGCTGGACTGGAATTGATAGATTATGCTCATACCAATAATTATGCAGGGAAAATAGCATAATTTAGAGCAATGGAAGTGAAGAAGAGTTGGCAAAACAGTAGGCTTTTTAATTATGTTATTTTAAATAGGCATTGAATATGTCTTGATTGCTGAGCAAGGAGTGGGGGCGGAAGAAAACACCTCGGGTTGTGCATATCTCTCTTGGTGCCAAGAGCTTGATCTCTACTTTTTCTTTCTCATGATCTGATTATTGCTGGGTGTGAAGTGCTTTGAATCACTTTACCATAATAAAAAAAATATCATAGGACAGTTAGAATTGCTGAGTGCCCTTTCCATGAATTAAGGTTAAATATTAGGGATGGACTAATATACACAAACTTGGTATTTTCTCTAGTGTATTCAAGGAGGTAAAGAGCGGAAAATTGGGAAAAGAGCCTCACTGCTCATCTGACTTGCTTCACTGCATGCATGTGAAAATACTCTGAGCAAACAGATAGGGAAAAGGTTGTTTTTCCACTCAGAGTTCCTAAATAAATAACACAAAGCTAGTATAAAGCCTAAAATATTGTAAAATAAGCAAGAATCCTGTAGCCAGGCAATCAGAGGAAGGTTAGTCTTGTGAAAGGGAAAAGTGGGCTGAGTAAGGTCCAATAGTGTATATTTACCTAACCTGGGCTATGAGAGGTTTAGAATCCAGTCCCTCTGCTGCAGGCTGCTTGTGTGATTGAGGACTATTTTCTTTGTAACTCCCATGACCGAGACTGCTCCTTAAAACTGATTTACGTAACTAGCAAGAAGTTTGAAGCACTCATATTTAGTATTTGTCTAATAGCCAAAGACAAAGAAGTAAAAGGAACATTTGGGTGGGCTTGGCTGTATCTTCACTAGCTAATTAAATGGGGAGAGAATAGAATCGGCTACTTGAAGCCAACTGGCACGGAATGGCCTGCATCTATGCTATTAAACTATTTTAACCTTCAAAGCAGGGTGACTGCATCCAAAGTGCTGATTAGGAATAGTTTCTGGCTTATGTTAACTCCTGAACCATATCCAAGAGTTGTCTGGGGGAACTACATTTGGCCAGGGACCATTCTAACAATTTAACAGTATACAGACAACTGGGTTTTAGCACCCAAGTGTGTTCACTAGCACAGCTTTATTTTCCAGTGTGAGATTAGCACTGAGGAAGCTAATAACATCCTTAAACGCACTTGCTGATTTTGCAAATGCCAAATATTCCTTTCCACTGGTAAATGAAGATTTGGAGCATGCACTCTGGGTTATTTTTAACCAAATTCTACCTTTTACCTCCTTAATCCATTGAAATAATGACAGCAGCCTGGTTTCTAACCCTTTCCCTAAGTGCTTACTCCCAGCTATTTAGGTGGCCTCTCCAGTGGTACAACATGATACAACATGAACAGCTCAAATGCTGTTCCCCAGTTTGTCTCTTAGAGAACTCTGGAGAGGTTCAAGGCTCTCAGTAAAACCGTCTTAATCAACAGCTGCTTAGTTTGCGACTCTTGACTTCTGTCTCTCCATAATGAAGAACATTCAAGTATTCATTATCTCGTGCAAATGTGTGAGGGTGATTGCATGTAGAAATGGTTGTGCCTACAGATACTCAGCTGAGGAGAAATGGGGAAATATTTTAAAGTCTTATATGTTAGAATCACAATTGTAATTTGAAAAGATAGAGACAATATATGCCGTAAGTGATGGAATGCAAGGAAACTATGAGGACTGCAGAGACAGGAGGTCACTAGTTTATTTATACAAAGTCCAGGTTTTGGTAGTAATGACTTCTAACAAAAAAAAACCAAAACAAAAACAAACAAAAAAACCCCACAAAAAAACCACCAAAACAAAAGACAAATACATTAGCAGCTAAAAAATCAAACTTTAAATAATTTGTGCTGCTAAGGTACTCAGCACTCTCCTTCTTGAATGGGAAATCCAGCTGAAGGGATGTGTTGAATTTTTGCCTATTCTTTACTTACAGTTTTGGAAAAATATTTTCGGATCTCTCCTATTACACGTGAAGCAAGAGAAAACTGTAAACTCCTATCAGTGCATAGAGTAAGATTTTCTTCATTAACTAGAGGTATTCTTCAGATCTAATGCTAGGGAATGACATTTATTTATTAACGTCATTCACTCTCTGGCAACAAAGGTCTATAAAACTTGTATTTATTGTTTCCAAGGCAGGAGGGGAGGCTGCTCTTGATCCATATTATTGCTTTATTTCTAGGCTTATTGATGACTAGAGGATGAGTCTGTCACAGGAGGCAGATTAGCTGAGGCTGGTTTGTTCAGGCTGATGGAACAACATCTAAGATGACATAGATCACTGGAAAACCAGGCAACGAGAAGCATGCAGTGGGGTATGACCACCAAAGAAGTTAAGACTAAAAGCTAACAAACAGCATAAAGATAAAAAATAGCTATAAACTGGCCATTTAGCCTGGAAAGAGGAAGATAGCTGAAAACTTCTATAGAGGTGCAATGTGTAGCCAGTTTCTTCAGAGGAAGCAAAAGTGGAGGCAAAAATCCCAATACATCCCGTGGTAGACACCACACCAGTGTCCACCCTCCAGCTTTGAGGCCAGTTTGCATGGAAGAGGCAAAGTATAACACTGTCAGTTTTGTCTGACTGACACAAGAGCAGGGACACAAGCCATATTCCTTGGCCAGTGCTGCCTCTGATCCGTGCTCCAGAAGGGACTGGTGACAGAGAGGAAAGATTGGTGAGGAACCAGTCTAGTGAGGTAGCAGTATAGGATATTGATTTACAGAGCTTGGACCTGGCAATACTTAATTTGTTAATATATACACAGCTTCGGTGTCTCCTTTCCCATCTTCTCTTTGAGTTTTGAGAATTGATCCTGACACATCTTCTATCACAGGGACATTAAATATACAAAAAAATAACCTCATACTTCACACACTTTGTGCCTGCTCACAGGCAGTAATTGAAAAGCAAGGAAACACAACAACAGCTCTTCATGCTGCAGGAGTTACATCTGTTATTTGACTAATTAGTGATACATAATGACCTGTATGAGCCTTGGTAATAAAAAAGCTGCTTTAATTCTGGCCACTTTCCATGAAAACATCTAAATCACACATTTCTATTTGTGAACTGTAGAGAGCTATGTGTAGAAGTCAGTGCTGGGAACCGATGCATCAGAGTAACGATACACTTCAAGGAAGAAGGGGAATAAAATTTCTCTGAATAGACAGACAGATATACCTTGGCTAGTTTTGTGTAGTGCCAGAAGGAGGAAGGTTAGTCTCTTCCTTCATGTGACCCATGACCAGTCTTATTTTAGCCCAACTGACTGGGCAGGTGTTCGGGGAAGAACCCAAAGTACAGAGGAGGTAGGAGGGCTCCATTATCTGGGACATCATAGAACTGGATAGACTCAGGATCCCTGATCTTTTTATGTTTTGGTAGAGCTTTGCTTTTAGATAAAGTGTGTTCACCCAGCACATTTCATTTAGATAGTGACTGGTGCTAAGGAAGAAAACCACAGTCACAGCAGAAACTGGCAGATGTGAGTTAATGTTTTCTCTTGCATGTATTGATTACAATGTCAAAGATTCAAAATTAATTCGCTTAAATGTCCCTCTAGCAAAAAAATAAATCTGTCAATGAGGCAGAATATTGCAAACTAGAGGGGAAAAAAATCCTGGAACGCCCTGACCCCTGAATGCAGGGATATATATGGTGCCAATAAGAGATATTGATATCAACAATAAAAATAAGGATGATGAAAAATAGATTAATGATGCCGCCTATTTTAGTAATATTTTTATTAAAACATGCAATGAATTCAGAAATTATCTAAAATCCTCATTGCAAAAACTCCTAACTGCTTTCACAGCTTGCCCAACTCTTCTCTTGCATCCTCGTTTCCCCTGTTGCAGGCATATAACTTGATGACCTTCTGTTATCCCACAAAATCTTCTGCATTTTCTTCCTTCCATGGGATGCAGACTTTATCAGCATCTCTGAGGGTATTTAGTGACAATACCCTGCTCCCCATTGCTCCAGTAAGTGCTAAACACTTGCATTTGCTGACATTGTAGGGGTGTTCTGGACCCTGCCTTGAAAGGTAACATAGGGCCTGCATTTTTTTCTTTCTCCTCCTTACAGTCGGTAATTGAATATGAAAATCTATCAAAGTACTAAAACTGGAGCATGACAATTTGCTTTTCACTTAAATTGCATAAATCAGTAACATTTTGCTTTTTTGCTGCTCACACAATGGATTATTGATGTCCTGGATGACCAAAGGTCTGTTCAATTCCCACAGAATCAACAAATGCTCCATGTACCTGTCCCAGACTCTGTCTTCACGCCTTTAATCATCAGATATAGAAGGTGCTGAGGCAAAAGACAGTAGGAGCATTGCTTCCCAAATAGCTTTCAACGGTTTGAAGTTTGGATTTTGTGCAGGTTGGATGTCATGCGTTGTTTAGCCTGGTTCTCGTTTTCAATCAACTGGTTTCATTCATCCTCAGCTGACCCATGGATATGAATTCATATTCATATTCATAAACTTAGATTTTTATAAAGTGGCTCAATCTGATGCACCTTTTCTCATGGAGCCTAAACCACAATCACTTACCCTGAAACATGCAGTGTTCTGAAATTATTATTCCTGATGTAGAACTGAAGTAGTCTAGGCTCTCACTGAGCAAGTCTGTCTTGCTCTATTGCCCAGTGTAGTTTTTATCAGGTGTTCCTCTCTCTTTGTCTTTTTATTCTGCAACCTCAGGGCCATCCGTGATTGCTTGTCCTGAGAATTTAGCCCAGTGAAAGTCGAGAGTGGGTTTCCTGGAGGTCACTGTGAATGGCTTGTATCCTTTGCACAATTTGCAAAGGATAAAAAGCCGTGATACTAGTGCATGAATAACATTGCACGTGGACCACACTGAGCGGTTACAGTGGGGCCTGAGGATGCAAACAGCTGAGGCTGGAAGAAGCCATTGACTTTGGCTGCCCCACTGAACACATCTGGGTCATCATTTTCCTGGACTTTGCAGTAACTGGAGATACAAAATTTCACAGTAGTATCAGTAGCTGCAGGCTTAGGATCAAATCTTTAGAACTATGTAAACCAGTGGCCACTAAGGCAAAACTGCACAAAACCATCTGTGGTATTTCCTCTCAAAGTTGTGTGGTCTAGGATTTTTCCTAATAGATTAATGATTTCTTCATTTCAGAGGAACGTCTGGTCTGGATCAACACAACATTTGAACAAAAAGCTAGCATGAAAAAATCAGTCAAACTGAAAAAATTCTCTTTTAAAAAAATAAAAAGGACCAAAACCCAAACCAAAATGCTCAAGGCTATGTTCAAGTCAAAGTAGCTGCACTTTTAGTCATATTTAAGTGTTAAACTTCAGAACCACAGCTATTTTATTTTGATTTTAACACTGAAATATTTTGCTAGGAAAATGTGGCTATGAAAGAGTTTATCTGTTTTTCTGTCACAAAAGCAACATAGTACAATCAAGACCAACTTGCCAGCCCGCATTTCCATATCTGGATGAGAAATGGCTTAACTAAGACTTGTTTCCCTGCTCCAGTCTGTACAAAGCTTCATTGTCCATGATAGAAAGGATTGTGTTTTTCATTCCCAAAAGGCTTCATGGTCTTGGATGTTGACAGGTGGTGAGAAGGAAACAGTTGCTGGGGCTGGGAGCCCTCTCAGTCCAGCCCCGTACCCTTGCCCTATGCAGGATATACATACAGTGCCGGTGGGACACGGATCTGTTTTGGCTGGAGCCTGGCAGGTGTTTTGCTGCTCTCCATCATCTCACATTACTTTCAGGGCACTTCTAGCAGCCCTGAGCATACTCTGCTAGGCAAAATAATTATTGCTGCCTAGTTTGGATAATAAAAGATTTTTTTTGCTCTGTGGGCAAAACTACAGACACAAATGGGTTGAAATGGGCTGAACAGAATTCTGTGTGAGTCTGCTGGCAGAAGAATGCAGCTTGCTACATCGTCTGTCTGTGGTGCTCTTGGTACTGGCATCTAGAAAGGCTTTTATAACTCCCATGAAGGTGGTTGCAGGAAAACCTCTTCCACTGGTATCTCTGGGCTCCTTCAGCCTTATAGCATTGCAAAGGGACTGCAATGCCAACGCATCCTTCCTCCAGGGAATTCCCCAACTGATTAAAGCTGGGTCAAGACAGTGAGTCAGAACTGAAGCAGACACGGCTGCTCCTAACTCCCGCCGGCTTTCAGGGCTGCAAGCAGTGTGCCAGCCACCGAGGAGAAGCTGAAGAGACGTGGAGAGGCATGAGGGGTGTTTCCGACTCCCTCACTGCAGGGGCAGTGACAGCTATGGAAACAGGCTGGTTTTAGCAGCAGGCTGGAGAATTCCAACTTGATTTATTTTCTGGGGAAGGCGAGCAGACAAGTTCTGTGTACATTTATTGAATTTGCTTGAAAATGGGTTGCAGAGGAAATGAAGCTTTTTATGAAACTGTATCAAGTAGCTTTACCAAGAAGTGGAAGAAACGGCTTAAACGTTAAACGTTATTTTGACTTAAATGGCAGCATGGATGTTTTTAGAAGCAGCAGCTCATGTAAAAATTTGTTAAGTTGAAAAAAAAAAAAAATTAATAATTTTAAATTAAATCAAACCTGGTTTAGTCTGATGTAAAATGGATTATTCTGAAGGGTTTTCTTGTTGGTTTCTTCGATTGAAAATAATAATTTTCTTTGGGCTGAACCAAATCTCACTTTCTTTCTTCTCTCACTTACTTTTATGGACTGACCACTGAAATTAACTGTTATTCACCCAGCTTTCCAAAAAGATCATGACACTGTCCCTGCTCTGGAAATGTAATAGATGATGTCTCTACAGATTTCTTTTGCTTGAGCTCAATGGCTCTATTAATTCTATTTCTGCTGTGCCTTGGAATGGACCAGGGTCCAGCTCGCAGCCTCGTGGCAGAACCTTCACCTTGTCACCAGTGAAGATGAGCTATTTATTGACTTTGTGTCTCCTTCCTGAGCAGAGCTTCCTAATCCGGATACTGTCCCATTGCACTATTGGAGGGACATGCATGCTGCTTACAACTCAAAAATCTTATTGATTGACAGCTGTCTGTGATGATGGTGAGACAGGAAATTGTTAGTGATGAGTAAAAAATTGTGACCTGCAAGCAATTTATTCTAAGCAATGCCTAAACATCTTGGGTCAGTCATTAGAGACAGCTATCACATTTTTCAATGTCATTGTCTAAACCACCATCAGGAGAGAAATGGTAGACCACTTGATGACCAAAGAGCTATCAACCTAATTATACTGTGATGAATTCCTTTCAAATCTGTGGAGCATTTAATGCATCCTTAAATGAAGCCATGCATAATTAGAAGCCTTCCAAAACACACACAGGTGTCGGAGTCCAAGAGAAGCTGATTAATTGTTAATGAGGTTCCTTTACTTACTAGACAGATTGGAAGAGGCAAGGAAGCAAAGCTAGAGACAGAAGTTGGCATCGCTGTGCAGATTCAATGAAACTTTGCTATTTGCCAGACCAAACTTCAGTTATGCAGCTTCTTGTTGTCCAAGACCTGTGACAGTGCCAGTTTTTGCCATTAAGGAAGCAATTTCTGGTTTTCCCATAATTCCAGTAACAGATGAAGTGAAAATTGCCCTAACTTAATTGATGTTTCTGGAAATTGTAGAGTAAGGGGTTTTGTCACCACACTACTAAATTTATGCTCGACTGGAGAAAACCAGTGGTGTTTGGTGAAATGTATGTATTGTGAGGGTGATGTTTCCAGCAAATATCCAGCTTTCTTTGTACATACATGGATGTGATGGCACTGACGTCAGAACAGGCAGTATAATCTAGCTGGAAGAGGAAAAGTAAGAATGATAGGTGGGTATACATGGGAAAGAACGTAACAGGGAATGTTCTCTTTCAGATAAAAAGCTGGAACTGGGCCCATGGATGCTGGACTTAATCGACTACTTTGGTTTCTGCATAATTAGCTTTTCCCCAACTATTTATCTTTCTCCTTTTCTCCAGAAAAATAGTAATCATCTAAACCTCTTAATTCATTCTGACCATTAAAGAGTCAAAATACTCTGTATTATTTTGTAATTTTTTACAGATTTTTACGTTCTCTGTTTAGTTTCGTGACTGCTAGCATACAGAATCCACACAAAAATAGTCATAGATCTTGGGAAAATTGGAAATGTCTATTAAAATATATGTTTTCTCTCTCTTAAAGTATTACGAGTTTCAGGCTACAAAGCGGAACATTTCCCAAAGCAAGAAGAAAAATCTGTGTGCCCTGTGTAGTTTCTGGAATGTCCTTTTGCTGCAGTGAATAGGTACTTGCAGCATAACATTTGAGGGAAATGCCTGAAATGAGTCATTGAATCATGACCATTATTTGCAAATAAATGTTTTTCTTCTTGGTGGTAGTGGAAGATAACTAAGTCACAGTGATGCAGCACTAACTCAGAAAGCTGCTCTGGTGATATCATGGTTATGTCACTGCAGGCAGCCACCAGTTCCTAGAAACAGTCCTGGTCGTGGCATGGCTGTGTTACAGCAGACAAAACACTGGTCGTGGCCATGTGCCAGGGGAGTTGTTGGTGATGTGGGTGGTTCAGGACAGGTATAAAAGAGGCTGCATAAGACCAGGCAGATGAGTAGGCAGGTGAACAAGGGCTGAGTAGAGAGAGGAGGGGCTACCCATGAAGGTGGAGGGTGGCTGCTCCTCCCTTGCTGCTTGTCCTGTCTATTATAGCCAGACACCTGGACAGGGACATGATTGGATCATGGCATGCTCCTGTCCTATCCCTCCTGCAGCACTCAGCCAGAGTGCTGTCAGCGTGCTACAGGACAGATAAAATAGCCCCAACCCATACCCCATTACAGTCTTAGAAGGAGCTTGGAACTCCCTACAACCATGGAAAAACCATTCATCCTTTTCTCCAGGTAGCCAAGGGCTGGGCCACACAGGAGCTCTTGACACCAGCCCTAGCGTCCAGGTCCCGGTGGGGAAAACATAGGTGGTGGCCCATGATGCTGTGCAGTTGGTGACGTGGTTGGGCCAGGATGGGTGTCTTCTGTCCATATGCTGGTTTTAGTCAGGAAAGAGTTAGGGAGACATGGGTTGGACAACCTTGACATGAGGGTGGGAGAGCCCCGGGTAGGGAGGCAGGGGCTGCTCCATGGCAGTGAGGGATGGTTGCTCTGCTCTTTGGTGTTCTGGTCTTTGATGGCTTCATCCCCAGATATGATCCAATCATGGCATGCACCTATCCTCTCCTTCCTCTACCTCTCAGCTGGAGAGCATTGCAACAACAACATTGATCAAAAGATAAGGAAATATATATATAGACCTAGTCTGTACCCAGTTATGGTCCGGTCCTACAGGCAGCTGGAAGCTCTCCATAGCCATGGACAAAGGGAGCTCGGTGCCACCCATCATCTCTGTGTGAAACTTACCTCAAAATAAAGTTTGATATTTATGTTTTTTTGATGGTGAATGGGATGGAAGGTATGTCCTATGAGGAGCTGCTAAGGAATTTGTGTTTGTCTAGTTTGGAGAAAAGGAGGCTGAGGGATGCCCTCATTGCTCTACAGCTTCCTGGGCAAAGGGAGGTGGAGAGGGAGGGGCTGCTCTCTTCTCCCTGATATCCAGTGACAGGACACATGGAAACATTCAAAGCTGCATCAGGCGATGTTTGGACTGGACATTAGTAAGCATTTCTTCGCAAAGAGCACGGTCAAACACTGGAACAGGCTTCCTAGGGAGGTGGTTGATGCCCCAAGCCTGTCCATGTTTAAAGGGCACTTGGACAATGCCTTTAACAACATGCTTTAACTTTGGATCATCCCTGAAGTGCTCAGGCAGTTGGACAAAATGGTTGTAGGTCCCTTCCAGCTGACCTATTCTATTTCTGTTGTAAAATAAACTGGAAAACCTAGCACATTGTCTCTCATGCTCCAAAATAAAGAGGAATTAAGTGGTGTTTTAGTAGGTGTGAGTGTGTGTATGGGGGTCAACCTTGCCCTAATCTATATAAATTTTGAGTCAAATAAGGGTAAAGATCCAAGCCTAATGGAAGCACAACCTGTTAAAAACTGCAAAAGCTAGTCACCTTGTTTTTCTTTGCTTCCATTATGCCTTCTATAAACTCAGCTATGTGTGCTCTATGGAAGCATGCTTTACAGTTAAAAAAAATCCTGTTAAAATAAACAGCTTCTAATAAAAGGTTTCTGTATTTAAAAGGCCTGTCTGCTTTCATGGTTTCTATAACATCTAGCCCGGCAGATTTAACTCCATCTGTATTCAAAGCTTCGGGTGGTGTTGAAATCAGTATGTTGATAGTATTTTCCAGTGTGTATTTACATTATCATCTTGAATGTTACAGAAGCAGTATTAATAATAATGATTTCTGATCAAATACTTTGGTTGCCTTTTGTTATTTTTATGTCATCAAAGCGCTACTGAAAGCTCAGTGTTTGGAGAGGATTTAAGTTATTTCAGCCTTATCTAAAACATCTGCCAATGGAATACTATAGATGAGGAATTCACTATGAAATGAACAAACCCCCAGCTCAAAAGTGTGTACACAGACTATTCGTAGCTGGCCGTGTCATACTGACATTATGGTTGTTTGTTGGCTGACACTGTGCTGTACATTATATTGCACCGATTACACACTGAGAGGTTCCTGATCATTTTACAGCACTAACAAGATCAAATTTTGTGGAATGACAATAGCCAGGTACATAAACACAAGGCCTGGTAGATACACTCCAGCAAAGCTAAAGTTGCAATCTATTTTTACTAACGGTGACTTTATAGCACACACATCACATACTTAGCCCAGTTCACATTGATCTGGAGGGCTCTTTCATTGCACAGCTATGCCAGCAGCCCAATTAAGAGCAGGATTTAATATGAGAGAAACTTTATGAATCAGAACTTATTAACGTTTATTATTCTGCTTTAACTTTCAACTTGCTTTTTTTTGGTAGGAGAATTATTTGGAAGCTTTTCCAACAGCAAGAAACACAATTTTGCAAATGATTTTCTACCCATTGATAAAAATGCTTTTCATAAGATTCAGCAACGCACTGCTTTTGGAAGCGTAGCTTGAAACAATGAATCACTGCCTTTTTAAAGACATAAGAGGAGTTAAGAGTAGATGTTCTTAACATTAAAATACTTATTGCAGTCATAAGGAATGTCACAGTATGTGCTCTAATCGGGAGGAATTATGCCTTGAGCATTAGGGTTTTCGTGCATGCAAAAAGTCGAGGATAATATATTATTTTGTGCAACTGTCTCTGACACTTGGCTCTAGGGAACAAATGGACTGAAGTCATCCCTGGGGTATCATTGCTCCCTCCCTGAGGCATAAATTCACTGCAGTGTTTTCGTTCTTAACTGTTCACAGATTTTTTTTTTTTTTTTTTTTTTTTGAGGGGAGACTTCCACAATCAAGGAACAATTCTACTATTATTTTGGAGCTCTACAAGACATACAGGTTCTACTATGGAAGAAGCAAGAAACAACACATAGTCTGGATGGAGCAGCCTTAACTTCACAGAGCCTGAGGCAGGGCAGGTAGCCAGGCAAGGAAAGGCATCAGTTTAATTTTTGTTAATGCAGCAGCATTATTTTACATGTGTTTTCTCAAGGTCTTACTTTTTTCTCAGTAAGAAATAGATTCTCTTCCCTTCTTGTATGGATGGGAGCTTATTACTAGTGTTTATCCTACTTAATAGCAGCACTCTTCCAACCTGTGGGTTGTACAGGGCTCCCTTAGCCCAGCAGCTGTAGAAGCTGAAGGTTTATACCACTGTCTGAGCACCTAATTTTGCCCCCCTGAACATGCAAGATAATTGATATGGCTGGAAAGAGAAAGGATGTTTGACACTTGGGGTAAAGGATGATTTAGGGAAGTTATATCTGCAGCCAGAAGAGGAAAACCAAAATGGAAGGAGTTTAGGAACCCAGTTGAATGACAAAGCATATTTGGGGAAATAAAGTTTGGGAACCCTTTAAAAAAGAGGAATGACAAGTAAATTTAAGGAGAAATTAATTGAATAATTGTGTGAGGAAGAGAGAGAGAGATCAAGATTTACTTGAGTACCTGAAGCACAGCCCAGATCAATTACTTGCTGCTGTCAGCATCATCAGTCCAATGTAAGAAAGATTGAATGTGTGCTATAAAATGCACTGTTTAACAAAGTTCAAGCTATTAAGTAATTAGAATATAATATGTGAACATGCTGAATATGCTTATTTAAATGTAAACAGTTATTCACTGTTTATTTTTAGTACAGAAAAATTATCCAGCTTGTTTAGTTGTCCTTGCTGTTTCCTATACTGCTAATCTACTGCACGCCTCCCAGCCAGCATCCAGAGGTAGCTGCTCCTTTGTCAATGGCATCCAGGGACTCTTCTGGAAAGTGCATGAGCTGCAAAGGAAACAAATGTAAGCTGGGTAATAAATATTTTTTGCTCCAATAGGCTGAAGGAACAGGCACATTACATTTCCACTTATAGAGAGATCACTATTACAGCCATCTGTCAGTGATGTTAGGGGACAAAGGCTGAATGTCTAATCAACTAATACTACTTAGTCAATGGGAAAGATTGGCCACAGGAGTAAATGTGTTTATTTGTAAGATGGGGAAATAGCTCATTGAAATGAGAAAAAGTAGAACTTAAACTGGTTGTGTGCTGGCACTTAGCAGAGTGAGCCCTCCTGGGTCTGTCACTGGCAAATGGGGTGGCTTTAGGGAGACCATTTCACCTCGCCATGTGAAGTACTTCACGTCCATAGATTTCAAAGCAATAACTCCTGTAAATTCCCAAATGAAGACCACAATTTTGCTCCCAATTATGCCTTCCAAAACAATCATGAAATGTGAAGGATAGTTTGTCTGCAGGATCTTTCTAATGCTAACACAGGCTGATCCAGTAGCTGGCAGCATTAGGCAGAACTTTGCTCTTGATATGGTTAGTTCTACTGCTTTTGTTAATCCCACCACATTCAAATCAGAGTTTACCAGCATCCCATCATCCTAGAACGGAGGCAAAGAAAATGCTCATCTGCCTGAAAAAAAAAGATGTAGAAATACACCTGGTGTCCAGTAATACAAATAAATCTGGATGCAGATATTGGGGGCTCATACTTAAAACCGTATATTGAGGTGCCATATTTTGTTCTAAGGCCTTTATTTAATGGTCTCTGATGTTATTAGTCTTTTGTGACTGAAAGCTGTTCACTAAGTTCCAGATTCTGAAAAAGTATATGAGAACCACTTTGTCAACACCTCCTGAAGCATGTGGCCCTTAAGGTCTTAATCTTGCTTACGAAAGGGATGGTCTGTACTTGGCTCAAGGTTAGTATCAGAAAGGAACAGTGGAATGTGAAAATCCTATTCCAACAAGAACCATAACATAATAAATAAAAGCCATGTCAAGATTTCACCTCAGTCTAAACTGGATTTTCTAACAAACTGACATCTTGGCAAAGGAAGAGTACATCAGGTGATATGGAGTAAACCTCAGATAGGAGAGCAGGCACTGAAATTCCTACTCTGTTACAGGCTTTGGGAATGCAAACAACCCTTTCCACATTTTTTCTAGATAATTAGCCAGCAATAGAGAATATCCCTGAGCACTGGAACTTGTTCCTCTCTACTGTTAAATTTTTAGCAAAGTCCTTGACATGGGTTTGCCTAGACCAAATACAGTCTCTCAAACATTTCCCAGACACTATGGAGAAGTCAGCAATGGCCAAGGACATTCCCAGAAAAAATTAGGTTTAAAGGCAATTCTGAAAATCACCTGGCCTAACCCCATGCTTGAAACAGGTCCGGTTAAAGCAAGGTGCTCAGGGACTGTGCCCAGTGAAGATCTGAACATCTCCGTGTATGGGGTTTTCACAACCTCTCTGGGATCCTCTTTCCATTTTTAATTGTTCTCGGAGTAGAACAGTTTTTCATAGGTAATTTACATTTCTAGCTTTCCTCTAATTGTATGAACTCCTCAAAGGAGTTTGGTTGTGTTACTCTGTTATGGAGGCCAAAGGAGTGGAGCAACATGGATGCAAGCAGACTTTGCCACTTAGCCTTAGGGCCAGAAAACAGGTTAATAGAGTTGTAACCTCCAAGTCGTGCCTCCCATCAGTAATTTGAACGTCATAGCCACTGGAGGGCTCAGATCCCAATTTTGCTGCTGAATGTGTGGGTACCACAAGGGACTAGACCCTGTGTGTGGGTATGCAGAATGCATATTGAAAAGTGAGTAACTCACTCTGCAGGATGAAGAACTAAAAATCCATTGATCTATCTTTATATTTTTATATTTTTTTAAATCAATATGGCCAGGAATAATAACTCCTTTTAAACACTTTATTAAATGTAGTCTGAGCCAAGCTACTGCAGTCAAACAAGCAACTAAACTGTGGCCCTTTAGCATATTTTTGGGACCTTCAGGTAACTTAGATCTGTGTGGGAATACTTAAAAACATTCAGAAAGATAAAGACTTTTATTGGAAGATGAACCCTGATGTTTCCACTGTGGTCCTCTGCAGTGCTACCAGGCATACACAGGCAGCAGACAGGGGAGGACTGAAGGACCTGCAGTGTGGGACCAGCTCTTATATAAAGACCAGCACAAAATCTATGTATGAATTCAGTGGTGCATTGGGCCTAATGCTTTTTCTCTGTGTAAGAGTAATTACATCTTCAGGGAACAGATATTTTGAGCTGGGAATTATCATTTTCTTATATTGTCACCAATATTCTGCAAATATAAACTAGAATATTACTGATATAAAATTTTGGGTCTTGCAAGCAAAACCAGCTGATGCAGTGGGTGAGGATGCTGGGGATACTGGTGGAAGATAGTATTGTTTCAGGCAAAATTAACAGGACAGATTTCTTTTTAGAATAGAAATTTACTGACAGACCTTACACTGTGCCACACAGCTGAGCACACATCTCACTCCACTGAGCAATGAATACACAAAAAATAAATATGCCATGATCAGACACCTGCCTCATACCTCAAGAAAGTAATGTAAAAGAAGCTTGGAAGTGAGATGCATATGAGAGAGTTTGAGGAAATGCATTTCACCCTGCAGTCTCTTTGGGCTGGGTGACCTACCTCATCCTTTACATGCTCTCAAATGATGGGTGATAACTCAGCATCTGTGGGTGTGAGGAGGATGGGGCCAGGCTCTTCTCAGTGGTGTCCAGGGACAGGACTAGGGGCAATGGCCATAAACTGGAAAACAGAAGGTTCAACCTGAACATGAGGAAACCCTTCTGTCCTGTGAGGGTGACAGAGCCCTGGGACAGGCTGCCCAGAGAGGTGGGGGAGTCTCCTTCCCTGGAGACTTTCCAAAGCTGCCTGGACTTGTGCCTGTGTGATCTGCTCTAGGGGATCCTGCTCTGGCAGGGGGGTTGGACTAGATGATCCCTAGAGGTCCCTTCCAACCCCCACCACTCTGTGAATCTGTGAATGCATTATCCCTGATCGGTTCTGAGGGATCGCCTATAGCCTAGTTTGGAGGCACTTTTGGCGTCTTGTAGGATTTCACAGTTGGTGTCTCAGCTTTGGCCACTGATGTCAGCCTGATAGTTTTTGAGCAGAAATGCTGTAATTATATGAAGCGTGTTGAATAGAAGACAGCTGTGGTACTCGCGTTTTATAAATCCTGCTGCATAGAGAGAAAACTTTCAGTAAAAAAATAGGTGGAGAAGAGAAAGATAAAAAATGTTTGCTGTTCTTCTGTAAATACTATTTCTTCAAAGATGACATGCTAGAATGATTCTGTAGTGCAAATTCTTTGGCAGTGGAGGATGACAAGAGACCGATTATATGCTGTGCAGCACTGAAAGAGATCTCTTCCCTCTCCTTTTAAATTAAAGATATAGACTTTTCTTTGCCTCTGTTTTTGTAAACATATACATAGGGTATACTTTATAAAAACTGTGTACAAAAAGCTAGGATTTTCCCAAGGAACATTATTTCATCCTGAAATTTCTTAAGGACTAGTAGAGACAGTTGTTTCCCTGTGCTAGACTTTGCCTGAGCTGTAAATAAGCCATGTAGCTGTGACCCTACCAAGAGTCTGCAGGTCTTCCTCTTTGGTCTTGTACATGGAATGCCTTTTTTTTTTGCCATGTGCTTCCCCTCTTTAGGACTCAAAAACCAAGATAACGTTAACTTGCACCATCTGGCTTTATTTATATCTGTGGGAATTAGATGTGAGGTGAAGTTTCTTCCTGGTCAGCACTAGATGGACAGGATGCAAGCAGATATAATTGGGAAATAAGAATTAAGGGAGCTGTGTGAGAGGTGGAAGGAATCTTATCACAGTCTCTGCAAAAGGAATTACAAAATCATTCTCTTTTTAAAATATGACAGGAATGTCAGTGTAATTCTATTGCATCACATCTTAAAGGAAAATCCAGTGTTTGATTAATAATAATTTTCAGTCACATTGCAAAATTCAAAGCTGGGGGATTTTTCTGAGAAACTAAGATTGAATATTTTAAAAGGGAAAGATCAGAGGGAGTTGTGCACCAAGGTCCTTTGAAATTTCTAGTTTCTGACCGCTAAATAGCACAAGGTTGGTGAAATTCTATAGTAGCACTGACACACCATGGGAAAAGATGCAGCACCCATCTGTTCTGCACACATAAACAAAATAAGCCCCAGGACATACAGATCTGGGGCAGTGTTGATGATCAGCCAATGATTTGTCCTAAGTGGCAGGTAAAATGAGGCATTTTAGTATGATTTAATATGGAATGCTACCTTTTTTGATAAACAGATCAAGGCTCTGCTGTGGGAGGTGATAGTTATGTAGGAAATTCTGGTTTACATATAATCTACATCCAAAGAATATTTGTTGAAGGAGTTCAGCAAAAGCATGACATGGATGTTAAACTGAACAGTTACTGCTCCAACATCATGCTTTAGTCAGTAAGTTAGGCAAAGAAAAAGGGAGAGAAGCTGGAAATGAAGGACATCGGTCGTCTTCGAGGTGGGGATGAGCAGAAGGTGTCTGTAGGTGGACGAACATGGATATGTGCAGAAACTGAGAGAGGGAAAAGGGAGGGAATTGGGTTTTGGAGGAGGAAAACAGTTGAGGGAGCCTGTTCTTGAGAGAAGAAAGTGTGTGTTTCAGTCAGTGCTGGTCTGAAGGACATGATGTTGTGGAACTTGTGTGTTAGTGAGGAGACAAATATAAACTGCTCTGTCTGCAAGGAGCAGTCTAGCACCAGGAGCCTAATCTTCTCTTCTTTCAATGTGTCTGAGGGCTTTTTCTGTTTGACTGCTTTCCATTTTTATGATGTTTCGGCATTCAAATCTTAAATGTATAGGATTGCAAAGTTATAGCTTGGTCCCAAAGGAAACACCAGGCAGTGACTGCTCTATGAGCTGTGTGTTTATCAGCAAGCTGGAAAACATGGCTCAGATAGCTTTTTTAACAGCAGCAGAGTCCCTTTAGGCAACTTACAGACTTTCACCCAAAGTAGTTGCACAGAGTCAGCTTCTAGCATACTGTGGTCTTTATTTTAAATCAGACCATCTTTCTGTCTTTCTTTTGTGTTTCAAACTTGTTCACAGTTACAGATCCACAAGTATCTTAAATACTTGAGTATTTTTTTTGGGGTCTTTAATACCTAGCAATGAGGTAATTAAAAATTGCAAGGTCATTTTTGGAATAGACTTTTTTAATCAGGAAATACTGCGGAATAATGTAAAGTACATTTAATAAAGGCATGCTTCTTCCAGGCTGGGAGGACCCTTAAGATGCTGGTATCTTCTGACACACAGAATTATAAACCTGGGTTAAACATGGGATACTGAAATGAAGAAATTTTATAAATCTTTTAAAAAGGAGAATAGTTTAAATTTTTTGAAGGTTTTTTAATAGTTTAAACTCAGTGAGACTTGTTAAACTTTTTAAACTTGCTGCTTCTCAGTGCCCTCATACCTCCTTTTCTCCAACCCACTCTTATCCTAAATCAACAAAGTGTCCATAATTACCATTTTTTCCCCAATGGCCCCAGTTTACTACATCCATACACAAGTCTGGTATTCCCAATACTTTCACTTACTGATACTTTACATACCCCTGTCTGGTACTACTGACAGATTCCCTAGACACTGTGGCCTTCAAAGACTACTCACCAAAAAGTCTCAATTTTCTGTGAAAATTGGCCATTTCTCACATACCTTTCCCTTGGGTGGTAAGGAATAGGTATGTCCCTTGTGGTGCTGTGACTTTTGTCAGCTTTGTCTCATTCAGCAATTTCCTATGTCACATCCAGAAATTTCCAATGTCTTATTAGGACAACCTCAGCCTGGTGCTTAAGGAATGATCCAGTCACATCCTTACAGCCCTGTAAAGGACCAGTACCTGTAGAAAAGCTGTGAGAAGACTGTGCAGTAGCTGTCTAACATTTCCATTATGAATGGCTTTCTTCTTTCTTGATAAATTTGTCATGCAGGACAGAGAAGGTATCTACTTACTCCTGACGCTCAAGGTGTGACCTTGTTCTTTGTTATCTTGAAAGTTTGAGGTTAGTCACTGTGCATTTTGCTTAGTTAAAACTGTAAATACAAAAAAAGGAAGCATAAGGTTTCTTTCTCTTCTGAATTTCTTCATTTCTGAAAGTGTAATCGAATCTCTTGTGGCTCTATCTGGTCTCCCATGTGCTGTGCACAGTGACTAAATGTGTGTTTTGTGTAAGCAGAAATGGAAATGTCTTGCCAAAATATCCCATGCAGGGTTGGGAGGAAAGACATCAAATGCTGCCTCTCACAGAGTAGGGCAGATTCTCCACTGCATGGAGAACTTGGAAATGCAAATTCAAATGGTTGTGGATCTCACCTGTTTAAGAACACTTGTCATGGGTGCAGGTGAGGAGATAACACAGCAGAGCGCTGGGAAGACTTCCAGGCAGATGGAGGAATTGGAGATAATGAAGAAAAATGGTCCTACATCTTCTAGTAAAATGAATAATTCATACCCTTTAAATATACTAGACCATGACAAAATGTAAGAACTGCAAGTCACACTAGCATCTAATTGTCTTTGGCTATCGGGATCCTCATATCTGCTAGACCATGTGGCCTCTGCTTAGAAGGGTGCAATGGTCTCCAGCCAGGTTTTTGTCTCTGCCAGACAGTCTGGCATTCAAACATGCATGGCTCACAGGCAGGCACCAAGGCTCTTCCAATCTTGTCACAACCACAAACATCCGTACACTGCTGGCTTTGAAGTATGCTTAATGCCAGCTCTTTAAATGAAATTCATAGAATCATAGAATGGTTTGGGTTGGAAGACATCTTAAAAATCATCCAGTTCCAATCCCCCTGCCGTGGGCAGGGACACCCTTCACTAGACCAGGTTGCTCCAAGCCTCATCCAGCCTGGCCTTGAACACTTCCAGGGATGGGGCACCCACAGCTTCTCTGGGCAACCTGTCCCAGTGCCTCCCCACTGTCTCTGGGAAGAACTCCTTCCTGATATCTAATCTAAATCTCCCTGCTTTCAGTTTAAACCCATTATCCCTTGTCCTGTCACTACAGACCCTTGTAAAAAGGCCCCCCCCAGCTTCCTTGTAACCCCTTCAGGTACTGGAAGGCTTCGATAAGATCTCCCTGGAGCCTTCTCCAGGCTGAATAAGCCCAATTCTCTCAGTCTTTCTTCATAGGAGAGGTTCTCCAGCCCTTTGAGCATCTTTGTGGCCTCCTCTGGACTCGTTCCAACTGGTCAATATCCTTCTTATGCTGAGGGCTCCACAGCTGGACACAGCACTCCAGGTGAGGTCTTACAACAGCAGAGTTGAAGGGGGAGAATCCCCTCCCTCGCCCTGCTGGCCACGCTTCTTCTGATACAGCCCAGGAAATGGTTGGCTTTCTGGGCTGCCAGCACACACTGCCGGCTCATGTTCAGCTTCTCATCCACCAGTACCAGTAACATTCAATTTAATTAGTTTAAAAATAAATTAACTTAAATGAAAACATTTATGTCATAATTGAAACAATATCTCTGCTTCTTTTTTTCTCAATTCTTACAGGTCATGGAAGTTGTATGAAACGTAGTTTTAGAGAGACACCTGCTGTACTCTGACTTCCTTGGGTATACCTTATAAGTTGATTCAACCCTCTAAATTTTTCTCCCTCTAGTTCCTTATGCAATTCTGTAATGCCTCATTTCATAGAGAAACTCCTCAGCTTGTTTTGATCCAGAGTTACTGCTCATTAAGAACAGAAGCGCACATTGGACTTTTAGGATATAGACTTTCAGCTACAGGTTGGTAGGAAAGGACGAGAAAATGTACCTGTGAAGATAAATGAAGATGAGGAGCAGCTCTTAAAATGGGCCAATGATTCCAAGAGCTTTTATTTTCTACTGCCATCATGGAGGGAGTAGGGAAAGGGACACACCATTTACAAACATAGCAAAACAGAGCATTAGTTAGATATGGTAGTTACTAAAGGGCCATTTTCAGTTTTTAAATGGAAAACCAAAATATTTTTGTCTGCCTAATATAGTAGAAAATAAAGAAATGTAAAGTGGGAATATTGCCAAAAGGTTTATTGCATATTAACAAATGTTATTTTTGGATCACTGTGCAACTAGGCAAAACCCAATTCTTTAATATAGCACTTCAGTAGACAAGTATCTTTTTAATATTTTGATGGCAGTAATCTTCCTGATGCTGAGTGTCAGTTCTGCTGATGATCAAATCGATGGATAAATTATTAAACAGTAGTGATGGACAATCTTTCCGGAGTGATTACTTCAACAGTAATAAAAATGAGTGTATAAAGTACATATGCTGACACCTTTGTAATGACAACTGCTGCTTTTGGGAGCTCTCTCAGCAGCTATGCCGTGCTGTACCAGCACAGTTGCTAAAATAACAACGCTCTAACAGCCATGGAGGACAATAAGAAAACCTGGATGAAATCAATTTGGATGTTCTTGTCTATTTCCATATGGCAAGCATCTCCTTCAGGAAAACACTGTCACTCATGGGGATCTTTGTCATTACCCTTGGAAGAGTCCAGCTGAGACTGGAGATTGAGCCTGGGAAATAATATCTAAGAACACCAGACCAGAGAGCTATTGCAGCATAGGAAAGCAGATATTGCTGTTCTGCTCTCCTTGCCCATTTAAAGGCTGTGAACAGCTGGGCCCACATTTCTGCCCCAAGGCTCTATTCTGCATCTATGTCTATAGAATCTGTGCATTGCCATCAGTGGAGCATGTCCTGGGACTATCCTAAGCAATGTGCTTTGAGGCAGTACCTGTGATGGGTGTCATCTCTTCCCTGAGGAAGCGATTTGTTCAATAAGTTCTTAATTTGGGAATATTTTAGCTTTTTCCTGACTAGCAACTATTTTTCTGAGAAGGTGTCAATTCATTGCTGGGGAGACATATTCCTCTTGCTTTATGTTTTTTTGGGGGCCCTTCATGTCATCAATTCTCTGCCAATGCAAATGCTTTCATCTGTAGTCTCTTTGTGACCTCACAGGTTTTCAGCTTGGGGTTCACAATTTTATTTTCTGAGGATGTAACATTTGTGTGACTAGGTCCTTTAGGATGGTTTATAGGGAGCCTGAGAGATGCCTGACAGCAAGCAGCAGGCCAGAGAGGCTTACCCACTGGTCTGTTTGGAAATTGGTTGCTATAAAACCTGCTAAAATGTATTGTGTTTACACTGGGATCTTGAGATGATAATCACTTTGCACTTGAAACGAGTCTTGTGATAACTCAGACTCTTTTAAGCTTGCATAGAGTTATGCTGCCCTTTCTTCCCCAAAGATGACTTTTATTTGTCCTAAAAGAATGGGAGCCATACACTTCAGTTACCATCCAAAGCTTCCTGGTGGTGTCAGGTAACATGTTAGCAGAGTGACCGTGACCATTTACCTTGATAAAACTGACAAGCAGTAAGTCGTTAAACTGCAGAAACTCTGTTTCTGTCACTCGTGTCAGAAATGATAGATTTACTGGGCACAGACCTCCAAGCACTTTGAAGCTAAGGACTTGGTTGAGCCCAAATGCTGTATCATGTTAATTATCCTTGCTAGTGTGAAGAGGTCTGCCACTTTATACGTTTCTATACCAATGTATCCTCTTTCCTCCCAGGGATTGCTCCATACCTTTGAATACCACTGTATTAATTATTGATTATTCATAATTATTGATCATGCTTTAGTAAAGCACTGACAAAACCTATTCTGTCATTAGGAAAATAAAGCATAATATGAGGTTGAAGACATAAAGTAACTCTTATCAGTCATCCCTAAAAGCTAAAAAAAGAGAAAGAAAACATGCTTTTAAATGTATATTTTTTTTTTTTTCTGGCAACCCAGATGAGTATAGGAAGAGGAAGAGCCTATATTTCTGTTCTAAAACTATTTATATATTCATGGATCCTTAGTATTTCCAGTCCCTGCATCCAGGAGCAGACCCCAGAAACGTCTTGTGATGCTGGGTGAATCTTCCATTCACCCTGATTTATTTTGCCCCTTGCTTTCCACAAACAGAAGTCATGGGAGTATAAATCCGAAAGGGACTGCAGTGCACTTTGGACAAGGCCCCATGAGAACAAAGGGGAGGGTGGTGTGGGCAGTTCAAAGTTGTTTGGGACTGAGGGTACTAGCCCTGCAGCCCCTCCATTGCCAGTTGTATACGTGCCATAAGCACAGAGACAGAAGGGAAGGCAGCATCTTCTGCAGGATCCGTTAGTGCTGTGGAGGAGAAGGTAGCACATAAACTTCTCTTCAAATACACTAAAGATTTGCCTGGTTTTTGCTGATTTGTTTGGAGAACTTTTGTTTTTAAGTTATATGAGGTAGTTTCTACACATCTCTGCTTCTGTCTTTAGAGAGGACAAACTGCTGTGGCTGCAGGACCTGTGGGACTTGTTTTGCATTTTCTTCTGTAGGTTTTAAAAGAATTTTAACCTGCATATTGTTGATTTATCTTGTACATTAGGTGGTCCAAGTGCAAGAGGTACTGAGAAGAAAAGGAGGAAAGATATTCTGTTAAACATAACTTACAGGAATCTTTCAAGAAAAAGAAAAATAAGACTTGATAGGCTGTGGTTGTTTCCATCACAGGTGTCCATCATAGCTGGAAAAGGGAGAGCTTTTATGTTCGGTTTGTACACACTTCAAAACCATGGATGCCTCTATTGCTGAATGCCTCCCGCAAAGGGACGAGGGAATTCTGTGTTTCACCGCAAACCATGAAACTATCTTAAACTGTTAGAGAAGTGAACCTACAGTAAGAGTGAAATAGCGTCATGTTTTCTCTTTTTGTTTTGCATATGAGTCTCTCTGTTAGATCTGTGCTATGCTTGCAGTGCCTTTCTTCTTTTGTCAGGAAAACAAAAACTGACCCATCCACCAGCGTCAGTGAAATACTACAACCAATGTCCCTCCACCCGTTCTTCAGTATTTTCTTTGTTCAGCCACTGCTCACATTGTAATGGCAGTATCAGCTGGACCATTCTAACACTGGCCAGACAAAAGAACTTACATGCAAAACTTGCTGAATATTTAGTCACCAGTGTTGCTTGTCATGAGTCATATATGTCATATATGTTGCCTTGCTCATTCTGCAATGGAAAATACATGGTAATAATATGGCTGTAGAAGAACTGGAGAAACTGGTGCAATCATGGTTTGTGGTCACAATATCACCAGCTTACACTGATGTTAAATGGGTATCTGAGATCTTCTTTCAGTTTGTATGGATTAGTGACATTTGTTCCCTTTTCAGTGATTGGTGTGGCCCTTAGAGCTTGCCTATTGAGGAAATGAGTTTCCAGTATGCTTGGGTTTACATCTATCAATCTGGGCACTCTTAGTTTTATTTAACATTCATTTATTATCTTGAAGTGAGCAAGATCTTAGAGGTGCAGATTTGTGGATAATAAAGATTATCCTCACTATCTTTGACAAATGTCTCATTGGCAGTGAGAAACTCTAGAGATACCTAACAAACCTGAGTGAACAGTAAAAAACGTGGCAGAGTGGTGTAAAGTGCAGTAGTTCATCTAGGGGAGTGCAAACAATGCCTCCACAACACTTACAGTCAGTTCAGAAGATACACCTTGGCATCACTGTTGGCAGATCGCTGAAACCATAAGCTTAACACGCAGTGACAGCCAACAAGCCAACAGGAAAAGAGACACTATCAGGAAGGGTACAAGGGAATGGACAAAGGGTGCCCCTTCGCTGCTATATAAAACTTCGATGCACCCACACTATGAGGACTTCGGTTCTGCACTTCTCCACAGTGTCATGGGGTTTTGAAAAAAGAAAGAAGAGCAATGAGGAACTAAAATCTATAAAATCATGGAGGGAATGGAAAAACTGAATGCAAAACTCTTATTCATCAAAATTCACAATACATGAACAGTGGAATATTCCTGGAAACTTGTAGGACAATCAGTTTAGAAGAAATTTTTTACAGTGACGTTTGTTTTCTTTTTTTTTTTTTTTGTTTTCTTTTTTTTTTTTAACAGTATGTAGTGCAATTAAGTAATTTATTTGGATGAGGCTTTGAGCAACCTGGTCTAGTGGAAGGTGTCCCTGTCCATGGCAGGTGGTTGGAACTAGATGACCTTTAAGGTCCCTTCCAACCCAAACCATTCTATGTTTCTATGTTGCTATGATTAGAGTGAGGATGTCTGTGGTCTGTTCATGGTAGATGAAAAAAAGACTCAAAAAAAAACAAAGAGAGAAAGAGTACAAAAGCAGTAAAAAAGAAAGCTTTCAGTCACCTCTAGCCAGCTAGTTAGGAGCTATGGGACATGACCATGTTCTGCCTTTCAGGGTAGAGCATGCTATGCAGCCAAACAGCAGCTGTTTGCATAATTAATCTAATCTTATAGTAGTAAATCAAACAGTGTTTGGTGATTTCCTAAACATCAAAACTCAATGCTCTCTATTGTCAAACTGTTAGCATGACGCCTGGTACATATATAGTGTAGTTCAACTAGCAGCTTCCAAAAGATTTTTGGTTATGTTTTGGAAGTTAGCATGGATTAGAGACCAATTCCAGTGGACATTTTGGATACACCCACTCTAGAGTGGGTGGTAGGAAAGTCTAAGAGCGCAGATGTGATCAGATCACTCCACTTGGCCTCAGGGTGACTCAAAGAACAAGGGCTAGCACTATATAACCTATTGGAGTAGGTGTAACAAGAGTGCTGAAGATCTATGGCTCAAATATTACTGCTGACAATGGTCTATGGGTATTATGGACTTAAGAAGAAATCTTACAGTGGGTCTGTATTCAAGCATACATATTCCACTGAAGCTGGCATACAATGTGTGTGGCAAAGTCAGGGAAGAGAGGTTGATGAATCAGCTGTTCATCTCAGGTAACAGCATTTATTTTTGAACTCTGCCCTTGGGTTTAGTTCTGAAGGACTTGAGAACAAATACTCTTTCTGGCCCATTCCATGCTTGACAATTGTGTAACCTCAGCCATGCATATTACTTGCATAGCTAATTTTTGCACCAACACCTTGCCAAGCCAACTGTCCCATTTTTCTTCTATATTGACACAAGAGGGTAGTTTTGCACAGCTCTGGTTCAGTGAGCTTGTAGAGAAATCAGTTACCAGGCTCATGGATTTCCATTGCACCTGTGCTTCTGGGAAGTACCCAAACATCTCTGTGTGGAGCCCTATAACACTGTCTCCAATTCTTTCTGTAGCCACGAACAAACAGCTGCTTCCAAGTCTGTGTGGCTTATGAAGCATGAATACACCATTTGTGCGAGATGACAGTTTTAGTGAGGAAACCACTCTGATGGGTCAGTGGGGGGAAGGTAAAATTTGAATAAAGCCATAAAAGACTATCATCTGAGACAAAGGTGTTGTAAGAAATTCTGGAAGTTTTTCAACCAAGGAAATAAAATATTTTCGGTTTTGAATTTGTCTCCCGACAGTAGTTTGCAAAATGAACGCACATCCAATAATCAAGGAACCATTCAATGTGAAATCTGGTGTACAGGAGATGGGTACTGAGGTCCTTTGGTTATCTCCCCTATAACAACTTATATGAATCAGTTAACAGAGATAATATTGTGCTGGGTGGAACCTATCACAGTTTTCAGATGTCAGGCTAAATCAACACTTACCAGAGAGAGTAGAGTACCATTCAGAAGATGCTGAGTGGTTAATCAGAGCAGAGCGTTCACTTTTAAGTAGCTTTGAAAAGTCGTATGTGTTACTTTTCACTTTTGGGTAAAACAAGTAATGTCACGAAGGATTTGAGTCTTGGAGTTGTTCCACACTTAGAACTGCTGCACCAAATCAGACCTGAGGGCTGCTTGAGTTGGCTGCCAGTCACTGCCTGGGGGTAGCATCAAATGCTGCAGAATGTTGCCGAACTACTTTTCTCCTTCCAGCAGTCAGATGTGGAATAATCCCCACAAATGTCCAACTAACCCCAATAAACTCAAGACTTGAAGAAATGTAATTCCTTTCCAAAATGTTCAGCATCAACACTCAGGAATGATTTCAGATAATCTTATAATGAAAATTACCAGGTCTTTTTTGATCTGTGCTAAATTCTTGCCCTCAAGAAATATTTTTGCTTTCAGACACCACCATTATATTTATTCCTGGAAAGCAGCTTTGCAGAAAAGGACACTGGGGTCCTGAGGGACACCAGGATGAGCATAGGCCAGCAGCGTGTCCTTGCAGCAAAGAAAGCTAATGGTATCCTGGGCTGCATTAGTCAAAATATTGCTAGCATGTCGAGAGAGGTGAACCTTCCCTTCTACTCAGGTGTGTTCAGTCCTGGCTCCTTAGTACAAGAAAGACCTGGACATAAGGGAGATCGTTCAACACAACGCCACAAAGATGGTGAAAGGACTGGAACATCTCTCCTATAAGTAAAGGTCTAGAGAGCTGGGACTATTTGGTGTGGAAAAGAGAAGGCTCAGGGGATCTCATCAGTATGTAGAAATAGCTGAAGGGAGGGTGCAAAGATGATGGAGCCAGGGTCTTTTCAGTGGTGCAGTGACAGGGTGAGAGGCCATGGGCCCACACTGGAACACGGGAGGTGCCATCTGAATACCAGGAAACACTTTTTCACTGTGAGGGTGACCAAGCACTGGCACAGGCTGTGCAGAGAGGTGAGGGAGTCTCCATCCTTGGAGATATTCAGAACCCAACTGGACATGGTCCTGGGCAACTCTGTCTAGGTGTCCCTGCTTCAGCAGGAGAGTTGGATCAGATGACCTCTGGAGATACCTTCCAACATCAACCAGTCTGTGATTCCATGAATTTACAGGTAATGCTATCAGTTCTGACAGTGTAAGCAGGGATGTACAAGTATTTGTACCTGAGCTAGAGCCTGTTACAGGCACACCTGAACTGCCATCTCTTAACAACAATGTGAACAGATAGGACTGTAACATGGGATTCACAGTCCTCCCACTCACTGGGTTTGAGACCAACATCTTCGCACTAATGAGTTGCCTTTGTCACTTCCTCATTAACAGTTGTTTGTAGGGCTACAAAACATTTACTCTGATGATTAAGAATTGTAAAATTCATGAAGCTGTATTAGTTAGTTTTCTGTAATACAATAAACACAAGGCTGAGTTTTCCCAGTGATGCTGTCATTATATCAGTAATCCTAGTGCTTAAAAATATGAATATAGGAATGATTTCTGAAATCTTTCCATGTCTTGGGCACGTTATTCCCATGGGGAAGTGTAGTCATGCACATATACATCCATATTTTCTGACAGTCCATATGTACCATCCCGGTTTAAAGTCATTGTTCTTTCTAGTATGAGAAATGACATCACTGCTCTAATTGTGGTGATATATATTTCTGATAATTTATGGTGGTGGTACTGCTGACAAGTCCTGAATAGGATTGGAAGGTACCTAAACACATGAAATCAATTCCGTATATAAGCAGTTAGGTCTTTTACATGATTAACTTACTTAATTTCACAAGCTTTCAGGTCAGCCCCTCCTACTGATCTAATTCAATAGCTCTTAGGATCAGCAGAGCTGGACTATGTCCTGGTTATCCCTGAAAATAAACTGAATTGTGCTAGATGCTGCAGACAGATCCTTCTGCAATGGAAGTATCTGCACTGAAAGATTCTCTGTTGATGGAAAGCAGGTTTGATCCATCAAGGCTGAAATTTTGGATTAAGGCACTGGCACGTAACTCCAAGCCATTGTGTTACTGCATCTTAGTTACTGCTCTCCAGGTGAACCGCAGTAAAAGATAAGGTGCACTCTGCTCCTCCTTTCCATTACAGCATAACATGCATTGATGGTAGCTTCCATAACATCAATAAGTTTTTCCTCCTAACTGCAGCAGACAGCATAGAGACTTAAAAAGTACAACTGGATAGTCTGAACCAGTTATCTGTACTCTATGTCAGTGGTTAAAACTTCCACCCAATTGTATCTGAATTAATAACTGGCAATCAAAGACAGATTGTGTCTGTACAACATCTTGCTCTTTTCTCAAAACAATGTTCTGCTGAATGTTGTATTTTGTATCAACTTAAACACACTTTACAGTGAATTTTTGCTGTTCTGTGAAGTTAAAAGTAAAAAGTAAAAAAAAGCTCTACATCTACCCTGTCTGACCTGTTAGAACTCCACTGGACATTTTTCTGAAGTATTTACTAGCTTTTCTTTAGACAGTTGTGAAGAAAACCTCAAGATAGCAGGTCCTATGGTCCTCTTACTAATAGAAATACCTGTCCCAATTAAGTATGCAGAGCAATGAAAACGTATTTTCTTAACTTTTTCATCCATTTGGGTAAAGTTCTATCAGTGCTTCAAGGTGGGTAATTGTGGGACTGTGAGGCATTGTGGAGACTGAAGATATATAGGCTCAAAAAACTAATCAGAGGAATCAATCGTGGACAATATGTCCATAAAATGACTATTGAATGTGTTGAGCAACAGCGTTTAACTCTGAAAGTCCCTAAACTGCAGCCTGCTAGAAACTTTGGGGATATAACAGGTGGATTATTCTATACTCGTTCCCTTTCTTGTGCCCTTTTCTGAGGCTCATGCTGCAAGCCTTGAATAGAGACTAAGCTAAAGAGGAATTTGGTTTGATGTGGTACAGTCATGCTTAGGAGTCTTTGCTTGTGGTTTACATGCACCTCCAATCTTGCTTGCTCTGTGTGTGTATTATTGCAGTGACTCCTGTACTAGGGCTAGTTTCAGTGTCCTCCAAGTCAAACAGAAACTATGCTTCAAAGGGACAAGGTGAGTGAGGGTGTCTCGGTAAGGCAATTGCATAAAACATGACAACAGAGGAGGAAATTAAAAATAACTATAAATATTTTAAGGATGTGTATACTGCTGGGTATGTTACTATTGTGATGGGCAAATAAAAATGAGAGGAGCATGGTGTAGGGGACAATATAAGCAGCAGTGGTTTTCTTTTTTAAAGACAAAATGTGTTATATCTGAAGGTCAAATGCAGGCTACTGTTATTAAGTATTAAGGATAAATTTGTTTTGAAGAAACACCAGATGCTTACTACCAGTGGAGGGAATGTACAAAAGATGAAAAGAACATTACTAGCAATCACAATAAAGGAACAGAAGTAGGATATAAAAATGCAGATAAAAAAACCTCTTTTTGCACAGCATATGGCAATTTACAAATAGAGAATCAACCTATCTGTGAGTCAACTGTTAGCAAAAGATGCTTTGCACTAACAGCCTACAAAGTTAATTTAATGTGGCTTCTATTAGAAACAATATTAGAGAAATGTTAACCTTGAAATGAGCATTTAAGCTAATAACATGTTCCTTACTCCAAGCTGTATTCTCTCTGAAATATAAACCCTTCCAAGTTTAAGGAGCATGTTAGAATCAAAAGACATTATTTTTCTCCCTGCATGTTTAAAATGTAAAGTGCCATCCCTCACACTGCCACATAATTCACTTTTCTACTACCTTTCACAGAAAACATGGCCAAGTTTCTTCTTACATTGAAGGCAAGTATTGAAGCAATATTGAAGGCAAAACAGCATCTCCATCGATGTGAGATACGTTCTTCTCAGGCTGTTAACAGTGGAGGTGTCCCTGTCCTTTTGAAAGGCTAAAGTCAAGAAGACCTTTAGCTGAATATGCTGTTTCTTTCATAATCATGTCTGAATTGTAGCTAAATTGTTCACTCATTTATTTCCTCTTTGGTTGGTTGCCTTACTGGTAGGTGTTAAGGCACTGGTTGATATCTTTTTCACCTTTTCCGGTACCAAAAAACTGGAAAGCTTTTCCTGACTTAAAGCTGAAGTGGAATTTCAGGTATCTTTGACTAACATTGTATTAATACTGTGGTATCCAGCAATAACACAAAACATATTTAGGATTCACTTCAGTTGTATTGATGTACAGGAGCAGCTACCCCCCTGTGTGTCTCTCCCATCCTTACGTAGTCAATGGGCTGCTATGAACTTCCATTTCCTTACCTTTGTCAAGCTCCTACAAACATTTTTCAGTCTCTCAAGTCCTTGAATTTTCTAACAGCAAGTCTACAGAAATCCAAAGCATTGCTAGCATATGGTAGCATGCTCTTGATTCCTGAAGAACGGAAAAAGACTGCATAGGGGACAGAGTTACAGGAGGGATAAAAAGCAACATCTTCAAAATCAGTTCTGCTGACTTGTATCCAAGTATAACTCTTGATTATACCTACTCTTGAGGTTTATACCTCAGGCTTTCAAATACTGTGCCTCAGGAAAAGGAGGACCTACTGCACTCAGTGATTGATTTCCTGACTCACCTGAACTAAGGCATGCTCTTTCCTACAGCGTGGCAGCTTGCACTTCCCGCTTGCATTGAAGCAGTACTAGTCCCTAATGAGTGATGCAGGCAGGAGAACCACAGCTGACCAGTGTCTTGCTTCATGGTAGACTGCAACATCCTCTGGAGGAGAAGCAGCCTGGAACCAGAGGACACAAACAAAATGTTCTGACCATGAGCATTGGACTATCAGGGCTTTGAAGAAAGTAGAGACTGTTTAGGGCATATGGAATAGGGCCATCTATCAAGGAGGAAACAAAAAAAATCCACATTTTTCTTTGATACAAAACATTTAAACAAATATTTTAGTTGTTATTTTAACCAGAGCTGTGCTGAAAGTGGTTTGCTTTTTGGAAGACATGGCTAAAAAAAATAGCTAAATTCTGAAGTCTTTTCTTCACCCCTCTTTTTCTATCTGCCTGCTTGAGGAGGGCAATAAGGATCTCTTAAGGAGCTCTTAATTTCTGCTGATGCAGCTTTTCACTGTGCATTTTATTTGAAATAATATTGCTAACATTTGCCACTCTTCATCTTGTATTTCCTCTGTGGAGGAGGAGATTAATTTCTTGTAGTATCTATTCTGATATTTGCTTTGGACAGCAAGTTGCACAAGCATACATTGATTTGGAACATGATTAAGTGATCCTCAGCTCTTTCTGCATTGTCCCTGAGAAAACTCTCTTGTGCAGAAGAGCTTTACCCATCTATTAGGTATTATCACAGCCATTCAGAAGAGGAAATGTTCATGTGGGCCTCAGTTCTCAGCAGAATTCTGTTGCATGTTGAACTCAGGACAACTGAACAACCTGACGACAAGAGGAAAGGGAAGAGCTTCAGCAAATGCAGCTCTCCATGGCAGCAAAAGGTTAATGTGTTTTTAGCTCCTTCCAGGAAACTCACAAATGAAAGAACACTGCCCTGGCCTTCGCAGAACCCCCTGGCTGAGCTCATCTGGGGAAGCTGAGCTCCCCTTTGCTGATCTGCAGATACAACAATGTCAATTTGCCTGCTCAGTGAGCTATCAAGGGCTCCTTTGTTTGGAGGGCACTTCTGCAGAACAAGTCGTATCTTCCCTGTTGCTTAGTGAAGCGATGCTAGGGTATTTGACCCACTGGGAAGGAAACAATGTGAAAGCTGTTTGTCACCAAAGCAAAACTCCTAGCTTTCATGTTAAACAAACAAACAAATAAACAAAGAGACCAGAACAAATTGAGATACCTAGGCAACAAAGATCACACATCTTCTCATTACCTGTTAATTCACTGCAGAACCAATGTGGAGGTTATGTAGAATCAGTTGTACTGGAGATCTGGTTCCTGTATTTGGAGTGGTAGTATAATACTACTCACTAAGCAAAATCAAAATATTTTTTCAGAGGGATGAAAAATTTTACCTCTTTCAAGCATCTTCATCAAATCAGATCAGTTCCCCCTTGCACAGGACTGACATGGTAAAGATTTCACCTTCATGAAGAGAGACACCACTAGTGTTAATTTATTCCTCAGACAGGGATGTGGGTAACAGAAGTTTAGGAACCAGAGTTACAGTGAGGCCTGCAAGTCAGATCCAGTGGAATACAAAAGTGGATAAAAGCAATAACAATCATTGGTGCCTGGCCGGACCAAACCCCTGTTTTAGTCCCAACCTATGGACGTTACTGCCTAGGAATCTTGCTGATCACAGTAGGCTGCTGAACCCAGCTTAGTAATATCACTGCTATCCCCGAGCAAGAACGCATTCTTTATGTAATGGTAATACAGCACTGAGTAGATGGGAGGTGCAGAGTGTCAGGAATGAGCACTGTGAAGGAAAGATGATGGATTGAACAGAATTCTTGTATAGGATCCAGGTGATACTGGTCAACATAGTTCCCCTGGCTATGGTGGTATCTTCAGGAGGTCACAGTAGATATCAAGACCATGGAGTCTAGAGATAAGTACACTTCCACAAATCCATAGTTACCGAGGAGTGCAATGCACCATTCAGCCATCACTGTGGGGTGGTAAAAGAGGCATCTTATCTGCAAGGTGTACAGTAAGTCACTGTGTGTGCCTGTATAAACATGACAGATATCTGCTACCTGCTGACATCTCTTTGTAACCATAGCTCTCACCCTGCTCCTTAGGCAAAGATCTATTGCTCTCTCTGTTTACCTGTTTGCAAAGCCCTGGGAAACAAAACTCTTCTTCTTCACAATGTACTAATGGCTCACTAATTCTCAAATCACTGCAGTTCCTTAACAAAGAGTAGCACGATCCAGCAATAAAGGAAAATAAGTTTATAGACAAAGTGTAATTAGAACAGGCAAAGCTGCTCTTTGCTATTCAGGAACGTACTTGACTGTGTTTTCCTGCTGTCTACTTATAGTTTTTATTAGTCTGAAAGAATGGAACTGAAAAAGGGAGAGGTACAGTATTTTATTCAGCAACAAAAGCGCTCCTCATGGACACACAGAAACAACGGAAATAGAAATTATTGTTGAGCTCTGTCTGGAGATCTGAACTGGGGCAAGATAATGTAACCCCTTGGCTTCAGCATTATTTTACTGACAGATGCTCATAAGCAGGGTCCCAGATACACCCAAACTCCTTATTGATACTCTTCACATTGTCTAGGCATGGTGGGAGCCTGTTATCCAGGGTGTGACACTCTGGTCTCTGTGTGTCCCAAAGAGCTTTGTCTTGCAGGTGGGCAGTGATGTGGGTAGGTGCCTGCAAGGTGGGAGTGTGCTTTAACCTTCCAGCCATGGAGCCAGCCCGTGGACAGCCCACCTGAACAATGTGTTAAGCTTAGTGACTACCCTTGAGGTTGAGTGCAGACAGACTGGTGGATCATGCCAATAATGTAGGTTATTCGACTCTAGGAAACAGAGGTGGAGTTTGAGAAAAAGAGGAGGCTGCAATGCAGAATGCTAAATCACATTCAGGTCCTTTCCAAATTATTCAATGTTTGCCTTAATAATTTTGAGGTGCATGCTTTCCTTTGCACCACAGCTACCACCTTTGCTTTTATTTCCTGCTTCTTCCTCTGTGGTTAATTTTCTCCTTTCTAGTTCATAAAACTCCTTTTCACTGATTTGTCTATTTGTCTCATCCTCCTCCATCTTTGGTACATTTCTGCATCTATCATTTCCAGATTTAAATTCTCTCCCTGCTCTGAAGGGTGCACAGCTTAAGGCCTGACTTCATCTTAGCTAATTTTGTTTTCTGGCTTTGGGTTCATAAAAATTGTTGACTAATGATTATGTAGTTTCTTCCTGCCTCCCTCCTCTCTCTTCTCTGCCTGCCTCCCTCCTTTAATCTTCGTCTTCCTGGGATGATGGTTATTTTAGTCTGAACGCCAGCTGAAATTCATTCCTTTCGCCTACCACTCCAACCCCATGCATCTGCTGTCTTATGTGCTTTTTCAATCTCTTGTTCAAACTCTGTTAGTTTCTAAAACTGGGAACACTTTGCATTTGAAAGTTCTCTCTCTCTTTATTTGAATCATCAGCTTGCCTTCTATAATTTACCCTAACTTTATGATAGAAATGTGGCTACAGAACACTTCCACGGACTCACCAGATGAAACCTCTGAATTTTAAGCTCTTTGAGGAAAACACAGTGATTGTGTCCTAATTCTACAAAGCGCCATATATAGTGCAACACACAAGTTAAAGAAAAATACTCTTGGAAGATGAGTGAAGAGTTATTTGGGTGGAAATAATGCAGTGGATGTTTAAGAAAACCTGGAAAATCAGTGACCACTTAGTTTGACTTCAGTAGGCTAGAATGAGTAGCAGAGGACTGTAAGTATTTTGGGAAAATGAACCTGCTGAGCAATAAACACCATGAGTTTGCAGCATTAATCGTGTCTGACAAAAACTGTGGCTTCTTCTGATATTACAGAAGACCACCCACAAGGTGGGTGGGTGAAACACATATGATGGGTGTAATGCATCTTTTTTTGAGTAAAGTGTTTGATACATTGCAATCTAAAACTTAAGGTATTACAGAAGTTTGGATCACAACCAGAAGTGATCTCAGACAAGGTCCCAAAAGTAAATATGGGTTCAGGATTTTTCAGGTTACTCCTTCTTGGAATTCTATATTGATTAATATGGCAAATAGTATGATGATGGGAAGTGGTGTAAATGGCAGCCAGAAAGATCAAAATAACTATTAGGTACCCTGGTGAGAGTAGAAAAGAGGAACTCTGAAATGAAATGAAATTATAAAATAGAAACAAGCTGTGTGATATACATGAGTGCTCTGGAAAGATGACTATTGAGTTTCTTTCCAAGGGATCCTTAGAAAATATTAAATACAGAAGTTATTTGAAATAGTGTCCTGTTAACAAAATTAAGTGTTTTGTAATCAAGAGGAGATTGCTGCAGAGCAGGAAGTGACCTACTTATAGCTTTTTTTTCCTCAAAGTCAGAGGTCCTTCAGCTGATTAATATTGCAGCATTAAATAATGTTCATACTGCAACATTTAATACTCTTATATGTCTCAAGCTAGTTTTAGAGCTTGTTAGTTTGCAATTACACTTTGGGCAAAACAAATCAACATTAAAATGGTACAAACTGAGTAGTTTGAAAGTTAGTGATTTAACTTAAAGTGTTTTATACTTTAATTAAACAACTGAGAATTTTTTACAAGGCTACTTTGGGTGGGATTTCTCTTACTCTGAGATATCTGAATTTGGTCACTGAAACCTGAACTAGGCCTTCAGATCTTGTTACAGCTCATGGAGAAGAATAGGTACAATTTTGATTGTACTGCAAATTTCTACTGCAAATTTCTCTGTTCACCCTAGTTAGGTGTCTGAAATGAATCACCCACTGCAGCTGCCTAACTCACCTCGTTTTCTCTACTGACAGTAGAGCTAACCCAAGATACTAAACTTAGATATGGAAAACTGTTTTATATCTACATGAGAAATCTGCTAAGACTATGGTCCTCAGAGCTTTTGGAACTGGAATATTCTTTTCTTTTACAGAAATTTAAGCCTCACTCTCTCCACTATGGCTGTGCTGTGCTGACAATAGCTATAAGCTGTGATTCAGAGAGTGGTAGGGGTTGGAAGGGACCTCTAGAAATCCTCTAGTCCAACCCCCCTGCCAGAGCAGGATCCCCTAGAGCAGATCACACAGGAACAAGTCCAGGCAGCTTTGGAAAGTCTCCAGGGAAGGAGACTCCCCCACCTCTCTGAGCAGCCTGTCCCAGGGCTCTGGCACCCTCACAGGGAAGAAGGGTTTCCTCACATTCCAGTTTAACCTTTTGTTTTCCAGTTTATGGCCATTGCCCCTAGTCCTGTACCTAGACACCACTGAGAAGAGCCTGGCCCCATCCTCCTGACCCCCACCCTTTAGATATTGATAAGCATTGATAAGATGATGGTCGGTACAACCTATTTCTCTCCACATAATAGTTTGCATCTCGAAAGTTGTGTCCCTTATCAACTTGTCCTCCCCAGATCTCGTGTCTCATCCATGCACCTCTATGCAGCTTCTCTCCCAGGCACCTGGCATTACCACTGAGGTCATTCCCCTTATGCAGCCAGTCTGGGCTATTTTTTAACACAGAAATCACTGGACATTTCTCTCCTTATCCATAGCACAGTCTCATAGTTCCTTGTCCTAACTTGCCAACCTGAGTTCTTCTAGGAAGAAGAAAATTTCTACCTGGGTTTTGCAAGCCTGCAGGACTGCACAGGCAAGGACAAGGGAGATGAAAAAAGAGTCATTCACTCCTGCCTCTGCATGCAAAGAGTGTGTCCCTGCCTGCCAGGCACACACTGTCTCCACTGCTTCACCCATACACATGATGCGATTCATGCAGCTCTGTGAGAAATGAACTTTTCTGGATGATAGAGAGAAGGGAAAAGGGAAGAAAAGAGAGAAAAATGGGAGTGCAGGAATCATCACACCCTACTATTCTTAGTAATCCTTTCTAAGAAAAGTGAGAACATTTCTGAGAAATGTTGCACTGTGGTCATCAGACAATAATCCTCATCCCAGTGAAATCACTCTGTCCAAGGTCCTACAATTACTTATTTGTCTGTCATTCTGGTCACCTTCCGTATGTCACAGGTTTGTGAAGCTACTTATTGTTGGGATTCCTGACAAAACACAGCCCCTCTTTATCCTCCTGATTCAAAGATTTCATGCTTTGCAAAGAATCATAGAATCTTTCCGGTTGGAAAAAACCTTTAAAGGTTGGCATAGCTGGCCCTACATAGGTGACTGAAGAGATCTTCAATGAGAAAAGAAGAGCTTTTACATTTGCCATCTGGACTTTCACAATCCCACTTGGGTTCATGTCTACTGCCCTGTCATCATCTTCATTGCTGACACTGTTTTCTGAGGAATGTAATGCTCACTCAGTTTCAGGAAGAAAGCTCTTAAGACAAGTCATGGAACAGTTAAATCAGTGGCATCATTTTGTATGTGAATATGGCTCAGTCTTTGTCCTGTTGTGTGAAGTACACTGAAAAACAGTCAAATCAATTTAGAACCTGCCATGAATGTATTTCTCCGAATCTTTTTTCCAAGATTTGTTCTGGCTAAAAAACTTAAAGTTAGTATAACATTCACCAGTTATTTCTGGTGACTCTCAATTAAAATGGAATTAAATCTAATAACTTCTGGTCTTTATTAGGAAGATGAAAAGCAAACCGCTTGACCTCAGAACTGTGGGATGAAATGCTGCCTTTCGGTGCCTCATCATTCTTTAAAGATGTAGTGACAGCACTGTGTTTCCTTGTTTTCTTTGAGATATCAGAAACAGAGTTTACTATGTTCATTGCTAATCATCAATGTCCCTCAGCACATTTGAAAGTCTTAATGCTTCTTGTGATGAAATAAAGTGACTGGTATTAACCTGGGTGTTTGGCAGAAGCTTGGTGTGATGTTCAAAGTTTGAAGTCAAGGTCTGCCACACACAAGTTTGACTATAATTTGGGCTGTTAGCTCACATATGGCTTAAGCCCTGAAGGTGGCCTTCTTAACACAAGTATCCACATTTACATGCTTAGATTTAGGTCTCTCTAAAGTAGATATCTACATGTGTGCTAGGTGTCTAATCTTCTGTAACAGTCAGTAGAAATTAGATGCCTGAGGAGACAAATCTGTTTTTACACCTCCTACAGTGTCTAATTGCTTTCAGATACAGCTGGGTCAGAGAGCTGTTAACGACCTGTGAAACCATCAGAATAGAAGTTTCATTTGAAAAGATAATGTCCAAGGGCTGGTAGATGCTCTAGTTGAACAACTGGATTTCAGAGGTGAGCTTAGGTACCATTTGTAATGAGTAGATCCTTCCCATATGTCAGTAGACTGCTAGTCACTCCGGTTTGCTCGTGAACGTTTTCAGCCATTTGATATACTTTAAGATATATCTGACACATCCATATGAGAGTCGTAGATATGACATGGGACACGCAGGAGATGTGCCACTATGCAAAGGCCTCGGGACAACCTATCACATCTGAAATGACTTGACATGTTATGCATGGGCTGCAGTAATCCTCCAGTAAAAGTCCTCTAAAAAACAACTACTCTTGTGTTCTTCTATTTTAATTTTGGTGACGCTGGTGTGGAAGGGTGTGATTATTGTCGTCTTGTGCTCTTGTCTTTAAATTCTTACGCCTAAAGAGACAATCAATTGGGATACTTTTGCTCCATGAACCTTCATGACATTCCTCCTAAATCATTCGAGTTTGGCATACGGGCTGTGGGGAGGTGGAACAGTGTGAAGCACACAATGGGTTCTGCTGATGATGACTGAAAAGAGGGAATACAGGTGGGGTGTGGAATCCTCAGTGGAGAACCATGAATAATGACAACTAGAGCAGAAAGTGTGAGAACAGAGCAATTCTGATTGCAATGGCACTGAATCTGCTTGACAAACAAGAAGAATAATAAATTTTAAGAAATTTAAAGAGCAGACAAAGTAAGTGTGGTCTTTGTATTTGCCGTTAACACTCCACCCCCACCAAAATAGGTAAGGAAAACAAGTAAAGGGATTAGACTGCAGCAGTTCAAAGGTCAATAAAGGGAGAGAAACTTCAACTAAAACCATGTAAATGTTGTCAGAGACATGTAAATGGTTAATATTTTTAAGGTATTATCTGTACCCAGATCACATGGAAGAAGTATACACATGTATTCTTAGTGATGTTCTTAGTACTTTTCATAGAATTTGAACTTCTTTCTGGTGCAAACAAGGAAACCACTGTAAAAAGCCAGAATCCAGAACCTTACTGCTTATAGAATCATAGAATGGTTTGGGTTGGAAGGGACCTTAAAGACCATCTAGTTCCAACCCCCCTGCCATGGGCAGGGACACCCTCCACTAGACCAGGTTGCTCCAAGCCTCATCCAGCCTGGCCTGGAACACTTCCAGGGATGGGGCACCCACAGTTTCTCTGGGCAACCTGTCCCAGTGCCTCACCACCCTCTCCAGGAAGAATTTCTTCCTCATATCTAATCTAAATCTCCCCACTTTCAGTTTAAACCCATTACTCCTTGTCCTGTCACTACAGGCCCTTTTAAAAAGCACCCCCCAGCTTCCTTGTAGGCCTGCCTGAAAGTCTGCGATAAGATCTCCCTGGAGCCTTCTCTTCTCCAGGCTGAACAAGCCAAACTCTCTCAGCCTTTCTTCATAGCAGAGGTGCTCCAGCCCTCTGAGCATCTTTGTGGTCTCCTCTGGACTCGTTCCAACTGGTCAATATCTTTCTTAAGCTGAAGGCTCCACAGCTGGACACAGAACTCCAGGTGGGGTCTCATGAGAGCAGAGTAGAGGGGGAGAATCCCCTCCCTTGTCCTGCTGGCCGTGCTTCTCCTGATACAGCCCAGGATAGGGCTGGCTTTCTGGTCTGCCAGCACACACTGCTGGCTCATGTTCAGCTTCTCATCCCCCAGTACCCCCAGGTCCTTCTCCTCAGGGCTGCTCTTGATCTATGCTTGTATGTACCTGTTTACAAAATACGATGGAAGACATGTATTGCTTCACATATTGGACCACTGAGAAGTACTTGCATATTCTGGGTTGGAAAGTGGTATAAAATCTACCTAGGGAAAAGGTTTAGATGTGCTAGATTTATGTACATTTGAAAGGTGGGAGAGAGGGAACTCATAACCAAGAAAAAGAAATGTGGTTTCCTATAATGTGCAATGAAGATTAAAAATGCAATAAATTAAAAAACGGAACTGCCATTACATGGATAATAAGAATACTTCTCAAATTGCTTTGGACATCTAGGAAGTGATATCAAACCTCATGCTGCAGAATTAGTAATATATAATAAACACTAGAAAAAAAGCATCTCATTTCAGTCTGGTGAAGAATTCCCTACTCACATCTTTTTCAGCCTCTGGCAATGTCCATGTCAGAAGTGGCATTTGGGATTAGGTATGCTTTTTCTTGATGGAGTTTCTGTCTTCCCAGTTCAGGTGGGAGCCAAGGACATTTGTACATCGTTCTTCAATGTTGTTTAGATACACTGAATAATTCCTGCACGATGAGAATGTTTTGACTGCAGATTAGATCCATAAGGGAAATGGTAGATGCTCTGTCAAATAGGCAGTGGATGAGGTCTGAATAAAACACCATGAAAAGTGAGGAACAACAATAGCTGCATTGATGAGGAAGGGATTATTTTAGGTTGGAAAAGACCTTTAAGGTCATCTAGTCCCATCATTAATCTAGCACTTCCAAGCAAATATAGAATCATAAATCACAGACTCATAGAATGTGTTGGGTTGGAATGGACTTTTAAAGGTCATTTGGTCCAACCCCACTGCAATAAGCAGGGACATCTTCAGCTAGACCAGGTTGCTCAGAGCCCTGTCCAGCCTGACCTTGAATGATTCCAGGGATGGGGGATCTACCACCTCTCCGGACAACCTGTGCCAGTGTTTTACCACCCTTGTAAAAATTTCTTCCTTATATCTAGTCTAAATTGTCCCTCTTTCAGTTTAAAACCATTACCCCTTGTCCTATTAAAACAGGTCCTGCTAAAATGTTTGTTCCCATCTTTCTTATAAGCCCTGTCTAAATACTGGAAGGCCACAAAAAGGTCTCCCTGGAGCCTTCTCCAGGGTGAACACCAAATCTGTCAGGCAGACCCCATAGCAGAGGTGCTTCAGCCCTCTGATCATCTTCGTGGCCTCCTCTGGACTCAGTCCAACATGTCCAAGCCCTTCTTACGTTTGGGGCCCCAGAGCTGGATGCAGTATTCCAGGTGTCTTCATTTCTTTTGTAATTTTTGCACATTCTCCTCACCTTGTCCTGTTCCTCAGCACTAAAAGAAAGAACATTTTCCCTAATTTACATGCAGCCATCACAGTTTTAGCCAAAAAAGACTAGAGTGACTAAATCCTTTTGAGGTGACTTTCTGAGTTGTGTGAGGTACCACTTCATACATTTTCACTGTATCTGTGTTGTATCTATATTCCTTACAGGTTTAGCATTTACTTTGCACTAAGGTTTTTCACTGCATGGTACAGATTTAATCTTCTTTCCTGGGCTTGTACAGTCACGCTTGTGATAATTAATTAATTACTGAGAGGATAAGGGCAAATAGTTTTAAACTGAAAGACGGTAGGTTTAGATTGGATATAAGGAAGAATTTTCTTATAATGAGGGTGGAGTTGCCCAGAAAAGTTGTGGGTACTCATCCCTGGAAACATTCAAAATCAGGTTGGATGAGGCTTTGAGCAACCCAATCTGGTGAATGACATGCCTGCACATGGCAGGGGGGTTGGAGTAGGTGATCTTTAAAGGTCCCTTCCACCCCATTTTATGATTCTATGAAAACTGAAGTCCTGTGCTGTTGCATGGCAGCAGATGTGTTTCAGCAGGACAGCACAGTGACTGTGCTTTCCTTTCTGCTGACCCTGGTGTAGGTGGTAACTGTGGTGAGGGCAGTGATAACACCATCAGTGATGACGATGCAGCAAACACAACCGAGATTGCCACAGTGTTTGTTTATGGGTCATAAATAAAACAGTATATGCATAGAAAAGGGGAAAGTTTGTGTATGTTGGAGCTGAAGGAACATCCCCTTCCATTACTGATGGGTGTCTTAAGCAACAGCTTCACAGAACATTATGAAAGTTCAAAATGTTTCACTATTTGGCCTGTGCTTAAACTCACTTTTTGTGCTGTGCTTCATGTTTGATGATCTGTGGCACTACTGAGACTGTCTGCACAGTAGGTTATTTCTATGAAATTAGGAGAAAGGTTTACTGTACTACTTTATTAAAATTGGCTATTTCTCCTCAGTGGCTGGAAAGAAAATCTTAGGGTCAAAAAAGAGCAGGAATATAGTCTGACAATTTAAAGGACTCAATTGTTATCAAAAACTTTTTTGCAACTATATTTAAATTTATAGGATGCTTTGCAGCAGGGAATAATAAGGAATAAACAGTTGTTCTTCCTGTGCTGTAGGCCTTTGGGGAAAAGTACTGTGGTGTAATGACCTACTATTCAGAACCATAAGTAGATTAAAGACGATAGGGTGAAAAAAAAGAAAGATTTCTCTTTTTGGTGTTTTGCAGCAGAGAAAAAATTATGTAAATATTTGCGTTCCATTGACAGATTTAGTCAGAAGCCCAAGGGACAAGCTTTCAGATGGCACAGCATTACAGAAGATAAAACCAGACAGATATTTTCTATGGAACATGAACTCATCTACACACAGTGAGAGAGCCAGCCTTATTTTGACTATATTCCAAAAATCTGGTTAGTGGAGATGCAGATGTGAAGCAGCTTATAGACATCTCTTAACTGACAGACGTAATGAGAAAGGACATTCCTACCGTTACCTTTCTGGCTTGAAGGATATTTCTGCAATTGTTGCTTAATACTATCTTCAGTACTGTCAGTATCTTGTACCTATAGAGGAGATATTTTGGTCCTATAGCAGAGGGAGTAGGCAGGAAGTGGATTATACGGCAGGGCATGAATCTTGTGTCTTTATGGAAGTGGGACCCACCTGAACTGCAGTTCAGAGACAGGCATTAATTATCCACCGCCTTTAGTAACCGAGAAATGGCGTCAGGTTTTCAGAAAAACCTCTCAGCCAACCATTTCAGGAAAGTCAAACAGGTGACAGTAAGGAGCCACAGAAGGTGGTGTGTGCCCACCTGTTAAATTTTGCCCTGGGAGGAGCTCTTACTGTCACATCATCCCTTGGAGCAGGCAGCACCTCTCAGCTTTCCATTGCCACCTCTGCCTGCAGGATAGTGCCTGATGGGCTGAGGGGCCCTGGGTGGTCACAGGACAAAGGCAGATAGATAAGGATGGGTCACAGCTGGAGAAAAACACCTCTTGACTTCCTCCATGACTGATGAGGAGCATTCACACCACCAGCTGTGTCTATCTGAGGCACTTCAAGAACTTACTCCTTTCTCAGCTGGGAGTAACCCAAACAAAATAAATGGTGATTAACCAAATGAAACCACATGGATGGGCTTAGCACTTTAGCAGATGTGCCGTGGGGGGAGTGGGGATCAGGGCCTCAGTCCCTTAAACCCAGCAGATATATCTTAAGGGTCATAGGACTTGAAGTCTGCTCTGGTCCTCCGTTGTGTCCTTGGGTGTTCAGTGTGGTTTTGCTGTATAAGTTGCTGTTTGTAAAATGAGAACTTTAACAAGCCTGCTATCTATTTATGCTGTAACTTCTCTGAGTCAAACACTGTCTATTGCTATATGAATATATAATGCTTTACATAATGGAGCTTAATCTAAGTTCCTTTAAGGTATTTCTGTTGAATAACAATGATTAATAAAATTGAGTAAATAGTATTCAGAAAAGATAAAATGTGCACAGTGATTTACTTTTTTCTTCATAGGAAATGAAGTGCAGAAATAATTGGATCCAAATAGCAGCACCTATTTAAAAGTGATGAGAGAAACTTTTTATATACTGCAATATTAAACTTTAAATTTTCTTATCAAAAGCTCTTAGTAGGGTTTGTATTTCAGCTGGATGAAGGAAACTGTTCTCGATGTAAATTATTCATGGTATTTTTCCTAGATGTGTAACAATGTTCTGAATGCCCATTCTGTAAATGAATGCTCACCACAGAGATGTAGATAGGGTTACTTGTAAGTATGTGCAACACAACCCTCATACCTATCTTCTCACAATCTGTCTTCTCACAGAGAGAAGGATGGATGGTGATTTAATAAGATAATGTACAGGTGACATGGTAGGACAAGATGTGTAAGTCAGCCCCTATAGATGTGTTTATATGGCTTTATAGTCCCTGTGGGGTAGGATTCACCTGTGGTCCCTCAGTGCCCATTGGCACCCCTGTGGAATGATTCCACTTTTTTCAGGCAACTCACTCCTTGTAAGGTGCTGTCCTCAATCAACTGAGACAACAAGTCTACTAATTAAAGTAGATGAGAGGCAATTTTTCAAAGCTGGCATTAGAAGAGTTATTCTGCCTCCATGTAGCATAGACACAGGAGATAACTTTACATTAAATAGTTCAGGTACTTCTGTGATAACACAAAGTTTGAAATTTACTGATTCAGCTTGTTGGGTGCCCTTGCTGTTTATGTGCAGCTGTTACAGCAGCTATCCCATTACCTGTCTTTAATTAGGCTGCTTTAAAACTAACATGTGCCTACATAAACTGTGGTCACACAGCTTTTTGTGGCATGGTCATAGCCTCCATGCTGTGGACAAGACTAGCTTTTCAACAGCAAGCACTGTTGTATTTTTTTACTTAGGTTGGAACCTGAAGTATCTGATCTTTTTTTGTAATTTGCTGCGATATAATAAAACCCATATAATGATGATAGGAGTTTTCTTCGCTTGCATTCTCTTTCCCTTATATATTAATTTTTACCTTTATGTTCCCTTGCACAGTTAGTGAAAAAGGCAGGTACGGGAACAACTTCAGCAGTTCATTTTCAGGCTTGGCGATGTTACGGTTGAACACAGCCTGTAAAAATGGCAGAAGGTGTGCTGAACCATTCAGAGACACCTGCTGTCCTGACTGCTAAAAACAGCTCTGAAGAGCCAAAGACTATTACTGTTCTTGAGTAGGAAAAATGCTTCTGATTTGGCCTCCTGCCGCCCGGCCACATCTGTTCTCTTCAAAACACTGGAAGCAAGAGGAAAGTTGACGTGATACGGGAAGTACTGGAGTTCAGAGGATGTGACGGCAGTGTGTCAGTGAGATGACATCTTCACCTTCCTCTTGTTCTTTAGATTACAAAATTTGTAGGTGCAGGGACTGTTTCTAATGATGTGTTTTTATGGTGTTTAGGAAAATGGAGTCTTGTGCAAGGCTGAATTTAGTTCATCATGAAAATTAGAAATGGCAACTATTTGGGATCTTTTTTGGGCAGCTGAATTTTGGTACTGGATCTAATATATGAAGCTTGAATAATGGAGGCTAGAGAAAAGGACTGTGAGAAGAGAGGGGAAAACATAAGGAGCTTCATTAGAAGGAATGACAAAGATCATTGGAGCAGCAAAGTAAATCATCCCTTGCTCAGATGAGCTGGGGAGGGCCAGAGGCAACTCTGAATTTGGGTTTGACTCTGAAAGATGTTGAAATCTATTCCACTCTCATTGCTTTCATCTCAGATATTCAGTAAGATCAAAATTGGACAGGATTAGGGTTATAAAGTACATTGCAAGGTTAATCTCCTCTAAGTCTTGAAGCTTTTATATTTGTGCTTCATGGAGCTGCAAAGCCCATGAAAGGAGGGCTGATTTTCAGCTGACATGAATCAACTGAACTGCTAATTTGCATCAGCTTGCCCTAGTGATCTGGTCTGACTCTTACACATTTTGCTTGGAAATGAGGTATGTCCGTTCAGAAGGATTTTTAACAGACATAACTAGAGTTTCCAATTTGTTTATTTTTAAAATGTTAATTTTAGTTCAGAATTTCTTAAGCATTGTTAACATCTCAGCTGTAAAGATAATGAAAACGACAGTATCTTTAAACAGCAGATTAGATAGCTGAGAATGGTGCCTTGTTTTTCAGAGCAGAGATTTTTTTACACAAACTGTAAAACTATGAACGTTAAGAACATTCACAAAAAAGAGAGCCCTTATGTCTGTTTGTGAACTGGGCATAACAATTGGTGTCTGGTGAGCAGACAAAGGTGAAGTGGGAGCCAGATGGTACACGTGCAACCAGTTTCATATCAGCCCAGAAGAATCCTGTGTTAACAAAGAGAGTTACAGTGGCTTCTGAGTGTGCTGTGGGCAGTTACTCACTTACAGAACATAGATGGTGATATTCCAGGGTACTGACCTTTGCTGGAAGGAAGGAGCTCCATGAAGAAAGAGATGGCTTTGAAAGACTGCTCACCTGAGAGGGCTGGATTTTTCCATTTTAGCCAGGTGTGGCCAGCTGCAGGCATCACATGGTTCTTGAAACTGTATCTGTAATGGTGTGCTCTATTCTATTCTATTCTATTCTATTCTATTCTATTCTATTCTATTCTATTCACACTCTTTCTGTGTTCCTGGATGCATCATTAGCACATTTTGATTGAGAATACAGCAAAGAATGCTGTGAGTGCATTAGCATTACACGTACATGGAAGCAGTACCACAGCCTCATACTAGCGGTGTCTGAGCTGGATATGATTATCCATAGTCCTTCACTTTGGGTATCCATTTAGATCTTCACAGATATCCATGCAGAACGCAAGGTGAATTGGAACCATAACACTTAACAGTTGTTTATGCAAATGACTGCCCCAAGTATGCTAAAGTGGAGAATTGTGACCCTCTTATTTCTTATGATCCTGCATGGTCACATAACCTATTTCTGTCTGTGATCTTCTGGGAGTGCTCACAATGGCAGCATAGATAAAATGATGATGTATGGAAGGACCCTGCTTGAGGAGTTTCCTTTTGGGATAGCCAGTGCAGCAAAGACAGGACTGAGATGATGAAATGAAATCCCAAATTCCACCTAGGTGTCAGGCAATGATTTATCCCTTACCGCACGCTGCAATTGCAAGCATGCTGCCTTATGCTACTTTTAGTTCTGTAGATCATTCCACATAGCCTTAAGAAAGGCTGATTAACAAAACTAATAAGAACATGGGGGGATTGGATGATCTGCTTCCCAGGAAATTTTGTCATTTTGGGGAAAAAAGTCTATTCTGAGATGTGAGGAAAAATTTAATACAACTAAATCTTCCAAATTCAGTTCAAAATAAAACAGTTGTAAAAGGTAAGTTTCAGGCCTTTATGACTGTATTCTTTTAAAAACACTTAAATGTTTCATTCTGATTTTAAGCTTTAAAACTATTTGTTATGCATTATGGAATCTCAAAAAGTTAAAAAGAAGTCAGATGAAAAGGGAAGCTCAGTTGCTCTCAAAGCATATTATATCTTCACTTTGTTTCAACAAAATGTTCTTTTTTTTTGCTGCTGCTGAAACACTATATTTGAAGGAAAAATACTTGGCTGAAAAATATCCACATGGCTCCAAAAAATCATGTGTATTTTCAGTTTTTTCTTAGAATGGCTAAAGTTATGCAGTTCTTCTGTGCTATTAATAATTGTACTAATAACTGTGCTTGTGATGGAGTGTTTGCAGACGGGAACACAAAGAGCCTTGGATCTGAATGCCTGTAAATAAGAGGAAATGAAGCTGGGTGAGGCTGAGGTCCAACTCTAGCTGTGATCCTCAAGGCAGGAGGAGGTTCCACTCACTCTGCTCTTCTGGCGCCTGCTGAACTTCACAGACCATTTGGTTTAGTATGACTTGTGAGCTACACCACCATTTCCAGCCCACTGCCATTTGCAAAACAGAGCATCAGGTATTTGCTTTCATCTGCATATGCACCTGAGTTTCAATGTAACCTCCTTTAATTAGGTCAGTACTGTAAAATTCCTATTCAGGGCTTCATTCAGGATGTAGGGATCATAAAAAATAATTTTGTCCTCCTGCTCCTTCTGTGATATTTGTTTCAAACACTATAGCATTTTGGCTTTTGGCGAGCAGCCTTTACTAGTTTACCATTCAAGCTGCTCTCTCCACACAGCTTCATTATCTGGGAAGACAACTTTGGTCCTGTGATGAACAACTCATAAATTCTCAAGAACAAAGATCTTAATTTACTTTCAATCTTAATTTCCTAAAATGTAGAATCAGGATGACATCTGTAATCATTATGCCACAGAACATTTCTCCTTTGGCCTGTGACTGTAAACACTCACTAAGGGTAACATGAAAATAGATATACTAATTAAAAATAGTTTATACCTCTCCAATGCATGTTATCTATGAAACTCTAAGGAAAAATCAACCATATTTTCCTCTGGATATGGTTCACTTTCTCCCTTCCCTGATAAAGCAGAAAAAGAAACCTTCTGTATTACAGAAGAGTATGTAAAAGGGAGGTATCCACATCATCTAACTTTAGTTCTGAAGGCCCCCCCCCCGGCTGGGTAGAGAAGTCTTCGTCTGTGAAGCTGGAGAAGGCAATTGCATTGAAGTAGTCTTGCCATCTCTGCTACACAAAAGATACCTGTTGTTGATGAGCTCCTGAACCACGGCAGTTCACAGTATTACTTTGAATAATGTTTTGTTATGCCGTGATCAAAAAAACCCCACCTTGTAGCCTGAATCGTGTCCTAGACAAAGTGGTATCAGGCCTGGGTTTCAGTTTTCTTCTTAACGTTCTAGCCTTTGACTTCTTTAGGTGTTTTACTCAAAGCAGCACGACTTTCTGAAATAAATCGCTAGGTCTCAGTAATATCAGTGCAAATAATGTCAAACAAAAGTTTTAAAACCAGTGAACTATAATGAGCAGTAGTCATCAATGGAGAGTCAGTCAAGCAGGAGTGCTTTTCATAGGGGCCAACACCTCAACATTACTACTAATGATCTCCAAATACCTATGAAATTTTGCAGATAAAAATTATGAATCACTTAGCCGTTTTCAGGCAGTTGTAACTATTCTGGTGAAAAGTCATGTACAGTACACTAAACCACTTCCTTAAGCTGTGTCAATTCAAACAATGTGTTTTAATAATGAGACATTAAATTAAGTTTCTTTGGAACAATGCAATGAAGCTGCAGGTAGAATATAGGAGATTGCATCCAAGGATCAACTGCTTGAAAATAAACTCAGAGAAATTAAAATTAGAAAACAACACTATGTTTTGTAGAGTGAGACTGATCAACCACTGGAATGAGTTATCAAAGCAAGTAGAAGTTTCTACGTCTCATATGTGAACACCTTTGTAGAATACACACTTCAGACAACCAGAAGTCTTCAGTGATATGTGCAAGATATATTGGATTACCTAGTGATTTGCTTTCCATAAAGATGTTTATGCCTAATTTAAGAATGACTTGAGTATTCACTTTACTGAGGTTCTTTATGGGAGCCATCTAAGTTTAATGGATCGTTAAAGCTACTAAGAACAACACAGTACAAATTACCCTCAAGCTGTTGGGTTTCTCAAGAACTAGGAGAAGGATTCAGATCCAGATTTAGGTACATAAATGTAGGTACCTACATATCTAAGCTCTCCTTACAATCACCAGAGAACTAACATTGCCAAACACAACTGTTAAAGCCAAGTGATCCCAGAGACGGATTCTGCTCCTCTTGAAGCTGATACTTACCTTTGGTCAGGTGAATTGTGTCTTATATGACATTAACCTTCCAAAGAGCACTGTATCTAAACCAGACACTGATTTACAGAGCAGTGTATTAACTTCCCTACAAACAGCAGCCGGCACAGTACCTAACCTAGAGATGACTGTACCTGTGAGTGAATTGGGCAGTTGAACTCACAAGCTGTGATATGCATTTTGCCCAGTGTCAGGTCAATACCTTCCTCTCCGTTCTTTTCACTGCACTGTTGCACTCTCTGCTGAAGGCAGATACAAGAACCTGCAAATACCCAGCAAGGGGAAGAGTAAAACCATTTACAGTTCAAGACAAGATTCATCTGCTGTTGTGGAAGCAAGCCCATCTACCACTCTTGTCTTTATCCTGTAAGGACATCCCTGGATTTTGGAAATGCAATTCAATTCCATCTTTGTAATTAGCTGTTTTCTTCACAGAAAATTATTTCAGTTCTGTTGAGGCTGCATGTATTTTTACTAGTCCCTTAATGTATCTTCTAGGTACTAATTAGTCGTCAATTAATGATAGTTGTAATGTTTCTATGGTAATATTGCATCAAAAATTAGTACATGTAAAGTATCCAAGAGGAAAGTAACTAATATACAACCTATTGATCAGATAAACAGCTAAATAAGTTTCAGGAAAGGGTGTAAAGAAGGATGGGTATGTCCAACCACTAGGTAGAAAGAAAGGTAGATTGCTAACACTGTAAGTGCAGAAGGTGAAATGGGGTGAGGAGTAATTTAGGGAGTTGTTTTTGTCATGTTGATTGCACATAGACACATTCCTTTGAATGTTGACGTAGGCACAGATTTACTCCTGGTCTGCTATGGCACTATTGAAGGTACCACCACAAGGTGGGGGAGTTACTGTGTCTTTCCTGATGGCATTCACAGAGCTGAAAATGAGGAGAATTCATTGTGGTCATTTAGCTTAATCTGCTGGATATCACAGGCCATGAACGTTCATTTTTGACCAGTGGAAGGTAACGTGTTAGACTTAAATGGATTAGTCTTTGCATTTATGGTATTTCTTAGCTGGTTCTAAGACAGTCACAATCCCTTAATTACGGCTATCTGCAGTTGACTTTAGGCATTTTTTCCCCCTTTTTCCTGCAGAGAGGTTAATTGTTCCATTTTAGCCTAGCTTTTTCATCTTTTTCTCATTCTTGCTGTATCTACTCTGACTGATCTAAAGCAAATCAATGTACTTTCCTGAAAGAGTCTGGCTTCTTGTTTAACTACCGTGATGGTTTCAAAAGTGTCATTCATTATTATCACCTTCCCAGCAATTCAGCGTGCAAAGACTGGACCAGAAAGCAAACACAATGCCCAGGCAGTTAAAGGGCAGATTTTTTTTGCATTTAAGAGTTCAAATTCAATTTAGTCAAGTGCTACTTCCACAGGCTATTCATTATCCCAGAAACGCCAGATACCTAACAGGTACTTGAGAAAACTCTGTATCATATCATGCATATTTGACAAACTTTAGACAAACTACTATACTGGAAAATCATTATGAAGTTGTCATATTTTTCTTAGCTGTTTGGGTACTAATCTCTTTTAAACAGGAAATGTCACAACTGGGTACAACACCTGATACAGTGATACATCAGTTTTGGTGCGAACATCATGTAGTCTGGCAAAATTAAAAAAAAAAAGAAAGAAATCACCACTGTTTATGGGTTTCAAAAATTCAAAATTCCAGAACTTTGAGTTTCTGAAAAGCTCTTGTGGTATGAGTTTTGGATGGTGATATGAAAAATAGGATGTTGCTGGATATAGATTTATGACTTGCAGAAGGAAATGAGACCTCAGAATTTGTTCATGAACTGTGATGGATAACAAAGCTCTTGCCAATACTCTGCTTAATATTTCCTTATAGTGCTTAACTAACCTGCAGATATTTCATCTGCCATATCACCTCTTCATCAGATTGTTCTCTGTGTAGACATACATTTCTTCCTATGCTAAGTAGAATGTATCTCAATTCCTCAGATGTGGCATTTTGTTCTCCTCGGCTTGATGACAGTTTAATTTTCAGTGCAAACAACACAAGGAACCTTTTGACCTATACAGGATGTTACAGCTCTGGGGGTCATTTTCCTGATGCAGCACTGGTGACGTGTGTTGTGCATCTACGCCCGTCTGCACACCCACGTGATGTATTGAGACAGCCCAGAGTTTCAGTATGACGGCTGAGACCACCCTAGGGTGAATATCACTAGATGTTCTTCTGGTAGACCATCCTTGCACTTCTGCCAGAAGGCACTGAGAAATCCTAGCTTTGGTTGAAAATTTGCATGCATGTTCAAGACGTACAGTTTCAGAAAAGGCTACAAAATAGAGACATGTTCGCACATTCCATTTTTTTGAAGAGCTGTCAGAAGATGAGTGCTTGAAATACCACAGATGGAAAGTATTTGTTATGCTTTTATTGTTTGAGATTTAAAAACAGGAGCCCGAGAGACTTTTGATAGAAATTATTAGAACCAATTTCCTCAGGAGGGTATTTCTGTGATAACATAAGCAGTACAGTTTCTAAGGGTGAAGGCTGTTGAAGGGCAGCCAATCCTTCTGTTTATGTATCTGTACCAACCACATCAGATGCTGATTTTTATGTCTCCACTGTGCATGGTTTTGGTTTTAATCGACAATTGTTCAAATTCAGGTTTTTAAGATATATTTGTTTGATGTTGTGTTTCCTCCAAGGAAGCAGGATACATTTCTGTGCCATGATCTTGGAAGATATTCATTGTAAATGCCCAACATAGAAAAACAGTGCCTTGGAAAGTGATTCATGATTCAAAAAGATTGGCAATGTTAATGGATTTTCAGGAGGTGGGCCGTGAGCACAGCAATGTGGCAGGGGTCACCTTGATCTCATCTCTGTCTCTTATCAGTATGTTATCAACCAGGGCAGTAATGAGGGGAATTGCACTGCTCCTCTATAATATACAGTAAAAATTAATCAAGGAGAACTACCACTCGTGATACGTAGCAAGCACTCTGAGGAATGCAAACTCGTTTCCTCTGGGGTGACGAAAGAGTAGGATGGCTATTCCTCATTGCCTGTGTTCCTTGTCATATTTATTAACTTGCAATTCAGTCCCCAGAGGCCCTAGTCAAATAGGAGCCTTATGGTTAAGGATAACAAACATATGCATTTAGGTATAAATATCTCCTGCCTTGCAGTGTTTAGAAACCAAACATGTTAGGCAGGAAAAAGATACAAAAAGTTAGAGCATTTTTTCATGGAATGAGACCTAACCTTTGGCCTGCTTATAAGGTAGAAGAAGTTACTCAGGACTAATCCCCCAGAAAATTTCAAGTGTTTTAACAATCAGATGAGTATGAAGGAGGAGAAAGTAATTTTAGGAAAAAGAATACTACTGCCAGAGCAACAAAATGACATGTAAATAGTAAAGAAGGTGAGACTGGAATTTAGCAAGAGAATGGACTAATGGGAATTATGGACTAAAGGAATAATGACCTGGAAGAAAATTTCTAAGATCTAGTAGAGCAGAGGCAATGGACTTGTAACAAGGTGTTTATCTTTTATATTAATATGACATGGATGCCTTTGATTGGGAAGAATAGGACTCAGACACCTAGTCCTAAGTCGTTAAACTCCTACAGATAACTGGAGTAAGTGTGTATTTTGACCCTTTCTCTCTCACTTTCCTTCAGATCTACTGTCTTAAGAGTTGAACAGGGCAGCCAAGCTGGAGCATTTCAAGAAGGGGGAAAAAACCACCTTGCATATATAAAAGTGCATGTTTTCAAACGGTTATTCCTTATTGAGCACCCATGTCACAGAAATGGGAAGTCCTGTCCAATTTCTTCCCCCTCTTTCCCCTACATTTCTCTCTCAATCTTTTAAAACTTCCAAATCACAGGTTGTGTGATTGACTCAATTCATGTCAGGCTGTTAGGGTAATCAGCTTCAACTGTCTGGACAAGAAAACTCTTTGGAACTGAAGTGGCAGGAGCACCAGGATGGCAACAAATCTTAGGGTGACCAAGGACAGTATTAAGAGTTGTTTTTAAAAGAAGGTGACCTGAGCTGTGCAGTTTAATGTTGGAAAGAGTCAGTGGAATATTCCAGATTAATTTCTGTTCATAATTCCAGGATGTTCTCTTTTTAGCACTTTTGCTGAAAACACCACACCCCACCCCCCCACCCCCGCCCCCCGCCAAACTTTGCTAAGGTCTAATGCAGTAAAAGCACCAGCCAGCAAAAGCAGAACTGTTTTTCTTAGGAAAAAATTCTGCTAGCTCAATGCTAATAGTTAATATGGTTGGATTTTAGGAATTGTTTCCATCTAATTACATTGCTTTTACATCTGCACATACCATATGTATAAAGACTCCAGCAATTCACTTTGAAGAGGTGGTTCTAAAATCCATATTGCCTGTCTTGGTGAGCAAGCAAGCAATTTGAAAAAAGCAGTAGGTGAAATCTTGCCTCACAACTTTTAAACAGCTTGAATGCATACAAAAAATGGGAGCAGGTCAGCAGGGAATTAAACATGTTGAGATACAACTTAACACCTTATGTTGCTTAGGTTCCCCCTGCACAAATGCCAGACTCCAAGGCAGGATTGCTACTCACCTGATAAATGCTGCAGACTCACCAGAGGAAAAATTGTTTTAAAAGGAGGAGATAGATAGAAAACTCACTTCAGTAGAAAATTCCAGCCTTTTAAGTGAACTAGGAAAAAATGCTTAAACACTGAGAACAGACAAAGCCTGTATTCTATCTATACATTTATGTATGTTGAAAAAAACTTACCAGCTCCTTGTTCAAACAGAAACCAGTAAAATCTGTGAGAAATGGGGGAGCAGGCAAAGCACTTTGTTCCTATCTCCTGTCATCTCCAGCTACATCAATAATAGTCAGCAAAACTAGGGGTGAATCTGACTTTTCTAGTCTCCAGAACAAGGTGGCTACATCCAAACTGTCTTTGGGGTGTAGTCCATGTCTTCTCTTTCAAGTGAGCACAAGGTCTGAAATCCATCCATGGGCAAAGCATACTGGTAACCAGGTGTTAGTTTACTCATACCGGTTAGTTGTCGATGTTCAGCACAGTGAATGACTGCAAATGTCTCCCTTTATCTTGGTCATTTTTACCAAAGCTGGGTAGCTCAACAGAGTGACACATGTTGTGTACCTCATCCATTAGGCCACTCCTTTGAAAGCCATGCTCTCACCAAACATAGCCCCTGATAGGTGTAGACACTCGGTGATATCACAGTTCATTTCCTTTGTGTTTTCTGTTGCAAGGATGGAAAAACACAAAATGAAAAACAATGTTATTTTGGGATCACAGACACAAAAAAACTACCCTTCTGATCTTTGATTTCTTATAGTTATTAAAACTATGTAGGAAAAGCTAATTGTTTAGCTTAGGCTAAAGCAAAAAATGCTAAAAATGATCAAACAGTAACATGGTTGGAAATGTTAGTCACAAGTGTTAAATATAGACACATTTCTAAATCCATATCCAGATTCTTCCGTGGCCTAATTTTAAAAAATGTAGAGCATTTCATAATTTGACCTTGCGGTGGGTTTACCCTGGCCATCAGCTAAGCACCCACACAACCACGTACTCACTCCCCCTCGCAGCAGGATGGGGGCTAGGATTAGAACAACAAAAGAAAAAAACTTGTGTATGGAGGTAAAGGCAGTTGAAAAGTGAAGGCAACATGGGGGGAAAAATGATGCAAAGGTAATCACTCACCACTTCCCACAAACAGACTGATGCCCAGACAGCCGTTGAGTAATAGCTCCCTTGGAAAGACAAAAATAACATTTTTTATTCCTGAGCATGATTTCATGGAACATCTCTTTGGCTGGTCTGGATCAGTTGCCCCAGCTCTGTCCCTACCCAAACTCTTGCCTACCTCCACCTACTTTCTGAGGGGACAGTGGGAATAAGAAAAGGCGTTGACACTGTCAGGCAAGGTTCACCTATAGCTAAGAAATGTGTGTGTTATCAACACTCTTTTAGTCACAGATCCAGATGGGCTGCTAGAAAGAAAGTGAGCTCCATCCCAACCAGACTCAGTACACACCCTTATAATTCTTCCACATAAAACCAGTTATAAAGTTAATGAGCCTCATTCCCCCTGTCTCTCACTTGCCTTGTTTTATGCTAATGTATGCTAAATGGCTTCTATAAAGTTAGCTTCAATTTGTAGAGATGCAAATGAGAAGACATTGAATTGGAGGCAGTCTGTCCAAAAGCATTGTTATTTTTGGTTGTAGGCTTCTGGAGTGAACCAGCCTAAAAACACCCAGAGAAGCTGGTGACAGAACATACGATGGCACTGGTACCTTACCTATAGTCTTGGCGCTCTTCCGTAAAGAATGTGCACTCCTGTAGAAGACCAGTTGTCCTGGTATCTGGGAAACTGAGCTGGTTATTGGGCAGTCACCTATGCCAGACTCCCTGAAAGGATGCCTCTAGCCATCCCTTGAGCTGTTCTGGCCAGGGAAGGTCTGACCTGCCCATGGTGTGCATGGGTCAGAAACCACTGAATTTGCACTGGATGAAACAGCATTACATCAGGCAGTTAGGGTTTTGCAGCCTCTTGCATGACATGGATGTTTTCCCATGTCCAGGTTAAGCCCTGGGTTCTCTGAATGGAGGGTTCTTCAGCGTGGTGTTGCTACGCCTTTGAATTAGCGAGGGTAGGATGCATTATGCAAGGCAGCCACAGCTCTGCTTGTTGTGTAACAACTCAGTGAAGGTATTTTAGGAAATATAATTTCTCTTTAATCTAGGTGGAGTGCTCCAAATTGAATATATGAAATGATACTTTAATTGCTGAAATACCTCTGGCCTCACCTGATTACCTTTTACCTTCTGCAAATAATGTGAGATGCTTTGAGGCTCAAGTCTGTTCCTCTTACATAACCTCTAAACACCATTAATTGATGGGCTGTGTTATAATTGCTCCTGAATTAAAATACGTTCTAAAATATTTTTTAGTTCCAATATCACCTGTTCTAATATGGTTACACACCAACAGCAGTAAGTGTAGCAATGTAATTATTTTCTAATGGGCTTTTACAGTAATGGAATCGAATGACTTTAAGCATATGCTTAATTTCATTGTCTTTTCTGTCTAATTTTACATGAGGATTCTATTTGTTAAACAAAAGCTGGCCGTGTTGTTAGCACTGAATATGTGCAGATGGCAGTTTCAATTTTCCTCGCCCTTCTTTATTCATCTATTTGATGTAATAAACCTTTCCTCTGCATTATGGGCCTGGAATACAGTTTTAGAAATATATATGAAATCTAATAACACCACCGTATTTTCAACTTCCATTGAAAAATTTCATGCTTTTTCTTTATAGCAATATTAAGCCTGAATAGACAGCACAGTAACTATGAATCTGAAGAACACACTGGCAGAAAGATTTGTAAATTGTAAGAAATTCAAAGAATAAAAAAGTTAATATATGATCTTGCTACTGGCTGCTACCAAAAGGCTTAAAGACCACAGGGGAAATGGGAATTTTACTTGGTTTTATTTGTATACAGCCCATGTGTGTAAAAAAAGAGGAAGAGAATAAAAACTGTAAATATGTGAAGGCTGCAAATTTAAAAGAGGAAGAAGCTATTTAATAACTATTTCTTTGTGTGGTGAGTGCATGCCAGAATTTGTTTTCCTTTGCATATCTCCTGCTGTGGTGAACAGTTAGGTGCCAGTCAACGTGAAGATTCAGTGTGGAAATTAGCTTAAAATGCATTTTGAGGAGATTTCAGAATAATATGATTTGGCTCTCAGGTAGGGACTGTCTGCATCTGCATCAGCAGTACTTAGTGTAAGGCACACCAGTACCTGTAATTGGATAAATTCTCTTCCCAGAGAGGGTGATGAGGCACTGGCACAGGTTGCCCAGAGAAGCTGTGGGTGCCCCATCCCTGGAAGTGTTCAAGGCCAGGCTGGATGAGGCTTGGAGCAACCTGGTCTAGTGGAGGGTGTCCCTGCCCACGGCAGGGAGGTTGGAACTAGGTGATCTTTAAGGTCCCTTGCAACCCTAAGCCTTCCATGATTCTATGATTCTATCATAAATGCTATACAGTCATCTCCACTTCACATGCCTGTTAAGGCTGGATGAGTCCAGAGTGTGGGGCAGGAAAAAAATGAAGAAAGTATTAAAAAGGTCTAGGTTGTGTGCTATAGAAGGTCAGTTCTTTGCTTTCCCTTTCTCTCATTTTTACAGTTGTGGTTTTATTCCTCCCAACAGTCTAGGGAAAAAAATCACAGCACTAACGATAACCTAGAAAAAAAACAAAGCAAAAGATCAAAACCAACTTAATTTCAGAAACAAAACTTAAGTAGTAGATATAATACAGAATAATTCAATTTTGTCTCATGATACATCATTAAATTAATATTCAGAAGCTATAGATTAAAAAACAAGACAAGGCAAAACACTTCTGGAGAACATATCTCTGTTGGGAATTCTTCAGCAATTGTCATTATTTTATATACTTATTACCAAATATTTTATTGTAACATCATGACAAGGAGAAACTAAGTATTAACACTGTTGGCACCTTCTCGAAGATGTTTAGACTTACGAAGATGCTCCCATCTAATCACATCTTCCCAAATCCAATTGTTCTAAAATTACACTTCAGGCTACAACTTGCTTATTTATTTTCATAGCTCAGTAAAGTCTAAAATATGAACTTATAAGAGTGAAGTGTTTGCTTTTTAAAGTAGAAGCCAAAAATCTTCAAAACTGAATACAGATTGTGAACAATTGCTCACTATCATTAGATCAATTAAACACTTCCACTATTTGAAGGGAGAGGTAGATGGATGTACCTAGGAAGCAGAACTTTGGTAAGAAGAATGGTGATGGGGTGATTAACTTTAAAGGAAAGAGAAATTGTTCTTTTAAAGTGCAGAATACAGAGAGCTGATCAGCGAATTATAATTGTGCATAACCTTAAAACAAATGTTTTGAATTCATCTGTGTTAGCATGGGACAGAGCTGTGGGCTTTTGTTCCTAGGATCATATTTTAAAGGATTTTGTAGTTCTCCCAGAAGGATCAGGAAAGAGACGTCAGAGACTTCATGACTGTCTTGTGAGAAACTACCCTTTCCCTTTTCTTTATTTTTGTTTATCAATTCTCTGGCCAATCTCATTCTGGTGCAAGGTGGTCTTTCTGTTTCACCTATGCATCTTCAAAAAGAGGACTTGGTGCATCTTGTAGGTATGAATGCAGGACCTACTGGTCCTATAATAGGTTGCATTGTAGTGCAGGAGTTCTATGGATGGGCTGGCCATCCCATTTTTCTACCCACATAGCCTCTACCTGTTCAATACAGATGGTTTGTAGGTAGTTGACTTCTGTTGGTTAATCATTGGTGGAGGGCTGATTAAAAGCTTAGAAGGGATTGTTCTGAGAAATATTGTTCCAGGACAGGATCTTGTTAATTCAATATTTATTTAGAGAATGATTCCTCTCTTGACATTATGTTATGATGGTATGTGGTAACTAAGTATGTAGGATTATCAGGGAGATCTTCTGGAATTGAGGTAAGTTCTTACATAATTTTGGGGTGCTTCTTTCAATTTTATGATGCATTTCATTACAGTGAAGGGTAATGTTGAGGCTTGAGATGGTTGTCATATGTATTCTCTGATAACTCAAGGTATCCTGCATAATCTCTCTCCCCTGCTGCTTCTTCCCTTGAAGTTAAGGACCTTGTGCGGTCAGGAGTAGGGCCGAAATAGCAGCATCTAGGAGGTGCTAGTGGTCCTGGTAGGACACTGACTGGTGAATGGGCACAACTGAGGTTCAGGACTCAACTTCCAGTAATGGTTTAATCCAGTGATTTTTTAATACAAAGAAATGTCACCAAGGAAGATTGGACTGCTGGGACTCTGCAGCTAAGACTTCCTTAATTTACAGGCTAGGATCAGACTACCTCCAGCTTGGTCTTTCTCTGGGTCCCATGGTGCTTATTCTCCTGTCTCAGCATCAAATACATTGCAAAATATATTTATTATAGCATAACCTTCTCAGTCTATCCTTCAGAACTGAGTATGTAATTCTCCATAAGGACAAGGCCTTCCATTTTTTGTGTAAGTGCACTAAAAAGTAGGCAATTTTGTGAAAGAACTACAGGATGCTGGCACAAGTTGGCAGTTTACTTATATTTCTATTGATATTTAACACCTGGGACTTCTTTGGGGAATTCAGACAGAGTTGTGCTACCTGGTGGTCTAGCTTGAATGTTTTTGAATCTCTAGGGAAAAGTTGGTGCCACCATAAAGACAAACACACCCAGAGCATAGCTGTTACATGCTCAGAGAAGTTTCAACCTGAGCACAGTGACATTCACAGCTTTGGGGTGTTTCCAACTAGTTTAAGCAACTCTGAAAAACAGATGGGACTGAATGTCATGGGGGTCTAGTGACTTCTGTTGCAGAACATAAAAATGCTGCTGAGAAGCAGAAATACTTAAAAGAGATTTTATCCAGTTATTATATGCTACAGCTGTTGTTAGTTCCGATGAAAAGGAATAGACAGTGATGAAAACTGATAATAGCTTAAGTATTTCCAATTGCATTTAATTTTTAAATAGCCAAATAATGTTTGGAATGGTTAGCTAGTATTTCATAGGTATAATTTTCGAATTGATGCTTTTCTGCTCTAGAAAGCCCATGATTTCTACCCTCAATTTAACACAGCCTAAATGAACAAATTCATTATTATAGCAGTTTTGAAGGAATTAAAAAAAATCCAACCCAAAACCAACAAAAAACACCATCTCTATTGAATTACAGATATATTACTTCCCGGCTTTGGATGAGGACTACAAATATGGATTTCATGTCAGCTGTAGAGATATTGTCAGCACTATGTTTTGAACTTGTTTGCTTGCTCATCACATTTTAATTAATGAGGGCATGAGCTGAAACAGGTGTTGGTAACAGAATAGACAGCAGCTGGCAAACAATTTTTAGATCTACAATTAACTCATTTATACTATTGTTCCAGAACACAGGGTTCTTATAATTTTACAGAGGAGGTTATTATCAGACTGAGCTGGAGAGGCATATTCATTTTTCTGTTTCTGGTGTGTTGGTGCCTATTTTTTTTTTTAATGACATTTTCTCAGGCTTGCTTCTCATGGTAAAGCTGATTGAAAAGTTTAGGCTACTTTTTTTCCAGCAGTAGGCAATTTATATTACTAAAACAATCTAATCAAGGAACTAAATGGTCTCTGAATAGAGAACACTAAATTCACTTCATTATCACCTCTGTTTCCAGAGAGAAAGTGGCATAAATTGCTCTGGAACTAGAGCTCAGCAAAACCCTTCTCCAAATCTGTATCTGTACAAATTGACACAGAATGAAAGTTGTAAAGTTCAGCAAAACCTAAAGTACATTAAGAATCTAGTCAAAGTTTAAACTTTCTCATTCAGGTGTCCCTGGCTCTTTAAAGAGCATAACTGACTTTACATGCCCTTGTTACTTTTCCCTAGACTTTTCAGATATAGTTTTCTTATTGTAAAAAGTGATCTCTTAAAATGTTAACTTTTGGCATTACCTGGAGTGTTTGACATTCCTTGGTGGCTTAAAGCTGGATGTCTAAAATTAACTAGCAAAAATCCCATTGATCCATGAAACCATGATGGGTACTAACATGGTGCTATTTGCCATCTCTTCATGTTTTTGTGTCACAGCAAAATCCATGGAATAATTGAAGAGGGAGACAACAGTCTGAGGGAGAGAAAAGTTCAAGTTATTCTTATCAAGTAATTCCTCAGGTTATTAATTGATAATTTTAATGAAATATTTCATGTTATAGAGATAAAATGACTCAGTTTTAGAAGTGTTGTAGAAGAAATAGTGAATATCAGTCTGGTGACAAGACAAGAACAGGAAGAAGGGTGACAGACGAGAATGTTTGTTAGGTCTGCAAAATATAATCTCTAAGGCTTAAGGAGTTGAGGAAAATGCCAGGAAAAACTTCTTTAACATCTTTGGACCCCTCTTGTTTAGAACTCATTGAAAAATATAAAAATCTCCTCTACAGCTGCCAAGGGACACAAATAGGTTGGGTTTAAAAAAAAAAAAAGACTATAGCTCTGTGTGGGTCTCTGTAATGAGCAATATTGCCTTTATTCAGCTTTAATAAGTGAAATAATGAGACTCTTTCTATGGGACCTAAACTGCCTTGATTATCACATCATCCTCTATACATATCTGGGAAGTACTAACATGGAAACTTACTGATTTTTATGGTCAGGGACTGAGGTACCACACCAAGAGCAGGATCAAGCCAGTTTACATTAGCACATAAAATGGGATTGAGGCAGAAGCTGAACACTGGGCAGTTATGTAAAATGTGGGCCCCAGCAGAAGCAGAGGACAAGCCCTGTTCACTGCAGGAGGGAACTCTGCTGTGTACAACCTCAGTAAAAGGAGGTAACTCTGTACAGAGAGGGGCAGGAGTTGAGATATAGACTGCCCGTAGTATCCTTTCTGAAGAGCTGCACGCGTCTTCAGGATATCCTCCTGGCAGCATTTAGCTCTTCATTGGCTATAAAAGGAAAGACAATGCCTAATTCAGGTGATTTTGGTTTCCCCAGTGAAACCAAACAGCTGCAGCATAGTAACTGCCTGGCATGGACCAGCAAACCTCTGTGCAGCGTACTTCTCTACTGGCTTTCACTGGGATGGAGTTAACTTTCTTTCGTAGCAGCCTGTATGGTGCTGTGTTTTGGATCTGTGTCTAAAACAGTGTTAATAACACACCCATAACTTAGCTATGTCTGAGCAGTGCTGGCACAAAGTTAAGGCTTTCTCTTTATCTCCAACTACAGTGAGTGGGCAAGAAATTGAGAAGGAGCAGAGGAAGAGACACAGCTGACCTGAACTGACCAAAGAGATATTGCATGCCATATAATGTCATACTCAGCAATAAAAGCTGATGGTGGTGAGGGGTTTGTATTTTAAAGAGCCATTGCTCAAAGGCTGGCAAGGCAATACTCTACTTGTGGGAAGTGGTAACTTCCCTTTGTGTCACTTGTTTGTGGGGGGTTGTTTGTTTGTTTGTTTTTTCTTTTATTCTTCCTGCCTGCCTCACTTACTAAACTGTCTTTATGTCCATCCATGAGTTTTTTCATTGTGTTTTGCCAATTCTCTTAGCTGTTCTGCACGGGGTAGTGAGGGAGTGGCTGTATGGGTGCCTAGCTGGTGGCCAAGGGTAACACAGAGCAAGTACATATGTTGCATCATTCTCTGTTCCATACAGTTTAACATTACACTTAAGCTGCTCACTCCAAGGTTTTATCTGACCTGAAGCTTTATATAAGTTTACTGTAAGCATGGTTCCTCCTGCCTTCAGAGCAACTAAACCAGCACACACAAGAACATTGCTAGCTGTTGTCACGTAATTCTGTCGATGTTGGGTGGGCTTCTCCACCCTTATGAGCCCTGGAGAGTAAAACGTGCACCCTGAGATCCTTCAGGTTGGTCAACCTACTTGTCCAAAGAGTAGAACATCTTGGCATTGGTATTGATGATTCCATAAGACAACTGTGGAGATAAGGAATCTTCTTATCCCTGAGACATTATTCTTTTCCCACAGGTAGTTTCTTCATTAACTTGCTTAGTTACCAGTCATGTTAAAGTCCCAGTGGTGTATAAACTGGAGCTAAGATCAGCCAGGGAACAAAACAGTTCAGGATACAGTCTCAGCTGTTGACCTCCAAGTGCCTGTACTGTTGAATGGTTAACACAGCTCCTGACATGCTGTTCTTGTGTGCCAATTAGCACAGCCCCAGACAGTGGTCTGGCAGTGTTTGGGGATCACATTTCTCAGAAATTATTCCCACTGGCAATTTGAATTTTGACACTTTGTTTCAGGGGAAAGAGAGTTTAGATATGTGAGCATCAGTCAAACCATGTCATTTGGCCTCAGAGAGATGTTCTCAATCATTTTACTTAGTAGGAGAAGCACAGCTTGGAGGATCAATGGAAAACAAAAAGGCTTCCTAGCATCACTTGAAACTGAAGGTTAGACCTATGAGTTATTGTGTGAAAAACACAGCATTAGGTAGCACAATTTTTAAGCATGAAGATTTTATACGCTGAATGACCCAAGAGGCCAAATGGATACTAGCTGTTGTGTGGCATATTATTCTGCACGCACAATATGCCCGGAATAATTAACAGAGTAATGAATTTATGTTACTATAATAAATTTACATTTGCCATTATAATTTTAATATATGCACATATATTTGAAATGATGATAGCAGCTGTAAAACTAGTCCATTTCTTTATTAAAAACACCTAGATCATATGGTTCAAAGAAAGGTCAAGGACCAAATTTGTCAGATAGGTGTGTAAAGAAACACACAGTCATTGACTGATATTTCTGGTGTGCTTCAGAAAGCTCTCCAGGCACCAGTCAGCAACTTAGGGTTCTAATCAGCTTTGAAGGGCAATATTATTCCCTCAGTCCTCACAAATGGAAGATGCAAATGCCTGAAAATGGAAGATGCAAATGCCTGAAAATGGAGTGGGAGAAGTCAGTGTTTGGGTAGCTGAACCCAGCCTTCACTCCTTGTGCACTCTTATTGGGTGCCAAACATGCTGCTCATACATGGGGGGCTGAACGCATACATAGGGTCACTGAGTTTATCCAGGCAGAATCCCATCCCTTAGGCTTTCTGCAAAGAACATGCAAGTCGAAATGTTGAAAAAGATGTAAGGCAGGAAGCCAAATATAATGTTGTTTTATATATATACACATATAATTTTTTTCCTTCATTTCTCCTTGGAAGGCCACAACAACACGTTTTCATCCTTTTAATGCTGCTTGAGCAAAGTTTTTGTCATATTTCAGTATCCTTTAGAGAATAATATCTACAGACATTAAAACATTTCCCAATCAACTCATCTGTGTTACTAGCAGCCACAGTTTTAAGTGAGGAAAGGTTTTAATGACTCATCTGTGTACCATTGCAGACATCTTCGAAAAGTGAAGAGACTCCAAATACTAAAAGATGCTAAATACCTTAGAATATTTTCAGGCAATTCTGAAAATTCCTTAGTTTGACATAATTCAGATCAAAAATGGGGAATAATTCACTTAAAATTCTACAGCAAAAATTAGAAGTTAAAAATATACTTGACATTAGTCAGCATGGTGTCAGAGAACACCTGGTAAAAGATACCTATTCTTTTTTTTCTGCAAGGATTATAGATATGCTTGATAAAAGAAACAGAACAGAAATAAATTTCCTTTGACTATAAAAGCTCTAGATTTAGTATTGTTTTGATGGAAAATTATTTAATTAACTAGTCAGGTATTAAATGGGCTCAAAACTGGCCCAGTGATAGATCTCAAACAGGTGTTATTTATTAGCTATTACCTGTGTGGCTTCTTAGATAATTGTTCATTTAATATTTTTATCAATAATTTACAAAATACTACAAAATGTTTTATGACAAGGCTTACTGATGATGCATAGACTCACAGAGCAGCAAACATTGGGGATAATTTATTAGTACTAGATAGTGTGGATGACTTGGTTTGAAGCCTGGAAAATTCAGCTTTTCCCACAGTAAATCTACATTTGATCAGCTGCATAACCTTCCAGACCTGATTGACTGTATTGACTAGGTCTCCACTACCTATGAGCTCTAGAAACTTAACAATTCGATGCAGATAAAATTAATACACCAAGGAAGGAAGAAAACAAGCTTTGTCATGATATGTGGAGACTTGCTGAGGACTCAAGATTTTGGGGTCTGCTGAGTCAAACCTGCAAAAAGGTAGATGTCAAGCATAAAGAAAGTGAACTTCCTTGTGGGTAAAGCTTTGACAAGACTGTTATAAACCATTTCTAGTCAGGGGACACCTATATTAAGATGTGGAAATTAATATTAAAGAGAATTCAAGGGAGGATCCAAGTGTTGGAAACCAGCCTTACACTTTAAGATCCATGGAGCTTAGCTAATTCACTTTATTGAAAAAGAAGGTTAAGAGGTGAATTAATCACTATGTGCAACATAAAGATGTGTGACAGCAGTGAGGTTTTCAAATTCATGGACAATAGCTTAACAGGAACTACGGGCTGCAAACTGAAGGTAAAGAAAATTGACCTTAAGATAATCCTCTTTTGTATCTAGTGTAATAAGGATGGGAAAATGCAGGTGTAACTTAATGGGGCATGTACTCGAAGGTACCGTCAATGGAAAGGCTTTAAGTAAGACTGAGTTATTTTGAGAGAAAGTATTTATTCCCTGAATACAGCAATTGGGCAAGAGGTTTCTGCTGTTTCACTCTATCACTAGATTTTATCCCCATCTTTCTCAGATGCAAACACTTCTAATACTTGAAATAATTCAGATAACATATGTTATTAATTAGCATACATCAGGGTGTTCACTAGTCACCAGAAGCAAATCTGATTAATGTTTGAAAACATAAGCAATTATAAGAGAGGGTACAGTGGAAATTCCTGAACTGTATTTCTGTGAAATACAGTGCTAGCCATTAATTTGTGACACAAAAGAGTGTCATAAAGCAAATATTCTGAAAAGTCACATTTTTAAAAGTCAAGTTTGAAACACATGCCTCAAAAATCAGCAACACTTTCTGAACTGATGTCTTGAAGTGTTATTTAGTCCTTCTGAAGGCTGAAATGAGGAGGCATATTATGCTGACAAGGAAGAAAACTGTCACTTGCTGTTGATACGTGATTTTTAAAGAACAGGCATAATTTGGCATGTTTATGGAAAATCAATTTTAAATGGCTATAGTGAAAAGAAAAAATAACCCCCCAAAAGTACTTTCTCTTCTACCATATTTTTTCATTGTGTAAACTTTAAGGTACAGAATATGTCAACCTGTAAAACCTCCTGTGAAAAGAGTGTCTGGAAACCCTGCTGTACCTCTGGTTTAAGTGCTACATTTCATTACACAATAAGAGCAATAATTTAATATATAGTTATCCCAACAACAAAAGCTGTCACATATTGACCTGGCACTTACCAAGTACAGGCTGTAGCAGTAGTTTAGTGTCCTGGAGTTAATTTTGCTCACTCATTACATTCTCTGGTGTGAAGTAGGGTTGATTTTTAATTGTAATTGTTCCATTACTTTGCTCTAATTCTTCCAGTACACATTTATTTTCATGTTATCCAGGCTTTTTTTTCCCCCTGACACACCCACTTTTTTTAGTAGTGTTTCTAGTTTTCCTAACAATATAAAGTAATACCTACTTATGTCAGTGGCAGCGGGGTTGCCTTGTTGTGGGTAATGTGGTAGCACAACAAAAAAAGCAATCTTCTTTCCTTTTGTTAGCTGCCGAGTTCCTATATTGCTGTAAATAGTTACAGCTCTCTTTCAGAAACATTTCCCTCTGGATCCCATACACCCCCTTGGCAAAATGAGAACTACACTGGACGAAGCACTACAAAATAGACTCCTGAGAGAAATTTGCAGTGCCTTGGAGCCCTAATAGGTCTCTTGAATCTCCGTTTTCTGTAACTCATTCCTTTTGGTACTAATGTGAAATGTTTCTCTGAGAGCTTTCATCCAGACATCTGGGAGTACTGCAGGAAAGCAGCATGGGGTGAGCGAGTTCCTGACTGGTGCAGTCTGCTTACCAGTATCTATGTCCTCTCCAGCTAGGGCTGCAGCAAACGGTTTCTCTTGTCAGAAAATAGACTACAGAGGTGAACGGATGCTTGGAATTGGCTTGCAGAGGTTAGATCGTTATCAGTAACCAGGTGATAAGAGGATTTGCTAGACTGCAAATCTGTGTTTTCTGTGTTTGCTGTAACAGTTGTGAATGGTAATACCCTTATTAAGAAGCTTTGGCAGCTAGAGGTAATGACCGCTCTGCTGGAAATCACAGGCAATGGTTGAAGGGCAGCACAGTAAGAGTACTAATTGGGTAGTGGGTAAGAAGGAAATAGAAGAAGGATGCTCTATTTATTTCATTTATTCCCCTACCCCCTTCATTTCCATCTCCTGCCACAGAAATGAAGATGCAGCACAAATGCGTTTCTCTAATTAGGCCAAAATGTAAGTACCAAGATATGCCCCTGTGTTGGGTCTGTGTGTTACATCTGCAGGCTGGCAGCAGTGGTGGTTTTCCCAAATATGTTTTCTATTACTGACCCCCAGAAAAGGGGAGGCTGGGGGGTACTGTTGATTTATTCATCCACTCCCCAGGTGTTTGGGTAAACTAATAATAAAAAAAGAAATCCCAGAATTTAAGGATCACTTCTATCCAAGAAATTTCATGTCAAAGCCACCTCTTTATAATTTCTTGTCCCACCTTTAAGTGGGCTGCTTCTTTCTTCTCTGCAGTAATACCTACAAGCCAGCTCCATGATTCATGAGCCTTTCTGCTCCACATAGTTTGTCTGTCAGATTACTCTGACAGCTTCTTATTTACGACCAGCTCCTCTCCTTCTGGACTGTGTCATTTCAGTTTCCAAGAGCTAAAATGTCCTTCATAGCCCTGTCAGTGTAATAAAACCTGCCAGGGAAGCTCTCCCACTCTGGCTGGTGGTCTACCTTTTAACAGCTGAAGCAAATGATCGCGCTGCCTGCTGCTCCCTGGCATGCGATGACGGTTACTGTAACGGGAAATCCTTCTATCCCCGGTGTCGAATACTTACCCTATGGGAGCTGTTTGCTCTCCCCTAAAGCAGATGGCCAACATAAGTCAAAGCAATTGCCAGGCTGGAATTGCCTACTTGACTATGAGGGGAGGCAGTTTGAGATGATGGGTTCTCTTACAAACATTTAGATATGGCAGTCAAGAGCCTTTTAATGAAAATTAGGGTGTTCCATGCCACGGGGGATATCTTGACCTGTCCTCTGGTCCTGAACTCAAAGGTATGGTCTGATGTGTATGTATGACTAAACTCTCAAAGCTCTGAAGACATGTCAGTGACTGTTGCGGCAGTTACCAAAGAAGCAAAGTTAGCTACCACATGCCTTCTCCATTTGGTTGCTCTTATTTTTTTTCTTCATCCTTTTCCTCCTATGCTTCTTAATTCTGACCCTGACCAAATTACTATTGAGATGGCTTTACTCAACTTTTCTAACATATATCACCAAAAAAAAAGGCAAAGGTGAGTCCAAGTTCCGCATGGGTCTCTTCATATCCCATTTGACTTCACTCAGTCTTTGTGTGGGTCCTGGTTCAGGGCTTCGGCTGGTATCGTCCCACCTAGGCAAAACCCACAAACAGTTATTTGGGAAGTTCTGAACAGATCTGAAAGCAACGTACTTTCAGAATATATGTGATGCTACAGTATTTTAATTGCAGGCATCTGCCACCAAACTAATGCAGATATTCATTGAAATGTTTACTTCATTACCCCCTCACAAGATCTTAATTAAGCTGACTGGAGATTTGAACAAAGGAGGATGAAAAGGCATCAATTATGTGTATTACCACACTGAATAGGACTCTGAAACTCAGACCCGAACTTCCGTCAAAAGGGGCTGTTCAGCAACGCTTACCCGAGGCTGGTGATTGCAACCCATCATTTTGCACACTCCGGGGTAGGGCTGCATTCTTCTTGCGGCAGTAACAGCCTTTCATTTTGGTAATTGTGGGCTGTTTATGCAGCGTGAATGTCAACGGGGGATGTGGCATGATCTGACAACATGAAACCACACTGAATGACAGCAGAAATGCTATTCAAATGCAGTAATCAAGCGTGCGGAGCACCAAATTTGAAGTCAGGTGTGGTGCATAGATATAAGCTTTCCTTCAAAAGCCTGTATAAGTTTAAAATTATGATGACATGGAGCTATGTCTTAATAAAAAGATACACAAGCACTGTAAAGTGAACTGAAATATTTCTGAAAGAAATGTGGATATACCTGAGATACAACACTTCCACACAGCCTTATTTCACCCAAATCTCATTAAAAACTACAGTTAAATCCAGGTAAATGTACAGTTAAATCCAGGTAAATGTATCTGGAATAAGAAGATTTTTGAACAACAGCCCAGCCAATTCATATTATATATTTGGGCTTGCAAAACAATTTTTATTAAAGAAGTAGTAATGTTGCTATGTTATTTTAAAATATTTATTCCTTATAAAGTTTCAGGATTTGTGTTTTTTAACCCAATTTGGGTTCAAAATAATTTGGAAAGCAAGCAGTGTTCTGTTTCTTTCATGGCAATTCTTGTAAGATTTAAATATACTTTTAAATATTAACAGGATATTAGGTCTTATTGTGTTATATCACAGTAAGATTATAGTCAACACAACTCCATGAAAGTGGAATAATGTAAAATAAATATTTTAATTACTACATAGGTAGCAGTAATTAATAACATTAATAACAAGTGGGATTGGTTTTAGTACAAAAATACTGGCAGGGCTACTGAAAGCTTTCAGCAATACAGTGTTTAAGAAAATGAGTTTTAATCTGAGATAAAGCTGCAAAATCATATTTGTGATGGATGCTCTTGAATGTGTTACTTACATTTTTGGATCAAAATGTACAGTGAAAAGAATACTGTTTAAAAAAAAGTGCAAGAGCCAGTACATAACCCCTTTGGACTCATCATTCAAAACCTGTTGGTTCAAGACTTCTTATAAAAATGAAGGGTTAAGTCAAGGGCATAACAGACAAACCGTAAACTGGCCTGCAAGTGAGTTAAAGTGCTTATTTCACAATGACATCTTCCTGTATCCAGTCTGACCTGCCAATCTGAGCATCACACAATATTTAGCTGAGATTCAGCTTACATAAACCATCTGAATATACAACCTTACTACTTATGGTGTGGCCTATACTAATTTTGACCCTATTTCCATTCCTTATATGAATTATTTTCCAGCTGGGTGCTTGAACTGAAAGCCAGTTTAACTGACTGTATTTGCAGTGGTTTTATTTAACTGATTCTTTTGTGTGTAAACCTAATATTAATTCTAGTTGTTTTCATCAGTACCAACCAATATGTGATTTACACTGTGCCATGGCCTATAAAATAATATTTTCTTTTTGTTCTGTACTTTGCAATGATCTCTACCATTAACAGTGATAAGGACAAAAAGAAACCAATAGAGATGGCTGTACCAGCAAAGACCAATAAAGATAAAGCTCTTGTGTGTGTTGGGATTTTTGCTAGAGCGAACAGCACTGTAAACAGCATTCCTCTTCCATAAACAGGAAGACAAACAAGCTAGCATCGATTTGAGGATTATAGTCCCCATTGTTATTTGTATATATGTCTTTCTTAGCTGGTTTTCTTTAAGAATGTGGATTTTTCCCATATTGTGCAGCAGCTGTATTAGATGGACTTTATAGACACACTACGTCTGAGTCACAAACGAGTGATACTGCCCAAATGCTCCTGTTTTGACTTGTGCCTTTACTCTCTTGAATAACATTGTGTCGTACACATTGACAATGGCATGGATCAATTGATAAAGTCTCTTCCCAGAAGCTCTCCAATCCTGAATTTCTCATTCTTTGAAGAGGGTCTGCAGTACGAAGAACTTAAAGAAACCTCAGGGGAGCTAAATGGTATTAAGAAAAATAAAAAATCATGAAATTAATCTGATTTCTTCTGGATTTCACTCAGTAGAAAAGGTATGGCAACATGCAATCATCATGCCCTGGGCTGGAATTTTCAGAATGACAATATGTTTATTGCTTCATTTCAAAATGATTAATTCCAATTTTTCACTTGTATCACATGACAGACACACTCAGACAAAATATTTGGAATACCTTGTAAAGCTGTTTTTATTTCCCTTCACTGACTGTTTAAGTATTTACCCTTCCTTTACAGTGGTTTGAAATAAAGCTAATTTTCTGTCTTGAAATTTGAAATGTATCTACTGTTTTCTTTGCCTAATAGGATGGAATTAACTATTTTGTGGTTTGTTTTTAATTTTTAGAAGACCACATGACTGTAGACATAAAGCTGAATTCTCTTCTCTAGGTGTGCAGTGCTGAAGTCAGACTAATCACTATCACAAATCCCTGTATTTAACCAGCCCTGAGGCCTCTCCTGGACATCTACAGTCTGAATATTTGGTCTACAGAGAAGATGCAGTTTATATTCTAATTACAAAAGTTATCAGAATACATCAGATGTGCAGAATGACCCCAATTCAATCAACAGACAAACATTAGGGTTAGGAGGACTGGATAACAAGAGAGTTCATGAGTTTTCGATGGGAACTCAAGATATTTGTTTTAATGTTGATGTAAAGCTTAAGAAGAAAAAAATACTGTTAAACTTCCTGTAAAGTTGCTGGTTGTACAAAGCCTTCACTTATGAGGTGCAGCATTTCCTTCATCCCTCATACTCATGCTTATTTTTAATTTTAAAATTCAGAATATTCTCCTATTAATTTAAAAACCACAGATATTTCTTTTCAGTGTTTATGCTGTCCTTTTTCTGTTCACAGAGGTTATTCTGACATTTCTAATCTATGCTACATCTGTATGATAGTTTACTAAAACATATTGATAAGAAACTAAAAAAAAAAAAAATCAGAGACCAAACTTCACGTCAGATTGAAAAAGATTATCTAGTTTTTACTATAAAGAAATACAAACCCAAAATCTCTTCAGGACATGAAAAAAGAGACTTATCCTCCTCTTGCTATATAACAACTGAAATCTCTGAGATATGTCAGGTTTTATCCTGACTTTTTCCTTTTCTCCTCACACAAAAAAATGAGAATCCCATTGGTGTCTGGTATTTCTTTTCTCTCCTGCAACCTCTTTGATCAGAGTCAGTTCTAGTAAGCGGGATCAAGTCAGTCCTTTATTAAATACCATGCTATTTTCTCTTTGACCCCACAAACTTCAAGATAATTTAAGCTTTTGATTTGTTTTGATGGGGAAAATATAGACAGTGTAGATCTAATATTGTAGCTTTTTGTCTAGCTTAATTTTTACTCATAGAGGTATTTCAGTTCATTTGAGTTCTTTGGGTGCCATTTATCCCACTGAATTTTGATGTCTAAAAATCAGCTCTGTACTCGAAGCTGGACATTCAATCTACCCCTACAGGCAATGTGAGAGGATTATTCAGCTTCCCTGTCCGAGATAAGTTTGGGGAAGAATGAAGTGGTGCTTGCACCTACCAATCTTTCTGAACTAACTGTGCTGGGTATCTGGAAAATTAACCCAGACTGGATACATGCTGGATGGACAAAGGAAAAAGAAAGATGACTCCTATTTCTTCAATGCAGAAATTTGCCATGTAATAATTTGCAAAATTGGTCTTTTACATAAAAGTCAGAAAAAAAAGAAAAAAAGAAATTTAATTTCATAGTGGATTCTGTATCTTCATTTTTCAAAGCATGTTTTTAACAGCAATTCCTTAATATTGTGAGCAAGACCAAAAATTCTGAAATTTCAAAGTGATTATCTAATGGAATCTAAACTTTCAGTACCTATAATATTTCATAACCATCTGGAGGACTGATTTCAGCCTCAATAAAACACAAATGCATATTCCTTTTGAATGTGGGGCAGCAGTTAGCACCATGTACATTTTTAGCTTGGGTTTCAGCACAAAACCAGATCTGATACCTTTAGTAGGAGTAACAGTTTCCAATAGTATTGAGTGCCCTTCTGTATGGAAATATGAGATTTCAGCTAACTGATGTGATATTCTTTTAACATGACATAGAAACATGCACATAGGCTAAGCACAGACAGCTTTCACAGCCCCAGCCAAGCTTTCAGAGTGAGACCTTGAAGTTTTATTGACCTTGCTCTGGAAGCAATGCCAAAATCATTCTAATGATTTCAAAAACTGAAGATTAAAAACTTGAGGACAAGAATTGTGAGAAATCGATTCAGTGTAGAGAGGGAGGTAGGCATGAGGTTCAACCTCCAGATTTTCTGGCAGAACCAAGCAATATTTATGTGAATCACGGCATGCCTCCAAATGACAGCAGAACTTTATTCCTTATCCTAAGAGATGTTATTCAATACTGGGAAGTGATGACAAAGCATAGAGAGTGCACATGAGTAGTAATTATATACTAACATGATCATTATAGGCAAATTTAGTGCTAAATAAAGAGCTGTGCAGCATGCTACAAAGTAAAGAAAACTGCAGGAACCATTGCTATCTACAAAGCTACCCGCCGGATCTTAAAAGCAAGCAGCAACAGATTTGGTTTTTATGGGAATGCTGCACATGCATGTTTCTAGTCTGTTATTTCTTCCAAGATACTTAATGGGATTGTACATATTACTGGTATTTTCCAAAAGTTTTGGTCAATGCTTCCAATATTTTCCAAAAAAGCCACACTGATTTTGATGAAATTTTGTTTAAAAAATTAAGTGGGAGAATAAGCTTCAAAACATCAAAAGATAATATTTTTTGTGGTCTTGGACATTAAAAATCTGGGGTTCATTTTCACAAGAACCCCCTTTGAGTAGAAACTGACATTTTTCATTAATAAAGTTGAAGGGGGAAGAGGTTCAAACCAAATGTTCAGAAGAATTGTTTCCGCAAATGTGAAGTTTGGTTATTTTACAAAACGCAGGTAGTTTAATTAGTCAGCTCCCAACTATGCATGTTGCTACTGCACTGACATTGCATTTCTCTAATGACTGCACACAAACATACACACATACATTGTCACCTCTACAAAGGAATCAGCTCCAGGTATAATATTAATTAAAAGGGGAGCTGTTTTAGGGAGGGGAGGAGATGCAGTTGAGAAAGCACCCATTAGAGAGGGAAAAGTGTGGTTTCCAAGTGCTATCAATTTATATAGCTTTCCTGGAGTTCATTGTTCTATACAGAATTACACAGCTGAGGTGTGAGTGATTAACTTGTATGCTACATGCTTCTATTCCAGCTGCGAGGTTATTTAAAGATATAAACACCCTCTGGAAGTCCTGGAAATTAGGAAAGTGAACTGGCTAAGGATAAAAGTGAAAGGATGTGGGGATCCCACTAACAGGGAGGAGTTCATAGATTCACAGATTCACAGAGTGTTAGGGGTTGGAAGGGAGATCATCTAGTCCAACCCCCCTGCCAGAGCAGGATCCCCTAGAGCAGATCACACAGGAACAAGTCCAGGCGGCTTTGGAAAGTCTCCAGGGAAGGAGACTCCCCAACCTCTCTGGGCAGCCTGTCCCAGGGCTCTGTCACCCTCACAGGGAAGAAGTGTTTTCTCACGTTCAGGTTGAACCTTCTGTTTTCCAGTTGATGGCCACTGCCCCTAGTCCTGTCCCTGGACACCCCTGAGAACAGCCTGGCCCCATCCTCCTGACACCCACCCTTTAGCTATTGATCAGCATTGATAAGATCCCCCTCAGCCTCCTCTTCTCCCAGCTGAACAGCCCCAGCTCTCTCAGCCTCTCCTCACATGGAAGGTGCTCCAGGCCCTTCTCCATCTCAGTGGCCCTGCACTGGGCCCTCTCCAGTAGCTCCTTGTCCTTCTGGAACTGAGGAGCCCAGAACTGGGCACAGTACTCCAGTTGAGGCCTCACCAGTGCAGAGGGGCGATAACTTCCCTCAACCTGCGGGCCACGTTCTTCTTAATGCATCCCAGGGTGCCACTGGCCTTCCTGGCTGTGAGGGCTCATGGTCATGAGGCCATGTTGGCTCATGGTCATCCTGTTGTCCACTAGGACTCCAAGGTCCTTTTCCCCAGAGCTGCCCTCCAAGAGAACAGCCCCCAACCTGTACTGATCCATGGGGTTGTTCTTCCCCAGATGCAGCTCTTTGCACTTGCCCTTATTGAATCTCCTTCGATTGCTCCCTGCCCAGCTCTCCAGCCTGTCCAGGTCACGCTGGATGGCAGCATGGCCTTCTGGCAGGGCAGCCACTCCTCCCGGTTTGGTATCGTCAGCAACCTTGCTGAGAGGACATTCTAGCCCTTAGTCCAGGTCATTGATGAATGTATTGAATAGTGCTGTACCCAGGACTGACCCTTGGGGCAGTTGCAGCAGTCTGAAGCTTGGTTTGCTCCTCTCTCCCTCCATATACCTGATGTGCTTCTGTTGAGCAAGGCCTGGGGATTTTGGCCACACTACAAGCTTTTTTCCAAATTATTTTGCACCCAAACCCATTGTACTTGTGCCTCTCCTACCTATAGCACAAGGTGGTTACTTCCCTCCTGATGTTTGACCCTGTGGTCATCTTGCTGGGGCTGCAAAACAGCCCCTCACCAGCTTCTGCTTGCAGCCAGGAGAATGCCTTGTCAGAAGACTGATTTTTGAAGGTTGTGAAGGGCCAAATACGACATGTTGTAAGATGACTGGTAAGACATCCACAACGTGTTCCGTTGCATACAATAGTGTGTATCATAAGTCCCAGTTGCTTGTTCTGCATCTATTATTACATGGTCTAAGCCCTGAGTCCTCTGTGATGGGATTTCTGTGGCCTGACAGACATTGTTTCGCATGATGTAGCCAGGACCCAATGTACCGTAATGAAAAGAAAGATAGAGAGAGAAAAGACTATAAAATGGAGTGAAAAAACCAGCCTGACTACTGGGCATATATTGAAAATTTATTTAAGTAAAAGATGCTTATATTGATGCTAGCATAGCTTATACTGGTCAGCAGAGCCACTGGAGAGCCCTTGCTGGTGGCTGGCAGACCATGTGGAGGAATTATCATTTACCTTGCTTTTTCTTATACTCTTATACAGTATGCATTTGTTTGCAGTTGCTGCTGGTGACAGAATGTTGCTAAAAATGGGCATTTAGTCTTGCCTGGAACAGGCATTCTTATGCTCATATCTGGATGCTTTCCAAATTTTTTAAAGCAAGAACACCCATCTCTGAGCTTCTGAAGACTTACTGGGGCCTCCATCTTCAGTGTTTCCAATTCATGTCTGAGATGGTTGCTGTGAGATATGAAATGTACAATTTCAAATCCTTCCAAGGAAAAACTATTAAGGAAATCTGTCTGGTGAACAAGCTATTTGGTGATAAATTTTGACTGCTTTTCAACCCTTCTCAGCCTTTAAAGCCCAAAATGCTTCAGAAACAACCGAAGTCTGTTTACAATCACAGATTATGCAATTAATAGCTGGTGACATTCAGGGAATAGCAGTGTGCCTAATTTCCAAAGATAAATATTTATAATGTAAACATTTAACAGCTTAAGCATCTTATTTAACTGCCCTTCTCTTCCACTGCCTTGTCTAAACATTTCACAGTATTCTACTGGCACTAATTTCAGAAGTAATACATTTATATCAGTGTTGTGTGACATGCTAGATAGATAATGCCTGCAGAAGTAAAACCCCCCACATGTTAGTGAGAAAATGTCATTCATTGGTGTGGCGATAAAGAAAAAAAGGGGTAAACTCATTTATTGAGTGGTCCAGTGCAGGCTGTGAAAAGTGGGCACAGTGTTTACTGTCCCACATAGAGGTGGGTGAACACTGTGTACTAATCAACTACAAACAGATTCATCCTTCATAGAGATGGACACGATTTTTCTGAAATTCACACAAAGGCTCTTCAATATTTGATCGTGGAGGTTGGTATACCTGGAAGAGGCTTGATTTCCATAAGGGGGGTAAGCATATGCTTTTATTATCTTCAATTTAATTTATCAGTTAATTACATACAGCAGATAGATAGCCTTTAATGTAATACTGTGAAGGAGATGGAACACAGTCTAATGCTGTCTTAATATTCTTCCAGCCTCCTGCGTGGCATTTCCCAGTGTGATATGACTCCTTCTGTTACTAGTGCACCTCTACTGTGTGTAAGTAATGAGATTGCCTTGTGCATGATGCATGAGTTTTCATCCTACTTCAGTTCACAAATATTTTCCACTGTGGATGACAAACCTCTTCATAGTGTCAGGGAATGTCCAGTCTCTTGAGTTAGATAGGCAGAAGGCTAATCCTAAAACCCATCAAGCCAAGTGTGTTGGTGTTAAAAAAGCCTCACTGAAAGAATTGTGTACCTGTGATTCAGTAGGTCAGACTTCAGAAGGGACTAAGGCACACCTTTTCATGAGTTTTGCATAATACTATTCTTAGATTTAAAACCTGGAAGTGTGTAGGAAGTAACAGGGACAATGCAGAGACAGACCGTGCTCTGGTTTTATGTTCTTCATTGCATGGTTGCACAGCCCGTGAGTGTTCACCTCTGCCCTCTGCCTACAGCGTCCACAGCCTGCGGTCTGGATAACGGGACAACTCATACTTCACTCACTGGCTAGACAATTATAAAGTGGGTAAAACCGCCACATCAGCCACAATTTAAAAGCAAAGCAGCCATTTACAAAAACTCATACTCCTATTGATTAGGATCTGTTATTTTTAACTCTTCTGTGTGCAGGCAATTTTGTCACTCACGTTTTAGAAACGTATGTTTATGTCAGACTCTGTGTGTTCATACCACTTGTACACATACATTTTAAATGTTAATTTCTGTAAAAAGAGTCAGTCTAAGAGACTAAGACACCAACTTCTAGAGGATTGTTGTCTTCATTTTTCACCAAAGAAGCACATTACAAAGCCAAAAGACAATGAAACAGGGACATTAAGTATGGGAATTAATTTAAGGAAGGTCTTTGATCCAAGGGAAAAGAGTCACTTAGGCTAAACAGTTCAAGGAAGGAATTGTGTAAGCATTAAACATGAATTAAAATTAATAGTACAGGGAACAGAGACTGCATTTCTCTACCTGGACAGACAAAGCTTCTACAAGAAATCTAAGAAATGTGACATGAAACAGAAGTGACAGAGCACTGAGGAAGGAAAGGAGAGGAAAAGACTTAAGAGGCAAGACAGACAAGAAAGTGCCCTTTGGGATATGTAATGGAGTTCACTTAAAAGGAGTTCACACAGGCAGCAGCATGATATGGCTGATATTGCTTCATTCTTTATTTAAAAACTGCTGTACTTGGATGTTCCATTCAAGAAGACTTGTCCTAACATCTTAATTCAGTACCAATGAATAACAAAAAGAGGGGAAAGAAGCCACAGGACAATGTACAGTTTGCTAAAATGAAATCATTGGCTCACATTAGTGGAACGTTTGGTTGCTGTTTGCAGGTTTCTGATGCTGGCCCAGAGATGTGATGGGAGGACAGATGTAAGAGGAACAGCACGGCATCAAGCATAGGCAAGTGATGGTGGCTTAACAACAGACCCAATACCAGTGGCACCGCTGCTGCTGTGAGTGGCTGCTCTTAGCTGCTCTTGTTGGAGCAAACCAGATTTGTTTGCACCAGAGTTTTATACTGAGTTTATAATTAGGTTGTAATTTGTATCAAGGGCAGAACTTTTAAGGTGGTGGAGAGAAATGCATACCCGTGCCTTAGAGCCTAGATACTATAAAAAATCCATAGATGTAGTTAACTTTATGGATTGCCAATATTCACCCTGATGATATATTTAGGAGTGTGTCTGAATATTTCCTGGGAAGAGCTTTTGTTATCAGCCCTCTTCTGTCCAGACAAGGACAGTTCATTTTCTTAAGGTTATACAATAACTCAGTAGGCTGCATTTCTCTTATGGTCTCCTAACATTGAAATGGAGATAATAATGGGAAATGAAAAAAACCTCCAATGTTCTGGTTCCATGTACGGAAATGTTCAGAAACAATACTGCTCTGTATTTACAGAACTGCTGAGATCCTGATCCTGAATGCACTTACATTGAATTTATTTTCTAACTGACAGCAAACTTCAAAGGAATTGAGGCACAGAAATGAACCATCCTTGTAGATTATTTAGCTTAGTTCAGTCAAGTAGGTTTAGCCTGAGCTGACTGAAGTTACAGAAGTAGTTTTAGACTCGTTATAGACTAGTAATAGATATTGAAACAGCTATAAAATACTGGTATTGTCAATAATTTTAAGTAATTGATTTACTTCATATCAATTTAAATAAAAATAAGAAAGAAAAATTACTTAGAATTTTATCATCATTCGTGGAAAATTACCCAATGTGTAATTAATCCAAGGCTGACCCAGCAGCAGAGACACTAGAAAAAGAATGTGACACAAACATCATTAATATCAGTTTTCTTCTTCAGTCCAGAGCTTGTCACTGGGGATTATGGACATATTTTTGATCATTTTATTAACATATGTCATACTACTATCACAAATGTATCCTTCTTGTTTATTTTTTTCTTTATTCAAATCAGAAATGTCCTAACTAGAAAAGGAAAAATGTTAAACAGTGAGGTATCAGGAGTGCTGAGTCCAGCTGGCAGCTGGTTACTGGTGACATCACTTAGGGATCAATACTGAGGCCAATAGTTACTGCTTAACACCTTTATTAATGAACTGAATGATGTGCCAGAGTGCTCTCTTGGCAAGTTTGCAGAAGATATTTGCTATTCAAGGAGTCCTCATCAGGCTGGAGATATTGGCTGACAGTACCGGTTGGGGACTGACCATCTGGAAAGCAGCTTTGGCAAAGAGCAACGGGAGGTTCTGGTGGACAACACATCAACCATGAATCAGCAAAGTGTCTTTGTGATAAAGATGGTCAACATCTTCCTTGGATGTGTTTGCAAGAATTCAGCTAACTTGTTTAGGTAAAGTGATCCTTCTCTTCTAGTCAGCACTTGTGATGATACCCATCTGTAGAACCACGTCTTGGTTTTGGGCTCCCCAGTGTAAGAGAGTCATGGACATCCTGGAGTGAGTGTAGATGAACTCCCAAGACGGATGGGGAGTAGAAGAAGATGTACAAGAAGCAGCTGAGGAAAATGAGTTTGTTCAGCCTGAACAAAAGAGAAAGTTTCAGGGGTGATCCTATTGCTGGCTACATCTCTCTGACTGGAGGATTCAGAAATGACCAATAGACATATTAGAGAAGTGTACAGTGAGAGGCTGTGGATCACAGAATGATAAGGGTTGGAAGGGACCTTTGGAGATCATCCAGTCTGAACCCCCTGCCAAAGCACGTTCACCTAGAGCGGTTGGACAGGAACACATCCAGGAGGGTTTTTAATATCTCCAGTGAAGGAGTCTCCACAACCTCCCTGGGCAGCCCCTTCCAATGCTCTGGCACCCTCAAAGTACAGAAGTTCTTCCACATGCTGAGAAAGAATTTCCAGCATTCCACTTTGTGACTGTTGCCCCTTGGATCCTAGCTGCAACATGGGGAATTCAAACTCAATGTAAGGAAATTCTTTTTTACCACAGGAGTGGTCATAACCTTGGCACAGGTACCTGCAGAGGATGTGGAATCTCTGCACTTGGAGATATGGTCTCCATCACTAATCCAAGTTCCAAGAAATAGCTAAAAGGAGGTCTCTTAGTTGAGATCTTAAAAATTACTTCTTAAAACATTTTGAATATAGCTACTGTAGAAGAGAAGCCACATAATAGATAGCCAGATAACTTGGTCCATCTCCAGAGGCTCAGCATAGTCCATACATTTTCCCAATGTAACTTTTTTAAAATGTTACATTAATGAAGTTTACATATCCAACCTGCCTTACCAAACGCATCCAGGATCTTCTCATATTCAGAAGAACATCTATGTACCGATTTCAGCGCTGTTGCTAACAGTAAACAGAAGGTGAGGGTCTGAGGCATTACAGTTCAACCTTCTTTACTTTTAAACATTGCAGTAGTTGTGGAAACTGGTTTGTTTTGGTTCTGTATTCTTTCTGAGTCAGCTAGCATTCTCCCTGACAATTTCTGGGCACAATTTGAAAATTAGCATTAACAAGACACTTTAATTCAGATACCTGATTTTGGAAGTTAAGAGTGTTTAAGAGTTGGGACACAAAAAGCACATGCATTTTATCTCAGATCCAGGAAAGAATACCTAGTGCTGTTTAGTTTGCTAGTAGAAAAGTAGCCAAGGTCTTCTCATTTTTATTCCTCAGTATCTTATCTGCACAATAACAGAACAATAAACCTTTTTTTCTCTCCCTCTTACCTATCAAATTGCTCTTGCCTTGGTCAGGGATCATCTCTTTCATTGTGAATAAACAGCACCTCACATAGCAATCTTCTCATCTTTTTGGAGCTCTAGACAACACAGAAATATAAATAATTAACAGAAATAGTAATTACAAGGGGCCATCTGTCCTTTTGCAACTGTTTTACATGCTACAGAATGTTAATACTGAAATACATTCATCAACTTTAATAGACATCTGGAGCATAATCATCCAGCAACCACTTGTATAAAAGTTGCTGCATGAAGTAATTATTATCAATGAAATATGGTAAATAAAAAACTGACTTTGTGAGCGTTGAAACAGAAACCAGATTCTTCAAGCTCCAGGAGTTAACAAGGAGAGAAGCACATTGCTGCCGTATAGTGTTTGGTGTTGTTTTTCAGACAACTTAACTAATCTGTATATAAAATCCACTGGCATGAGCAAAGCATTCAAATGTTGCAAAATTTGACCTTAATGTGTCATGTCTAGTTTCTTTCTCCTGTCCACCACTCTTTTTTATGTAGTTTGCAAATTTAAAAACATGATGTACATTCAAAATGTCTTCCAGCTTGTTACTAAGCAGAACCAATGATGCTGACTCCACTCTTTCCTCTCACTACTGCTTATCACTGTGGGGTTTGCAAATAGATCGTGGGACACAGTAATATCCAAGAGAACAAAGACTGTGTCAAAAAGATGAAGGGTACCTGAATTGCAATGAGACAGCAGACCTGCTTTTAGATCAACTGTGTCATTAACTACTGAGCAAAATTTGCCTACCTTCTGTCTGGAAGTAGAAAATACAACAGTACGCAGACCTTATTTCTACATAATGGTATTGCCAAGAATGTTGATATAGGAGTGATCATTCTGTGAAGTATATTTAAGCATTGGCACAAAAGGGCACATCATAAGCTACTGAAGCCACTATGTCATGTCCCTATGTATTTCAGACCTCTGGCTCAGGTTCCTAAAACCTTGAAAAGCAAGTAAACTAATTTTCATCCTTTTACCATGCAAAAGTTATTGTGTTATTTTCTCTGCCCTCCAGGCATTGAGTAATTTGCACATGTAGTACTGTCCCATTCGTGATCCATGAAGGAAGTAGAAAATACCCTGTTGTAAACAGGGTATACAAGACAGTCCCTTCTCAAGTATGAGATATCCTACTGGAGACTTGATTTGATCAACCCATTTGCTAGGTCTGACTAAAACATTTTGGAGTATAGCAGAGACAAAGCAGGACCTGTCAGTCTTTTCTGAAAAATTATTCCATCAGGAAACTGCATCATCACTTTGAGTCCCAAACCCTCTCTTCCTAGAGCACCAAAAGACAGTAGATTGATCAAATAGGACAGACCAAAACACACATAATTTTGTTAATTGATAACTTAAAATTCCCAATACACTGAATTAATTACCAGTTCCATCTCCCCATATGTCCCATTCCTCCCTCCTATTTTTTTTTTTTTTTTTAATCAGACAGAAAATCAATCTAGCCCCTGAATGGCAACATCACAGACTTTGTGATTAATTCCACATTTTATTTCCTTTCCAGATCCAGCCTTGCACATTTACAGTTGCAAGTTACTTTAGTATTTAAGCCAAATCATTTGAAACCTCTAATGTTTTGGAAAGTCTACTGAACTGCACACTCATCAGTGACTGAGAATGGGTGGTTTTGGGGGATAAAATGAACAGGAGAACAGAACAAAATAGGTCCTCTTGACTACTTAGCAAAGATCTCCTTCAGGGGTTGTCTGATTAATGACAAGGATGTCACACTTATTGGTATGAAAATAGCTTTAACTTTGAGAACATCAAGGAAGTGACGGAAAGAAAGAGGATTTGCTTTTCTTTGTTATAAACCAACATTAGGTGGAAGTAATTTATATGGAGAGGAAGAAAACAACAGCGACATGCTCTGGCTTCTGAGTGAAGCTGCTGTGGATACTTGTATAATCTGCAGGATTATGGGATCTGGGAATCTGGTAAGTAAGCAATGCTGTACAGAGAAATGAAAATTACTTATTCCAAATAACACTGAAGAAGTGTGGGCTCAGTTCTGAAAGGAATTTACTCAGAGTTACTGCTTTCAGGACTCATACATTCTTTTAACCAAGCACTGCTCTTTACTGGTGGTGACAAGACATTGGTAGCTCTTGAGAATGATTCAGACCTGGATTTCTCCTGATATTCTTCTGCCCTTCTCCCTGCCTTGGACTGCAAGCCAGAAGAGCAAGGTGAGGATAGTGGGAAATTAACTTCAAGTTCCAGAATTTCAACTCATGCTTTGTTTTGAGAAGATAGATGTAAAGGAATAGGTGCGTTTGGAAAGATGCAACCATTCTTATTGACCTACATTTTCCATGTGCTTCCCCTCCTGAATATTTATCTTCTCCCTTTCTTATGCTTTTTGATAATATACACTGACTAAAGTAGAGGGAAAATATTTTCTTATATGTCTTAACGAGATTCACTGCAAAAAGAAAGGTGAGAAATATCTTGCCTTTGCTCCTTGTCACTTTTTCCTCTAGAATATAAAATCTGTAATAAAACAACATTGGAAGGGGTTAAAGCGGATTCTGAAATAATGGGGATTTAAAAGGTTGTGTGCACATGCATAATCCTCTTTAAAATCAAGGTGAGAATTTGGCTGTACCCTGGCAAGCTTAAGAGCATCTATAAAGTCCAAAAATATCAATGAGATTTGAAAATGAGGGGAGGGGAGACAGCTGGATGCAATAACAAAAAATACAAAAAAGTTAATTAGATTGCTAATTAAATGCTATACAGGATGAAATGATTAAACATTTATAGGAAATTTTCTAAAGTTATTCTCCTTCAGAACTCAGTGAGTCAACCTGGATTTCATTTTTACAGCAATATGAAGTGCCAGTCCCTTAACAAAGTCCTCCTGCCATCAGCAGGTACTGTGCTTGCCCAAGGGCAGAATTCAGCAGTGTGACAGTCGTTATAGACCTTTCCAGCCCATTCTCCTGCTCTTCTTCCCACAGGATCTCTTTAATTACTACTGCAAAAGGATCCTGCTGGGGCAGTTACACACTGCCTAAGTGCTGGGTGTACAGTGTGCTTTCATTACAAGTGCTCATAGACACATCAGTGGTACCTCGTGTGATGTCTGCAAGAATTTGTCTCCTGAGACAGTGAGTGAATTCTTGCACAGGTGTGGTGGGTTGACCCTGGATGGAGGCCAGGTCACTGCCCTCCTCAGCTGGGCAGGGGAGGGAAAATATAATGGAAAGTTCATGAGTTGAGACAAGGACAGGAAGGGATCACTCACCAGTTCTGGTCATGAGTAAAACAGTTTCAACTTGGGGAAAATTTAATTTATTACCAATCAAATCAGGGCAAAAGAGAGCTAAAACTAAACCTCAAAACACCTTCCCCCTACCCCTCTTATTTTCCTGGGCTCAACTTCAGTTACGTTTTCTCTACCTTCTCCCCCCCAAGAAGTGCATGGGGACGGGGAATGGGGGCTGTGGTCAGTCCATCACACGTCGCTGCCCCTCCTTTCTCCTCAGCGGGAGGATCCTCTCACTCTGCCCCTGCTCCAGCATGGGAGACAGTTCTCCATGAACTTCTCCCATGTGAGTCTTTCCCACGGGCTGCAGTTCTTCATAAACTGCTCCAGCCTGGGTCCCCCCAGGTCACAAGTCCTGCCAGCAAACCTGCTCCAGCCTGGGCTCCTCTCTCCATGGGGCCACAGCTCCTGCCAGGACCCTGCTCCCGCACGGGCTGCCCATGGGTTCAGAGCCTCCTTCGGGCATCCCCCTGCTCCGGCGTGGGGTCCTCCCCAGGCTGCAGCCAGGTCTCTGCTGCCCTGTGACCCTCCATGGCTGCAGGGCACAGCTGGCCTCACCATGGTCAGCACCACGGGCTGCTCTGGCCTTTGGAGCACCTCCTTCCCCTTCTTCTCCACTGTCCTTGGGGTCTGCAGAGCTGTTCCTCTCACACCTTGCTCTCTTTCTCTTTCTGCTGCAAAATACTCTCCTTTGAGGTTATTTTTTCTTTCATAAACATGTTATCACAGAGGCACTACCACTATCATTGATGGGCTCAACCTTCAGCAGAGGTGAGTCCATCTTGGAGCCGGCTGGCATTGTCTCTGTTGGACACAGGGGAGGTTTCCAGTAGCTTCTCACAGAAGTCACTGCTGTAGCCATCACCCCTCCCCCGTAAGCCTTGCCACGCAAACCCAATACAATGACTGGTACCAACCATTCAGCTTTTCCCTGCATCAGTGCACTCCATAGAATGCATACAACCCCATGCAGAGACCATCGATGATGCTTGGTTGTACAACACTGAGATAACTGAGTAGAGTCCCTTTTAAGCATGAATTACAATTGCTGATAATACATTTCAGTTTTTGAAAAATTCTATTCAAGATATTTGGGTCATCAATGAGACATTAGTACCTTTTCAACCGTGTATGAGGGAAGAATTTACTCTTCAGAAGCCTCCAAGACTTAGGAAGCATTTTTTAATGTTTTTTTTGTAGAATATTCTTATGAAATGTTTTTGAAGTGTCAGTAATACCTCTACAATCCTAGTGATAATGGGATAGGTTAGACTGACATTTTTCCATTACAACATATCCCTTGAACAGGTGCAACTGCAATTCCTAACATGTACTTAGGATATGTGTGTGAGAGCTGCTATTTTTGATGATACAATAGTAGCTGAATCAGGGATTTGAAAACTAAACAGCACAAGGTATTACTTTTTGGAGCTGAGGTGTTGTCTTGTCCTTCCTGGATTAGAGCACAAAATGGATTCAGTGACATGAACCCTTCAGAACGTTACCTGTACAAAGCTGTTTTCTGTATGCTGCACTCTGCATTTTGGGTACTTTGACTTTAGGAAAAATAGAATTCAATACCTTCTGCCTGCAGAAACACACATACAATGTAGACAGCTTCCCTTGAGCCAAAGTGCTATTTTGTAAATAACATTATAGTTGAAGAAGGGTCTTACTATTAAATTCAAATAGCTGTAACAACCGGAGAATTTGTAACTTGAGTCACAGGGAACCTTAGTATGCCACATAGGTTCCAGATGTGAAACTGTACAAAAGTTTTCACATTTACTTTTTCCCCCAAAAAATGTAGATTTCATGATATTGCATAAAGTTTTACAAATTTCCACTTTGCAAACCAACAATAAAAATATAATTAGAAAATACTCACTTTTTTCATAACAATTGCCAAAAAGCTTTGATCTGAAATTACCTTAATATTCAGATCCCTTTGGATTTAGCAAGGGGGAAATGTCTGAAATGGAAATAATGGAAGACCCAAAATATTTTTATTTTTGGATTTTACTTTTCGATTTAACAAAAGATATCTGAAAGGTTTTGTTTCAGTTCAACCAAAATTTTTGCTAGAGCTTTCTACTTTCCAGAGGTACAAACAAACCACAAAAAAATAAATGAGGTTTCTACACTGATTTGCCCCAGTGCAATTTCCAACACCTGCAGAATTGAAATACAATTGGTCTTCTTTGTTCCATTTAAAAAACAGCATGTGATTCATTCTCAGCTCTAATTGCCAGGATATCATTACCACTATCATTTTCAGGCACCGCTATTTAGTCACAGTAAATTGTAGGCATCTGTACATTCTTATATGCCTTTGACGACACAAGCATCTTCAGACCGGATGGTGCTGAAGAACTGAGCAGAAGTCACCTACAGCATCCTGGAATTGCCTCGTGTCTCATGTTACCACTGAGTGCATGCTCACGATATCTGAGAACAGGAGAGAGATAAAAAAAAAGGAAAACAGGCAATTTAGGAGCTGACAAAAAATATTGAACTGGATTTTCTTCTGTTCTATTGATTCCTTTGTGCATGGGTTTGCTTTTAATGGCCTGTTCTCTTTCAAATTTTATATAAGGCATTTTCAAAAATCAGGCAAAATCCAGGGAATACATACTTTTAGCTAAGGATTTATTCTTATCTTGTTTTAAGAAAATAGATTATATCACTTAACACATATTGTCATAAAATCTATGTATCACCAAAAAGAATTGGATGTGTGTACTGTAGTTGTCTTTGCTTAGATACAATCGATAGATACTTATTAATCTCTTCTCATAAGCTTCATCCAACCTAAAAGCCAGCTCATATAACAATCCTAAGTGGACCTTGAAATGACAGTGAGTCTCAAAGAAGAATGGATTAAGGTTGTACTTCATCAATTCCCATTGCTCCAATTTTTGCTAGAGTGCTAGATTATTCTCATGACACCTTTTTTATTGTTTGAATTCTTATCAGACGAATGCGGTGCTGGAATTTTCATGACAAACATATATTACATTTTTGGTCAAGATCAGTAACTGGAGAGATAAACAGCCAGTGAAGTACAAAAACTAGAGCTTTGATTCACAATAGGAGCTTGCCTGAGTAGAACTGATGATCATCTGTGGTGTTGGGAGATCAGTCAGTAAAATCCTTTATAGCTTTTGTTGTCTTTCTAATCAGCCTATAATACAGAAGCTGCACAGTTTTCCATTAAATAGGAGTAGAAGTTGCACAAATAGGTTTGCAAAGGATAATGACACTATTTTCTTGTTATATCTTTGCCAAGGTATCTGATCCTACCAATATTCATGTACATGCATAATGTCAATCAGAATTTTCATCATTGCTCTGGAGCTTCTTGTGGGCTGTATTGCGTCAGGAATTGGCTTCATGTTGTTGTCATTTTGTAATAGCTCTGGGAATATTCACATACACCTTCAGCCCAGTGGCCTTGCTCTACGCCAAGAGGTGGTAATGTTCTCCTTTGCTCAAGGTGCAATGCAGCTTTTCACTGCTTTCACTTGATTGTTATCCGAGAAGAACTCGCATGCTTTCTAAAGCACAGGATTGTGCTGGAAAGTGCTATTGTTTAGTTTTGAAGGGTAGAAGGAGAGACACAAGACTGTCTGGTTTTGCAGTTGGAGGTCAAAACAGTCTTCAAGAATTCCTAGATATTCTTACATATATACAGAACTTCCAAATCAATCTGAAGTAGACCTCACCACCCTTAAAAACATAAGACAAACAGCAAGCTGAAGAGATATGACACATTTTTGGTTTTTACTGAAAACAAAAAAATCCCCTCTCCACCAAATTTGAACAAAAATGTATTATTCAACCCCAGGAAAAGTATTTGGTTGCAATTCCAGTTGGCCATCCAAGATCCATCTTCCTTCTCCGTAAGCAGGAAAAGCAGCAACTTCTTTGTTCAGATCACCCAAGAGATACTTGAGGGTACATTTCTAGAGTGATGAAGAGTGGGTTGAACTGGATTGAACTGGGTTCAATCTCCCCTTCTCACAAAGATGCTCAAACTCATAGATTGACTGTGCTACACCATTGGCAGTGCCATTGGTCTCTGTGGCTGGTGTCGTTTCATGTTGGAGGCCCTGGTGCATCCTGGACTGTGCATGGACTCCAAATCCTCTCAGCAACAAAAAGGCAGTCTAGGAAATGCTGGTGCAAAGTGTTTCTAGACAGAGGCAACAGTCATCCAAGTCAAGCAAATCTTAGCTTGACTGAGATTGACTGTGGCACAGTCAGACGAAAAGCTAAATTATTTGCACAAACATTTGGGGGTGTTTTGGTTCACAAGGGTTTGTCTTTGGAAGGTTAAGACTGTGAGAAGCATTGACAGGATTAACATGGGCAGAAAGAAAAGCAATAACACAAAGCAAGTCTTGGAGGGGAGTAGAGACAGCACTTCTCCAAGAACAGGTCTGGAGTCAGACTTGGCATGGCTCCCTTCAGGGAAGAACAAAGTAATGCTGACAGTGTCAATTTACAATGGCAGGAAGATAGAAAAGGCTTGGGTCTCAATTTTTTACATTTGTGACTGAATATTAGTTTCAAAAAGGGTGGTTGTGATAAATCCTACCAAATGGATCATGGTTCTTGGCATACTGGCAAGTCCAACGTATGTATTTGAATGGCTACAGGACTTATACCACATGCTTTGTGGGCTTTGACCTTTCCTTGAAACCCACCTCCAGTGGGATAAAGAGAGCTCACAGTTAGACAATACTGAGGTCAAATAGCTGTAACAAACATGCTTTTACTGTTAGCTGAGCACTTAGGAAAAGCAGTGTATCTAACCCTTCCTCTTTGCTTTAGCTCTTTGGTAAAGTACAAGTCAAGCTCCTTTTACCACCTGATCATTTCAAAGAACATTCTGTAATAGGGATACCGTACAGCTGAATGCAGCCACTCCTATCTAGGGCAGCCTGATCTTGAAGGGATTTAATGTTCAGATGGAGGGAACATGACCTTCCATTTTTAAGCTTCCATTTCAACACTATTTATAATTAACCACATGCACAGATCTTCATGTACTTGGAAAGGCTGAGGTTATGCTTGTGTTGCAGAGCCTGGGGAGACAAGCTTGTTGTTCTGATATACTTAGACCATCAAGCTGCTTTGTTAGGCAGAACTGTAAAGGAGTTTTAGCTCTCTCTACTCCTGTAATGCTTTGATGTGTGCAATGTGATGATCAATTGACTGACTTGGATTATTGATGCTACTTTGAATTTTCAAAGTAGACCATCAGATTCAGAGTGTTTATGATTCTCATTTGCTTTGATCCTTACACCCAGAGATGGTAAGCAAATGCTGAATAGGGAGTCACCAAATAAAAATTGCCAAGAAGTTTCTAATACTAGTCTTTTGTGCCTAACTTTTAGAAATTATAGATAAGCAAGGAAAGCTGCAAGTCAATGAAAGATCAGTCCCAATGGCTGATTCATATATACTGTCTTTGACAGTCACCTCTGGATTAACAGATAAATTTCTCTGCCTCTTTAAATGACACCTTTCCCCTGAGGATCAGCTTTAATTTCTGGAAAACAAAACAACAGCATTGCAGTTATCCGTGCTAGGAGTGTTTCAAGTACAAGGATCTGACTGCGCATCTGTCTCTGCCTCCTGGGCTGAGGGGACAGATAACTCCAACAATAGTTGCAATTGAATGACTCAATTACAGTAGCAGCAATTTTCCAACCTGATTACTTATGTCAGGTGATAATCTGCAAGCTCTCATGCATGGTGTCACTTGGAAGCGGTCCTTCTTGCAAGACTAGTCCATCACGTAGCAGGAATATGGTTGCTTTAGTTCACTATGTTTTTAAAACCACAAAGTAATTCTTTAAATATTAGCCGAATGTGCATGCCTCATAAATGTTTGGCCTCAAATGATGGCTCCGGTGAGATTAATAACAGAGTCCCTATTAAAATTAGCAGACAACAGATTTTGTCTTCATCAGTTGTTAGAGCAGAGGGAAGAACTGTAAGGTAAGCAAGACTTGTAAAAATTACTGATTTTGTTGATTTGTTACAAAATCTGGTGAAATGTCATTCAAAAAACAGAGAAAAACATGGAGAAAATGTTGAAGGGTTAGTTTGGGCATTTCTAGAATTACTTCAAAATAGTTTTGATGTACTTCAGATGCATTTTCCAAAGGCCGAAACAATGTTTCTGCTGTTATGAAGAAAATATTTCCATTCACTTCAAGTTAACATTTGGGGTGGATTTTATCTAGTTAGGCAGTTGTTATGTAAGACACAGTGCAATGTAGTGGAAAGAGTGTTGGCTGAAGAAGCAAAAGTATTTGACTCTCTGCTCTGGGATTGACTTGTTTCAGCCTACAAAATGCTTTAATATGTGGGTTTTGATTTTGGGGGGCCCAGTCTGGGAGCTGTACTGCCAAAATTTGGTGGTACACACACAGGCAAAGAGATTCCTTGCTGCGTAGAGTACAGCTTGTGCAGGAAACCATGGCTTAGGGATTCTTTGCAAGCAGTCACCTCCCCAGAGCCCACACAATTTTCAGGAAGCATTAAGTAGCAGAGGAAAATACTGTCTTAGCTTCAATTTGGGAAGAGCCATTTCAAGGCTTTTCAGCACTGCAGGCAGGAATGAGATCAACTCCCTTAGGATGATATCCAAAGGATGACAAAATTCACTTTTGCTGTAACAGCAGACTTGGTTCAGGAGAGAGGGAGGTTTGGAGGAAGGACCAGAGCACAGAGCTGAGGGGTATCACTGGGATATCAGCATGCTCAGGGTCTGTTTTGGGTGCTGTAAAGGTTTAGGTGGTGTAAGACAGCTTAGGAGGGGAAGAGAGCCTTCCCTTGCTGCCTGCAGTAGCCACTACTGCTGCTTTTGGCAGCCGCTGGAGGAGGTAACAATGCATCTTAGTGCTGAAGGTTAGAGCAGCCAGTTCTTCCACTCTGCTTCTCCCTGCTGCTAAGTCCTGGTCTATTGATCTTGGACTCCTCTGAGTCCTTCATACTGCCCTAGTGCCTTTTACGTGGCTTAGAAGGGGGCAGGGAGCTCACTCCCAGGAGGTCACAGGTCAGAGGTTCTGTGTGGGCAGAACCTGCTCCTGGGTGGAAATAGTAATAGACCTACAACTTATCCGTGGGGAAAGGAAGATGTTAATGTTGGTGAAAAAACCACCAAAGGGTTGGTATTTATGACTCCACCACCATTTCTTGGGTCTGGGGATGTTTTCTTTGCTGCACTGTCACCCCTGGCTGTGGTCCCTGTTCTGGCACTGAGGTTTCCTTTAATGACATTAGGAGTCCTGGCTGTTTTGCTGTATATATTCCAGTTCTCAGCTACTGTTTTCTGCTGACATGCTCTCATATTTGTGCACTAAATTCACCATGTGCAGTATATAATCTATATGCCATGCAAACAAGAACTTTTTAGAGTGTGCAACTGTGGTTGTATTTTTGAAAAATGCAAGAGAGAGGGTAACAGAATTGGCCAAGTGTCGGATTCAGTACAATTTACTATCCAGCATAAGAGAAGTTCATTCAATCTAAAAAAAAAAGATGGAGAGGGAATGAGAGCAGGTGCCAGTGGGTAACACCAGCACTTCCCTCTATTAAACCCTGCTGCTGTGCAGCAATGCCAAGAAACTGCACATCAAAGGGATGACAGGACTTAGCAGACATATTTCTGGAGAGAATATAAAAAATCAACATCACCTGAAATCAACATCACCAGAAAATGAAGTCAACACTACATGGTTCCCTGAGGAATCAGAGGAGGCTGGAGAATAACTGGATGTCTCTTGCAGCGAAGAGAGAAATTCAGTTTATAAAACAAACGTTTCCTCCTGGAGTCAAACTGTTATCAGGATTCAGCTATGATGTCGTTTCTTTCTTTGGAAAGCTGGTATTTAACACATTGACTGCCACAGGAAAGCCCTTTGCTAGGAAGGTTTGCCAACTCCAGTTCTCCCCCTGTGTTAGTACTTAGCACTGCTATGCAACAGGTTCCTATATTCCCCATTGTCTGGAACTGTCTCCTGTAAGAACTATGGATGAGGGATTCCTCCCACCACAGCCTTGGAGCAGTGGACAAGCTCAGAGCACATTTAATGATCTAGCTTCTCCAGGATTTGGGCCTGGGGAGAAGGCTGCCTTGGGACTTCTCCTCGGCGTTAGGCAAATCCAAGTTTTGTTTCTCCCTGAATGTCCTGTGGGCCGCTCCTAACATGGGATGTGGTTGGAGGAAGGGGCACAGACAGGCGTTTAACTGCTGCTGGGGAAGTGGGGGGAACAGGGACTGGGATGAATGCTCTGGTGAAGGATCGGCTGAGGCTCGCTGCAGCCTGGAGCTTTTCATGGCTCTGGAGCAGGGAAGGAGAGCAGCAGAGCTGCAATGGATGTGCAGCTTTATGGAAGGCAGGTGCCTGTCTGTCCAGCCAAACACTGTGGATCTGTCCTGTACTGGGATCTGAAGGTCCAGGAGAAATTTTTCCCCACAAACTCAAGTGTCGACTGGATCTGCTGGCTGGGTCAGGTAACATGACAGGACATTAGCACCATTTTGGCTTAGGTGCCCCAATTCTGTTAGGTGCGAGGTGCTGCCTAAAAGACAGCACAGCATGATTCCCTGCCCCATAGATATCTGTAATACAATTAAAAAATGCAAGAAACAATAAACTTCCTCCCAAAACAATAGCATTTTATTAATCAAAATGGGGATGTTGTGCTGGCAGAACTTAACAGTTGCCTCATTTTTGCAGGTGTCAGGACAGAAGTCTCAGAAGGCATGAAAGCAAGCAACGGAGCTGACTCCCAGGTGTTTACGGGGACACTCAGCACAACAGGCCAGGTTGAAGGTGTCTGAAAACTTAATATGCTGCTGATGCTAAAAGCAGCCCTGATGTACTACATTGAAGGGAAGAGCCCTGGCAGGTCTGGGATAAACCATCCATGCCCGATGTTTGATGTGTGAGAGAGCAGGAACTGAAAGAATCTCAAAAAGGAGGATATTGACGCAGTGACAGGAACATTTCTCAGACTGTGGGTCTCCATCTCCGAGACTGGCATTAAAATGGGACACCAAGCATTAAGAGAGATCACTCACATAAATCCTCGCAGTGCTCAGGGAACAGAGCAGCAACTCCACTCCTCTGAGCCAGGGAGCGAGAAACAGCTGCAACTAATGGCTGGGAGTGTGTACTGAGGAGGGAAAAATGAGCTTCAGACCTGAACCTGGAAGGGACTTGGCTCTGGTGGTAGGAAAGAGGAGAGAGAAACCTGCTGCCAATGGGTCTGACAGACACTGGTCTGACAGTACAGTTCAAAGCAAATAAGGAAACACAAGTGGAGCTGTTCAGAAGGTGGGCAGGAGTCAAGACACAGGATAACTATTTTTTATATTAGTGCTTTGGAGATCCAAGCATTGAATAAGGTTTGTCTGCATTTGTGCCACATGAATACAGGAGTCTTATGCCTGGAGACTGTAAAATGGGACACAAGAGTCAGGAAGTGGAAAGCTATATCAGGGAGCTATGCTGGGTACCACAGAATTACCAGATAACATGCCAAGAGAGCCATAAAAAATAACTATAGTGAAGAGAATCACAATTAAAAATGAATTCAAGGAAAGAAAATCAATAAATGTCACAGAAAAGGGGGGAAAAAAAAAAGGAATGGTTAGAAGATGAAAAATAAATGACCAGGAAAAAGCAAAGACACAATAGCTGGTTTTAATCTGAGTTCTGTGCAGCACAGAGAGTTGGCAGCACTTGTGTGTTGCACCACTGGCAACTGTGCAAAAGGAACAGTGAGGACAGCTCATCTGTTCTCCTCTTACTCCTCTAATGAAGAGAGGCATGTTGGAGACCAACAGAAGAGCTTTGATTTTTCAGGAGTCAGTTTATTTTGCTGCTCACTTTCAGTTTTGCTTCTGAAGCTTATCCGGGAGAACTTTTTTTTCTTCCTCCCTCTAAAGCTTTCCCTACTTTGCATTTTTCAATGTATTTCTGAAATGGTGATTTTTTTTTTTTTTAATTAAACCCTTTTGGTTTTATTTTTAGCCTTTATATCCTCCCTTATTTCTTAGTAATAGCTAGAAAATAATACATCAAGAATTGTGATATATAAGGGAGGGGGAGAGCTTCTCTGTTCTGAAAGTGCTGAATTAATTCTATACAAGCTCTAGCTAAGGGGAAAGATATTTCTGAGCTCCCTTAGAAAATGTAATTATAGATTTAATTCTCTGGTGCATGTTTTGCATGGAGCTGTGGGAGTTGGCCAGCTTCATTCTGAGGCCACTTTCTATCATCTTTGAAAGGCTGTGGCAACTGGGGATTCCCTTAGGACTGGAAAAAAAAAAAAAAAAAAGGCATGTTTTTTCTCCCAACTGAAAAAAATCAGGATAGAACTGACTGGTCAGTACTGCCTCTTGCCTGGGAAATTGCTGGAGGAAGTATTGAAGGAAGCTGCTTCTATCCATGTGAAGGACATGGCGATGACTGGAAAGAGCTAGGTTTGAGTTACCAAGGTTAAATCTTGCTATACCAACCTGGTTGTTTTCTGTGAGGAGAAGATGGGCTCTAAGGACAGGGTAAAGGAAGTGGGCGTTTTGTACTTTGGCTTCAGAAAGTACTTCACAGTGTCTCCCATGGTGTTCTCATAGTCAGAATATCATAGAATCTAAGAATCATAGAATGGTTTGGGTTGGAAGGGACCCTAAAGATCATCTAGTTCCAACCCCCCTGCCATGGGCAGGGACACCCTCCACTAGACCAGGTTGCTCCAAGCCTCATCCAGCCTGGTCTTGAACACTTCCAGGGATGGGGCACCCACAGCTTCTCTGGGCAACCTGTTCCAGTTCCTCACCACCCTATGGGCTGAATGGTATGAACAGAAAAGTTGTAGAGAAACTGGCTGGATTTAGCAAGATTGTGGATTACAGCAAATTACAACAAACTGGGATAATACCTGATAACCTGGAGGAGAAGGTTGCTATTCAATGACTGAATGGTTACAAAGAAGCTTTGCAAGAAAGGATCTGTGGGTCCTGGGAGGGTAGCAAAATGAACAAAAATCAGCAGTGTGCTGTTGCAGTGATAGCGTTGAACTGGATCTGGAGCACTCAGTTTACAGGGAGAGGCTGAATGAGTTGGGTTTATTCAACCAGGAAATAGAAGGTTAAGGGGGGCATTCACTTGCAGTCTTTCATGTCCTAATGAGTGGTTGACAGAAGAAACAGGCTTTTCCCAAATACACACACAGTGAAAAAGGACAGCAGGAACAAGTTTCAACAAGACGTATTTCAATTGCACATTAGACAAAAGGGTTCTTCATAATGAGCATGGTAAAGCAACGGAACAGCTTGACAAGATTGAAGATTTTCAAAAAGCTGAATGACCTTGAGCAACCTGACCTTACTCTGAAGATAGATCTTTCAGAAGGAAGTTGGACTAGACCTCCAAATATCCCTTCCAATCAATTTTTTTCCTTATGACTGTATTGTGTGAAGGACAAGACATTTATGGAATGTTGACTATAAAATAAAATTCTGCCAACACTGCCTAACACAGCCACTAGAGAGAGGTGGGGAAATGCACTGCTCTTGGTGTTTGTCATATCTGTGTGGGCAACGCACTTATGGAGAATAAGTCATAGAAACATTGGATAGAAGAGACCTTTGGAGGGACTTAATCCAACATCCAACCTTAAGCAGAGCTGTTGCTGACAGCAAATCGTGTAAATCATAGCATTGTTTAGCTGAATTTTGAAAACCTCTGAGACTGGAATTTCAACAGCCTCTCTTGGCAAGCTGTTTAGGGACTGTACCACACTTCTAGTGAAAATGGTTTAACTAATGTCCACCTCAACCTCCCAAGATGCACTTTATTGGTATTGCTCAATGTTTTGTCACTTGCCATTATTACTAAGATGAATTTGGCTCCATCACCTTTAAAACCCTCCTTGAAGTACTTTGCAGTTAGATTCTTCTTTGGATTCCTTTTTCCAGGTTAATCAAACTCAACTCCCCCATCCTCTTCTTCAAGGTTGTATTCTCTACATCCCTGATAATTTTGTTAGAACTCTGCAAGTGTTTTTCAATGCACATCTTGAATTAGGGGACCCAAACCAGATCACAACATTTCAGGTACGACTCCCCTGTAAGCAAGCAGGAGAAGGTTACAACCTCTAATATGTTGAGGCCATGCTCCTACTATTACAGCCAAGTATGAAAGTCCTATGTACATAATTTTGTGTTGTTTAATTTCTAAACATCATGAGATTACTCTTGGCCCCAGACTCAAGTTTATCAAGTTCCTTGTGACTTGAAGATTTACTGTCATTTGGCATATTTTCATCCATGCTGTCTTCACCTGCAGATTTGCTGAAGATGGATTCTGTCTGATCATCCAGGCTATTGACAAAGATGTGGAATAATATTATCCCAGAATCAGCCCCTATTGTACTTCACTTGTTACTGGTTGCCAGCTGGATGCTGATCTATTCATTACTGCCCTTTGAGCTTGGTAATCCAACTAATATTCAGCCGTTTAAACCCATTCATCCAGCCTGTATTTTTCTCAATCACAGAAAATGCTTTGCAATCAGATTTCAAAAGCTTTACTCAAGATATTTTACAACTACTGCTTCTCCTTAGAGTACTTACTTGGGGTGATGAGATTCAGCTAGAAGCAGGAGGCAGATAGGGCTTAGACAACGAAGAAGGAATTACTCGTATCAGTCATCATGAAAACATGATGGATGTTTTCAAAGGGCAGTTAAAGTCTCACTGCACAATCACTTACAATGTATTCCCAGCCAAAGTGACACAAGCTACCTTGATCTGGGAAGCTTGCTATGTGCATAACCTTCCTCACCAGCCTTGGGCTGAGCTGCATGGTTTCCCAACCAACTATGTGACTCATGGGATCATGGTGTGGGCAGAAGCGTGTCCCTATCCACACTTGTCTGCAGAGATGCTACTCACTTTGAAAATCCCTGTCAACCCCGAAAATGGACTGTGGGATCTCATCTGGGACTAAGCACAACTAACATTAACCCTTCAAAAATTATCTTGAACTGGTTGTTTTGACCATGTTTAAACAGAGAGAGAAAGCTCCCTCTCCCTGTTAATCACAGATCAATTTTGGCATTCCTTCAGGTAGTCTATGTGGTGCGCAGAGAGCTCTGAATGTTTTACTCATGTTTCTGGGGGTCATGGTGTTGTTGGCCTTTTTCCCTATCTAAAGAAAACTAGCACAAAATAATGCGTTCCAATGTATAGCATCGGGCAGGACCCACCTGTGTCATGCACACTTTGCTGCACTCGCTGGTCTTTGCTTTTCTTCCTGCTGTTGAAGGGGGTAATTGCCTGGGATGAGGAGGGAGAATGTAACAGAACTACTACTGCATAACATAGGCACATATTCATTGGCAGTCACCACATATAACTGGGTTCAAATAAGAGTTTTCCTGTTAGATCAGATGTATCTGTGTTCTTTACTTCCCATGAGGAGTCTGCACCATCAGCTGGTGAAAATTATCAATCTAGTTTGCCTTAGAGGCTGGCCCAGCTCTTTTACAAGCACATCTCAAACCCTTTGTAGTCTATTTTGACTTGCTTCCTTCTGAATGTGGGACCACAGCTGAAGGTATCCATCTCACAGACATGGTCATTCACCTAGTTATGAAAAGACTCTGCTTCCTTTAGGTAAAGGGTAAGTAATGTGTCCTGAGTTACTGTGTGTTCAAAACTGAAACCTGCTGAAGTTGGATGATGCTCATTTGAAAGCAAGAATCCCTCAAACCAATGTAATATCCCGAAAAGATGCATCGTTAATCCTACTCCTGCACTTGTGTATAGAAAACACAGCAAGGTCACTGCTTTTCAGCCCTCTTAATTAAAAAGCAGACCTCATGATAGGCAATTGTCCCTCAGGCCCAAGGATTTGCTTATCTCTTGCAAGCTCAGTAGCCAATACAGCCTTTATCCAGGAGCAGGATGACAAGAATTGAAGAGCAAGACTCCCTACCTCTGATAAGCCTTGTAATATGCCTCACAGAAGCAAAAAGACATCTGCAAGATGATTTTTAACATAGCACAGGAAGCACAACAGCATGTGGCATCTTAACAGCGCTGAAGCATAAGATCATAAGTTGCCTTGAGCTCCAAGTGAGCCCAGGGTCTCTCATCACATTTTCAATTTGTTAATGCTTGCAGAAATAAGTGAGCAGCAGGTAGAGTCGGCTGAGCCCAGGAACTAATAAACTCATCTAAACAAGTAGAGGATATATCAGCTCTCTGTGTATTTTACTGCCAGCTGCACTGTGCTTCAGCTATATGAACCATAATACATTCCACTGGGACCAATGAAATTGTGTTAGCACGTCAATAACATACTTGAGGATCCAAAACTTATATATAGTTCCCATGGTACTACAACCCCTTGCTTGGCCTGCCAAAAGATAAATCTCAGTATTGAAAGAAGAAGAAGATATCTGATCACAGTAAAGAAGTCTGAGAAAAGCAAGTGAAAACTTTCTACAGCCCCTGATTCTAATATAGCTTCCACCCTTCACTCAGTACTGACTGTCTTTGGGATCCTAATGACACTGTCTTTTCATTTGTCTTTGTGTACAGAAAATGTTAATATAGATCCTTGTCTCTATTTATTTCTGTGACTACAGACATTGGGATCCACTAGGTACATACATAACAAAATTATGAGTCTAGGCTGTTACTTCTCTCTGCACATGGTGAAGTGAACTGTTTAATGGAGTTATACAGCAGGGAAGGAGCAAAGAAATGTGATAAAATGATATGGGGATTGGGCCGACTAATCCACAGCTCTCAGTAATGTGATCTGCATGGGCAAGAAATACATGGTTTGCCCTGTAATATTTATCTTAGGTTCTTTAGACCACTTACATTCTCCTTTTCTATATAAAACAAAAATAACAACATGTTTTCAAGGAGAAAGCTTAAAACATGTCTCTTCTGCAACTTCTTCCTGTGAACCACATGTAACATGACTGCCCGATGCTTTAGTCATAGATATTAGAGATTCAGCCCACAAGCAATGAATAGAATAAACAGCTACATTTAAAGACAATTTTATCAGTATAAACACGGAGACATGAAAAAAGACTTACATGCAAGGAATAAACCTCAAGGGGAAAGACCACTAGGAACTCAAGCAGGAAACTATGAAAACAAGTGGCCACTTTCAACTTCCTTCCACTGCAACAATCACAGTTTTAATATTACAATTCAAACCCAGAGATGTAGTTTAAAGTGATGCAGCTCGCACCCTTTGTGGTAGAGCTTGCACAACCTTCTTGGCAAATGGCCTGGACAACAGCCCCTGTTGTCATACGTGTGTGAGAGCACACAGAGAGTGCAGATAAAGCACACAAAACTGGAGGGTATGTGATCCAAATTCATCATTTGAAGTAGGAAGATGACTATCATCCATAATAAACAGTAACTGGTGAATTACGAAGGGATTTCTGAAATGAAGGAAGGATCATCCTAAAAAGAAATGAAGAAACATGAAAATTTGGGATGGGGATGAGAAGCCTGAGTGAGAAAGTAGCAGCCTGAACCTGTTTCGGGGCTGCCAGATGCTGACCTGTGGCATCACCACCTTACCCAGGCTGGGCTGAGCATCCTCCCCTGCATGCCACAGTAAGCCAGCACCCAGCCAGTGAGGGGCATCCCATTTAGAAATCTGTAGATGTTTGTTAACTTTTGTGTCTAGTATTGTGATCATCTGTTACACCACTAATTCTGATTCTGAACATACATTTCACCATTTGCCAGTTAATTATGTGTTGATAAAACTAAACAAACTGCTTTGATTCTGTTTTAGCCTAAACTATGCTGTTTTTTCCCTGCAATACCCTCTCACACCACTGTGACTACTATCACCTTAGAGTACCTTCATACAAGCCCAAGTCCTGTATCTCCCATCAAGTTTTAGGTCCTATGTTCCAGGAGATCAATAACTCATAGGCTTCCCATTTCTGGAGCTACATTGGCCTCCTGTGAAGGAAAATATTTGCCTACAGCATGTGCTTACACACTGATTTTGTTATGTTTTCCACAATCTCTTTCTTCTGCAAGCAGGGCTCCCCCATCTCAAGACTGAGCTGTTACAAACAGTCCTGAAGCCATGAGGATTGCCAGCAAGATGATCTTCCAGGGAAAAAATACGAGAGCAGCCAAACCTCTTGTCCCCACTGTCCCACAAAAGACTTTGATTTCATATTCTTCCTCCTCCTGTGACATGTAACTTTAACTTATAATTAAGTCTAGCACTGTTATATGTTTGCACACCTTCTGCATTGAACTTTAACTCTTCAAGGTCTTTTTCCGTGGGGTGTAGTCATTCTTAGGTAGTGGGGTTCTCGTCTTGCTTCTTCAGAAATTACTTTTGATGACCTTGGCAAATGTGAACATAGCAGTGTTAAAACCAATGCACTACTGCAATAAATACTGTATTGTAATTTTAACAAAGCAGTAACATTGATTTACACATGTACTATGCCACTAATAGACCTGCCTTGGGTGAATACAGCCAACAGAAGCTCTTATTTTATTTGCTTTCCTCCTCTTATTATGATTATGTGTCTGTGCATGTGGAGTACATGCAGTTACTAGTTTCCTGGATCACTGTCACTCAGAAATGTTTAGGACAATCTGTCTCCTCTGTTCAAATATTAACAGGTATGGTCATTCCCTGATTAGCCTTCCAGTATGCTCCTAATTAAAACTGGGAGAATTAACAAAGCTGGGTTGAGGATTATGATTGATTATGCTTTTCCCTAGCAGCTGCATTTGGGAGAAATCATCTGACATTTTTGTGTATTCATAAATTCCAGTTTTCTAGCCTTTGTTTGTAACTTTGTCAGGGTCCCACAGCACTCCTATTCCTCCTATTTTCAATGTTATTCTATTAAATATGGCGATTCTCAGTGGTAGCTCTCATGTATAAAGTTTAAGGTAAGAAAGTAAAGCACTACAACTCCAAAACTTTGGAACTGTTCTCACTGTGATTAACAGGTTTGGATGCTTGGGCTATTTTCCCCTGTAAAACATGTGCTGTGTAAAGACATCTGAGCTAACTGGAAACTGGCCTGGAGACTGCATGAAGTCTAACTATCTGAAAGCCTTGGCTGCTCGGTTACAGTGGTTTACTTGAAGCCAGTTTGGGTTAGCTGTGTGCTGTAATCAGTGTAGACACCCTCAGTCAGAAAAGGCTCAGAAACCAGTAAGAAGTGCCAAAGTATGTTATTTTCTTTTTGCTTTCAACTTGGGTGAGAGAATTTAATTTTATCACTTATATATCTCAAGGCAAAAGGACCTGGTACTGACTACAATTGGTAATATTCTTGTTTATCTTCTGCGTTACTTACTGTTGAGAAATCTTAAGTTTTTCAGCCAGCTCCTTAAAACATAGACACTTCCACCTGTTCTCCTATCTCCTCTGCCTGTTATGATACGCAGCATGGAGGAGCGCTTTAGTGCAGATGTGCTTTTGTTCAGGGTGACATAGCCGGTGTGCATGGGTGTCTTACTCTGTTAGAGATGCACAGTAATGGATGATGGCCTCTTCTGGTCTAATAGCATCATTAAAATTAATAGCACTTGCAACTTGCTGAACCAAACAAGAATATTCAAAAGCAGAGTTCAGGTCTCTAAGTCAAAAATGCTTTAACATTCTGTGTCTTCCTGGAACTGAGTGGAGATTTCCCCATCTGCCTGCAAGCCTATAAAGCAAGAACCTTGCTTAGGACTCTCTGCTTAACCAGATGCTTGTCTTAATAATTTTAAACATTGTTACATACATAAGATATCTGAACATAAGTAGAAATTATCCTGAAGAAGGAATTTCTCATTAGAATTAAAGCAAGCTCTTGCTGCAGTTAAAACAACCATTCCCCCACCCCCCCCCCCAAACCAGAAATATTTTCTGTTTCAGACAAATCTGGAACATGTCTTTCAATCATAAACTTACTTTCCTTTGTAACATAGCTCTATTCCAGTCCTAAGAAAACCTCTAACCTCCTTTCAGATCTTGAAAACAGTAGAGGTCATTCCTTCTAATTCATGTATCTAGACTCTCTTTTACATCACGAAACAGGCAAGGATGGGAGGTTTCTCATTTCCAAATCTGCTATGGCCACAGTTCAACCTACCGATCAGGCTTAGAGAGCATTCATACATGACAGTACTCCACTAATATAACTGATTTGGGCTGTTTAACACAGGTTAACAATAAGTTTCATGAAAACTATTAATAAAAAGCTGGGGTTTTGCGAAGAGTGACTGAAATGGGGGGACAGTGGCTTAATTTTTCATTCTGAGATCATCTGTGAACCACCAGTTGGTGAAAAGTCAGAGACAAGGATAGAATGATCTTTTTTTTCTCCTTTTCCATCTCTCAAGCTCTTTTTTTTTTTTAATTCGCATTTTGAAGTTAGTCATAAACATGTCCAGTTTCCCCTGATACACACGTTAAAAAAAGTCCTCAGTGGAGCTATAGCTGAGTTCTAGTCTCAGCTGTCAGTCATCTTTTCAAAGTGACTTCAAAGGACTTTGAATGAGACTCAGATGACATATTAAAGGTTAAAGAAAGAGTCTATTGAAGAAGCAGAAGCAGTGTGCAAATCTTGCCAGTGCAAGAGGTAACCTGTGAATCAACACATCTATTTTATGACACTACTGTCTTCCTTTCTCAATCAGTGCCCACCACTGTGGAAAATGAGCTGGCTGGTTTCAAGCACAAGTACCTTTTGCAATTACTATTTCTGTTTTAATGTGTCACAGGGTAACTGCTAACATTAGGTCTAGCATATCTACTTGCAGTCAATAAACCATGAGCTGGGGTGGTTTAATTGTGGCTGAACTTCAGTCCTCATTTTTTTCATGGTCTCCTCAGCATGTGTCTGCTGTTGGTCAATGTTCAGCCAGTGAATTACTTTCTTTATGTCTTTGGTAAAATTCCTACCCACCTTTCTATGGATGGGCAGTCTGCGTTTTTCCTGTGCATCCTGCTGGAGTCAGTATGTGCTCACGCAATGCACCTCCCTTCTTCATTCATGCTTTGTAGGGTGCAAGCCTATTGGAGGGTCATCAAAGGTGGGGACAGCTGGGAGGTGTTGAAATGGCACAGATGTTCATTTGTTTATATGTTTCATTTGATGAAGTTCCAGTCAGCATGATTAGAAATGGGCAAACAGGATCAAGCAAAATCAAGAATGTCTCAGTTGAATGTGGACACCTTATTAAGAAACACAGCTTAGAGAAGAATCGTGTCAAGTGTCCACTATAACCTCAAATGTGCTCACAGACTTTTCTGACAATCTAAGGGGAGCCCATAGGAAACCCAAAGTGCAATGACTGCTAGTGGGTTTGATCTGCTCCAACGCCTTTGCACTGGGAAACAGTTACTCTTATGGTCGTCTGCAGCCCCTCTCTGGCCCATAAGATCATGCAACCATCTCTGGTAAAGTGACACTGAAACATAGGCTGGACTTTGACAGTCACATCACAGTGTGTCCACCAAGGTAGGACAGCTCCTTTAGTACCTACTGATATATCTTCCAGTAGTGAATTAACAGAGACGTGAAGATGGCAGTACAAATGGCAGTATTTTCAGGCTGAGATGTAGGGGTTTTGTTAGGGCATAGCAACCTGTCACAGCTCTTGTTAATTTTTTCCACTCTGCCAACAAGAGCTGAAGCCTATTCCCAAACTCTGGGTAGTTTCCAGTCTCTCCTATCAGCAGATGTAGTGAGGAAGGGCCACAAGCTCAGCGAGTGAATCTTTTGTCTATCTCTAACTAGGAAAAAATAAAGGGCAGTGCAGAGCTGAAAGACCTCATTCTAGGTGTTGGAGTGGGTGGAAAAGACCAATAAAAACAAACAGGAGGTCAAGAATGACTACCGTTGTTTTTATGTTCATGTATCTACTGCTCTGAATCTTCACAGATATCGAGGTTTGAGTGGCTTGGGAAATGTTTGCATTATCATTTTTGGTAAAGATATTAAGTTTCAGTGAAAGTGAGTGTTGTATCCATTTAGTATAAAGGGAAGCATCTACAGTAATCTTAAAACTATCTGTTTTGGTATTTTTGGGGTAAAATAGGGTAAAAATATTTTACTTTTCCCATCCACTTCAAATGTTTTAAAATTACATTTTAAAATCTTATGTAGCGTAGAAACAGATCATACCTACACTATAAAGAATCTAAACAAACTGTCTAGATGGATCTTACGCAGAAAAAATTAGTTTGGGTTTTTTTCTCCTAGCCAAAACAACAACAACAAAAGGTCAGCAACTCCACTTTCTTGTGGAAGTTGATTTACCTTGTTCCCTACTCAATTACATTTGTGTGTTTTCCCATGTATTAAATCAACTGTAAAGGAAAATATTTGTCTAGAAAACATACAAATGCTGCTTTCTGTTTCCATTTGCCTCCCCATTGTAACATTTGTGGGCATAGGAAGCTGATTCTGAATAGCTTTACTTCATTTTTAATTGACTTTTTACTGATTAAGTTCAGAGCTGCTCCCTCTGTGGAGTATACTGATTACCTCCCCTCCAAATTCTTGGGATTTTCAGGCAAAAAACTACCTGCAATATAAACCGTGAGAGCTGAAGTAAATTCAGATGATTTCTGTAAGTAGTAAAGTTGCAAAGCACTTACTAGCTCTGGAAAAATAACTAACCAATTTGCAGGTACACTGAGATTCATGAAAGTGATGGTGCTATCTACACTCTCAAGATGTGACTATGCTTATTACAACATAGGCAGCAGTCCTGCACTTTACAGTGAATTTTACTGGAGGAAACGAAGCTTTGGAAAGAAAAAAAATGAGATTAGGTGGAATCCAATCTTTTCGCATTGCTAAACAACAATATAGATTTCACATTGGGTGTTAGTAAAGCTAAGTGGTGAATCAATGTCATTTCCACTGTTGGACACTGCAGTTTTGCAAGACAGCTACAGTTTATACGTACACAGAGGCAGAGAATAGTATAATGGAGAAAACTGCACCCTGGGTGCATCGAGCCCTGATAATTTTTTAATGTGTTCCTAACATTCTCATCCGTTCATGGGTCTAATTTGGTGTTAATAGAAACAGCCATAACTCCTGTTGAATTCAATGTTTAAGAGAAATGGTGTGAGGTGATAAAGCCAGACTACAAGGTTATGAAATCTGGTGATGCACCATTACACTCCAATTAAAAGATGCTAAAAGTGACATTTGCAATCATTCAAGAATGAATAGAAACAGGGCTGAAATGCATGCTTTTGTAAGATAATTTTTTCCTCAGCTATGACAAAGGAGTTCATGTTTGAAGAAATGCTCATTTGAGGTTACTAAAAATTAGATTGCATGTTTTCCTTTTTTTTTTTTTTTAATTTTATTTGTGGAATGAAAGCGGGGAGGGATTAATCCCCTTTTAATCAGTGAGCTGAGAATCTGGACTGCTGTACAAAATGTGAGAAATTTAATTTAGTCTATTTTGTTATCCAATACAGCGATTCACAAGACACAGAGTCCCCATAAAGATGTTTAAAATGCAAATTGCACTGACATTATTTAATCTAATACTTTGGATACCTGAGGGCTTTTCTGCATCCCAGTGCTTCTCACTCTTTGATTATGCACAGTGCTCAGACAGGATAGAAAAATTCTCCCACCAACATGAATGAAAAGTCAGATATAAGGTCCAGCTTGTCTTTCTCCATGCAATCCTTCCCAGCCCTGTTTCTCAGGTATTTCTGGGAACCTGCCTCCACAGCCTTCAGCTGTGGACTGGGGTCTTAATGTGTTTTCCATTGGGTCCTAATAGTCATAAATTACCATCACCACAGCTCTACACGTGGCATAGGTAGAAGACATAATTTGTCAGATTTTATATTCTGACAAACATAAATCAAAGGACATCAGAGCATTAATATTTAAATAAAATTTAATAATTAGTTTGATGTTTTGTTTCTGTTTATTTTACTGGATGTAGCTCTTAACTCCATGCCCCAGCCCTTGAATAACACTTCCCATTCCCTCTGCTGTCCTGCTACAGCTTCTGAAAACCTCTTGGTTTGCTGCCATCCCACTGCTGACCCTAGACCTGAGCCGTGGGATCTACCACTGCTTCAACACACTGGTAGAAGTTAGCTCAACTACCTCAGCAGACGTTGCAACTCAGTGAGGTGGGTTTGTGCTAAAGCAGATTATGAACTCCCACTTCCCCCATGCCAACAGCAAAGCATGGACTCCTACCAACACACGGGTGGGAAAGGATGGTGGAGATAATGCGTGTTCCAGCTTTGCAGGACAAGTGTGACTATTCCCAGAGGCAGATCTGGAGCACTCGCTGTCCTTCACTCCCACCGCAGCCAGGTCAGTGCTGAGCTATTCCCAGGGCTGTCTGTCTCAGGCGACTGTGGCTTTACTAACCCAAGTTTTATTTGTGATTTCCAGTCTTTATCAGCTATGGCCTGGTTCTCCTACTTTCACAATTGCAAACATACGTTCATATGTGTAAAATCACTGAAGCTAAAGAAGTCAAAGCCGTAAATAACATCTGATATGAGGAAGGTGTAAGCCTTTCCAAGGTAAGAAGTGTCGCACCTGGTGATTGGATTCTGCCACCACATGAAAATTGAATACTATCTCACTTTACCAGAAATCTCACCTGAAATAAATGCTATTTCTAACAAAGCAAGACCTATTTATTAATCTTGAGCCAGACCAGGAGTAGACTCTTTGCAGTACAAAAGGAAGTCAAAGGAAAATATTCCGACTGAACAACTTGGTGTTCTTAACTCCTCAGGACTCAGCATCTACGTCTGCCTTGCCAGTCCTGGAGTCTAAGATAAGTCTTCCTTTTACTTACTTCAAAAATTAATAGGGCTGAAGTAAGTAATTATTAAAAATTCTCTCCCTAAGGAGATCAAAGCTCTCTAGTAATTTGCAATTGGCTTGAGGAGGGCCATCAGTATTAAATGCAAGTTTATATCTGTAGAGCTAAAGACTTCATCTAGCCAAGATCTTTAAGATGGAAATACTCCATTGGAAAAAGAAAACCACAAAAAGCAGAGTGAAAGTTTAAAATCTAAGCCTATCTCTGGAGACCGTTGACTCACAGAAGCTTCAAATGAGAGTGATTAGAAAGTTCAGCTCAATGGATGGCCATATCAACTGCAGCTAGAAAAATGATGGTGGCAAACCAGAAACCAAAAGGGAAAAACTGAAGAGAAGTTGAATATTTTCTAGAAACACAGATGGATTCATTGATTATTGTAGTTTCATTATAGTGTGAAATAATCAGTCAACCCTATTGTATAGGTGTACTGAATTCATATATGTTTATTTTACAAGTTTAAGAGTAGTTAGACCTTGGTATGTGAAAGCTCAGACACTGTCAACGATGATAACTTCATGACATGAATAATTTTGAAATCACATCTCGTGACTGGATTTTGACATAATCGTTTATTTTCCAGAAAATGAGAGAGACATGGAGTACTACATCATACTCAGAATTTCACTGGATTTTTTATAGCTGCTGGCTAGTCACTGTGATAATGCTGACATGACTACCATAGGATTTATCTAGGATCTGAGGAATGTATGCATTCTATCAAGAACATTTTATGCTCTGTTAACAGTGTATTTGCAGAGAGGTGACTGTGTTATTCTTAAGCACCTAATGTCACCTGTGCATTTCAACTGGCTGACAGGAAAGCTTGAGAATAGAAATATCAGAAAGAGACAAAAAAGTAGATTGGATGGGAGGATGACTTCTGGTTTGAATGGAAATTATGGAAGACAGACTGGAAGGGTGTTCACTGGGGATATTACACAAAGTTTTAGAAAGGAAAAATAAGGTAGGAATGGGGTGACATGGAGAACACCAAAGAAACAAGAAGGGTCACATTATCAAAGTAGGCAATGAAGAAAAAGGAATGCCTACAATTGTTAATCCATGAAAAAGAGGAGTGCTGCTGCACGCCCAGCTTCAGGTGAAGTCAGGGTGTTTGAAGTGTAGTTTTAAATCATCTGATCCTCATTATGCACTGCAGAAATAAAAAACAAGCGAACAAACACACACAAACAAAACAACACCACACCAACCCTCACACCACAAACCTCATTTTCAGTTGTAAATAATTCTAGTGTGAAACTATGCAACTTCCTCCAAGAGAGCCTTCCAGGGCCAGAGCAGTACAGTTACATGTGCTGACTGAGGAGAGGGAGGTTTTTCATGGAATTCCTGAGGTGGCCCCAGTGCAGCTGCACTGAGCATAGGTGTCTAGTACCATCTGAGATGTCTGGGTTTATCCTGCCTGGCCTGAAGTTGATATCCCAAAACACATAGGTCTCCTGTAGGTTTGATGTCTCATTGTCCAGCTTCATCTGGGTATCTTTGGACACCCTATAGCATCTTGAAGAGCATTAGATACCTTTGTGTATAAAACAGAATTGAGCCTTGAAGTGCCACTTCACTCCGGATTTCTGAAACTGTGGGCAGGTTTCAGTCGGAAGGTCAGACAACAAAATACAAGGGTCTGCATGTAAATGTCTACATGGAAACCAAGTGTCTAAGTAGCAGAGAGGTAATCAATGTAGTTAGCAGAGTGCAGAGGGTAACAGCACATCAGTCACTAGCTGCCTCCTTTTGGGAGACCTGATTCACTGTCTGCATGCCATTGACCATATTGAGTACATATCCATTGACTGTACAGGAGCTGAGGCAGCCCTATGCCTTTAAACACCAATCTCAATTTAGTCATCTTAATTAATTACAGTACCCAAGACATCCACGTGGATGGGGCTGGGACAAAAGGGAGAGAAAGTGTGGAGTGTCCCGGGGATCTCAAATCACACTGGTTATCTACGTAAAGGCAACTGGACTTCAGATGTGGAAGATGTAGTTTTGATCTTCTCTGGGTCTTTTTTACATGCTACAAAAGACGTTTGACAACACAGGCTTGCCTCAGTTGCCTAAGCTTAGTCATGGGACACAACTGAGGGCACTGTTAAGTATCGCAGACACCTGCACGGGACTGGCAGGTAGGGCACAGGACTTACAAGAAACCAGCACTCTGAAGCAGCAGCTGGAGGACAGGCAGACTGTTCCACACACTCAAAATGAGGAGCCAGTTTAGCTCCATGTATTTAGGAAACTGAATTGTGCCCAACATCTCTTTTTCCCAGATGATGCTATGAACTAACTTCCATTTATAACTAAGGGTCGTGAGAATTCTTGTCATAGAAACAAGAGGTTTTATAGCTCTGTTATCAGAATAGTTATTTTTTACATTAAAACTTAATTGAAGGATATGTCTCATTTGCTCTTCCAAGTCCCATCAAGTGTTATTGCTGGTGATCCAAGATTGGAGAGATGTATTTATATTTTGTTTCTTTGGTTTTAGCTGAGTTGTTTCCTCTAGAGAAATTTTCTTCTCTTCTATTTCTTATTAGCAGAATTGTGTTTTTCTATTCAGCATCTCTACAAAGATTTTTTTTTTTCTGAATGGCAAAATGCAGCATTTTTAATAGGTGAACAGATGTTGGTGGGAGTGTTTCAAATACGCATTTTAAAATGTTGCCCTTGGAAATGAAGGCTGATCAATCTAAAAGGAAAACCTAGGATTTTTAATAAATTAAGAAAAAAATACCTAGCTGCACAAGGGACCCTGCAAGATGCCGTGAGGACAAATACTGCTGCAAAGCTGGAAGGAAGCCAGGAGAACACAGTAAGTCAGGAAGGCAGAAGAGAAACTAAATGAGGGGAACTAAAAAATAAGGCACAAGACAAGGCAGCTGATAGAAACATAGAAAACCAGAGAAAGTGCAAACACAGACTTGAGGAAAGATGCAGAAACTGTGGAAGACACATACAAGGATGGTGAGAAAAAGAACAAACCCCGAACCTGGTGTGTTGTAGAACCAGCTGGTTGAACAGGATGCTTAAGGAGAGGGTGAATTCACAAAATGCTGCTTTTTATAGCAAAACTGGCTTCAGAAATATATGCCTTCTCTGTTCCCAGACAGTGGTGCCTGCGTATGTCACACATATCCTCACCTTTCTGGCTACGCAGTTTGGAGAACTTCATTCTGTTTTCTTTCTCATTTTAAAAGGCTACATTTAACTGATATGCAATCCATATTTCTATGACCCTGGTTGCGGAACAGCCTCATGAAGAGTGGCGGTGTGGCAACCCTGTGCTGCAGAGCAGGAGAGGAAGAAAGTCACTACCTATGCAGAAGGCCAGGGACCACACCAGCTGCCATGGATTTGCCATCATCGTCAACAGATCCAAAAATACATGCTGACCCAGTGACTCTTCGGTTGTCCCGTTCTGTTTCTCTTTCTCCAAAGACAGAATGTGTGCTAGGTCAGCAGACACGGTGATTCCAGAAAACCAAAGGCATGGAATAATTTATTTTTTATTTTCCCCTGCCAGGTGTAATGAGGGTAAGAATGACACAAGGAAACAGCTGCTGTTTGAAGGGATGTGATTTCAGCAACTGTGTGTTCTTGAACACAGGCAAAGATACATTGAAAAGTGAATATGAGATAGTGAGGAATATTTCAGGAATATGAATGTTCTGTGTTTTCATGGCAAGGTTTTGGTAGCAGGAGGGACACAGAGGTGACTTCTGTGAAAAGCTGCTGGAAGCCTCCTCTGTTTCTGATAGGGCCAATGCCAGCTGGCCAAGATGGACCCACTGCTGGCCAAGGCTGAGCCCATCAGTGACCGTGGTAGCACCTCTGGTATAACATGGTTAAGAAGGGAAAACAATTCTGTGCCACTAAACAATTGCAGCAGAAGAAGAGGAGTGAGAATATTTGAGAGAAACAGCCCTGCAGACATGCAGGTCAGTGAGAAGGAGGGGAGGACGTGCTCCAGGCACCAGAGCAGAGATTTCCCGGCAGCCAGTAGTGTAGACCATGGTGAGGCCAGCTTTGTCCTGCAGACTTGGAGGGTTATAGGGGAGCAGAGACCCACGTACAGCCCCGGGAGGACCCCACACCAGAGTAAGAAGATGCCCAAAGGAGGCTGTGACCCTGTGGGCAGCCTGTGCTGGAGCAGGCTCCTGGCAGGAGCTGTGGCCCCGTGGAGAGAGGAGCCCAGGCTGGAGCAGGTTTGCTGCAGGACTTGTGACCCCGGGGGGACGCAGGCTGGAGCAGTTTGTGAAGAACTGCAGCCCGTGGGAAGGACTCATGTGGGAGAAGTTGGTGGGGGACCGTCTCCTGTGGGAGGGACCACACACTGGAGCAGGTGAGGATCCTCCCTGGGGAGGAAGGAACGGCAGTGACAATGTGTGATGGACTGACCACAACCCTTGTTCCCTGTTGCCCTGTGCTGCTCGGGGGAAGGAGGTAGATGAATGGGGAGCAAAGCTGAGCCTGGGAAGAAGGGAGGGGTGGGGAAGGTGTTTTATGATTTGGTTTTATTTCTCATTATCTTACTCTGATTTGATTGGTAATACATTAATTTCCCCAAGTTGAGTCTCTTTTGCCTGTGACAGTAACTGGTGAGTGATCGCTCCTTGTCTTGTCTGAACCCACCAGCCTTTTGTTGTATTTTCTCTCCTGTGTGCAGCTGAGGAGGGCAATGACAGAGCTGCTTTGGTGGGCACCTGTCCCTCAGCCACGACAATAAACCTTATGACACTTATGAAATGACCAACACATTGCATGACATGCTGGCTTTATCATGGTGCTGTTAGTGCTGAAATCTCAATTCTGTAGTCACAGTCTGGTGGGCCAGGCCTTGGTGGTAGTACTTTATAAGGGCTGTTCTCCAATGTCCAGTGCTATCAGTGTCGACAGTAGAATTGTAAAAGGATGATAAATAGTCTCTTTGTAATTGCAGCCAATACCCTGTAGCCTGCAGATCAGAAATCAGTGGTAGAGGACATACACCTATTGCCATGAGTTTAGTGAGACACAATTCAGAACAGGATTAAGTCAAGGTCTGCTTAACAACGATGACGTCTTAAGAAAGTTGTTGGTTGTGGAGTCTCAAGCGGAAAGCTGAGAAAATGAAAGTGGAAGCATAGGGAATTACACCTCGAGGAGGAGTTGAGACAGGGTCAATGATAGTGTAAGTAAAATGGTATCAGTTTTGATTGCATTTTGATAATGCCTGTCTTCCTGAAACAGGATGAATGTTCATGGTTCTCTTGAAATGTGAGGATGCTAATGATGTCAGAGCTCAAGGAGCATCTGGATGATGCTCTTAGTCATATGATTTAGTTTTAAGTAGTCTTGCAAGGAGCAGGGAGTTTGACTTGATGATCCTTATGAGTCCCTTCCAACTTGAGATATTCTGATTCGGTGATTCTATGCAATGGTACTAATGATGCCAATAAGAATGTACTGATAGGCCCTGTCCCCTGAGATGTTAACAATTATGGTATCTTTGAATCTTCTTGCTGTCAAGGCTTGTACAGGGTTTGGCCTTTGCAAAATGTCCTGTCGAACACCAATCTAGGATAATCAATGAAACGTGAGGAGAAGGGGTAATACTGCACTGAGAAACAGTGTATGTGTTATATGGAAACAGGTGGCATGTAGAAGTATCTGTCAGGTCATTTTGAGCCAGATGAGTGTGATTCCTCACAAAGCAAATACACTGAAAGTATTACTCACTCTGGAAACACAACAGGAAAGGGAACAAAGATATAAATGTTTGGATACACTTGGGAAAGTAGCAGAGATTTGAACAAGTGCTGAGGCTGCATATCATATGATAGAAAATCAAGGAAAGTTTATTTATGGTGCCAACAGCCCCCATGGTTGCACACTTGTAGCAGCGGACAATTTTGTGGTTCTTCTGTATCATCCTCCTATGAATACAAGCATCTACTTCATCCATAAGAAGAATAAAAAACTAGTCCAGGAGGGTTGAAAGCTAGAGCTAATGTAAGCACTCACAGAAGGGAATAACTGCTACTACTTCAAGGGTCTGCTGCTTTTTGGTTGGGTGGGGGCTTCTGAGTTTTGGGTTGTTTTTTTTTTTTTGGTTTGTTTGTTTGTTTTTTTACTTTAAGCAACTACTGTGAATCTGAGGACAAAAGAGCATTTTGGATGTTTCTGGAAGCTTTTCTTGAAGAAGTGCTTTGAAATATTTGACATGGCTCTGACAACAGTCATAGCAGAATCTGGTAACTCAGATTACTTACTGCAAGTGAGTCATCCGTGAAGTCTTCTGCGGTCTTGTGCATGATTAGTGTCCTGTGTTAGTTATTAAAAGCAGGTGCATCATTGCTTATCCTCAGAGTGTTGAAGGAAGGCTTTAAGTGTAAGGTCCTGCACCTGGGTCAGGGAAATCCCAACTACAAGTACAGGCTGGGTGAAGATTGGATCGAGACCAGACCTGAGGAGAAGGACCTGGAGGTACTGGTGGATGAGAAGCTGAACGCAAGTTGGCAGTGTGTGCTGGCAGCCCAGAAAGCCAATTGTACCCTGGGCTATAACAGGAGAAGTGTGACCAGCAGGTCGAGGGAGGTGATTCTCCTTCTCTACTCTGCTCTTTTGAGACACCACCTGGACTTCTGCATCCAGCTGTGGAGCCCTCAGCATCAGAAAGATATAGACCAGTTGGAACGAGTCCAGAGGAGGGCCATGATGATGCTCAGAGGGCTGCAACACCTCTGCTATGAAGACTGAGAGAACAGGGCTTGTTCAGCCTGGAGAGGAGAAGGCTTCAGGGAGATCTTATTGCAGCCTTCCAGTACCTGAAGGGGGCCTACAAGGAAGCTGGAGGGGTCTTTTTTACAAGGGCCTGTAGCGACAGGACAAGGGGTAACAGGTTTAAACTGAAAGCAGGGAGATTTAGATTAGATATCAGGAAGAAATTCTTCATGGAGAGAGTGGTGAGGCACTGGCACAGGTTGCCCAGAGAAGCTGTGGGTGCCCCACCCCTGGAAGTGTCCAAGGCCAGGCTGGGTCAGGCTTGGAGCAACCTGGTCTAGTGGAGGGTGTCCCTGCCCATGGCAGGGGGGTTGGAACTGGATGGCCTTTAAGGTCCCTTCTAACCCAAACCATTCTCTGATATGATTCTATGATATGATTCTATCCTCCATGTTAAGTACTGTGATTCTGTTATGGGAAATTCACACACCAGTAAAATTCCCGCTTGATTTTTATCTTGGGACATACAATATGCCTGTCAAAAAAATCCTCTCAGCTAAACCCTCACAGACTATGTACAGACAGGAGGATTCAGTCCTGCAAACTTTGGGATAACCCCATAAGAAAATTACTCAAAGTACCTTGACAAACATTAGGAATGCGTGGTTCTCTTGTGCCTCGTAGTTAAGCAGATGAGCTCCAGTATTAAGTGATTGCCCTGGATACAGTGAGTCCAAGGTAGAGTTAACCATGTTTAGAGCAATCCAGCAAACTATATTTGAACCTAGTAATCATAACATGGGAATACTTAGAAATTTAATTGGGAAGCTACAGCAATGGCATGAAGTCTAAAACTCTTCTTCTGGGTTTCCATCAATAGATTGGTTTTGTTTTTCTTATGAAATGGTAAATCAGGTCCTACATTTTTTGTCATCTGTCCTTCATTATGTCTGTGTGCCTGAGCAATCTGAGTTTTTAAAGTAGCTGTTGTGACATATGCAAATTTGTTACATGGTGCCAACTTTGCATAAGAATCTGGATGAGAAAAAGGTCTATTCAGGGACAAGTCATCGACATCAAAGTAAAGTAAGGTTTAATCTGGCAGCAAATTGGAAAATTCTTGCATTTTGCTCATTAAAATGCCTTAATGCATTGAATGGGATCTCTTATGGAGAATACTGTTACCGTACGTTAATTATAAGTGCCTTATGGGAGCCGTAAGTGCAGCTTTGTTCAGCGTTACCTTGGTGCCTGACACCTTGCTAACACCACCAATCTGTTAAAAAGAGGGAGTGTAGAGTTTGCTGTTGAGCCTTTAAACACTTTCTGCTCTAAGTGTGGTGGTGATGAGTGGCTGTAGAGTAAACAAAACTGCTGTAGTAAATAAAAATCTCTGCCCCTCCCAAACCATGCTGACCTCAAAATTTGTCGAATTCCCTGACTTCTAGAAATCCCTGAGTCAGACTTTCTCCTGTTGTGAATCACTGTAGTTTTACCTAAACGGATGGAATTCCACCAGCCTACAGACCATCAACAGACTCCAGGTCTGTTGACTTTAACAACCACTGAACTTGAATAGCATTATCATATGTGAAAAATAAATATTTTTTTATTTCTATGATGTAATTCATCTGAACTGTTTTTCATTTCGATAATGGGCTGAGGTCAATCCTGGTTCTTATTTCACTCTATTGACTACAAAGTAAAATGACTGAGAGACTAGCTCAAAAGGAGGCATCTATGATATGAAACATGTAAAGTTAAATGAATCCCATCTATTGTATCCAAGTGTTTTATTTCTACTTAAGCATTTATAATTTGGGAGACTTGGGAGTTTATTAATCATTCTTAATTTAGGAGGCTCAACAAAAAACCCCTTTACTTAAATTTGCTCCTCACTTGAGTAGGAGAGACTACAATCACTGTTTGAAGTTTAGAGGAAAGCCTTTACTGCATTTAAAATAAACATGTAAATATTGCACACTGGTTATCTTGATCTTTATAGAGGTCTGCCCATGTAATGACAGTAATTTACAGCTATTTTTCTGTTTTAGTCTAACAGAAAGAATCAGTGTTCTTTAGCAATAAGGATTTCGGCAGAGAAAAGTACTGCAAAGCTGAATATTCACTGAGATTCACCCCTTCTATTGACTTCTGAATGCATTTTATTTGGACGGATGTAGTCTAATTTTATATGGAGTCCCTTTCAAAGCTCATAAAACTGTTTGGATTAAAAGAATCGTACTGAACTGTGTACTATTCTAAAAAAACCTTATATTTTTCACTTGATCTCTGATATGTGCAATTGTGATTGCTACAGTTCTGATGATAAAATTCCAGACATTTGATATAAATAAACATGACTATGTTCTCACGGTGATTTTCATACGGATTACATCTGATGTCCACAGATGTTAGTGGAAAACACCCACTCATATTTCATGTATTCTGGATAAAAAGAAATTCCAATAGTGGACATATCAAACCGTACTTGGGAACATTTTAGCGTACAAGAGCTATATGATTAAGAGTTCATTCACATTTTACGCTCAAATTATAGTTTGGAATGTTTTATTCTCTTTCTAGTTTTATTCTATTCTATGACCTTCATAAAGACCATTACCTGTCTGTACTAAATCTTTATATAGCACTGTTTTACAGTAGTACATAGTTTCTTTCCTTATTTTTGTCCATACTTTCCACTATAAATGAGAAAATTATAGAGCAAAGAGGAATTTGAACTAGGATTGGGTCAGAGATCAGTAAAGAAAACTGAACATCCACAGACCCATGGGCCCTGAGAGGATGCACCCATGAGTGCTGAGGAAGCTGGCGGAAGTCATTGCTAGGCCAACCTCCATAATCTTTGAAAAGTCCTGGAGAACAGGAGAGGTGCCTGAGGACTCGAGGAAAGCCAATGTTACTCCAATCTTCAAAAAAAGGCAAGAAGGAGAACCCAGGCAACTATAGACCGGTCAGCCTCACCTCCATCCCTGAAAAGACGATGGAACAACTTGTTCTTGGTGCCATCTCAAAGCATGTTGAGGAAAGGAAGCTAATTACGAGTAGTCAGCATGGATTCAACACGGGAAGTCATGCTTGACCAATCTGATAGCTTTTTATGATGGCATCACTAGATGGATGGATGAGGGGAAGGCAGTGGATGTGGTCTACCTTGACTTCAGCAAAGCTTTTGACATGGTGTCCCACGGCATCCTCATAGACAAGCTTGGGAAGTATGGATCATTGGGTGGTGAGGTGGATTGGGAACTGGCTGGAGGAAACAACTCAGAGAGTTGTGGTCAATGGGGCAGAGTCTAGTTGGAGGCCTGTAGCTAGTGGCGTCCCCCAGGGATCAGTGCTGGGTCCAGCACTATTCAATATATTCATCAATGACCTGGACGAAGGGCTAGAATGTCCTCTCAGCAACTTTGCTGACGATGCCAAACTGCGAGGAGTGGCTGCCCTGACAGAAGGCCGTGGTGCCATCCAGCATGACCTGGACAGGCTGGAGAGCTGGGCGGGGGCTTCCAGTACAGGTTGGGGGCTGTTCTCTTGGAGGGCAGCTCTGGGGAAAAGGACCTAGGAGTCCTGGTGGACAACAGGATGACCATGAGCCAACAGTGTGCCCTCGCGGCCAAGAAGGCCAATGGCATCCTCGGGTGCATTAAGAAGACCGTGGCCAGCAGATCAAGGGAAGTTATCCTCCCCCTCTACTCTGTGCTGGTGAGGCCTCAACTGGAGTACTGTGCCCAGTTCTGGGCTCCTCAGCTCCAGAAGGACAAGGAGCTACTGGAGAGGGTCCAGTGCAGGGCCACTGAGATGGAGAAGGGCCTGGAGCACCTTCCATGTGAGGAAAGGGCTGTTCAGCTTGGAGAAGAGGAGGCTGAGGGGGATCTTATCAATGCTTCTCAGTATCTAAAGGGTGGGTGTCAGGAGGATGGGGCCAGGCTCTTCTCAGTGGTGTCCAGGCACAGGACTAGGGGCAATGGCCATAGACTGGCAAACAGAAGGTTCAGCCTGAATGTGAGGAAACACTTCTTCCCTGTGAGGGTGACAGAGCCCTGGAACAGGCTGCCCAGAGAGGCTGGGGAGTCTCCTTCCCTGAAGACTTTCCAAAGCCACCTGGACTTGTTCCTGTGTGATCTGCTCTAGGGGATCCTGCTCTGGCAGGGGGGTTGGACTAGAGGATTTCTAGAGGTCCCTTCCAACCCCTACCACTCTGTGAATCTGTGAATAAATATATATTTATATATGTAGATATTTAAGAAACCCCACCTTAAACAGATTTTTGCAATGAGAAACACTAACAAACCCAGAAATAATACATTAGAAATGATAAATTACAAGAGATTTAGGGGACTTAAGTCACTTCCCATCTGTGCATGTTTTATGATGAAGGGTGGGATACACTTCTAACACATTTCAATTAGGCCCTTGAAATTCATTTCACCTCCAGAAGAATTTGTGTCTGCCTCATTTTCTCAGCTGTCTTTCTTTGTAGCTAATTTTTTTAATGTTTTCTTACTTAATCTCAAATTTTTGTGTGTAAAGTTTTCAAAAATATTTATTTACTTAGGAATGTCTGTTTTGAGTAGATAGTTGGCCATTTCATTCCTAAACCTCTGCTGCAATGCAAGGTAGATAGATAGAAACCTTAGTGCTTCTTAAGCCCTCTGAATAAGTTTGGAAAGCTGGAGTGAGTAACAAACTCTATTAGGGCTATCGATATTGTCTTCCTTTTGCATATTGTTAAAGTCATTAAAACACTTCCCCAGAAAGAAGTGAACTTGTGAGTTGGCACGTTTGGGAGCCAATAAAACTGATTTCTAATCAAGATTCTTCTTGATGGTATTTATTATCTTCCTGTCCAAAGAACACGGTCAACTTCCAGCACTCCCTTGTATAAGTCCTTGCACAAATATTTTAAAAGAAAATATGGTCCTAGAAAGGTTAAAATATTTGACAGTAACAAGACCCAACAGTCAGACTGAAGAAGGAAAAGGGTGGGCAAAGTGATTAGAGGATTAAGTAATGCTAGAACAAGCATATTTTACAGAATAAATACTTTATAGTAGCTGGTTCTTATTTGACCTTCCTTTGAATCTTGGAAAAGACACTATGTTTTCTACCTCTCTGTGAAATGGAGATCATTCTTACCTTGCTTGCAGGGACACTGAATTCCAGGACATTTGTATTTTGGGTAATGATGAATGAAACTTCTAGCCTGGGACTTTTCAGAGTAAGTGATATTTTTTTCAGAAACCATCAATTTCACTGAAAAATATTTTCAAGAAATTTTCCCAGCTGAAAAGGACCTGGGGATGTTGCATGACAGCAGATGAATATGAGCCAGCAGTGTGCCCAGGTGGCCAAGAAGGCCACTGGCATCCTGGCCTGCATCAGGAACAGCGTGGCCAGCAGGACCAGGGTAGGGCTTGTCCCTCCGTACTGGGCACTGGTGAGGCCGCGCCTGGAATCCTGTGTTCAGTTTGGGGCCCCTCACTGTAAGAAAGACATTGAGGTGCTGGAGCGTGTCCAGAGAAGGGAATGGAGCTGGGGAAGGGTCAGGAGAACAAGTGCTGTGAGGAGCGGCTGAGGGAGCTGGGGGTGTTCAGCGTGGAGAAGAGAAGGATCAGGGGACACCTTAGCAGTCTCTACCACGACATGAAAGGATGGTGCAGAGACGTGGGCGTTGGTCTCTTCTACCAAGTGGTAGGACTGGAGGAAATGGCCCCAATTTGTGGCAGGGGAGGTTTAGATTGCATATTAGGAATAATTTCTTCATAGAAAGGGTTGTCAGGCATGGGAACGGGCTGCCCGGGGAGGTGGCTGAGTCCCCACCCCTCGAGGTATTTAAAAGACGTGTGGATGTGGTGCTTAGGGACATGATTTAGTGGTGGACTTGGCAGTGCTGGGTAAAGGCTTGGACTCGATGATCTTAAAGGTCTTTTCCAACTTAAACGATTCTTTGATTGTGTTATTCTATGATTATATGAAATGTATCTGTTTTGATAGAACTGTCAGTGGCAGGTCTAGAAGTGCTTTCTGGAGCTCAGTGATCTTCAATCATGCTTTGGCTGAAGAACAGTTTTCTTACTTTCTTTGGATTCTTACCTTAGCTGCTTTTTTTGTCTGTTTTCTTGCAAAATATCAAAAACTCACAAAGTTTGAAAATACTAGGAACTAAAAAAACCAATTTTCACTAGCCTTTAACTACTCTAAAAAATCCAGCATATTCATGTGTGTATACATTTGTATTAATGGCTTGTCAAACAACAGTGACTGCCCACAAGGATGGTTTTGGAGCCAGATCCTGATACTGTCAAAGAACTCATGCTAGAATGTACTGAACACCAGTTGTAAAGAATATTTACAAATTTAAAAATTTTTTCTATAGTGAGTAAAATGTTACATAATACTAACTGTATAAACTATTTTTAATAACACTGTTGTCTTATGCTCAGTTTTTGCAGCTATCAAGATAATTATGTTTCACTTGAATGTCTTGAATTTCATATTAATTACAGCATATTTCTTTATACATAAAAAATGGCGGTATCATATGTTTCTCATTTTTTCAGTTATATAGGTAAATATAAAATTTATAATCTATTTTCCTAGAAATTTTGCTCTGTTAAACAACCAATGGAATCTGAAGTGTGATTCATCTTACCTGAAGCACGTGTCCACATCTAATCAGTTGAGCTTTAACACATGCTCAGATACCCATAGGAGTAAGACTGAGGAAGTCTGTTAAGAAACTGTAATGATGGGAATGTAGTTTAGTTATATTCTCCCATTTTCCTGACGGTGATATCTCTAAGAACCTGCTAATTTTTACAAATGCATCTTGCTTTACGAAACTGTCTGCTGCAGGCTTGTGACAACACAGGCTTTCTCATGGATGCAAAAGCTTTCCAAAGTCAGAAATTAAAATAGAGGCAAACAGAATTAATTATATTATTGGGCAACAATGACTTGGAAGCCCTTGGTTAAAATCTTGCACAACACTTCACTACAACTATAGTGTACTCATCAACTTCTTATAAACAAATGACTCCCATGTAAGAGGCTTTTTCTCAGTGTGTATTTGTTTTTACTCTAGGTAGTAATAGCAAATCAGTGTTTGTCAGACTGTAAGGTACATTTCATGCATAATTTTTCAGCTTTTTCCTTTTTTTTTTTTCCCAAGGGGAATGCCAAAGGCAGATCTAACTAGCTCCAAAAGCTGCTGCCCCTATGAGGCTTGTCAGCTGACATTAGTCATGGTCAACAACACTCAAGTACTTTGAAGAACAAAATTACATTTGGAAGAAATAAATCTGCATTTCTAATAATTGATTATGCGGGATTGAAATAGAGCAGCAGAGAAAAGTGTTTGTAAATAGAACATATTCTAGTGAAAACAGTCACATTACTCTTCGTCCTTCTTCCCTGGAAAAGGATAAAGCTGTGATAACATTCCCTTCCTGTCAAACTATCTTGAGCTGGAATAATTCATGTTTTCAAGGAGTGGACCATGTCAAATGAGGGCAGTGGAAGAAGTCAAATGGTGTGGCTTCACAGGAGCTGAGGTTTGCAGGGTGTTAAAAATCATAGAATCATAGAATTGTTTTGGTTGGAAAAGACCTTTAAGATCATTGTAGTCCAACTGTCAACCCAGCACTGCCAAGTCTACCCTAAACTACGTCACTAAGCACCACATCAACTCGTCTCTTAAATACCTTCAGGGATGGTGACTCCATCACTTCCCATGGCACCCTGTTCTAACACCCATGGTGGGATTTTGCAAAGTGCTGCCACTGACATCTGATCCTGGTTTCTCCAGGGCTGCTGGAGCCTAGGTAGATTCAGAAAAAGATGGAAATACATAAAAAAGAGAGAAAGATGGGCCATGTTCAAATCATCTTGTATTCTGAATGAGCTGAGGTAGCACTCCTTCCTCTCCAGTGTCTGTGCAGGTGGCAGGATCCAGCCCATTGAGCATTCTGGTGCACTTGTCCTTCTTGAGAGCAGATGCCCTAGTCTGTCTGGCATGTCACTGCAGACAACTGGGACACACACAGCTTACTTCATGAGTGGACATGGATAACGTTCCGCAGGTGCCAACATTTATAGATATCAAGGATCACAGACTACTTTTGTCCACTAATACCGACTTTTTCTAGGCCATGGATTAAAGTTGAGACAATTCAAAAATCCCAAACGAATGGCCTCATTGAAAGGTTGGCTTGTAGACATTGGGTGATAAATATGGAAAAAACCTGCCAACAGGTAAAAGGTTTTTGGGGTGGGTTTTGTGTGTGTGTGTGTGTGTGTGTGTGTGTGTTGTTAAAAATTGTGCAGGGATTTTAACTTCCCAGTCTCAACTGAAAAATAATAAATCCACTGTATGTCATGTATAAAACCCGTAAACGGAGTATATGTGGCTGAAATCCTTCCTCCGATTATTTCAAATCCTTAATTAAATATAGCTTCCACAATGTTTGCTAATGATCCAGTGATCATGTTTCAGTGATCTTATTTCATATTTCATGAATATACTGTTCATATTTTCTCTATTTCCATGATAAAGAAAGAACAGCTCAAAAAATGGGTTTATTTGAGTATAACTTACCTTTATTAGTTGTCTGAAAGCATGTTGAATTAATTTTTTTTCTTACACTGGAAACTGCCCCTTCTGAAGACAGTTTGCCCTGGCATTTCTTTGTCATACAGCAAGTGAACACGAGATCTTTACCTGCAGATGTCTCTTTGCCTTATGGAACGGCAGATAGGATGCGTTCTCTGGCAAACAGAAGACCAGAGCTTGAATTCAAGCTGAGGGGAAAGCTGTTCGTGTCTGCAGTTGCAGCTATTAATGATGCCTCCTGTTCTAAGAATGACTGTGACTCCAGCTAACCTGCCAAGAGTTGGTGGGATTTGTGTGGGGAAGGGAAGTTAAATAGGTATGTTTCTAATTTACTCTGTGTTTTCCTACTTGGGAAAAAATCATTCAGTTCTTTAATTTATAAATTTAATAGTAAAGTTAGCAACTGGTTGATTTTGCCGCACCCATTTCAGCATGGCTTTGTTTACCTTCTTCTTCTCAGCCTTCATCGACACTTGTCATTAACATTTCCCTTGACATATTTAGAATATCATCATTACATCAGAGATCCTCTATAAACCTTTTCAATGTCACTTCATAAAGGATCTGATTGATGTTCTTGTCTATTGAAACCTGATTTTCTGTGAACTGCAAAGCAAATTGTCTTCTGAAAAGATGTGTGAAACAGTTTGAAGAACAACAGCTATTCGGTTTGTACTTATTTCAGTTCATTTCTCACAGAAAAAAAAAAATCACCCATGACAATGGTTTTCAACATTTTGCAAACTGAGGACTCTTAAAACAAGACCCACGTAACTGCGGGCCCCTGCGTAGCATTTCAAGGCAGTGACAATAGGTTTGTCACCGTTTGTGGGTTATTATTAAGTAATACGGTGTGCAGCAGATGAGTTTATAGCTATTGATCTTGAAGACATCATTTTAATCCATGAACATGCACTTACATGAAATTGGGAACTGTGATGCTGTCTCTTCCTTAATTGTTAAAGCATATGGAATGTTTTCTGATCCCAGCCTCATCTTGCTAAAAATCTGTGCTGTTTATTTAGCTGGACAACAGGTCCAAATTTCCTAGATGAAATCAGGGATTTATATTTCAGTTATATTTTGCACTCAGGTAACCAGCAGAAGGAATACAGCTTCTCTGCAGACCCAAATTAATCTGCCTTAGTCTACAGGGTACTGTATCATCTCAGAGCTCTGCAGTTTGTCCAGCCTATTTGAGTAGAGAATTTGGGGACAGAAAACCTTTTATGCCTGTTTTCAGGAGTGCCTTTTAGTGGCTTCTAAGCTATGTGCTGCAGCAGTGATGCTGTTACTCTGCAGTTTCCAGACAAGCAAATATATCAGCATGAAAATGAGCTGGACGAGTTGCTCCCCTGTGGATCTGTTCTTCAGCTGAAATGAATATCTTGTTAATGGAAGAAAGCTTGAATGTTTTCTGGAAGGTGGAGGGCAATGCATTTAGGCTGGTTTCTTTCCTCGTTCTGCTGAGTGGGGCAGTACTGTATTCCTGACAACCGGGCAGCTATCAGAAAAGGTAGAGGGAAAAGGCAACTTCTGAATTAAATGTAATTCTAGAGCAGGTTTACATTTGTTCCACTGTTAGTAGAGGGAAATTTTAAGAAGGGCCCGATGCCAAATTGGAAAGGAGTGAAGGTGAAGACCGAGTCTGCTACAAGCTCAGAAAGAACCTATTTAACTTGTACATTATGTTCTCTCTCATTCAAACCTGTTCTTTGCTGTATTTCTTGAACAGCTGTACCTTAGGTTCAGCATTTCCAGCAGGCAGGTCCTCTCTTCCTCTCTCTAAATCTTCCAAATGAGCTACTGAATTAATCTGCCTATCATTTGCATTTAAAGAGCCTCAGGTCCACGTAGTTAAAGGTGTTTAAGAACCTGGAAATTCCGAAAGAAAAAAGTACTTTTAAAAATCTGGCTCCAGTGACACTCTAAATTGCAGGTCCTTCTGCTTTTCTACTAAGGTTATACTTGCTGTGTGTCAGTGGACTGAAATTTCAAACATAACAAGTTAGCTTTTTAAATTTTAATAGGCGAGAAAGAGCAGGTGCATCAGTGTAGGAAAACACACACCAGACCTGGAAAGATTTTAGTTAAGGAGGATATGAACTGGAAATTCTGGGGTTATTTTATAGTGTTATTTACTGAAATGTGTTCATATGTTCTCAGTTTACCTTTAAGGAGTTGTGTTAGCTGTTTGGTCATTTATTTCATTGCTATTGTTCCATTCAGAAAGTCAAAATAACTCTGGGCAAAAATTAACGGGAACGTGTCATAATTATCGTGTTATTTAAATAGCATTAAAGACTCAGTGTTGCTCCGTAAGTATTCCTTTCCTTCCACGAATGCTTATGGTCAAAATCGAAGCAAATGCAGCAGCTACCAGAAGGGAAAACTATTACCATTTCCATGGAGGAAAATGGAAATCCTAGGTCCAGTCCATCTCACTTGCACTCCTTTCTTGCACATAAATATGAAATGGTTAATAAAACAACCTTGTAACATAGGTGTCTATGATCCCTGTTGGGGCAACGAAGAGAGACACGTGGCTTGCAAGGCCTTTCGTTCAGAAAGTCAGCTGAAAAGTGAAATGGAAGAAATTCAAAATAGGTGGAATACAATCAGCCAAAGATGTATCTGGTTGTCCTCTATAACTGCTTAACTTTGGCACCTCGACTATTTCTCTCTCTATTCACTGGCCAACAACAGTACATAGCGATGAATTGTTCATTGCTCTATTGGTCTAGATGCCACAGTAATTGCATTGCTATGGGCAGCTATAGCAGGAGGACCAAAAAGGACCTTTGGTACAGAACTGGAGATTTTTCTCCGTCACTGGTGTAAAGTTCTTTTAGCAATATTCAAGGACAGATTCTTGATTTCTATAGATGGAAGAAATTTGAATTGTTCCAATAGTTATTGCTAATGAAAAAGGAGATTGAGGAGTAGTGAAACACATACTTCAGCTTACAAATTTCAGCAGGTTAGAAGACCCTACAGATGCTTATCTCTAGGATGCTGTACACTTTTTTATATTCTTCTCATTCCTTTATGTTCCAAGAAGGACATCATTCGTGTATTGTTTCTCGGTTTCTGTGGAATCTGTTACCCTTGCTCTGTTAGCCTTCTCTAACTCCTCTGTTCTTTTGGAGACGGGGGAACCAGGGCAGCATATCATATGTCATGTATGGATGTACCATTTATTTATAGAGTTGTGTAATAATGCTTGGTTGGTGGTTTTTTTTTTTTTCTGTTCCTAAAATATTGCTTACCCTATAAACCACTGATCTAATATTTGCATTGAACTGGCACTTACGATTCCAACTTCTCTCTTCTTTGTGGGAGTAACTAGTTCAGAGCTCATCAGGGATTATCTTCCTGTGTGGCCATTCTTTGGTTTGGTCCCAGCCCTAGAGTTTGGACTTGTACTTTTGTCCTACTTAGCTGAACAGAACATTTTGTTGAACAGTGCCATGAAGAACTCCATAAATATATTATTATTTTTAGGAACCCTAAGAGAAAGAGACCAAGAGAATAGCACAGATTGCAAGAAGCAATCCTAAAGCAGACTCTTGCCATTCCCACACACAAGTTTTTGAGCTACTACACATCAACGTGCATGCATCGTCGCAAGTGTTCTGATCTGGTTTCTGAGAGAGGAGGGAAAAATATACCCCATTTGCAATTTTAGTGTCCTATGGATTGATGGGTGACATTAGTGCTGGGTCTGAGAAAGCAGAGACCAAGGTGTTGCAGACCATATTGTCCTCTGAAAGATTGTAATCATACAGTAAGAAATGGATTTGTAAAATACATCCCTCGTCAAATGGGATGGAGGTGCTCATCGTGGACAAGGTCAAGAGATTTTTATGAGTTTCAGTGGATCCCCTCATCCCCATCATCTGTTATACCACAGCATCTCCCTTACCATGTGATTGCATGGAAAATTTGTGATCCATATGCTTTAAGGTGAGAGCAGTAGTCATAACAATTACTGTGGTCCTGTCACTCTATGTTACAGCCCACTGAGATGCCCCTTTCTCGTTCTTTCTTGAAAAGAGGCATAAGAGATTTCCTGGTGGGAAAAGAAAAGAGAGTTTGACAGCAAACTTGGAAACAGCAACTCCCAGAACATCTGAGATAAAAGTCAAGCACCTGGAAAATACAAATATGTGATACAAGAAAAATATTCTTCTTGAAAAAAACAGAATCATGCCAGCAATGGTCAGAAGTGAAAGTGTCCTTGACATGGAAAGAATGCCAGGTAATAGGAAAACCCAGGAGCCAGTTCAAAGTCAGAATGAATGAATGATTTTTTTTTTTTTTTAAAACAGAGGATTTCTGTTTCCTAACCTCACTGTCTCTCATAACCCCCTAAACCATATGAAATGTAGTATCTTCAGACGCTACAAGGTTAAACTTGTAACAGAATTCATTAATAACCTGCTTCTGTTCCAGTGCAAGGGACAAACTTTGCTCTGAGCTGTGATGTTATAAATCAGGGACATCTTCCTCTGAGTCAGTGAAAAAGCAGCATTGTAACATCCGCGCGGGTGAGATCAGTATACAGCCCAAGGTATTTTACCTGACAAATGGTATATTATTTAATGTGCAACTCCCCAGAGTTTCAGACACTGCTCTGCTCATTATTACATGGATCAGTTTCCCAAGTCTTTCTGCAGCTCCCTTTTATAATTTCAAGCTATGTTGCTAAATTCTCCCACCTCCTGGATCCTGAACCCCTAACAGCTGTGTTGTGTGCAGAATATGAATAACTTTCCACAATATTGGCTGGCTGGCAACCAGACTTTCTCTGAGTCCTGCTGCTTCTTCCATGGGATTCTCCTTTTGCACTGTTGTTTTACACTCACACTAACTTAGCAATATATAATCAGACAGAAACATGTATTCTTTAGAATGGATGGAAAAGCTTGGGACAAACTGCTGAAGTCTCAAACAGAATCAGCTCAAATTTTATATTTTCACTGCTCTAAGGTAAATACTGCAGGTAAATACAATGTCACAAAGGAGCTGATGAGAATACACAGAGGTCCCAGGCTTACAGAACAAATGCACTAGTACTGTATTTTAGTATGGGGACAGAATAAGTTAACTATTCACTTCTTGCCTCTAACTTGCTATTTTAAGCTGTACAGGTTTTATAAGCTAAATCAGGAAAGGCAGTGGAGAATGTACAGTAAAGAACAATGCAGTTATATGCCAGGAAGATGGATTAGATAAACCTAATGTACCTCTTCCACCTCTAAAATCTATGATTATAGAAAATAGTGCATCTGAGCACAGTTGGGGTCTATTGATTTCTATCTTTGGTGACTTAAAATGCCCGAGAACATTTTTCTTCAGCCCCAGAAATTGTCTTCTTGTATATCCTCTTTTCTACTAAAAAATGTAGATATCTGCATATCTATGGGCCATCTTTTCCAAATAAAATACGTTTTTTTGGAAAGGAGGAGAGGAGAGGAGTTCACTCACAGAAAATGCAAAATCCCAATAGAAAATTCAGCAACACAGAAAAATATTTGGCATCTGCCTACATATGCAGGACAGATGTTATATATTTGTAGGGGAACACTTAAGTAGTAATTAAGGTTTCTTCCTAAAGAATGTACAGTTCCTCCTGCCAAAATTAACTGGGAAGAAACTAAAGGAGCTGCAGCTAATTGCACAAATACCTGGAAATATTTCTATTCTACTCCTGAGCTGTTTTGGAGTGCTATCAAGCTATCTACAAGCAGGATGCCAGGCCTAACGTTGGAATTCAGCTTTAAAATAAGTGAACATGCAGGAATTCTAATACTCTGATGGGAATGATTCTCCTGTCTTCAGCCAGAAACCCAAACCTTTATGTTTACAGATGTAGCCTTTCACTGGGTACAGGCATAGCCTTGGATGCTTGGTTGTAATCTACCACGTATGACCTTTCAAGTGTGTTGATACCCTACACCAGTGCAGAAGGAAACCAGTCCTACATGTAGTAAGTCATGGTGGGAAAGGTAGAATGTCAGAGGTCAGTCTAATCTGCAGACTGTGCACACTCCTCACTGGGGGTCTTCTGAAAGCATTACCAGCTCTTTGTAGCTCTCCCATTGCATTTGGGAGAGGGTTGGGTCAAGAGGTGAAAAAAGGAGCTGAGCTTACCAGGCAAGACAGCTCTGCTGACTTGTGAAAGACAAGGGCAGCTAACTCCTTGCTGAGCTTGCAACCAGGCTGGCAACATGCTTTCTCCAGAGCTGGAAGGGTACAGTGAACTATGAAATACTCAGTAGTCATTTTTTTCTGCTGTCAGTGGAGACTGAATTAGGGTAAAATTCCAAATTAATTGGATCAGCCTCTTAAAATCACTAATAAGGGAAGCACAGTGCCCAGCCTCTTATTGGATTATATATTAGGTACAATGACTGTCATGCAGCAAGTAAATTCCCATTTTTATTATAAAACAGGCAGTGATGAATTCAATTTTTTTCTCTATAGGGAACTTTTTCAATGTCAGCTTTGTAAACTTCATTCCAAGCCAAGGAACGGTTTAAAAATCTAGTAATGGTAAAGAAAGAGTTTTCAAAGAGAAATTCCCTTCAAGTACAGTGCCATTGTTGTGCTACATTTTCTTTTGAAATGCCAGCAAGAAACAATTAAGGAGCAGCACTTGTAATGTATAATTGATGGTTCGCAGGTATCTAGAAACTTAGAGCAATTAGGCCCAGGGTGCAACATTACTTATTCATCACCATCTGGAACTTATAACTTTATGAGCCCTTCTATAGTTTATGTTTGTCTGGCAGAAATGGCAAGTTTAGTGTTTAAGTGCTGCATTATGCTGCAGAAGGTAAATATTTAATAGTGTCCCCACATAATGCAGTTGAGTGAGATAATTTGAACATGTTTTGTGGTCAGAGCATAGCAGCATGTGTGTATTGCAAAATATAAGGAACAGAATGCTCTTCTGAGAGCCAGAGGACAGAGAATTCTTCCAAATAAAACTGCAGCATTTCTATTGCATCAATAGAAAGCTGTGGCATTGATCCTTGGGTCACAGCGTGCATTATCTAATAACAGCTGTGATTCAACTTTAGATATGATTCAGATGGGTGAAAGAAGAGTTTCTATGAAAATCTGAGAATCTCTCACTTTCTTCTTTGATGTTAAAGTAGGTAAGCTAAAGAGGTAAGCTAAAAATGGATAGGGAATTTTGGAGAAAATATTTTCTTTTTAAAAAATGTCATTTCATCAAGCATCAAACCTGTTCTAGTTACTGTTTTGACAAACTCCCCACTGGAAAAATAGAAACTGAACCAAACACACAAAGAAAAAAAGAATCACAAACTTAGAAAAGTTGAATATCATCTTCAATGTTTTCTAAAGGGTAAAGTTCCTCCTTGGGAACAGAACTAATTTTTCTTCTTTACGTTACCCCCACTTAAAACCAAATAGCAAAACTGGGTGAAATATTATTTCTGGATCTATTCCAATGTTCTCAAGATCCTCAGTTCAAAGTCATGATCAAGAGATTGGCTTGATTCCTGACTAGAAACTTTCTACTCTGCTCAGGTCTGTCAAATCACTCCAATTCAGCTGAGATGACTGGCAGTGGATTGATCTGCTCCACCCCCAAGGAGGAATCCTGCAGTTAACAGCTACCTTTTAAAGAAGCTTGATAAAATGAATTGATATTTCTGCACTGTCATCTGTCTCACAGGTCCTGACAAGTACAGTCAAACATCTCTGAATATTTTGTATGCACATGGAAGGTGATAATGTTACACCTTAATGACTAGTCTACATTAATTAAATGCCCACCAGTGCAAAACTTCTGTAGTGGTAAGATAAAGGTCCAGTTTTAACCCTTCACATTAAACAGGCCCATGTAAGTGATTCTCTACCTGGGAACATGGAATTTGTCAGCATGCAGGTGCTTACAACTAGCATCCTTGGTAGGAAAAGGACTCACTGATGCAGAACAACCGAGTCTTCGTGGCGGACTGCAAGTGACTGTCATGCAGCAAGTAAATTCCCATTTTTATCATAAAATAGGCAGTGATGACTCCCATTGTCATAGTGATGACTTGCTATTATGGTCAATCTTTGAAAGACCTCACCTGGAGTGCTGTGTCAGGTTCTGGGCTCCTCGGTTCAAGAAGGACAAGGAGCTACTGGAGAGGGCCCAGCGCAGGACCACTAAGATGATGAAGGGCCTGGAGCACCTTCCATATGAGGAAAGGCTGAGAGAGCTAGGTGATCCTCCTCTGGCAGGGACGTTGGACTAGATGATCTCTAGAAGTCCCTTCCAACCCCGAACACACTGTGAATCTGTGAATCTGTGATGGTTGTTACATAGAAGTACCATGCAAATCTTCCTTGTTCTCCTAGAGACACAATTGCAATGAATGTCACAGTGCAGTAGATTATACTGACTCAGGGACTCATTGGGAAGGGTGCTATGTTGTTCTGATCCTCACAGGCCAACAAGAATGACAATTGACCATCGTGGATTGGTATTGTCTTATCTACAATACCAAATTGAATTAAACCATTGTTCACTTTCCTATCAATTTGTTATTTCTCCTTGATCTAATTATCATCTTGCATGTATTCTTATTTATCTATTTCATTGATTTACTTGATTTGTTTCCAGTCTCCTCATCTAAATCTATAGTTGTGCAAACACACTGCAACTAGGTTAATACATCGGTAATTTCATTCATTCAAATGGTTCTGGCTCTTAAGTCAGTCTACACAGGAATATAGCATGATATTGCCAGCGTGAGTGTCAAAATGTTTCTAGTTTTGTTATAGTTCCAGTTTCTGGAATCCAAAAGTGTTTTACTTTTCATGGTTACATGGAAAACAAAAAACCTGACCTACAAAAGCTCAAAACCTGAAAGTGAATGAAAACAACACTTTCACTTTGATTGTTATTGTTAAAATCTCATAATATTGGGGAGCCCAACTCATGATGTGTAACCATTTGAGGATAACAGTAATTAGACCCTTCAGTGTTTGACATTTTATCAAGCAATACTACAAAGCTAGCTGACGCCCTAAGCAAATGAGAAACTTGTCTTTGCTTTATTATGTACTGTTATAGAAGAGATTAGAAGAATGCATTATTAGTATAAGAGCACGGATTGTTATTCTCTCCAAAGTGCCTTAAGCATCATTTATTAACATCACTAAAACATTTAACAGCATTTTTAAAACAATTTGGATGCAAGGAGAATCAGTTTTATTTCAAGTATAATTTTCACCAGGTAGATGATCATGTTCAGGCAGGACTGATTTACATTGGTACCTTATGTGCTCAAACATTTTGTGTGTATGACAGCACAGAGACATACATCATGTGAAGCTAGAGAAGAGTAGGGTTTATCACAGCAGGTTCAGGGGTTGATTAGGGTCTCTCCAACCCTGACAGTAGGTAGCAGCTGCCAAGGTCTCTATTATACTTCATAATCCTTTTTACTTTCTTGTTTTTGGTTTTGTTTTCGTTTGTTTTGGGTTTGTTTTTGTGTGTGTGTTTCTGTTTGTTTCTTTGTTTGTTGTTTGTTTGTTTTTTAAAGTGTGTCCATAGTACTTGTGCAGCAGAGTTCATTGTCAAGATTCAGATGTTGTGCTGTAGGGAAGTCCAGGCTGAGTCTGCTGAGAGTATGAAACAGTCTGATATGGACTGACATTAGCACCATGCCAGGAAAAAACCCTCCATGGAGCAGGAAAAGCACAGCAGACCACTTCACTGCTCAAACAGACTGGGTCCCTCTCCATTTTCAGAGGAGCCAGAGGCATCTACTTTGGAGGTAAAAGAGGTACTTTCTCTTCAGGGAAGAGAAAACAGAGCTTTTCATCCATCAGTCCAGTTTGGAAAAAGCAGGGTCATGAAGCACAGCAGAGCCCCACATCTCTAGGACCCAACGTGTGTCACAGCTACATTGCACAGGACACTGCATGCATGCCTGAATACAATGGGATCATTGCCATTCGGAGGAAGAACAACAATTCCCAGAGCTACAGAAATCAAAGGATGAGCATGAACAACTAAGTTGTCATAGGGGATTCATCCTGCTCCTGCCCTCACTCAGGGTACCTATGTGATCAGGTGCATCTCATGGGAAAATGCATAAGTTTGATTACTTCCCATCACTCTTGAAAATATGCAGGGAGAATCTTCCAAAGAACTACCTAGCACATTGCTGACCAGCCTAGACATAGCAGAGATGAGCGAGCAGCTCCGTATTCCTGTTTTCCCATGTGGCTGCATGCCAGCTGGGATGGATCAAAGCATTTGACACTGGAAACCGAAGCATGGGAAGTTGACTGTAAAGGAAAGAAACTGTGGGGCAATTACAGCTGCCTAGAGTGGGTACAACAGAACTTTATTTAGATTTTGCTTCAGGAAAAGACAGAATTATGGCAGCCAACAGCTTTTAATATAGTCTTAGAGTATGCAGGAGGGAAACTCTCATATCCCAGAATAGCCCTTGCTGTAGATGGTGGGAAAAAAAAGAAAAATGCGATCTGTTAACAGCTTCCAAGTTTGTGTTATTTAAGTAGAAAAGCTTGAATGGAAACATTCAAACTACAGTGATTTTGTCCATGTTGATTATTTATCTATGTCACAGACAAATGTATGAATAATTTCTAGCCTATTCATGAACTAAACTTCCACAGCAGGAATGAAAAGCACGCAAAATGCTGTGAGCTTAAGCCGAAGACCCACACTCCTGAACAGCAGTGAAAACCTCCTACCAAAATAAAGAAACTCCTCTCCCTTTGGAAAAGGCAGCACCCAGAGATCGATTTGAGACCTTTTCTACTCACCTCTTCTCTTCTGCAGTGATGATACCGGCTGTCAGTTACCCCGTTGCTGTTCTGACCTTTCCCCTGCTATGGACCACACCAAGTGTTGGGAAAGCACAGTGCTGATGGAGAAAAGGAAAGCAAAAGTACACTGAAGAAACTTAGCAGGGCCGTTTGGTTGTGGGTTTTTTTGTTAGCAAATAATGACATTGAGTGTCAAGAGCTGCTGAGCTCATCAGCTGTCCATCTCCTTCTTCGGGTGTCCCCTGGCTATTTTGGATTGGATTCCCTTTCATCAGGACCTAGAGATCTGTTCTGTCCTCTAAAGTTTAGCTATTGAATCACTTCTCCTCGTGCAGCATTGGTTACACAATTATTTTTCTTTCCCAGCCTAGATTTATTTGTGAAGGTCACAGAGGACTGACTGTGATAAGAGCCCCAAAGCCTTCACTTTGCTTCTGAATTGTTCTTGTTAATTCAGCGCTGACTGAAGATTGATACAGCCCTGGAGATCAAACTTTTCTATCCCCCATGACAGCTCAAGCTTCTCCTCAGGGCACTTTTGGCTTGACCTAGAGGTAGTACAGGTTCCAAATCCATTAAGTCCTTCACCTTTCTCAGATGAATTTCATTGCTCTAAGTTTTGGTAATGGTTTTGTGCTGTAAACGTCTGTTCTCCTGAAATTAAACTGTCTTCTAACTCGTTCTGGTCACTTGGCTGAACTCAAATCGCAACTGAGAGAGCTCTGGAAGCCTGTTCTATATTTTTTTCATAATCATCCAGTTGTTGAACTGCCCTTTGAGTCTTCAGGCACAGTCACTGTCAAATTTACCCCCTACAAGAAAAGTGGCGTCACTTTTCAGTTCATCTGAGTGCAAATAATGTGACTTGTTTAAAACTACACAGGACCTCGAATACTATAAAATCTATATACAGGGATTTAGGTGAATAATACCTTTGAAGTAGAAAGACCAGGCCACCTCTGATAAATCGTTTTTTCATATCAAGTAGTTCACAATAATAGACGAACAACATGGCCACAGCAAGTTTTCCTGGATCAGTCTGTAGTTTATCACAGAAACATCACTTCCCCTTGAGTACTTCTAATTATGGAACGTGTTTTTAAAATTTTATTAAAATGCATTTATGTGCAGACAGATACACACACAAATACGCAATTTAATAAGACTATTATCTGTTATAGACTAGGCACACAAGGAAATCTGTGAATTTAAAGCCTTCTACATTTGCATAGGTGAATACAAGTTACTTGTGCAATTTTGCTGTGCTTTCATTGTGAAACAATAATGCTACTGCTATTATTTAGACACAGATTTATCTAATTGTTTTTTTTTTAATATATTTAGTCATGGAGAGATATGTAACTTTACACTGTGAACTAAATTTCTTTCAGTCTTTTCCTGGTGCTCCTGTAAAGCCTGTTTTGTGCAGAGGGTTTTAAATAGTTTTTGGGCATTGGAAGAAGTATGTTTTGCTGGAATCCAGGGACTGGAGCGCTACTTGAAACTTGTGAAAGAAGTGCTAAGGAAAATAGCTACCCATACTTTTCCACATAGGCGGGGGGGGGACCCTCATTGTATTGTGTCGGTGAGGAGCATAGGTACGGTTCATGGGGTTTGCAGCATGCACACATTTGATGGACACCATCCTGGATGACACATTGAACAGCACAAACGAGTGCAAGATGCTGAAGGCTAAATCTGAAGGCAAGAATGGGCACATATCAGTACCTTTCCACTGATAGGGTAGAGGGAAGGGGCCGGATGAATAACACAAATGCTCCCTCAGGCACTTTTCTCTCTTTTTGATCTACAAGTAACAGTGATACAATCAATTAGTAAACACCTGATGATTAAGAACTTTAATAATTTTGAACTCACCTTTGTGGTAACTCTTCTCTCCTTCAAAGAGTGTTGCTGAATGTCTCTGTGGCCAGAATGGACTCTCTGTCCTCACATTTGTTAAAAATACTTCCCTGTCAGTCAGTTCTGATTCAAGAGATTTTAGTTATGGAAATGAACAACAAAGAAAAGAATTTATTTTATAATCTTACAGTCATAGCAAAAGTACCTCTTCTTCTTATTTCATAAGTTGTCATGAGCTTGCTTGCACACCTGTGAACAAGGGACTTCGGCTGCCATTTTTGCTTTCAAATCTTACAACAGAAATAACTAAGAAATCATTGGACTGAGGCTGGAGTGGTGCAGGAGACACAGTAGCTAGTAGCTCTTCAAACAGCTGACCAAAACTAGGGACAAAGCAGCCAGAAATAAAACCAGTGCACGTTGATGTTTTTGTTCTCACTTTGCCTTAGCAAACACTTACAAAGCTTTTCTCCTCACCCTCTGTTTTTAGCTTCATCTTGGAAACACAATTTTATAATGAAGCCTGTGAGGAGGTCCCAACAGAACTAAATGCTGCAAGCACGCACTTATGTATAAGAATGTGCTGGGTCTGTCCTCATTCAGCAGTGTTATGTGTCTACTCGTGTTCAGCTGCCTTGAGGCCTTATTAACAAATGTACAGATTTATACTAAGGCTGTCTTTTTTAATGGAGTTGCATGCCCTCCGCTTTCTGCAAACCTATCCGAGCTAGACTGACTGAGCTTTCTGTGTGATGAGGAGTAAAAGGCTTTCTAGTCATTCCTTATCTGAATTAGCATTGCTCCAGATTTGATCAGAGTATGTGGTTTCATCACTGTTCCTTCCAAGTCCATGAGTGGTTTTTCCCGATTTCTGTTTTTACGATTCTTTGTCTGGGAATTGAATTGTCCTGCTATTTGCCTACTGATTATAGAGACATGGTTTCTGTTTGGGAAGAGTATTAAGATATTTTCATTCAAATTTGAAACATAAAAATATGTTGGAACTGGCCAGTAACATCACTTAGTTTCCTGCCCACACAGCATTTTCCTTTTTATCTATCTACGAGGATACTAGAGGGAAAATTTCTGTGCAAGGTCTAGACACTTTGTGTTTTTCAGTCTATTTGCACTGGCAGCTTAGAATGCTGAAAGGTAAATTTTATTTTTTATGGATAACTGGTGCCCAGGCTGCCTGGGACAGCACAGTGAAACCTGTCTATTAGAGCTGCATTTGCAGCCTTGTGTACATCTAAGTATGAACATTAGCAGTCTGACACATTCTTGTCGCAAACCTAACACTATTTCACACTTAGTGGGATTTGAAAATTGAAATGAGAATAGCTTAAGTAAATAGATTACTGTTGGGCTCTGCTCAGTGGCAGGTAGTCATCTAGACATGCTGGTGACAGGTCTCCTGATCCTACCATCAGATCTTTCTCTTTCACCCATCAGTTTTCTCAGGCAATGAAAGATTTTTCCCCATACAAAAGCCAATTTCTGTCTCTCAAGAAAATGTGTCTCCTGTATCATAAGTCCATAGGTAGGCAGAGATGCCTCACCAGATGGTATGAGAATAAGTTCTGTATTTTAACCATACCAAACATTTCTAAATAAATACAGAGGCTGTAATTCCAAAGACAAGCCTGAAGAAGCATAATGTCCTTTTCTGACTGCTTTTCTTAGCTACCTTTATTGAATATAGGCCGTTGTAACAGATGCGGGCATTCAGATTGACATTTAATTTATCCTCTGAAATACAAAAGGATGATAGAGTTTAGTTCCAGTTAAAAAATGTCAGCACTCTGTCACTAAGCCTTACTTCTATCAAAGTCACATTAGTATTCAGCTGTTTACAATTAGCTGAGCTTCCCATGCAAGCTACCTCAATAAATAGTTTAATAGCAAGGAAAAGAACATGTGGCAAGAAGGGTCTACCTTTCTCGGGGAAGAACAATTAATTATGTTAGAAATAAAACTGCAAACATTATTTGAACATTATATTTCTTTTGATTTTAAGTAATGAGCTGTAAAATCTAATCAATGGGCCTCCAAGGGAGCAGTACTCTTGGGCTAAAGCTAACATCAATTAGTCCATCTGCCTGGAAGGTTTCTGACTGATACGGCATTGTGCTGTTATCTGGCTATACTTAACTTGAACTGGAGTAGTTATGCATACATAGTCATAGAGCATTGAGGCCATACATAAATATAGACCTTGCAATAAGGACATGTTGATCATACTGAACATAGCGAGAATAAAGTGGTGGATAGAAAAACTGGAAAGAAACTGATATGAAATTAAATTGTTTATATTCTTATTTCACAATCTGTTTCTGGGTTAATATTTTGTTTCATTAAAAAAAACCAAACGACACTACAAACTCATGCAAACAACGAATAAGCTCATCCCAGACATAATAGAAAGGATGTAGAATTTTGGGTGAAAAAATTTAGCAGTCACCTAACTGATATGTGTGCTCTTGATGTATGCATCCTGGCAGATCCCACTCGAGCTCAGATTCTTTTGTCACCATCAGCATTTCTCATGAACAATTTCTAATCGGAAACAGCGTGCTTAGATTTTTGATGCGGTTTCACAAATCACACATGGAGACTGCTTAACATGGCATGCTGGGTGACAAGGGGCATGTTATGGGCTGATTCTGTTAACAGATAACTTTTGCACAGCACTCACTGGTCCTACACAGCGTTTGTTGCACGCAGTTATCTGTCCATGTCCAACAATGGTGGATTTTCATTAAAAGCACCATGCTTTCTAACACTGGGATAGGAAGACATCATCTGGGCTACTACAGGTCTGTTTGTTGCAATGATCAAAAAATAGTCAATATCCAAAGTTAAAGCTTTGGAGTCAAAAGCTGTGATTGTACATACAATAAAAAGATGAAATTTAATTTTCATTTGAGGTTCCTAGTCAAAAGACACCAAAAAGCAGAAATGATAGAGATTCATGAGAATTCTGAGATAACAAGAAGGTAAGAAGGACGTAAGATATTTTCATATGTAATTGACAGAAAACTCCACCTGTTACAATGATGATGGTCATATATTCACTAAATAAACTGTCCTTTGATTTCCTAAGGATATTCTCCCAGGATGGTGAATGGTCCATGTTAAACTCTCAAGCACTCAGACTCGAGAAAAAGGATGAGACACAGATGTATGTGCAAGTTAGGGATCAAAATTTGGCCTAGTCACTGAAATGGAGCATATCTAAATTGAAGTAGATGACATTTTCACTGCATTTCACACCTGTTTTTCAAACTGCTAACCCTAGAAAGCTTATTTATTGGTCAGGAAATTCTGTTTCTTAGGAACAAGAAGCCCAGTAGTGTCTGGGAAGACAGCAAAAGAACATGCTACAGGAATAATTATTCTTTGGTGTTACAAAGAGCTGTAAAAGAATAAATGGAGGGAAATGAAATGAGGAAGTCCAAGATAAAAATCATGGTGAAGGGAGAATGGATAATAAAGCTATTGTTCTCTCCATACATATCAAATGTGCACAATGAAGACAGATTGCTCATAGCAGGGTTTTGGTACTAGAACATTACCATATAGTATGTCCAAATGAAAACATGTAACTCAGAGCTGTAGTTTTATAATAAAGTTTCTCTGTTTATTTTTCCTCCTCCCCCAAGAACACTTTATTTCTCACACCACCAATCTGGAAGACATACAAGAGGTCAGGTTTCCAGAAAAACTCTTCTCTCTTTACAGGCATCTTTAATAAACTGAAAATAATGACATTTGTGGCAGTACAAGAGCACCAACGGGAGAGCACATATTAATTAAGGCGGGTTCACTAAGTGGCAGTTTTTGCTGAAGCTGGCCATTTTTGTATGCTTTTATCCCTTATAACTGCCTGTTCTCCCAGGAGACGTCCTATCAGGCAAACATTGTTCTGGCATCCCAGAACATGACAGACTGTCATTAGATAAAGGAGAAGGTTAATAAAATAGAAATCCAGGTTACAAGCAATGTTTTAGCCAGAGGCATCCCATGGGTTGTGGTGAAGCAAACAGCAGACTAGTCAAATGCAGCAAATTACAGTCAGCAGAGGAGTGCCAAATATCCAACTCTTATTCTGTAATTTGCACATGTCAGCAGAATCTCAAATAATTCTTTTCATTGAGATATTTGGACTGAGTTTCTTTTGGTCTGCGGATTCCCATTTCAATACCTGATAGTCAGGTGAGCCCAGTGGGTTAGGAAAGGTTCCCTCAAAAGTGATTATATGAGGATAACATAAGCAGGAAGGGGTTTTTTTTCTCTTTCTTTTGTTTCTTTTCTTAAAGAATTTCTGGAAATGCCTGGTAGAGCCTGTGGATATCAAGTGGAATCAGAGCGCATGGGCCTAGGGCATAGCAGGATTACTTCTCTGGCTCATCTCTGATTGAACAATTTTCTATTTTATTGGCTTGCAGGGTGATCCTGGCAACTGAAAATATTTCCTCAAAGGAAGTATCTTTTTCTGCTAGACACTGTTGAGGCATATATAAGTGACCATTGCCCTAAGGGCTTTGGGTAGGATGGAAATTAAACATTCAAACAAATCAATATGATGAGGAAAGGACACAGCTTAGTGGTTTGGAAGTTAAGTTTTGCTGGTTTGGGTCTTCATCAAAGATGTCAGAGGAAGATTAGGATGAGGGAAGAGAAACAATTCCAGCTGCCATCTCTGTAATCTGAAAAATGCACTATATTTTGTGGTCTTTGCAGCCATATCAAGCCTTCAAAATATATTTGAAGAAGAAAGTAGTGATTACTTAGATTTTATAAGACCATTTGCTCCTGTTTTGGGAAAGGAAGAAGGTAATTAATGTCATAAGAATTTAAGGTGAGTTAAGTCCAAGCTGAAGGACAAAACGTGGAAATTTTATTGCAAAGATGGAGGAAGATCTTTGAGTGGATCATAAATGTGTTTAGTGTCAGTGCTGATTTACACTAACTGAGGATTCGGCCTTACATCTCCATCCTGGCAGATTTGTCTTAACTATTCTGAAGGAGATATCCTGTTTCGCCACTTAGTTTGCTTGTGTGACTTGACTTTGCAGTCATTGTATGTGAACAGTGGCAGCTGCCATTTGCGGCTTAATAGGCCCCTCTAGTAATATTCAGAAAACCTCTCCTCCCTTCTGACTTATGAGGAAATGTCCTCTACCACAGTGTGTTGGAAGGCTAACTTCTCTGTGGAAGTAAAAAGCTGATGTATTGTGCTGGTTTTGGCTGGGATAGAGTTAATTTTCTTCACAGTAGCTGGTTTGGGGCTGTGTTTTGGATTTGTACTGGAAACAGTGTTGATAATACAGGGAGGTTTTCATTATTGCTGGACAGTGTTTACACAGAATCAAGGCCTCTTCTGCTCCTTCCACCACCCCACCAGCGAGTAGGCTGGGGTTGCACAGGGAATTTGGAGGGGACACAACTGGGACAGCTGACTCCAACTGACCAAAGGGATATTCCATACCATATGGTGTCATGCTCAACCTATAAAGCTGGGGAAATGGCATGGTTTTAGCACGAGTCACTCTACCTCTCTGCCCCCCACCCCCCACCCATCCCGGTGAGGAAGGGTTGGAGGAAACAAAAACAAGGAAAAGCCCATAGCGGTTGAGATAAGAACTATTTAATAACGTAAATGAAACTTAGGGAGTTACTAACAATGCTAGTGCTAATAAGTAGTTTAAGAAACAGAGAAAAAAGGTAGAAAAATGATACAGGATCTCACTCCAAGAAAGGAAAAAGAAAACCAAACTGAAGGGAGCAAACCCCACCCCCCCAATCAGCCTGGGAGCCAAGAGCAGGGAGAGCAAAAGGAAAACAACTTTCAAACCCCGACTCCTAGACCATCTGCCTGACAAAAGACGCTCTCTTTGCACTGAGCACCCAGCACTCCCCACGAGGTCCCCACAACAAAGAAACCTCCTGCCGCCCTGGCCGGAAGCCCCCCTGGACCCTTCCCCCTTTCCATCCACATCCCCACACCCTCCCTGCAGGTCCTGCAGTGCTGCGGGCCCCAGGCTGGCACCACCCACTCAGCTTGATGTATGAAGCAAAATATAGACTAACTGGTGCAAAATAGACTAAGACAGGAAAGAAGAAGGAAGGGAGGGATGACTCAGAGTGATGGTGTTCGTCTTCACGTGTAACTGTTGCACATGATGTAGCCCTGTTTTCCTGCAGTGGCTGAACACCTGCCTGTCAATGTGACGTGGTGAATGAATTCCTTGTTTTGCTTTGCTTGTGTGCACAGCTTTTGCTTTACCTACTAAACTGTCTTTGTCTCAATCCATGAGTTTTCTCGCTTTTACTCTTCTGACTTTTTCTCCCATTCTGCTGGAGGGGGGAGTGAATGAGCGAGCGGCTGTGTGGTGCTCAGTTAGTGCTCAGCTGGGGTTAAACCGCAACATGCGTCTATGGATGGGATTTCAAAAGAGCTAATACACCTGAACTTCAAACTCCCGGGCAAAGTTTGCACTCAGTCTTTTAAAAGCATAGTTAAGTTCACATAGGGCTTTCCTGAAACTTCTGTTTCACTTCTGAGCTTCACAGGGCAGAAGAGAGTGAAAAGCAGCCAAAGGAGATACTGGAGAGAACTCCTTTGCATAAAAGACATATTTTTACTTTATTTCTTAAAATAAGGAGAATAGGTGCAATTCTAGTGTATGACTGGGAAGAGAAGACAGGAGGTGAACGGCTACAAGGAAGGGAGAAATTGAAATGACAAGGAGGTAAAAAGGTTTTAAAAAATTGCAATTGTATCTGTCAGGACATTTTCCAGCCTCTCTAAGATGGCACAACAAAAAAACAACTTCTGCTGTCACTGTCATCTAGGTTTGATGTAAATGTTCCATACAGAAAAACATACACTTCTCTCCAAGGAGATGGATCCTGATGACTTACTTCCAAATTTAATGTCTGTATCCAGGCTTTAACTAATTCTTCCTCAAATTTGACACCTGTATTCACAGTCGTACCTTAGTTAAACATGGAGCACTTGGTGTCTACACTTTTCAAACATATGGAGTTCCTTCTCCTACCTTGTACTGTTGCTAATGAATTTTTAACCCCACCTTTCCAGTTTTTCTGCACTGCTTACAATTTCTCACATCCTTGAGAATGCTCTGCACTTCTAAACTAATGACAACCTCCATACATTTATTAGCTCAGCTTGTCCACTGGTACCATCTTGGCATTGCCTAGCTGCTTGGATGAATCAAGGCAAGAGGAGGGTGAGTGTGAAAGAGCTTCAGGATGGTGGCTGTGATGTTTGTATCAGTATCTTACCTAAACACAGGGAAGCAGCCTGTACTACAGTACAGCTACGTGGAGAGAAGAGTTAATATTACCCTTACGCTGACTGCTATACAATTCAGGAATTCAAAAGGAAGAAATATCTGTAAGACAGCAGATCAAACACTCCCTCCAAGACTACCTTTTATAAAACTACCAAGTTTCTCTGTAAGTTGAAGTTTTAATGGCAATTTATTCAGCAGAGTATTTAGGCATGTATTAGCCTTCTGGGTATACTTACGGCTGTTGATAAGGCCCCTTTATCTTTAAATAGGAATTAAGCAAAGTTTAAAGTGTTTCTCTTAATCAGAACTTGAGATTGTTCTGGAAGGTCTGTGTAAAGACTTTGTTGTCTTATTTCTCCTATCTTTTCCTGGCACTGCTTCTTTTGAGAAAAAAGAAAAAATCCTTCATATGTTGCTAACACAAAATCGTTTTGATCAGATATGCTGTCAGAAACTGGATATAAACAATGATACATATATATAATCTTTCACAAAGGCAGTGAGGACCCATCTATATGGAGTTTTCTGCTCTCTGTGGAAGCACTAATTGACGTTTCCTTGCTGCTGTTGCCTTATCAGCAGTCTGCAAGAAGAGAAAAGGTACTGTGACAGAGATTTGCTGCAGAGAGCAGTGTGCTGCAACACGAAGATGCTGCCCAGTAATTTTTTGCTTTATTTTTACTTTTATTGCTGATTGTATATAGACATAAAATGGATTCTGGAAGAGGTAAGCATTCCCACTGTGGAGGGTTCAGTCAAAACCCAGTGCTTTCATTAGGGTCGTACAGTACTGGCCTGTGACATACAGGCAGATGGACTGGTTACTAGGTGGGGAAGCTGTAGTTCAGCAACTACTCCACAGTCACCAGGCTTACAGAAACCCTTACTCTACAGCAATCCAGAATATAGGTGAGGTAGCATAATACGCATGCATACTCCTACTTACCTCCTGTTTTGAAACACAAGAAGGCATATAGACAGCTACAGTAGCTGCCAGAATGGAAGTTCGTACCATAGCATTTTCATTTGCCTGCAGCTCAGGTTTGATACTGAAACTGAAGCAGCTCTTTCCTCAACAGAAAACATTAAACAAACTTTGAATCATATACACCACAGAAGAAATAAACCACCCATATAGGTGCTGAATACTACAGATGTGGGAATACTACAGATGTGGGAGCGAGGTGTCTCTGGGAGAAACAGAAGCTTTTCTATTACCTAATCTCAAAGGAATTAAGTAGTGACCTGATCACAGTCTTCAGTACCTACAGAGAATGTTTCTCATGGTTGCAGATGTTTTATTACAATGGAACAATGTTTAAGAGGTTGCAACACCTAGAACTGAAGCTAGAGAAGTAGAAATAACCTATCTTACTCACATGAAGGGGAATGGCCATTGTATCAACTTCAAAAGCACAGTGCAGTCCAAAAGCTTTGAAATAGTAGAATACACGCATTAGCCTGAACTAAATAAATTACTTCATGCAGGAATTCTAGTAAGATCCTAAGTTTCTGTGTCCCATGCTATATGGGAAGACAGAGAGCACAATTGTGATTATTATTTTTGTCTTTCCCTCTCTTTGAGGTATTTTTTGGTGAAATTATTCAGTGAGTGTGGCTTAGAAATATTTGATATTCACAATAAGCATTTATGCATGATTCCTCAACTACTGAATGACTTTCACATAGGTTTCAAGCCCCTTGACTTAAGGACATGGTTTGCTGAGCAGGTGTATTTGCCAGTATGAAACAGATGTCTTGTCCTTTGAAGACACTTTATTTTAGTACAAATGAAGTAATTTAAAAAACATGAGGATAGTTTTAAGATTTTGACTGTTTTCTCTTTCTCTCTTGCACCATTAACTTCCCTTTAATTCCCTCAAAATCTTCTTTTTCAACTCCAGTTTACTAAAATGCTTTTAATCTTTTGAGATTAATAGGTCATATTCACTTGTATACCACATGATAATTTAATAGATGAAAGACTTTTCGAGTTCTGAAATGTCTTCTGACGTTATTTTGGAAAATCAGCTCTTAAAAATGATTTGACCTAGAAAGACCCAGAAAAACAGAATGTCCTGCTTGCATTGCTTGCTAAATCAGTTTCTGTATTATCTGGAAGGCTGGACATTAAGAATTATTTCCTCCAAGTTAGGCATTGCTACGAAATGCAGTGCTCTCTCTATATATTGAAACTAGCTCTAAGAAAATTAACTTCTAAGGCCACATCAGCTAAGTAGGATGCTTTAGCACAGCAGAGAACTGGGTAAAACTTGTTTAGTTCCTCTGACACCAAATCTAGTCCACTGACAGATTTTAAGACTGCTTAGAGAGCGCATAATATGAAAAATAGCCAACCAAGTGTTGTACAACCTGTTCAGACTTAGATCACCCAGTTATGTTCCACAATTATAGCAGTGAGAAGTTCAATAAGCATCACTACAGAGTATTGGGAAAATTTGGCCTTGAAAAAATAGCCAAGAAAACCTTGATGGAGCCCACCTGTCCCTGTATTCCCTTCTGGGGAAAAGTGCAGTAAACTTTGTGTTTCTAAGGAAGAAAACATGGCAATGCAAATTAGTAAGAAGCTGAATGAATGAGAACTTTATCAAAGCTGTTCTTTCAGTCAAACTGTTGTTCAGGTCAACAAAATTTGCAGACAGTTTTCCATGAGGAAATGTCATTTGAATTAAACAATTTGAATTTTTGCTGTTGTGTAATTTAAAGAAAAAAAAAACAACCAAAAACCCAAACCAAGCCAAGCATTTATAGGTCTTTGTTCATAAAGATGACATAAATATGAGAAATCTTTTAAAACAATGCTATCAGGACAGAATGAAAGGAAACTTCAGATTAGATGCTACTCAATTTACTCAATTCCAAGATTCTGTTTTATCTGTAAGTGCAGCCTGCAGGCTTAAAATTCTTGCAGAAAATATGTCATCAAGCTTCCTATGTGAATCTTATCATGGGATACACTATTCCATATGCCTAAACTATTTTGGCAAGAAGCCTTTTTAAAATCCTTGGCACTGGCATGACGCTGATAAAAATGAATGATTTACAAATTGATATTAACATTCATAAAGAGGAAATGAGGAAAGTTCTTGATTAAAAAGCTGTTTTTAATTAACTAGGGTCTAAATATTAGCTTAAAGCATGCTGATACATTTGTGAACACTATCAGAGTGCTAATGTAGATAAAAATTACATTTAGGGTGGGAACCAACTTCAGAGACCTAAGGCTTGACTCAGTTGCCTAAGAAGGGTCTCACGCCATTCAAGATTTCCAGGAGTTTCCATATGTGAGAATGGCATAATGTCACCATATGGATATCCTGAAGACTCTAGGACATCTCAGGTGGCTCTACATGGCTGTGTTTAGACAATTGTGTTACTTTCCTAAATGCAGTGGCTAGATTCAGCTGACAAAGTATGGGTGTGTAGTATTATTATCTGACATTCCACAAGGTGTTGCTTCCGCTTCCAGCTGATGCTCCAAAAGGACATGCACATGGCATACCATACACCCCTGTGCAGATGTCTCATGTACCTCAGGATGTCCTTAGTGATGACAGATGCCTACATGTGGACACCTGTGTCCAGGTGCCTTCAGTGTAGGGATACACCTATGAGCCAGATGTTTCAATTGCCTGAACAAGCACTTAACTCCACAGCTCTTGGTCGTGGTTTAGACCCGTCCAGCAACAAAAGACCACGCAACCACTCGCTCACTCCTCCAGCAGTGGGAAGGGGAAGAGAAAATATCATGAAAGGCTTGTGGATTGAGACAAGGACAGGGAGCGATCACTCACACCCATTCTGATCATGGACAAAACAGACTTGACTTGGGGAAAAAATCAATTTAATTAGTTACCAATCAAATCCGAGTAAAAGAGAACTAAAACCAGATCTTAAAAAACATTTCCCCTGTCCCTCCCTTCTTCCTGGGATCAGCTTTCCTCACGATTTTTCTCCCTCCTCCACTCGAGCAGCACAGGGGGACGGGGAATGGGGGTTGCGGTCAGTTCATCACACGTTTTCTGGGTCTCTTCTTCCTACTCAAATTCCTCACACTCTGATCCAGCGTGGGGTCCCTCCCGCAGGAGACAGTCCTCCATGAACTTCTCCCACATGCGTCCTTCCCACAGGCTGCAGTTCTTCAAACTGCTCCAGTGTGTGTCTCTCCCTTGGGGTGCTGTCCTTCAGGAGTAGCCTGCTCCAGCACGGGCTTCCCACAGAGTCATGGTCTTACAATCATAGAATCATAGACTTCTTTGCCCATAGCTGCCTGGTTTGGTGTGGGGTCCTCCACAGGCTGCAGTGGGGCGGTCTCTGCTCCACCATGACCCTCCGTCGCTGCAGGGGAATGTCTGCTCTGGGCACCCCTTCCTGTTCGCATCTGCTTTTGAAAATAACTTGGATATTAGAGTGCTCAGTCACCTATGTCTAATTAACTGATCAAGCATCTGTATTTTGGGTTTGCTAATTTCAAACTGACAGATTTCTGTTGCCTAAACATTTTGTTGTTTGCGTTACCCTATGGCATATACAAAGCCTCCAAGTGCCAGTCACGAGAGCTGAGGTCCTGTGTCATACCTGCTCACTCTGTGAGTGTGTCCAAATGGTACTAAACATCTTTTCTCTAATAACTGAAGTATAAGGGATTTTATTAGGACATCAAGAGGGACCTGAAAATCAGACATAAAGCACATGGAAAGCCAAAGCAATAACTATTTGCATCAAGAACCTGCACCTCCTGAGGTTCCTTCAGCCCTGGACATTTTTACGTTCTAATGATAATTAACAAGCTCCTGCAGCTGATACACAGCTCTGACTTTCATTGCATGTAGTTGAAGCCGTTTCTTTACTTGTCCTAGTGTTTACTGGCAAAATGCCAACTCAGGCTGGAGAAGAATGGTGGTCCTACTGGCACGGATGCAACTTTAAGAATTGTCAGTTTTTTCCCCTGGTGAGATTAGTGGCACATTACTGCTCAATGCAGAGCAAGTTAATGAACCAGGAGCTCCCAGGGGGGTATTGTTAGAGGATGTATATCCTTAGCATATCTTTAAAGATGCAGATCTTTAGTCCAACAGGACTGAAGTTTCATAACATAGATTGAACACAGATATAACGTGGACTATACAGACACATGTTATTACTTACAGCTGATGGTACTAAAATAAAATGATCCCATTTAAATGTTGTCCTCATTTATTCTGCCACGTAGAAGCTCTAATTTAGCATCCTCAACATTTACAATTCTTTGGTATTGAGTTGCACTTGCTCAATGAAGGCCCTTTCAGTGCATAGGTCTGTAGTTTGCTGTGTTGTATAAACAGATCCCATTTCCTGAGGAGAGTTAAGCAGAGAGTTGTTTCCTTTCCTATTCCACAAAGTATTTAAGCATAAACTGAAGGTTCAATGAAATCAAACTAAGCATGCATTTAAGTGCTCTATTGAACTGTATCACATTTTAATTTTTCAGACTCTGTTGATAATGTCTCCTGATGCACTCGCCTTCTGATGTGTAACAAAAGCTCTTTTACGTAGGACATTTATATCAAAGAACACACACAAAAATGTCTAGGAAAGATTATAGGAATACACTAAGCATGAACGTTATGCTTCCTGAATATATTTCCAGGCTTCAATTTTTCCTGAGAATTATATGGTCTCTGAGTATTTAGTAACTGTAGTGTAATATTGTCTTGGCCAGTTTTCATTTGAGTACGTGTAAAACCTGTGGTATTCACAACACCCATTGGTCAGACTCTCCATAGCTAATAGTGTTTGCTAAGAAAAATCACTTTTAGCCTTGATGTGCACCTGCCACCCAATAGCTTCAGCAGGTGACCCCTAGATTTTCCTATGCTGGAGGAGGTAGTAAGCAATGACCTCTTATTCACTCTATCCTTGTAATTCATTAATTTTGATTTCCTTCAGGAGTAACCTTTTCCAGGCTGAAAGTCAAAACTAACTTAGTCCTACATAATTTAGTTGCTCTTAGCAGGAAAAAAAGTTCACATTAGGAATCATTCGTAGTACTATACACAGAATGCCTCTCTCTGTTTTAGGACAATCAACAAAAGACAGAATATAAATAACACTATCAATAGTTGGCATATAATCACAATGAAGGATTGATTCAGATTTCCTTCTAAAAATCTGGTACCAGAAAAAGATTGCTATAGCTTCTAAAATGTACATAGTCAACATCCTGCCAAGTGCTTCTCCATCCTAATATCTGATGTATGTGACGTTCACCCACTGCTGGTAAACCATAGCCTTCACATTATGTGCATAACAGTATCTGCCTTTCAGCTGTCGATTTGAAAGACCTGTTATGCACATTCATTACTATTACTAGAGCCAGTCATTCAGGCTTAGACTCCGTTCTGAAGGATAGTGCTGTCTGATCTGCTCTGGTTTATCAGAGTCATTCTATTGCATCTCACAGATATTACAGACATTACAAATATCACAGGTACTACAGAATGCAATGCACACTGGGGCATCTCAGAAGCACTGGATTTTTATGCTCAGGCAACTGAGCCTTTGGTAGTTGTCACCTGAAAATGTAGCTGGGAAAGGGAACTACTTTACTGTTCCATTCTGCTGTTTGTCTTTTGGGGTAGAGGACAATTCAGTCCTCATGATCATTTAGTTAGTGCTGAGATTTGTCAAAGACAGTAAAGTTGGCTAAAAATCTGATGCAGTCTTGTTTTGTGAACAAGTATTTTATTCTCTTTTCTCCCTGTTTATTTTTGAGTGTCATGCCAAAATAAAGCAAAAATCCCAGAAAACAAACAAACACCTCCCCCCGCCCCCCCCCCCCCCCCCCCCAAAAAACCCAAAATTAAAATTCTCCCTGGAAACACATTTTCAAGGGCATAAAAACCCTAAAAGTTATGGATATGTTCCATGATACATTTCCTCAGGAACACAATATTAACTAGGATTTACTAGGATATTGAATAGCTATCGTACCAAGAGAGAAGAAAATGCACCCTAGGGGAAAAAAATGACTGAAAAAGATGTTGAGTAAGTGATTGTGTCTGATCTTCCATTATAGTTACAGGAAAAAAACCAGTAACAGTGGTGTCCAGGGACAGGACTAGGGGCAATGGCCATAAACTGGTAAACAGAAGGTTCAACCTGAACGTGAGGAAACACTTCTTCCCTGTGAGGGTGCCAGAGCCCTGGGACAGGCTGCCCAGAGAGGTGGGGGAGTCTCCTTCCCTGGAGCCTTTTCAAAGCCGCCTGGACTTGTTCCTGTGTGATCTGCTCTAGGTGATCCTACTCTGGCATGGGGGTTGGACTAGACGATCTCTAGAGGTCCCTTCCAACCCCTACCACTCTGTGAATTCTGTGAAAATTAGTCTTAAAGTAACAGCAAAATCCTGGACAACACACAAAAGGGACAAAATTTCTTCCAGGCTGATTTTTTAGGGTAAAAGTTCTTTCTCTGATGAATAAAACTGACTGTGATTTCATCTAATTAACCTGAGGGGAGAAGATGTCATGGACTTCAGATTTTCTGGTAGTCCACACTCAGGGACACATGGTTTTCATGCAGTTTGGAAACCAGGATTTTGTTTGCAAAGATGTCAGAGAGCCAGTGATGGGAGGGGAATGACATATGCCTTAGTCTCACTCTGATAAAGACCTGGGATAGTGCCAGATTGCCATATAGACAGAGCTTAAACATTGGCTTCATTGCAGAATACATAAACCTCTGCTGGGAGGAAATACCAGATATAAAACGGCTCTTTAATCTCGCAGACAAATTCCAATTAGAAATGCACTACACACTTTTTACACTAGGCATGATTAATCACTGGAACAAAATACCAGTAGAATTGATGAAATCACCATTTCTTGATGCCTTCAAGTCAAAACTGGATACCCTCCTAGAATTTATGTGGCAGCCAAGTAGATGTTATAGTAAAGTACAATTCTTGTTATTTGGGTTAATATTGCGGGTAATAGAGTAAATTTTAATGTTTTTCTCATACAGTGGAGGTCAAACTAGTGATCTTTTCTGGGTTACAACTCTCTAAAGCTAATAAATACTCTTGTTATGGACAACACTGTTCTGGTCTATATATAATCATCCTCCCCATATTCTTATCTTGCCTTTTCCCTGCATTGTCTGTGACACATATCCCATTTGAACTTCAAGCTTTTGAAATTTGTTTAGGTTCCTACATTCCAAAATAAATTAATTATTGAGTCTAATAGGAATTTAGTAGATTAATACGATAAGAGATACCAAATACTCAATTGGATTTGGGGCCAAACACCTTCCAATAAGCATTAAACAAGAAAAAGTGAGATAAATTACCTAATATTTGTCAGTAAGACACATTTTACCTAGCCTTTGCTTTGTAGTATCTAATTCCTCATGAAAGCACAGACTGGAAAGAGGTTCCTGGGTCACCAAATCCAATTTCTTGATATCTTCAAGAGGTGGTTGAATAGCCCCTTACATAAACTGATCAACTTCATTTTAAGAAGTCAAACCCTATTTCTAATTTCTCTTCCAAAAATCTGCTTCATTGTTCTACCTGTAATTACTCTTATTCTGAAATTTGATTATTATATACTCACCTTGCAATTTTCAGCCCTCAAAGCCTGTAAATAACTGTTCTTTACCCACCTTTAGCTTACTTAGTATTTATATATTTCTGAAGTGTAGATGTCAATATATTTAGGCCAAGTAACCATATTACATCTAGGCTTTATTTTCCTAAGCCAAGCTCTTTTACTTACTTCATTTAAAGGCAGATTCTACATTCATAACATCACTGTATTGGTATTTCTTCTTAATTCTTTCATTTAGAATTGGTCTTTCTTAGTTGTGGATGACAATGATGCTCTAACTGAGGTCTCAGGAGGGCTGTAGATGATAGCAGTAACTCTCTACATTTCCTGAAAACAGACAAGCTTTGCATTAGACTTTTTTACAGCTGTATCATGTTAGTGGTTTGCAGTCATGCAATGCCTGTATAAGGCACCCAGATCCTTTTACTTTTCATTATTTGTGACTGATAAATTTCTTCCTAAAGGTAGAAATTCTTGTTATTGGTTCCTAAGGGCACAAGCCTGTACTTAGTGCTATTGAATTTTATTCATTTTTGGTACCCCAGTTCTCACAATAGTGCATCTGGCTTCCCCTTTGCATGGTAATGCTGCATATCTTGTTTGTATTAATAAATTTCATTTGTAGACTTTTTTGTTCTAAACTCGTTAATGTTCAGGGCTCTGTATTATTTGTTCGGAATTCTCATTCAAGGGAATGAATGATGATCAGTGTTGATAAAATTATTACCTGAAAGAATGCACATGTCATAATCCCTACTGTAACAGTAACTATTGACTGATAGTGTTCGAACAATCCATATACAAGGGTTTTTGTTAGGTCCCTAAAGGAGACAAGAAATAATATCTGTCTTCCATTCCTATTCTAGTACTGACAGTAAATGTGGCCCATCACAGTGGGGAGCAGCCTGTGTGTTGTCTGCATGGTTACAGCAGGGCCAGGTATGAATTAGCACATCTAGGATAGGATGTTAGCATTCTATCTTAACTTGCCTTCTGCAAGGAAGTTGTAATCTTCTCAAGATGAAGTGTCTACTAAAGGATGTAATTTACTCATAGACATACACAGGGATTTACAGCTTGCCTTCAGGTTCCACCTGTAGGCAGCTTACCATGCTAATTACATGTCTTTCTGACAGGTTTAGAGGAGTCACAAATACAGTCAATACATACAATATTGTTACAGGTTACATTTCCTCTTTATAATCTGTAAATGTATGCTAAACTTATACATAATTTCATAATTTTTTTGCATAATTATTAAAATATTGTATAAATGTTGTAAAAAAAGACAGTGTGTATAAATGACAATATAGCCATCCCTTTGCTGAATATATCTACTGTTAGTTAATTCATAGAATAGAATAAAATGGTTTGGCTTGGAAGGGACCTTAAAGATCATTTAGTTCCAACCCTCCTGCCATGGGCAGGGACACCCTCCACTAGACCAGGTTGCTCCAAGCCTCATCCAGCCTGGCCTTGAAGACAGACAGGAATGGAGCATCCACAGCTTCTCTGGGCAACCTGTTAATTGGTCCTGGCCAGTTAATATAAAGCATACAAGTACTCACTAAATAACAAAGATTTTATAATCACCATTTTATCACAAAGGGGATGCCCTTATGATATCTATCTGCAGCTAAATACTGCCTATCTTACATATCAGAGCAGATACATAGTGCATTTCTCAATTTCATTGGAGACTATAGAACTTAAATATGAAGAGTCATTACTGGTTTCAGTAAAAACAGTAAAATATTTGATTTCAATGACTGGATCTTTGTCACAAGGTAAATTATTAATGGCTATTTGGAGTCTAATTATTTCCAAATGTTTTTATTGCTATATATTAAATTAGGGGAGACTAGAAAGGAAAGAGTACAATTTGAAGTTTTTGCCAACTTTTAAATGAGATTGTTTCTCCTGAGACTATAGTGACTGGAACTTGCATTAGTAGCTCATTGAAGCACATATATTTCTGCTGACATATGTCATAGTTCGATCTTTTTATTGATGCCAAAATGCTTTTCTCTTTTAAACTATTATCACAGAAGACTCCTCTCTAGAAATTGTTTATATTGTAATTATACATTTTGCAACACTCCAAATACATATACTGTTGCATTTAATGGGTATAACACCAGCTGGTAATATTCTATGGGTTTTGTTTCACTGTTATTTGTTTTGCAAAAATAGAACAGTATTGTATGTGGTTTTCTTCCCACTTACAAAACATTTCATTATTTAGCAGAATAAAGAATAATAATCTCTTTCAATATTTCTGTTGCTATACCAAGCTGTACTGTTATGGTAATGCTTGCTTATTGTCCTATATAGAATAAAGCTGTAAATATTTGACATTGATTTACAGATTTGGGTAGAATAAATACAAACTACTGCCTGATTAAGAAAATCTGTATTATATCTAAGGCTTAGGTCCAAATTTTCAAAGACCTTAAAATACCTCATTAACACATTGATTTCTGTTTTCAAGCAAAAATAAAGCACACAACTCTGTATGTTGTAACATCCTTATTTGTGTTCATATTACCCCTAAAGAATTACAAGTTAGAAAGATCAAGAGAGGACCTTAGGTTCTAAGAATATGACCTTGAGAGGAAACCTTCGTTTCAGTCTGAAATGAACTGGCCCTCCCTGCGGGCAAAGCACCTGAGTGTAAGCCAGCTCAAACAACATGTCTTAGGACTGTGTTAGCACAGTGCTCCATCCTCCTTCATTGCAATCAGTAGAAATTATTAGTCCTAAATTAAAACTGCAGTAAAAATGTTTGCTCAGGTTCTGATTTGAAGTTGGTTTATACCAGCCTATTTGGGAGAAAAAGTGTGAGCTCCTAACTGCCTGGAATATCTTGTGACTTTGTGCCTTTAGAAGATAACTGATTCATAGAATCATATAATAAAATCATAGACTCATAGAATCTTTAGGTTGGAAAAGACCTTTGAGATCATCAAGTCCAATCATTAACCTAACACTGCTAAATCCACCACTAAATCATGTCCCTAATTGCCTCATCCACACACCTTTTAAATACCTCCAGGGATGGTGATTCATATAGGATGGCTTGCAAATGAGATACAAATCAACATAACGAAAAGTGTTGGATACCTTTTACCTAACCCCGGATGTCCATTTTATACTTATATGTTTTTGAGGTATTCTTATAGATTCTTGACACAGACAGTGATAACAAAAGACATTTATATGTTGTAAACAATTTCATCTGAAAATAGGAACCCAAAATAGGTTGGATGAATTCTACAGTTGCCACTTTTTCTTCACTGACTGTAAGGGGAGGAAGGAGAACATTCCTCTGAGGAATACTCAGTGATGCCCAACATCTGCAAGCAAATCCCCAAAATGATCCCCTCCTAACTCTCCAGCTGAACTGTTCTCTGTGCTCCATGTAGAGAATTGCCAAGATCTCTTCTGTTAATAGAAGTTTATGCTCTTAGTGTCCATAAAACCATCTAGCTTAATCAATTAAATTTAGTTGTCTTAATCTTCAACTCAGTTGAGTTGAAGGGATTTGACACTATTGCCTAGAAATAGGCATCTAATGCAATTTGAGGTATCTTGGAATATCCAAGAAATCTTTGTGGGACTAGTAGGAGAGATAAAAGGCCTGCAGAAGGACCTGTGTCCCTCTGTCACATCAGGTCTCCACAAGATGGGACAGACCATAACGTTTCAAATGGCCATAAATGCCTCAGCTTAAGGCACAATCTGGGTTTCAGAATCTGACCCACCCATGGCTGATGAGACCAACCACTGCAGTGACTGCCTTTATATAAGAAGACCTACAAAAAGACAGAAACTTGCTAATGTTGGGAAAGAAAGAATGAAAGACCAAAATCCAGAATACAAGAGAACTGCCAGACTATTGCAGTCACCTCAGTTGATTAATTCTTGAGGGTAGATTTGAGTAATTCTAGCTGGGTTAAAATTTCTGAGAGAAGTTTCTGTGGAGTAATGGCTCAATGTTCCAGTTTAAGGATAGCCATCCAGGAAAGAAAACTTCAATAATAAAGGACTGGACAAGCAAAGTCACAGTGATACCAGTTTTGACATTTGCGAGTCATAGTTCAGGCCTCAGCAGTCATGAGATTTAAGAAACAACATTATAGTTCAATTGGTCTTATGTGTGGGTGTTGTTTGTTTTTAGTGTCTTTACTGGACACAGGTGGTTCATCCTTTATTTCTCACTTGTCAGATTAGAAATGTGTGCCTTGAATGAAACAATGTCTAATGGCATGCCTCCAGCAAGTGGAACTTTGGGAAAAATGTACCCAAGAGCCCCTTAAAAAAAAGCAAAACATCATGATTAACTTGTACTTCACACATTTAATTTCCGTTGCAATTACTTCAATGGCTGTTCTCACGTGGTCACGTAAGGCACAGGCAGGACTCTTTCCAAGATGTAGCCTTCTAGTTTGCACACGTCTGATTTGGCTAAAGAGCTGCATATTTTCCAGCGTCAAACCAGGACAACCTGCACTGCTGTCAGCCATGCTCCCCTCAGGACAGGGAATCAATAGCTAGTGCTGGCGGAGACCTGACGCCTCCTTTCGTAGGGGGATTTCACTACCTTTATCCTTGCACAGCCTGTATTAAATTCTGCTGCAGAAGTGTAGCCTGATATAAAACTTTCCATTCAGATGAGCAGATTTGACAGATTTGTCTACTTATTAATAGACTAAGTTCAGCAGAATTTAGATGCAAATTTATTCTTGGCCTATTTTCCTTATAGCATTTTCAGTGTCTGTTTTCTCCCCTGTGCTTTTTCCCTATTTATTGGGAAAGTTTATGCTTCTTCATCTCCTTTGACTCAGTAACATTAAGAATTGTAATCTTTTAATCTCCCATAATTCACTAAATTACCTTTTAAGTGAGGGAAGGTGGCAATGGGGGTGGGCATTTGTAGCCCTTCCTCCCCACCTTGTCCTTGTGAGGCAATTATGGCACCCCAAAGGGTGCCAGGTGTGCCTCTTCAGCAGGCAGGGCTGACAGAAGCCAAGCTGTGCAAGCACAGGGAATAAAATCCTGTCATGGGCAGGCATGACAGAAACAAACCAGCTGAACCTTGGCAGTTTCTAGAAGCTACCAACAGCCATTTTGCAGTAAAGGCGGGTCACCATGGTGGACATCTTGTGAGGAGCGATGGCTGTGCCAGCAGACATCTTGTCCTTGCTGAAGGGAGGAAAATTAATATTGTTAGAGGTGAAGGGTGAATTTGTCCTGTGTGCACACTGCAAATACATGTTTTGTCTAAATCTGTTCATCTTTTGGGGTATGGTAAGAGTACCAAAAGCCTAAGAGAGAGTGAACATCTTTCAGCCTGGTGAAGGAGGGGCATGTGCTGCTGCTCTCCTCCAAGAATAACAAGAGAGAGACACACCCTGCCAGCCTCTGCTGTTCCCTGAGCTCCTGTGCGGGCATCTGGCAATCTGTTCCATGCCAGGGGATCGGAGAGCTGGTGGGGGTTGCTGAATCCTTCTCTGTGGGACCCTCTGCTGATATGGGAGGGACATGACCCAAACATGGCAGCTGGATCATTGTTTTGTTGTGGCAGAGCACTGGAGTTTTGAGGCTTCTTCCTGCCTTTGTCCCCTTGGCTGCATGGGGAGCCGCACAGGCTGAGCTCTGCCTTCCCCTCTCCGCAGGAGAGGTGCTGCTGAACTGATGAAGGTGGACTTCAAAAGTCTGAGTCCAAGCCAGTGTAGTTGTTCATGCTGATTCAGGGATCAGAAGGCCATAGGAAGTCATCATGGACATTCAGCCTTACCTACTAAGAAGCATTGACTGTAGGCACTTCCCACTCCCCTCATTCACTTTTAAATGGGCTGGATCAGAGAGCAGCCCTGAGGAGAAGGACCTGGGGGTACTGGTGGATGAGAAGCTGAACATGACCCAGCAGTGTGTGCTGGCAGCCCAGAAAGCCAACCGGATCCTGGGCTGTATCAGGAGAAGTGCAGCCAGCAGGTCGATGATTCTCCCCCTCTACTCTGCTCTCATGAGACCCCACCTGGAGTTCTGTGCCCAGCTTTGGAGCCCTCAGCATAAGAAGGATATTGACCAGTTGGAGCGAGTCCAGAAGAGGCCACAAAGATGATCAGAGGGCTGGAGCACCTCTGCTATGAAGAAAGGCTGAGAGAATTGGGCTTGTTCAGCCTGGAGAGGAGAAGGCTTTGGAGATATCATAGCATATCACAGCCCTCCAGTACCTGAAGGGGGCCTACAAGGAAGCTGGGAGGGGGTTTTTTACAAGGTCCTGTAGTGACAGGACAAGGGGTAATGGGTTTAAACTGAAAGTGGGGAGATTTAGATTAATATCAGGAAGAAATTCTTCACAGAGAGGGTGGTGAGGCACTGGGACAGGTTGCCCAGAGAAGCTGTGGATGCCCCATCCCTGGAAGTGTCCAAGGCCAGGCTGGATGAGGCTTGGAGCAACCTGGTCTAGTGGAGGGTGTCCCTGTCCATGGCAGGGGGGGTTGGAACTAGATGATCTTTAAGGTCCCTTCCAACCCAAACCATTCTATGATTCTATACATGTTTTTAGGAAATAATAAAACACCCAAGCTCAATTAAAAAACTGATTACAGTTGGAAAGCGATGGGAAGCTGCTGATGCTGCAAGGCCTGGACAGGGCAGTGGCAGGGACACTTGTTCCGCCCAAGCAGATGGAGTCCTGGTAACCAGGAGGATCCCCCACCCTCACCTCCTCCTGAGCCCAGAAGCAGGATTGAGTCCTGTGGTATGGTCAGGAGGAGGAAATTTTGTTTATCTCCCTGATAACTTTCGCCAAATTAAAAAAACACTCAAAACTGAAAATGGACTATAGTCTGAAATGTTATCAAGAAAGTACTGAGGTGTATTCTTCTAGGAGTAATACAGAGAAGTATGGCAGGGAAAAGATGTTCCTAAGTACCTCTTTAAATGTAAGAAGAAGTCTGATCAATCGAAAAATATTCCTTTTAATTGGAAAGTAAAACATCAAGAGACAGAATTGATATAAAAGTAGTTGCCTCTGAAAGCTGATAATACAGTAACATATCCTAAATTAATCTCTTCTGAGGATACTTTGGCTAAGCCTGGCTAAAGACTGTTCATGTCTACCTTTTGTTTTTCCCCTGCAGTAGTTCAGACACCTTGCTTCTGCTTTCAGCACATAATATCCATCTTTAGCCCACAAAGGCAATAGAATCTGATTGAGCAAGCATGTTATCATAATTCAGAATTATAAGTTTTTCCTTTGTTTCCCTTTTTGGTTAGTTGTGGGCTGTTACTGATTTTATTTGGCATGTTGACTGTTGTAAGAGCTTTTGAGACAAATTAACCTCTTGCTGCAAATTGGTCCCAAAATAGCTAGAGATATGTGTGCTCTCCACTATCTTGATATGTCATCAGCATTATATAAAGTTTGATTATTTCTATTTTTGTCAGGGACTTGACAACATCAGATATACTTGTGTGGATTCCTCCTTGAGATGCAATTTTACATCAGCTACTGCAATCTTGCTTTGAATGTTTTCTGCTGCTCCCAGGTACTCCAGGCATTTATACAACACAAAGCCAGCCAAGTTCAGTCTATTGAGGTAACTGTCCCCTCCACTTAGCCAGCTATGGGGTTGAAGCGGAAGATTAGAACTTGTCTGATTAAGTGTAGTTTCCATGGTGGTAATACGATTGTGATGTCGAAACTGCCACACTAGTATATTTGAAAAATAATTTTCAAACTGTTTTTTTTCACTTCCAAGCCATTTCCTGCAGACTAGTGAAAAAAACTCCAGTTGCCTGTAAGGAAGACGGTGATGTATAACTAATGTTTACTGAAATTATGGAAAACAAGGTAATTATTTTTGCCATGCAGTCTGGAAAACGACGTAATTTCCTGGCACTACTCTGGATGTCAGGGGTACATATTCACTTAGTACTACTGTTCTGAGGGTCACCTAAACTATCCTTCTAAGGTTTTTATACCATCCAAAGTTCTTGAGGAATGCAAATACTGCTTAATAACCACAGTATTTTAGTTTCAATGTTCTTTCCTGGCCGAATAATGAGGTTAAGGAAGCTTTGTCCTTAGTGGACAGATTTTTTATGCCTCGTTTATGCTTTGAAATGAATCAACGTAAAACAAAGCATTAATGTTGTGACTGCCCTTCCTTCACATGTTTGTAACCACTCTTTAGCTCTTTTGAGGGCTTGAGGTATATTTTCCAAGTTGTGGGAAAAGGGGTTTAATTGCTTGCTCTTTATTTGATGCAATTCAGATCATGTATTTGCTGTTAACTAGAAATACATTTATATGCAGTCATATAAATAAATAGCACTTTTAAAAATCTCCCACCCCTCCAGTTTTTTAATCAAACACTGGAGAGCAATCCATCTTGGTGGTTTTTTTTTTTTTAATATTTCTTACCTCTGCATTTTTCCTTGTGATCAGTAAAAATGTCACATTTTCTAAAAATTGCATGAAAAGTAATGTAACCCTCTCTTTCAGTTCTCAAAACTTTCTTTTTACCCATCAAACCTAGAGACCATTATGTTCTTCTACCACTAGTTAAAAAGGAAGACAAAGCAAAGGTAAGACTGCTCAATTTTGAAAATATCTCAGGTTTTGAAATCTCCTAGTAGTATTTCCCATTTTAAATAAAAATCCATTTTTTCTCCCTACAACTTTGCTGTTTAAACATGGTGGCAGAAATATTTTTCAGACTCTTCTTTTGACACAACCCAAGCTATTGGCACAAGAATGCAATTCTGCATTTTTAGATTTAGTGATAAATCCAATATAATTTTTATTTCATTTGAATCTTTTGTTCTGCATTAGCTCACATTTGTTCCTATCCTGGGGAAAGTAAAGCATAGTCCTGGAATTCAAATCTTGGTCTACTAGAGGAAGGAATTTGCCTTTAGATGAGTGGAAATTCTATGGTGGCTCATGGTTCTCATTTTCACTTTACAATCCTTGAAAAAAATCCAAATCAACCAAAGCAAAAAAAAGTTTTTATTCTTGACTGAGTATTTTAATGTAACCAAAGTGGGAACAGTCAAAAGATAAATGTAAATACCATTTACAGACTGACAAAGAGATGCCTTTTCTATGCAATCATTAGAGGTCTCCTTCAAAAAGTGGGAAGTCCCATAAGATATGGGGATCCCCCTGTCTCAGGCGAACAGATTGATGCCCCTGACACTGGAATGGAGTTTCCTAAGCAAGCTGCTCTGGGCTGAGATGTGGGAAGACATGCAATAAGGAGCAAAACTGAGTCTGGCTCTCAGCTACTTTTGGGGATTTCCTTCTTGCAGAAAAATGATTCAAGGGGAAAAGCACTATACCTCCACCTCAGACTCTGTCTCTGAATTATTACTTCTTTAGAGCAAAAATTTTCAATATTTCCAAATGAAATCTGGCAATAGGTCAGAACAATAAAACCAGTATTCATTTAATGTAAACTATATTTTTTTTAATTGCTTGCCCTACCCTATCTCTTTTTTTGTTTGTTTATAAAGTCTATTATTTTCTCCCTTGCTGATGACAATTTGGAGGAACTTGCTTTTATACCATTCTAAGACATTTATTTCCTCAGGTGTCAAGCACTGAAGTAAAAAAACTCACCATGGTCCTTAGTTTTGTGAATAAACAACTGAAATAGCTTGACTGTAAAGTCATGGTGTCCTCACTGTCAACTGAACAGAACTATGGTGTGGCAACTTGTACACAGACAGACACTGAAAAAAGACATGCTTCTGTAAAGAGAATGGGAAGATTTTGATTCATTTGTCAGCTTCCATGGGACAAGGAATTTGGAGTATTGAGACTAAGAAGAAAAGAAGAAATGGACTCTACCATGGGCTCCAAACCCACAACGTACCTAATGCCTAACTCAAAGATCCTACCTAAGAACCTATCTGTAAAATGGGAGAAGTCATTTGCAGGGAAATTAAGTTTTTATATGAAAAAAAATCAAAAAAATCCCACAACCGTGGTGCATGAATTGCATGTGCAGAGCACACACTGGAGAAAATAAATAGGCACTGTCATAACTGAAATAGAAAAAAGGAGATGATGGTGGGATAGAAGAGACAAAGTGATACATAAGATATGACATGAAAACCAAAGTCAGATAAAGTGAAAGATCAAAATAAGGAAGAACAGTGACACAGAATCAGGACAAACTTAACAAGCCAATGTCAGGATACAGGATCATGGATGTTTTCAAACTGTGCAATTTTCTTCAATAAATCGGCTTTAAAGATTTGATAGCATTTCCTGCAGGAAGGTTTGCAGCCCTATTAAGGTGTATTGTATTGGCTAGCCACAGGTTCAAATCCCCACTATAATGTTGTTTCCAGTTCATAGTAAAGGGTTACTTGTATTAGAAATTATCATTAATAACAAAATGTCTGTCAGTTGACCTTTCCCAGCAAAAATACCACTGGTAAAATCTTTCTAAAAATCTGAAATATTTCTCAAATATATATCATTTGAATCTTCATTTTGGGTCTAAAACCTCATCTTTAGCTACATGTTCAGAATTCTCATTAACATCAGTGGAAGCTTAGCTCAAATCCAAGGGCAAAATTTGTCCTCTATTCCTCAAAAGAGTCTGAAGTTCTATGTAAAAGTTTAGGTTTGTCTAGATCATAGAATCATGCACAAACTTTTCCAATGTTGCACTGTCCTACTAGTGAAGAAAAGGTCTCCCTTCCCTTCCCTTCCCTTCCCTTCCCTTCCCTTCCCTTCCCTTCCCTTCCCTTCCCTTCCCTTCCCTTCCCTTCCCTTCCCTTCCCTTCCCTTCCCTTCCCTTCCCTTCCCTTCCCTTCCCTTCCCTTCCCTTCCCTTCCCTTCCCTTCCCTTCCCTTCCCTTCCCTTCCCTTCCCTTCCCTTCCCTTCCCTTCCCTTCCCCTCTCCTCTCCATGATTAGTAATGGCTATCAGGAAATGAGGTGTGGAATCTGGCCCTAAAGAGGTGACATATTTAGTTCCTGACTCGAGAAAACTAATTACCATTGACTTGATCTTAAGCAGATGAATCTGCATATTGAAATGGATGAAAATTACCCAATGGAATTTCATGTATGTATTTTGACATCAGGGACAGTTGAGTGGTTTTCTGACACTTAGTAGAGTTAAGAAAGAACTTAAAATTTAACTAGATAGCGTAGCAGATTAATTTTCCTTTGCTAGTAATACAAACAAGTCTTTAGTTTTGAAACGAGAAATTTTAAATTAGCTGGGCTGTTGACACTGTGAAAGCCAGTGAAAATGTAAGAAAGACACAATGCTTTAAAACCTGCTCTGTAAAGCATTTGAAAGGCTTGGTTTGTAGTTTTAGCATAGACCTCAAAGGTGTAACTGTCTTTGAGATAATAGTTATGAATTTAGACATCAGGTTCCTATTGTTTATAGGTGTACTAGGAAGGGGATTTAGTTGCCTGAGCACAGATGCTTTGTGCCACTTTTGATGCCCTAGGTTATCCAAAGCATCTGCATAGGGCTGCACATTACAAAGGCCGTAGGGAAGAACTAAGCCCTCCTGGACAGGCTGCTGGGTTCCCTCAGTCACCTCAGCTGGCCACAGACATCTGAAGCAGAGACTCTCTGCTTTATTAATATACTGGAAGGAACCTATAGAGTGATTCAGCTCAGTCTAGAGCAAAGATCAGGTGTCCATAGGCAAGTGTCTACAGGTACAACAGCTGTCTTAACTCCCACTGGAGTCAACGGAGCTTTTAGGGATCAAATTCAGTTGTAGGCACATAGTTGCCTAGTACCTTTGAGAGGCTCAAGGGATGCTTAAGATGTCTGCATGGGGTTGGAAGATATGCCAAAAAATGTATAGGATACCCATCTCTTTCTGATGGAGACCAGGTGGAATATCCGAAAGCATCTAATATAAGCAGAATCCTGTTGATTTTGGCAAGGTGTGGGAAGTAAGGAGGAAGATGGAGGTGTTAGACAGACGTGCTGAAATCCTGTCAGTAGCCAGCTCTTGTCACTGTCTCTATATCACAGAAACAGTTGACAGCAAATATTGACACTTTCCAGTGTAAAAATTGTCTCAGTGTCAGTGTTTCCCAACAATTTGAAGTGTTGACACCTTCAAAGAGAGAGAAAAAAAAAGCCAAGATGCTGTGAAGAAAGGGGGAGACAGAATCTGTAAGGGAATGAGAATTTGTGGGCATAGTCTATGGCACATAGGGCGATGAAAAGAACTCAGGACAGAATGAACTTTGGATGGCAGGGGACAGGGACATGGCTGTGAAGGTGGCTCTTTGAGCCCAAGGCTCCAGGGGACAGCAGGATGGACTGTATGGGAAGACCCTGAGGAAAAAGGGTCACAGCAGATATCAGGGACAGAGGCTGGAGGGGAGAGGTCTGCACTGGCTGTAATTCTAATAATAAGCAGCACCAGGGCCTGTTCACTGACCCCAAAGCCAGCTGGCACATTTTGGACACAGCCTTGTTGTTAAACACTCTGCCTCCAAACAAGACTAAATACGTCTAAGATTCCTATTGGGAAAGTTTCTGGCGAGGGCTAATGCCTGTGTACAGGCAGCCCTGGAGCAATGTTACAGCTGACCAGTGAGAGCACCAAGAGGGACTATTTTAACAACAGCTGTGTGCCAGGGCTCAGATCTCTGTCCTGGCTCTATTTGATTTAGTAAATGATGTTTAGTATGTATTCCCAACAGTTTTTCCTAATGGCAGCTTTGGCTGCAGCCCTGTTTTGGGTGCCAAGTGAGTCTAGCTTCATAGATATCAGCCACTCTGTGCTGGTTGCCCTTGAGACTGCAGAACAATCCTATTCCCACTTTTTTGCTAGTGTAAGTCTTCCCAAAATGGCCAAGAGGATAGGAAAGAGGACTGGGATGTGCTGATAAAGAGGAAATTCAGTTTTAGAAAGTCCCCTGGTCCCTTGGAAAATGTTGTAAAACAGCATGAGGGACAATGACACTTTGATTTTGTGAAGGATGGGAAGGCAGATGTAGGAAACGTCTCCCCAGCATCATGGGAATGTGTGAACACATCACCCTCCTACTTACTTATGCTTGAACCAAAGTGTTAATTCCTGGCTGAAGCACTGGCCAGTTTTTAGGTCTTTGCAGGACTCTGAGTAGCCCTGAACAGAGTGAAAATCAGAATTGCAGCATCTGAAAATGAGAACAATAAGCACTGTTATGACCTACTTGTAGCCTTCAAAGTCAGGATACCAAACTGTCCCTTAGTATGTTTGAATTTCATACCAAAAAGCCAAAACGTTAACTGTCCAAGACCCTGCTTCATTGTTTTCTATAAAATTATCTGTGCAGAGTTTATTGGAGAAATTTTATTTTAAAGAGGATTTTAGTGTTTTAAAATGTATTCTTTTTTGATTCACAACAAAGGCTCCAGAATCTGAAAAGCCTGATTCCATGAGATGACCTCAGATGTTTGGACCCCAAAAGATCTGTGGTTTTTAGGAGAGTCTGGTTTCCAAGATCTGAGTCAATCATTAAGTTTACCCTGAATATTTGGCCTATGACAAATGGCTTGGCAGGAAGCCAAACAAGCTTTCATAATAAGATTTCATCATAACAGATTTCTGGAGCAACATTGTCTGAGCTGAGCAGTCCCCACAAAGGGGTTGATTGTGATCAAATGGGAAATGAAGTCAGAATATCTGAGTGTTTCTGAGCAGTTCTGCTCCTGATTAGTAAATCCACACGTCTTTCTTAGGTCCATCATTTCACTCCTGCTATTTCCTGGACAAAAACAGTAAAGTACTGCCTTCCCACCACTTTGTTTTATTTCTTCCAAATAATTTTTCTTCTGATAAAATTCTGGATTTTTTTTTAACCCCTTTAGGTATCCACAACTCCACTCTCACCTGAATTCTTCAGTTGTCTAGGAAGAACTCATAGTGAAACCTCAATTCCTTTAAGCGAATTCAAGGATATATGAATTGTCAGCATACAGAAGTCATCTGTGTGGTACCAGGTAAAGAATAAATTTCTTGGTCCTCTGCTGTATTGTTTATTTGTTACCCTTAGAAATAAGAGCAATAACATAAGAGAATCTTCTATAAGCAAGGATGTTACTCATATGAGACCTCATAGTTAAAAAAACGTATCTTAAATATCTCAACATGTTTTATTCATTAAATTAGAGTAATTTGATATTCCTTTTGCCAATATGGTTAATGGTACCAAAGGCAGACAGAGATGACACTGGCTAGATAGGACCTGAACAAAGAATAAAGAGATTGCAAAGCTCAGGGCCAGGGTAGTAAATAGCATAATGAAGACTGGAGATAGTGTGTGAACATAATGAACCAGGGAGCTCAGGAAAACAGTTGGACACTTTCATCTGCAATGAACCCAGCCGGGCCAGATAAGGGATGTACAGGCTCTCATCTGATCTAACTTTATCTTGTTTTGGGTTTGTTTGTTTGGTTTTTTTTTTTTTTTTTCCTGGAGAAAACAGATTCCCTATTTAAGCAGCAACCCGGGATATGATTGGGCTGTATCATTTGTTAAAGCAAAACCAATTCTTATTTTCTTAAGTGATCTGAGTACATAAAATAGATATGTAGATTGTGTGTGGTCTGACCTTTTCTCAAGCTAGCTTGGAAGTTTCTTGCTTTTTTCACACCTGAAGAAAGGTCTAAGCATCTGAATGTTTCTCCATTTTATATCTGTTAATTGAACAGAAAATACAGTCTCCCCCTACCATTGTCACCTCTCTTATTTTCAGTAATAAATGAGGTCTGGAATAAATGTTAAAAAAAAAAAAAAAAAAGAAAAAAAAAAAGGCATTTTCTCTCTTACCTAGTTCAGAATTAATGTGTGTCCACATAATGTGCCATAACTTTTGGAGTTATTCTTTAACTCTTAGTACCTTTGTGCTCCTCTCAAGTACTGAGTTTTCTGTTAGATTGCAAACCTACAGTAAAATTAATCTTTCCAGTCTCAGTCAAAGATCTACTTACTGTTTATGACACAATGACTATGTTTTTGAGAGACAGTCCAAGCCAGGAGCATTAACAAAAGGAGAAAGTGGATGGCACCCTGACTGCTGTTCCTAAAAACCATGTAATAATAGAAGGGATTGCTAGACTAATAAGTTCAATAAAAACTGTAGAGAAATATTTGAATTTCAGAAGATCAACACATTTTGAAACAAAGAGATCCGAATGAAGTGATTAATTATCTCATATTTTCCAGAACTTTTGATTTGATGGAAATGTCAGTATTGTATCTGAATCAGAATATGAAAAGGCAGGAGGGAGAACTTGACCACAACCAAATTTCCATGTATCTTAACTAGTCTATTCTCACTAAACTCACTTTTCTTCCTGAAGTGGCTTTTATGTATTCACAAATGTTTGCTTCATTGCTGTAGCAAAACTAAAGCCCTACAAGCATTTCATGTTTACATGAAAGCTTATTGCTGTAGTAAGCATCCTGTAGTTGTACAAACTGTAGCCCAAGCAATAAATTCACGTCCTGTCTTTTACCAGGAATGAAGTGTTGACATTACATTGCCTGTATGCTCAACACTTCCAGTGTCAAACAGAAGTCAAGACCCTACACTCCCATTTTTCTTCACTCATTTCAGAGCACATTCAAGCAGGCCTTGGAAAAATCTTCTAATTTCACTAGTTGTTGCCTTTTCATTATTTTTAACACATTCTTATTAGCTTTCTTTTTTAATATATAAGAACCTTGAGGAATAGCTAAGTATATCAGATCACTAATTCCTGTGAGCTAAGAAAATGAATTATTTTCTTCTGTATTTTCTAATTTGAGCTCCTTGTGGCCTACACAAAATTTTTGCCCACACTTTTTTATAGTTAAGATGGTGAGGAATAACTGTAGCCAAGAAACAAAGGAGTAAACAATAAACAACAATAGTAGTTAGAAAGATTAATGCTCGTGCCTGAATTCTCAGCGCTCCCAGGAAAATTAATTTTCCTGAAAACTTTAATTGTTCCTTTTCCTAGGTTCAATGCAAGTTGAGTAAATGCTGTGCTAAATGACCTTGAAAGAGGTTGATGCAGCTCTCTGAGAAGTTTCTGGGTCTCTCAGACTTTGAGCAGATCACACATGCCCTAATGTCTTCCACAGCAGAGGATGCTGTGGGTTCCTGAGATATTCACAGCCCTTTGGATGCTGATAGTCTTCCTTGCTCCCCACGGATTCATTCTTCCCCAACAGGTGGATTTCCGTCATCTGACATTGGATGACTATCACACAGCTGCTTACATCCAAGCAACTCTCTTTGGATCCACTTTACAGACACAAAGTGCTTTTAGCATGTTCATCTGACCTGCCTTAGGAGGAGTTAAATCAACAAGCTCATTGCCCAGATGTCTGCTTGCAGTGTCTGCGTCACAGCTATCCGCACGGAGCCAGGCAAATTTTGCCGCAATGTAGGAGCAGAAGTGTGCGCAGCAGAGTGCTCACAGGCTGTACAGAGCCAGGCCATGCTGTCACTGGATTAATTCTGCACAGAGAGCAGATGCCCAGCTGACACACAGATCTGATCTGGCCTGTGTGCACAGTGATGCATTGTGTGGCAACTTAAGGGTTCGGAGACCAGTCTGAACACCTCTTGGCTGTGCTGCAGGTTGCCTGGTGTCTATTTTGGCCCAATATCCATGCATTTGGGAACACTTGCTATGTGCAAGCACTCTCCTATTTGGCCAATGCTATCAGTTTTTGTGACTCTATGACAAAATTCCTGCTATTTACTGTTTTCCTTTTGTTTTCCTGAAGGCCCCATTCTTTAACGTCCCGCTGCGTAAATGACAACTTTTATTTTAAGAGAAAGTGCAGTCTTCTGACATGGGGAAATATTTGAAAATTCAGTTCCATAGAGCAGCAGTCAAGTTAAGTAAACAAACCACACAATAACCACACCCCTCCTAATATTATTTCAAGTAATAAATAATAGTAGTTCTTATTTTTAGGGGGAGCCAGATCATGCTACTGTTTCTCCCGCAGCAGTCTTGGTTTTGACTAGTGATATGTTGTTCTTTTGATCTTTCTTTCTCTGTAACAATTACAGGAAAAAGAGAAAAAAAAAAAAAACACCACTCTTCCTTCTGCAGCTAACCACAAATCCTGATATAGAATTCCCTTCCAAGGTTAAATTCAGCAATCCTTCTCTCTGTGATTCTCTTTGCACAGGGCCAAGGACATAGAATTTTCCAGAGTCCATGTTCCGCACTGCTCTTCATGGTTTCTCCCTATTTAGCCTGCTGTACTCTGATAGTCCCAAGAGATGTTTCTGGCAGTTGCAGAAGGTTTGGTGCCCTGCAGTGTGCAGGGGCAGGATGAAAACAAAAAGAACATCTGTTTTCTGAAGTTTTGGTCAATTAAGCGATCGTAAGCAATGGTAAGCATCCATCCCTCCTGGCTAATCTCAAAAGGAATGTGTTGGATCTGGAATGGGTGGGAGATGCTACATTTGCCAGTGTTAGGTACTGAATGTGTGATCAGCTACCAGGATATATGCTAATTACTTCCTCCAACTCATAATATCTTACATGAATCTTTACTCAGCTAGAACCACTGATTCTGTTGACCCTTTTTCCTGGTTTCAGTTAGGTTAATTTTCTTCCTAATAGCTAGTATAAGCTGTGTTTTGGATTTAGGATGAGAATAATGTTGATAACACACGATGTTTTAGTTGTTGCTAAGCAGTGTTTACAGTAAGTCAAGAACTTTTCAGCTGTTCATACTGCACTGCCAGCAAGGAGGCTGAGGGTGCACAAGAAACTGGGAGGAGACAGTCAGGACAGTTGACCCAAACTGACCAAAGGGATATTCTATACCATATAAGACATCATGCTCAGTATATAAACTAATAGGAAAGCTGGCTGGGGGTCACTTCTCCAGAACAGTCTGGGCATCATTTGGTGCGTGCTAAGCAATTGCATGGTGTATTATTTGTTTTGTGTATTGTTTTATCATTATTATTATTATTTTCTCTTCCTTTTTCTGTCCTATTAGACTGACTTTATCTCAACCCACAAATTTTACAATTTTTTTTCCCTGATTCTCTTCCCCATCCCACCGTGGGGGCAGAGTGACTGAAAGGCTGTGTGGTGTTTAGCTGCCTGCTGGGTTAAACCACACCACCTTTTCCATCAAGTGGAATAAAGAAGATAATGTAGCACGTCTTCTTTTCAGTCTCTATTAAAATGCTGATTGTAACTAAGTTTGCCTTGTCAAAATGCCTTTGAGCACACAAGCAGCTGCTGCTAGTATTTTTCTGGCAGCATATGAGCCTCACCTTACCTATGCCGGGTTTCAGACCTGTGTCATAGAATCACAGAATGGTTTGGGTTGGAAGGGACCTTAAGGATCATCTAGTTCCAACCCCCCTGCCATGGGCAGGGACACTTTCCACCAGACCAGGTTGTGCAAAGCCTCATCCAGCCTGGCCTTGAAGACAATCAGGGATGGGACATCCACAACCTCAGCAGTCATGGTAGTCTGAGCAGTGTTATAGTATTCTGAACAAAGGCAGCACCAGTCGGCAGAAGACCTTCTAAACTTTATTTATTTTTTTTTAACTGGTATAACTCTTTTGCTTGCTTCCCTACTTCTTTCCTGTTTCCTTCCTTTCTTCCACATAGATAAACCTCTCATGTGTTGTTGAATTTAATGCAGCTCATAAAGCAGAAATCTACCTTTTTTAAACAAGCAGCCTGACAGTTCATAATTTCACACAGGCTCTTCCTTCTGTAATGTCCCAAATTTGAAGAACTTTAAAACCGATGGAAAGGATCAAGGCTTTACTCTATGTGATGCCTTTTGAAATGTTAATTTGAAAGGGACAAAAAACTCTCTATTAGAAACAGTGCCATGCCCTTTGGGTACAATCCCCTAATTTAAGCTTGCTATGATGACATTGTTCTGCATATTTTGTGATTGGATGTGATGCTGATAGGTTTGGGATAGGGTGGAGATTCTGATGAACAGGGCAGAACTGAAATTATCTTCTTCCTGCATTTGCAATTTAAATAAATCTCAGCAGAATTAATTGCTTGTGGTACAAATACTTTTTTTCTAAGTTGCAACAGGATTCATCAAGGCTGATTCCCTTCTCAGTTGCAAATTTTCCCCAGTAAATGAGTCTCTATTAAAAACATTATGTGCAAAACTCATGATTTGTTTGCATGAAATGAGGAAAAATAGGTCTTTAATTTATTTTAATTTTTCCATCTTTGGGAACTTTGAAACTTTTCTTCACACATTTGAGTGTTGGCTCACCTGTTACATGGAATCCTATGAGGAGCTTGGAGAGTTTCTATCTGAGCCCTTCTAACTGAAGGTTTAGCAGAGAGAAAAAATACAAGGTAATGAACCAAATGTGCCATTAGTGACTAGCTTAGGTCAGCAGCTTCAATAAACATTTTAATCTCATTGTTAAAAGAAACAGTGGTACTGCTGTAATATGGATAATTGATAGATGTTTTAGTACTCATCAGAGAACCTTAACTGGAAGAACATTAATGGAAAGAGAATGAGGTTGTGAGCATTATGAGCCAACTGGAGGCAAAAATAACTGCAAAGATGAAAGGGCTATAGCTTTTTACAGGACTGTGTCCCAACAAATAATTCCATTTTTTTTTCAGGTAGGTACTGAATTTTTTCACATCTCTTCCCAGTCTCTGTAGTCACGGCTCTTCTTTGAATCTTGTCTGGATCACTCCAGGCTGCTGTCAGGCAGAGAGGTTCCCCATCCCTCTGCATCTGCACTGATGGAGAGGTGACTAGCCTCAGACTAGTCCCAGCTGGTCCTAACAAGCAAAGCCACTTCACCTTCCTACCAAAGATCTCTGCAGCTTGTGGCCATACTCATTAGCCTGATTGAGACAGAACAAACTAGATTTGCTGCAATAATTTGGGCACTGTTGGTAGAAATGGCACACTTCCTCGCTGCTGAGCAGAAGCTGTACAGCAAAATGATAATCATCAGGAAAAGGCCAAGGATGAACACCTGAGGATGGGCTGGAGTTAGTGACTTAAACCAGGGCAGTGGTGAGAAGCAATGAGCTGGCTGTTTGCTTCCTAAATTGCAACTTGGATCACATTTTAAAGCACAATTGAGAGGGAGTCTAGGTGCCCCATTAGAGACCCTCTCTGCTGTCCACTTCCCCCTCTACTTCTCTCAGCTTCCTTCTGTACCTCTACACACACCTACAACTGTTCATGTCAGGAATTTCTCCTCTGGGGCTCCAGTCTTTTGGAACAGTCCCCCTCTGTCACTGACTCGACTCCTGGGATTGACAGGGATAGAGTTAATTTTGAGTAGCTGGTATGGGGCTGTGCTTTGGATTTGTGATGAAAACAGTGTTGATGATACAATCTGGGAGGGGCACAGCCAGGACAGCTGAACCGAACTGACCAAAGGGATATTCCATACCATATGGCATCATGCTCAGCATTTACAGCTGGAGAAAGGAGAAGGAAGAAAGGGACGTTCAAAGTGATGGCATTTGTCTTCCCAAGTAGCCATTACACATGATGGAGCCCTGTTTTCCTGGAAATGGCTGAAAATCTGCCTGACGATGGGACGTGGTGAATGAATTCCTTGTTTTGCTTTGCTTGCGCAACTTTTGCTTTACCAATTAAACTGCCCTTATCTCAACCCATGAGTTTTCTCACTTTTACTCTTCTGATTCTCTCTCCCATTCAGTTGGGAGGGGGAGTGAGTGAGCAGCTGTGTGGTGCTTAGTTGCTGGTTGGGGTTCAACCACGCTATTGGCTAACACTTGCTCATAAAGCATCCACTGAGAACAAGTATCTCTTTTCCCATTTGAACACTTAATTGTTTCCTTCCTCTCAATGATGATTTTTCTCCATATTTAATTAATAAAATGTTTGGCCTTTTGGGGTAGACTTCTTCTTTGGGATGCCACATAACATGAAGTTTGTCGTAGTCTTACAGTTGGAAAAAGCAGATGGATGGTAAAAACATTTAGCTTACATTTCTGCATAATTCCATCTGCATTTCTGTGAAGCAAGTGCACACTTTACCATCCTGCGGAAAATGGTGAAGAAGATAACTTAAAATGGAAAGGTCTTCTGGGCATTGCACCTGTTTCATCTCACTAGATGCAGACACCAACAGTTATGACAGTGGCAGTCACCCTGGGCTCTCTGTACTGAGACATTTTTAGAGCAATATCCATGCCATTCTAAAGTAAAACAAGTCAGGTTGATTGTTTTCTAAAAGTGCTTTTTCTCTTTCTTCAATTTGACTGTAAGAAAAGGCCATGTTGACTTACTTACTCCAATTTGCATATCCACCCTGTAGACCTCCAGCCTTAAGTGTCCTACTTATGGTACCTTTTTGTAAAACAAGTGGACAGCCTACTCTACTGCACTGTTACTTTTCATAGAAAACATCTTTACGGGGAATAGAAAGAAATACAAGGAGGAGAAAGGAACATCTGTTCTAAGGAGCTATTAAAATGAAAGCTGAGAAGCATCTAGGAGACTCATGAATTGGACATGCTGATCAAAATATAAGGGCAGTGACATCTTCCCTGTAAAAGCTTCGTTTGCATAGCACAGCAAGAGTAGTATCAGCCTCAGTCACTCATGGGATGCATTCTGGCCTGTGAATTTTGGCTCTTGGCTTTAATTTCTGAGAGATAATGAGGAAGAGAAGATACAATGAGATTTTATAAAAAGAGGTTAGAAGCCCATGTGGCCTGAGTCATATTTTTAATACAGGGCATGCATGCTATTGTAGAACTCCTGATTAATTACATGTTTTCATCTAACTAGCAACAAAAGCTTCATGCTGGGGTGAAAAACAGAATGAACAGTCTCATCAGTAAAGCTGTGGACAAATTTAGCACATGCTTTTAAAGTCAAATCTGCATTCCATTGAGCACAGTGAAAAAAAAACCTCAAAGACTTTAGTACACCCCTAATCTTTTCACCCTCTGCTTACTTACATTACCCTCCTCTTAATTATGTCCTGGTAGTATTGTATGTTTAGAAATGCCTTCAGCCTCCAGATGAGTCTGCCCATATTGGATTCTGCTTTTTATGTCTTCCTCCGATACAATTCTGAATCAGGGCATAAAAGCTGCAGCCACGGATTCTCCTGGAGGATTTGACAGAACACTGCAAAAGAGCACTTGATTTTGTCTTTATTGCACCACACATGAGTGCCTCCATCTCGTTAATGTAGGAAATGTGTTATCTGAGGGAGAGGAGCTTGGAAGCTTGGCACGTCAGTGGTGTGTTTTAGAGCCTCTGTTTTTTCATTTTATCTATTAGATGGAATGGCAAATTAAATGTCTCATCATGATGAAATGGCAGCTTTTTCAAATGTGTCCATTTGGCAAGAAAACAGTGTATATTTGTCAGTGCACTAACCTCAGTCCCACAAGGGGACCAACTGGCTTCCAGACTGTAATAAAGGAAATGACAAGCTGGGATAGTTGTTGCTGGGTCTTCTTTTTGTGCTGAAAGCATTTATTTGTTTGCTTCCACAGGGGATCCTTCCCTGAAAACTTTTTCATCTAGAAGCTTACTTCATTCACAGAAATGTTAGCTGTGGAATGGAGGTCTAGGAGCATCTGCATTGCTTCCTGCCCCTTCTGGAAAACTGCTCTTGCCTGTCTGTGCTTTCCTCTCCTCATGGTCTTATTCTCTTTGCAGACTCCCTCATGGTTGAGCCACTGCAACTGCTAATCAATGATTTTCTGACATAGTTACTAATTGCTAATGCCCATGCCAATACTTCAGTACGTTATAACTCTTGAATCTGATAACTTGCACAATCCCAGAGTGAACTTCTAATTCCACATCCGTATGATCCCTTTATGCGTTTCGTGCCTCTGGGATCACATTTTTAACTCCCATGTATTGGGTTGCGTCTTAAACTATGAGATCTTACAAGGATCACCCACTGAAGAAATATGATCTGAAATTGCAGGAGGGGCCTCCTGTCCTGTGGGGTCTGAATATGTTGCCCATGTGGCATGATCACACCTTACACCTCTGTGGACCAGGAGGCAGTCATTAGCAAAGGTTGAACTGGTTGTGCTGGTTTTGGCTGGGATAGAGTTAATTTTCTTCATAGTAACTAGTATGCATATATGTTTTGGATTTGTGCTGAGAAAAATGTTGATAATACTGATTATTTATGATTTAATTGTTGTCAAGCAATGCTTACATTAAGCCAAGGGCTTTTTCAGTTTCTCCGACTACCCCTGTTTTCCCAGCTTCTTCACTACAAGAAGCTGGGAGGAGACACAACCAGGACAGCTGGCCCAAATTGACCAAAGGGATATTTCATGCCATAAGATGACGTGCTCAGTATATAAGCTGGAGAGAGTTGGCCAGGGGGGAGGTTGCTGCTCAGGGACTGGTTGGGTGTCAGTCAGTGGGTGGTGAGGGTTTGTATCACAGGGTTTTTTCCCTTGGGTTTTGAATTTTTCTTTTTTCGTTGTTTTCCTTTTCATTTTATATTATTATTGTTATTAGTAGTAGTATTGTTATCATTATTTTATTTCAATTGTTAAACAGTTTTTATCTCAACCCACTGTTTTTCTTAACTTTTTTCGTTGATACTCTCCCACATCCCACTGGGGCAAGGGGGAGTTAAGTGAGTGGCTGTGCTGTGTTTGGTTACTAACTGGGGTTAAACCACGACACTGGTGCAAAGCTGTGTGTGGAGTTATGTTGGGAAGGGACTGGGTGGATGTGGAGGAAGGTTGGGGAATCATGATCCCCAGGGCAGCCAAACCCAGTGACGTAATGTGATACGAACACAAGTATTTCAGGCTGATATGAAGTTTGATACAGTCCATGCAGAGCTATGTGACAGGCTGTGCACCACAGCCTCTCTTTCTAGTCTAGGGATGACTTTTTCTCTGTCAATGTCATGATAAGTTGTCCTAGTCAGAGAAATCTTTTTCCTGAGGGTTCTAGTCTGAGGAACTGAAATCAAAGTCATCATTTTGTCCTTTACTCTCTCTTCTCCACTCTAAATATTAGAGTACTTTTTAACAGCACCTGTGTTGTATTTAGGCTAGACAAGAGCAACAACCTGTACCTAAACCCCTGAAGCCCCTAAAAACCCCATCTCAATCAGGATCTTGCAGCAGCAGTGAGCAAAACCACAGGTTTATCAGACCTGCTTTCAACCAGCCGCTCTGTCCTGCAGGGACTAGTGTATCAAATTCGACTATCTTGCTCTTTATCACTGAGATAATTAGGGCATGCCTACCCCGTGGATGTAAAGAAACTTGACCCAGCTCTGCAGCTAACCCTGGAGGTAGAAATGCTACGTGTCGGCTGAATGCCTAGGTCTTCAACAGCTTTCGCACCTCTGCACCTTGTTCCAAACCATGACATAAATCAGCCCCTAATGAGAGGGAAGGAAAGGTATTTAAAAGACTGCAAAGGAATCTTAACAGTTGTTCAACCCTGTTTCTCTAACACATAGGCTTCAGCACTCCTGAAAGCTCTCAAGGATCAGTATAATGCTGTGGACATAACAAAGACCCAATAGACTTAGCTCTGAGTGGCTTCAAGAAGAGATGCAGTTTTCTTTTGACATAGCATTCACAAAAGGAGAATATACCTGTTTTGTACAACAGCAACGCAGGCACACATTTCCCCCCACCTCAGGAGTGGAGAGCGATGCATTCAGGCTTTAGGTGATCACACCTTTCACAGGATGATGGAAATCTCTAATTGGAAAAACAGAAACGGGCTTGAAGAAGACATCACACAGAGAGACACCATGTAAAGACTGGAAGAGGAGATCAAGGTAAGGTTTGAGCTTTGGTAAAGGAGAAGGAAAATCTTCTAATGTGCCCCTTTTCTTCCCAAAGTGTACTTTTCCCTCGCTAAACTGCACCAAAAGATGTCTGGTAGAAAGATAGACCCAAGCACAAATGACATACTTATCCATAACACCCTTGTACTATGTCAAGTTCATCTACACACAGCCTTTCTGCCCTAGCTACATATACCATTTAAATATAAGGTGCTAACAAAGGTGTGTTTTTTCAGGCTTTATGAAAAAGGTCCCAGAAAAGCTGCACAGGACAATGGATGGGTTTGATTGCTCCTTTTTGCATTTTTTATGTTCTCCTGGGTAGATGCACTCCTGGCTTCCCTCACAAAATTCAAAATAGTCTAGCAATTACATTTCCAAATTAGCACGGTTTTTATACTTCTATTTTCAATTCCAGTGTGCCTCATGATATAGAAGATAATAGAGAAATTCAGGTGAGCAGGATGGGTGATGGGAACAGGCTAAAAGAATCATTCAGTGAAAAGTTACCTGCATCCCAAGGTACTTAGGTGAGGATGTAGCTAGAAGATATGTACGTACTGACTACTTAGTGCTTACTTTTCACATTATAAAGTGCTGAATTCTGTTTTCTGTCTTACCAGTTATCAGTATGTTGGTTGGATACAATTTAGAGCAGAGGTTGGACTGATCCTGTTCTTCACAGGAAACACACATTGTAAAGTTTCAGACCTGGTTTCACTTGCATGACCTTGTCAAAGCAACTTTTGTTGATCTCTTTTCCTTAGATAAGATCCAGTTTCATTTCATATGTATCTAATTTATGTCTATAAATTTTGCTGAATTCCATCCTCCAAAACATTTGCTAAGATTTTAATTTAGATGAATTTGTTTCAACAGAATTGATAATTATCAGCTTGTGTGAAAGATGATACTTCATTTCATCCCTAGGCAAGGAGAGAAGGTCCATCTCTTGGAAATACTTATCACAGATGTGAGACAACTCTTGAAAACAGGTTTTTGAATATGATACATCACTAAAAACAGGGTGTCTGGCTGTATGAACCAGGTCATATCTGTTTTCCTGTACTCCATTAGATTTTGTACTGTCTTTATTAATTCACTCCTATAATATTTACACGAAATGTCATTTTTTAAAAAGGACATAAATCTTCAGAGGCTAAGGAAACTTGGTGAATAGCGTTAAACATTTAAGTTGTTTTTATCAAATGAAATGAAAGCCCTTGCTTTTCTCTCCTTTAAGAGGGTAGTAAAGTGGTTGGGGGCATTGACGCATGTGAAGTTTTTACCAGTTTGTCATGCACTTCCTTATTTATTGCAATGCCAACTTTTTAATTTTGGAAGAACTATCATCTTTCATGACACTGTTGACCATCATTTTTTAAAACTTGGCCTTATAAATCCCAGTGAAGTTTTTATATAAATCTATTTAGAAATTTTAATGACATATAAAGCTTCAATAGTGAAAGAAGCATTCATTGCATTTAATATTACTGAACACAAGGATGCAACCATTAATCCATTCCTTTGAGCTGTCTTGTGTGGTGCTTTTTTGAAAGAGGGGAATAAAGTTATTTCTTTAACAAGATAATACTGAAACGCAGAACGAATAACAGTTATATATGACATCTCCAGCAACCCTCCTCTTCCTCGCAATGTTATTATCTTTCAACTTATCTTGACTCACAGGGTGTTTGCATAGAGATATTTGCATTTCAGAGTTAAATAGCTTATGTTATTTAAAAACAATCCCAATCTGCATTATGAAAATGGTGATATTAAAACTCCAGTTGGTGTTATAGCCATTGTTTCCCAGAGACATCTGTACTGGGCAATGACTTTACTGAAATGTTGGTCCAACAATGTATTAAACACTCTAATTGTTCTGAGTTCATCTTGTTAAGGTTCATAATAACTGGACAACTATTTTTACTAGTAGGGAAGAAAATAATTTATGAAATTGGAAACCTGGAAGAAGTGTAAAAATGTATTTAGTTAGTTAAAAAGTGGAATTTTTTGAATGAGATGAAAAATAATGTTTTAATAAGATAAGGGTTTGGGTTTTTTAAAAAGAAGAGCACTAGGTAAAGCAATGGCTCCCTTGATCACTGTTTTGTCATTCCAAGAGCCAAGCATATGCTCTCCATCTGCAGAATTTCCATTCCATATTGAAGACCAGAAAATAAATCTGAATGAGCCATAAAATGAGTTTATTTCCCATGAGCCAGCATCTGATTCTTTACTTATGCAGAGTACTACATCATCTTCTATTCAACACCATTGAATTCTCATTTGCACACAGTTTTATTTATCACAAGTAGGTGGTCCTGCAAAGCCACTTTATAAACATGTGTAGAAGATGTTAAAAAATAAAGGTAGATTTTTTCTCCCAGAGATTTTTTTCAAAATGCACCTAAGGAATCTAAAACCACAAGTCCCAGTGGCCTTTGATGGAACTTGTTTTTCCACTTTGTGAAAGCTGATTCTCCCCTGCAAATCTCTAAAACAGATTTTCAGAAGTCTAAGTATATGTCAGGAATTAACAGATCCAGGGTAAAGCATCTTATTATGGTAGGAAAAAATAAATTTTGCCATACTACTGATGTAAAAATATTTTTTTTTCTTTCCTCTATAGATGAAACCGCATGGAATTAAGCGGTGGCTACAAGGGAAGGGAATGGTGGAAGCCTGTGTCAGAGTGCATTTTGGAGGTGGGAGGATGAGTGGAGTCTGTCTGGTATGGAGGACATATGGTGGAAAAGAGGGACAGAGTGAGGTGACTGGAAGGGTTGTGACGAAGGTCTTTATCCTGCTCTTTCTCCATGTTTCCTTGCTATCTTCCTCATCTTTCCCTTCCTCACCTTTCCTCCCACCTGGAGGAAAAGGATAAAGGTTTGAACCACTTGCTGCTGCTGGTGGGGGTAAGTGAGAAGGAGGAATGGCTGAAGCTAGAGGAGGGCCCTAGAGAAACTTCCCCCTAGCTTTGGCTGAGGGGCCATGGGCACCATGGCATGGTCTCACTTATCTGTCCCTGCGAATCTGCCCCGGGATGTCCTAAAAATATAGCCTGTTTTTTTAACCAGAAGTCTATGGGGTCACCTGTGAAGTTCATGGGACTAACTAACCTGTTGGCATTTTTTATCAATTATGCAATTCTTTTGCTATTTTCTACAAAATCCTGTTTTCCATCTATCAAAACATTGCTCAAAATAAAAGGCTTTTTGACTTCTGATGATACCTAAGCCTTATATATAGCTCAAGAGTCTCTAAGCAAGACTTCTTTCAGTAAAATATTCATAGTCCAACTAAATGGGTAATATTTTCTTGAGCATTCTTCCAGTACAGATCGTTGTGAGCTCTAATTAAAATGTAAACAGCATGTTCTATCTACTCCTCCCAGGTCTTCTGGTGAAAGGAATGAAGCAGAAGGCATTTTTTCTAGTCTAAAACTTACGTTGCCATGTTAACTATGTTTAAGCATTGAAATAATGATTGAAGAGAGTTTTGAGTTAAAGAGCAAGAAGTATATAATAGTATGTTAAAGGAAAGAGAGTTTTAATGAACACATTTCAAGTGTGACTTACTACTGTGAAAGCATTACAAAGTATTTAAATAATGAGACTGGAGCAAGAATTACAAGTTTATTTTGTCACTTTCTTCCCATATCCCAAGGCAATACAGATGTCACATCTTCGTTGTTTCCCTGCTCCCTAAAAATTATATCAACATTAAAAGGCAAGTGTCTACTTAATATTTATACAAAGACAGACATTGATGGGTAGCATCTCATCTGAAATGCTTTCTCATTAGAGAAATTGCATTAGGAACATAATGCCTTGCAAGCCTATCTAGGCCAGAAGTCTAATCAAATTAACACCACTTCAGTGCTAATGAGGACTGGTAGTCATTCACCTTAATTAGCCATTCTGAATAAATATATTTTTAGCACCATGCCATTTAGGTAGCTCAGATCTATGATCCCTTCCAACTTCTCATGACCTTAGCAATGAAGTTACAGAAGCAGGAGTGTCAGCAGAGGAAGAAGTTTTGATGCTCCCCTTACACTCCTAACAAAAACGAGGTCATGTCCTTGGTGAATGTGTTCCCAATATAAAATGCAGATGATCGCAGTAATACGTTACTATATTTAAGATATTGAATGGGACTTGCAGATTGGGGTCTGCATGGTCCCAGTGGGACTTTTTTTGTAGCTACCGGGAGCTGCAAATCTAAATGTACAACAGGAACAAAAGAGATGGCCTGGGAGCGTGCACAGGGACCGGCCTAATCTACCCTTCACTTACTCACTTTGGATTTACCTTTGAAACAGGGAAATTCACTGTATGTTATAATGCTGTTAATGCATACCTTCTGTAAAAATGAATGTGTTTTTGAGTGCCCAAGCTGGCTCCAGACCATGGTTGTTAGAAGAATCTTTGAAAATTCATCATATTTTAGTCTTAGTGGCAGTTTGCTTTTGCTTGATTATATCAAATATGTTTGGAGTTTTTCCCTAACTTTCCAACTGACAAGATAGACTCTCAGATCTTTTAGAATAAAGGACATGCAGGTTCATCACAATCAATTACAGGTGCATTTCAGTTTACTTAACACCTGTGAATTTTATTTTAGCTGCAGAATTCAGTCCATACAATTAAGATGAAATGAGGTGTTCAGCAGTTGCTCAGATTCAAATGCAAATAAATCCCTTTAGCTTTACTAAGAACTAGACAGGCATTACATGGAGAAAATAGGCTTGGAGCAGTCTGGGAAAGGTTTGTTTCACTTCCATGGTTTTTCCTCCATCAGTTCACAATTTTTGAGACAGGAAGAAGGAGACAAATTGGGAATCTTCCTATTTACATGTTTCAGACGGAAACCCTTTCAAGTTGCTGACATTTAAGCAATGGCTCTTCTGAATGTTGATTATTTTTTTGTAGATGGGAATTTTGCATTATAATTAATTAGTGTCACAAACACCATTTCTCGTTCCTCTCTCTTAGTTGGGAATTGTCATTGTTCTGGAATAAAGATCTTTCACTGTTTGTAACTCAAATGCTGATTCTATAAACCTTTTAATGACTGTCCTGTATGTTTTTTTCTCTTCAGATGCAGTGACTATCCTAAAGTTCAAACATATGGATAAGATTTGAGACGCTAAAAGAAAGATATGATCGTTTAATGATTTGGATTCAGAAAAGGAAAGAAACTTCCTTTATAAATTTTCTTTAGCAGTAAAGCAAATTATGGTTTTCCTTACCAATAACAAATCTTCCCATGGATGTATTTGACAGCAATTGCAATATATATAGATTCAGATTGCAGGTCCAACATTAATTTAGGTACTAAAAATGTACTCTTAAGGAAAAACAAATAGCTGAGGAATGGGATAGAGTTGCTAGAGGCACTGTCACTTCTGTGCAGAATCTGAGTTTTTGACAATAACAACATCTTTATTTTCCATCACAGTGATCAAGCAGCAGACCAAACAAAGGAAGTTCTCCTGTCAGATCGGCTTTCAAATTTATGAGAGAGAGAAATCAGTGCTTCATGGCATTTTCACTGGGTGCTGGTAGCTGTTCAGGCAAGCCTTACCGTGATGCTGACTCATTCTTGCTCCTTCAGCCCATCACTACAGACATCTCAAAACTACTCTAATCCTTTAGACATGGAGATGTCTGAAGTTCGCAAATACCTGATTTTCAGAGGCTCTTATAGATAGTACTGAAAAGAAGTGTGAAAATGATTGCCAGTGATAATGTTTTGTGCCTCTAAAAACTGGGGTCCTCAGACATAATGTTTATATTTGCCCCAAATCCCTCACATTTGGGAATTGTCACACTGAAAACTATATGACACTGTCTCACACAACTGAGAAGAATGTAATGAAAAGGTCTGCTATCACACTGCTTTTCCTGCTGGCCATCTTGCTCAGCTGCCTTCCGCTATGTGTGAGTACAAAAAGGTAGAAGTTTCCAGATAAAATGCATAGCCTTATCCACATGCATATTTCTGTTTATTTCATAGAATCATAGAATGGTTTGGGTTGGAAGGAACCTTAAAGACCATCTAGTTCCAACCCCCCTGCCATGGACAGGGACACCCTCCACTAGACCAGGTTGTTCAAAGCCTCATCCAGCCTGGCCTTGAACACTTCCAGGGATGGGGCATCCACAGCTTCTCTGGGCAACCTGTCCCAGTGCCTCACCACCCTCTCTGGGAAGAATTTCTTCCTGATATCCAATCTAAATCTCCCCGCTTTCAGTTTAAACCCCTTACCCCTCATCCTGTCACTACAGGCCCTTGTAAAAAAAGTCCCCCCCCAGCTTCCTTGTAGCCCCCTTCACATACTGGAAGGTGCTATAAGGTCTCCCTGGAGCCTTCTCTTCTCCAGGCTGAACAAGCCGAATCCTCTCAGCCTGTCCCCACAGCAGAGCTGCTCCAGCCCTCTGAGCATCTTCATGGCCTCCTCTGGGCTTGCTCCAACTGGTTGATATCCTTTTTATGCTGAGGGCTCCACAGCTGGACACAGAACTCCAGGTGGGGTGTCACAAGAGCAGAGTAGAGGGGGAGAATCACCTCCCTTGTCTTGCTGGCCACACTGCTGTGAATACAGCCCAGGATCCGGTTGGCTTTCTGGGCTGCCAGCACACACTGCCAACTCATGTTCAGCTTCTCATCCCCCAGTACCCCCAGGTCCTTCTCCTCAGGGCTGCTCTCGATCCATTCTCCACCAAATCTGAACTTGTATACAATTTACTAATACAGCGTATGGTTTATTTCTGCAGTGATACAGTTTTTAAGAAGAAGTATAATACATTTTTTAGTTTTTATAGGGAGCACAGAGCTGAGAATCTGTCAATGTCTAGCTGAAAGGAAGCTAGGATTGTTATATAGCTACAGTTTAAGCATAAAAGTGAGACAAAATTTGCAAAGAGAGGAAATACTATTTCTTAGACACTCTTATTGACAGCTGGAACCGTACATAAGCTTTTGGATTTACTGAGTCTTTTGTTCTAAAGCAGAAACAGAGAGCTTCAATCTAAGCAGAGTTTGGAAACTGCTCTGAATTTAACTTAATTATGTTAGTTGATTAGACAGTTTCAAAGAAAAAGGCAGTTGATATCTGAGCAATGCAGGATACTTAATCAGAATAGAAATAATAACATTTGTAGCCCCTGTGGTTTGTAGAGCTAGAAAGACCGATAATTATAGCACAAAACCTAGTAACTAGATGAAATGAGATCTGAGGAAAATTGCTGTGTCAGATCACTGTGTCTCTATTGATACAATTATTTTTGACATCCAATACAACTATGATTGTGTTTCCAGGCACATTTTTGAAGATCATTTGTAAGTCTTTCATTAAAAACCTGAGAAATTATATAAACAACTATTGTTTTATGAGAAAACATCTAGAGTAACATGGTGTTTCTTCACTTTATCTGTTGCCTTCACAAAATTCATGATGGTGCGCAGTAGTGACTTGGATTCACCTGTATAGTTTGCATGACTACCAGTGAATCAATGGATGAGGTATTTCTCATTTTGGGATTCACTGCCTGTTCATCTAAGGTATTCCAGGCCTTATTTCATCATTAAAAGTTTGGCTCATGTTGCTTTCTTACAAACCAGTTCTGTAAGAAATGTGTCCATATGCATCTCCAGTAGCATCAAAGAGGCTTTGATAGAGAAACAAACAGTCCTTCCATCTGCGAGCTCGTCTCACAACTACTTTAAAACAAATCTTTCATGTTATTTTAGTGAGTTCTGGTTGTTTCATATACTTCTGGATAGCTCATTGTCAGAAATATAGACAATCTGCATTTTACAAGTTTTCCTGTAACTAGCAGAATTTATGAACCCTAATTTCCTAAGATTATGTGCACTGTGGTTAGAATTTCTGCTGTTTAGTAAGATGCAAGTGTGTACTGAGTCTTTTCCACTGTCCAAGGGCACTGCATCTAAACTGTATGAAAAATTAAGCATGTTAAGCATGTACTGCAACCTTCCCTATGAAATGTCACTGCCAAAGTCTCCCTAGTAGTGCTGTCTATTTTCATGAAAATTCCCGAAGATTGATGTACCAGAGACATACTCCTCTACTAAATTTGTGTAAAACTAGTCCTGAAGATCAATTAAGTTTAAAAAGGTGAGACAAGCAGGCACATATACTCTGACAGCATGACTGCATTGAACTCCTCCCTATCAAGCTAATCAATCTAACAATGAAACCATGAGCTCTTAACTGCAGAAAAAATGCTTCAGCTACAAAGCAGAGCAGGCCATTAGTTACCAGTGCTGGCAGTGGAAGGGAGACTGAATCTAATTCCCACTGAGACAGTGTGATAGACTTTAAAATGGTAACATCAATAACTAAAAATGCTTGCATGGGTTTGCTTTAGAAGTTGCTGAGTGTGGCAGAACTTGTATCCTAATTCAGCGTCCCTTGAGCCGAGGTGTAGAAATTATTAGGCCAAAGCAATGATGCCCTCCAAGTCTTTAGGGTAGCTGGGTGGCTTAACACCTACAGAAAGGTTGGGTCCTAGAAGTGAAAAGAAAGCAGACCCTGTGATTCAAAAGCCTGTGTAATTCAGGAAGATAGAGACTTATCAGTGCTCCCAGTTGTAAAGTACTGGTCTTGAGATGAAGATACAAAGAGAAGGGACTGTTGTGAACTCTCTGAAAAGAGCTGAGCAACGAACTTCACCTTGAGAGCCCTGAGATAATAGCTCAAGAGGATATTGTCAGTCAGGACGGAGTGGTGTTGGTAGAACACAACAGGAAGACAACTTTGAGAACCTCCAGTTAGGTTCTTGACCCATCTGCCATTGCAGATGCAGAAAACGGAGTACCACCAAACACTAACTACTCTTTATGTTGCTGTATCATGAAAGCATCCCATTCAGGGTCTTTCACTGCACCGTGCTATGCATGCTGGTAGCAAACACACACACACTTTTCTTACCCTGAGGGTTTGCAGATGAAGCAGGAGGTGGCAATTAGGGCACAGGTAATTGGAGAAAGTAGAAATAAGACAGCACTGGTCTGCAGATATAGAAACAAAGTAAACAGAAGACATGAGTGACCAAATGTGTGAAGTTTTATGGATCTTGTGATGAAAGAAAGTAAGGAGATCAATGAAGCTGTGTGAATATTTACGGACGTTTCCTCCTGAGAGGGACTGTCACAACCTAGGATGTGAGAAATCCCAAAGGTGTTTTGTTTTTAAATACATGACACAGTCTTGTTTTGCTGCCCATCAGAGAACAGTTAGGTGGAACATGTTATTTGTGGAGATATTAGGCTCTTTGTTGCTATTTGGAAAGAATATCATTACAAGCTCCAGGGAGTCTAAGAGACAGATATTCAGATTTATGTATTTATGTGGATACAAAAATACAGAAATGGCAATGTGGTTTTGAAATCTTACAGAGAAATGAACACAAAGAGCAGAAGAACACCAACAGATACAGCAAGAGTACCTTATAATGTTTAAGTTCTTCTTAGCACTCTGAATGCTGCCCAATGTTTTTGCACTATTATCAACAATCTCTGCGTACATGAAATGTTTCAGTGCTCCATTAAGACTATAGGGGTTGGTGAAGCTTGGGTTTTATCAGAGTGGCAATGTTATGCAGAATGAAGGAGAAGGTAGTAATCATTTATAATCTCATTTTAGCATCAAATTACCCTATTTTATTATCTCTTCAGCACAGAGAGCACTTGTCTGTGGTTGCACGTGCAATACCAACAGGACTGTAGCGAGCCCCTGTATTGCAGTGGTGTGGTGCGCTTGGATACGCATGTTCCAGCCAGAAGAAGGCGGTTTATAATATATATCCAGAAGCTTCTGTCTCCTCAGATTGCTCCGATATTGACATTCTTAAATTAGAGAAACAATTCACATTTGATAGCATGTAGTCACTTCTGTGAAAATGTTTTCAGGCTGCTCAAATTTTCCAGAAAAATTGGGTAATCCATGGACTTGGAAAGCATTTTGCAGGTTTGTCCACACAGCCCACGCAGGTCCCTGATCCTTTAGCGTAACAAGGGCTACAAGAAGGAGAAGGTATTGCAGGAAACCCACGCACTTCAAACTTTGTTTGAACTTCGAAAAGACCTTTTGTATGACATTGTTTCCACTCTAAGACTTTTGTGAAAAGGGAAAGTAGTATATACTTCAAAGGCATGTATTTACAGGCATATCGTTACCAGAAATTTTTGTGCAGCCATCTAGAAAATTCAGGCAAAGGTTGCGAGTGCTTCCACTGAGCAGCAAAATCTATGCTGTGCTGGGATCAGGAACCAGCAGCATATTATTTAGGCTGAATGTTTGAAACAGTAGTTGCATCAAGTAATTTTCAAGTAGTCCCTGGGGTGAAAAAATATTGTCACAAGTCACTCACTGAGTAACGAATAAAATGTAAAAATCAGTCTGCAAAACTTATGAAGAAGGAGAGAACCTAGTTCGTTAAGTGCCTTACTGGCAATGACTTGCTCACCCCTTGTCCTTCCCGAAGCTCTGCACTCAATAAATATGCAGTCCTGCTCTCCTGCAAAAAGATGGAAGGTTCAAACATGGGGTATGTAATGAGGTGACGTGCCCACCAGAGGAAGTATTTTTGCACTCTCCACCCCTCTCACCAATACAAACCCTACATTTGTTGCACTCCTTTCTTATCTTCATTGACTACAGGCACTTGCCTGGTGTCTGGGCCCTGAATGCATCCCCTCCTCTCTGGGGGTTTGGCTGCTGCAGCTCAGTCACGAGGGCAGAGCCGGTGGTCATGGGGAGCTCTCCTTCAGAGAAATCTGTGGGAACTGTCTTAGCTTTGCAGCAGCCAGTCTATGTTTTGCTTCACCCCATAGTACATCAAGCTGCATACGTAGTGCCAGCCCAGGACCTGCGGCACGGCAGGACCGGCGGGGAGGGGGTGGGGATGTGGGTGGAAAGGTGGGTGGTTGGACACGACCCTGGGAAGGGGAAGGGTCTGAGGGGGCTTCTGGCCGAGGGGGCTGGGGGTTTGTTTGTTGTGGGGGCCTCGTGGCGAGTGGTTGGTGCTCCGGGCAGAGCCAGCGTCTTGCCGGGCAGCTCGGTCTGGGAGTCGGGGTTTGAAAGTTTTTTCCTCTCGCTTACTCTCTCGGCCCCCGGGCGGTTTCGTGGGGGGTTTGCTCCCTTCGGGTGGGGTTTTCTTTCCTTTTTTCCCTTCTTGGGGTGGGATCCTGTATCATTTGTTCTACCCTCTTCCTCCGTTCCTTACATTACTCATTAGCACTAGCATTGTTAGTAACTCCCTAAGTTTCATTTATATAATTAAATAGTTCTTATCTCAACTCCTACGGGCTTTTCCTGGTTTGTTCCTCCGACCCTTCCTCACCAGGAGGAGGGGGGGGGGTGGGGGGAGTGGGGTCCGGGGTGGAGGAGAAGGCTTGTCGTCAAACTACGACAGAACGTATCAGTGAGGGCTGACCCTTGGCCCTGAGATGTTACTGAGAGTGGCTCCTGGTGAAGACAACAGGGAATTGGTTTGCTTGTTATGGTAGCAGCTGAAAACTAATCACAGCATGCAGCATTTACAAAAGGAGGAATGGGAAACCATTCCTCTCAAATATCTACCCGTAGTAGTGCCCATAGGCCCATCAATTTAATATCCTCCTGTGTCAGATGATAGCCCAGCACAGTCTCTGCTTCAGACTATCTTAAGCATTTCTGAAATGGGTTAGCTATAAAATAATTGCATTTCATGGTACAGAGCAAAGTTGTGATTAAACCACCTTTGTGACTGTAGCATCGTAGAAGGCTCCCTATCTGCAGAATGAGATACTGGTCTTATTTTGAATTCCCACCTAAAGCCTTCCCTGCAAAATTGTCTTTGCACATGTATGTGAATGAGCTTAGAGGGAGAGAATATGTTGTGGATTTGTGACTGGTTTGACAGGTGCCTAGTCAGCTGTAACTGAAAGAATAGATACCACAACAGGTAATGTTCACTTAGAACAGGTAATATTCACTTAAAATAAAAAAACCCCAAAACCAAAAACAAATGGAGAATTTCTGAAGTAGCTAAAATCGAGTGGTTGAGTACAAACAATGGATAAACAATTGAATTTAAATGCAAATAGCAGTGAACTTCTTTGGACCTTGAGTCTGATAGCTGAAATAATAGCTGTCTTCATATGCTAAGAAATTTAAAAGCCCCTTGAAAGACAAGATTAAAAAAACAAAAAAACCAAAAAAAACCACAGAAAACCACCAGTTTGACCCTTCTGGGGAAAAGAGGGCATAATTAATTACTTCCTCATTAGTCACATAGCTGGTATTTGGTCTCTGGATCCAGCTGCTATTTCACCACAGGTTTGTGATATGTTCTGAGCAGACCAACAGTCATATCAGTTGCAGGTTAGCACTGCAGTCCAAATTCATCTTGTGACTGATGTGACATCCAGTGCGTCATCAGATGGGATATTGTTCTTCTCTCACCCTTGGGAAAGAGGCTTCCTAGGAGGTCTGGAGATGCCTCCTGTCACTGTGATGAAATTGGAGCCTTTGTGTGCAAGACTGATCCAGGTGTTATTCTAATGCCTTTAACTGGTAGATACCACACTAGCTTTTGCATGCAAGGCTGGCAGCATGATACCTATAGATCACTAAGAACCTAATCATAGGAATCTACACATCTAATTGAGTTACATGAGACCTACAGCCCCAACTGTTAAACAAGTAGATTTTACCTATTCCGGTAATTTGAACAGTGCTACAGCATGGACACAGATGCCACAGCTCGATTGTAGCATGAAATTGTCAGAGCAGCCCCTGCCAGTGTTTTGCCTGAACAAACCAGAATTATTTCAGACAATTCCTGAGACCTGGAATGGGTCAGGATGCATATCAGACAGCCCAGTTGGGTGGTGTTTTGGAAGCTAAGAAGTTCAGCTGTATGGATGTGGCCAGAACATATCAGTTGGCCTTAGGGGCAGAGAATATCCCCCAGCATTGTGTAGTTTACAGGTACAGCTGTGGCCAAGGTGCCCAGATCACCAAGTGATGTTTCACCTTTCATGTTATTACTTCTAGTCCTTGGAGTAATCCTTATGTAAGTCACACACAGCAGGTGTGACACACAACTCAGAAGGTATCGTGGACTTGCAGCTGGAACCACCATAAACTTCTGCTACAGACCTCTCCTTAGGCCACCAAGACCTGCTTCACAGGACATCCTGGGTGTCAACATTCAGGTGAACAGGATCACCCTCTAAACTTCACTGGCTGGATTATACCAGTTTATACTGACTACATAGCCATTGGCTGATGGGAGCTGAGTTGCGCAGTTCGCATACGGACTTCTCCATGAAGACACAAAGAATTACATGCTTTCATCTGAGGTTGAATCCCACCCACAGTGGCGGAAAATATACTGCAACTGGGGCATGCAATTGTACTGTACCTTGGGAGCATTCAGAATGCTTTGCAGGACTATCAAACCCTCTTCTAGGGTACAATTTGCTACTAGTGTGCAACCCTTACTTCTGAATGAGATTGGATCAGAACACAGAACTAAGTAAAGGTGTCTGCCTTTTGGTGGTGGAAAACGTTCATCTCTTCTCATGGAGAGTATTTGCTACTGATGGTGGGCACAGGATTGGGCCTAGTCCATTCGGGGAACCTAAGCACCTTAAGTAGTTTTGTAAACAATGATTTTCTTGTTCCACTCTGTCAACCTCACTTGCATAAGGTAAAATTTTGACCTAAACTTCCCCATTCTTCATTGCAAAATCTCAACCTAAATTTGCATGGAGTATTTTCATATAAATTCCAACAGACTGGATCAATATATAAGCATATTTATCTTAATGACTATCAATATTCATTGACCTCAGTGTTAAGTATCACCTGAGGAAAAGCCTAGGTCATTATTCATTTAGTGGTGCAATCAGTCTTCATATTCTTGGATCGGAGCGAGTCAATGTGTCATATGTTATCTCAGACATTCACTGTTACAATTACTTAGCTAATCCCAACCAGTGACACAGGTTGCTAGTAAAATTTTCATTTTTGAATTAGTACTTGAAAGGACCAATTACATTAGTGGCCTCAGGGGTAGTGAGGATGTAAAAATCAAGAGGAGAAAGAACACTTATTCACTGAACTGAAGTCAGGATATGCTTATTTGCCTACGTGCTTCCCTGGTTAACAGGTTTCAAAATACCAGTTTTGCAGACCTCCCAGAACAGAAACTCACTGGGTGAAAACACAGGCTTAATTTAAAATATAAATTAAGTATATATAAATTTATTTCTGTGTGTATGAAATTATGTGCTGAATTCTGTAAGTATACTCGGGCTGTACAAGAATTAATTGGAAGTTTCAGAGGAAGGGTCAAGGGAACTGGACTGAAACGGAACAGAATTGAGGTCTCCTTCTGGCCTGGCAATGTTCATCTGTAAACCTTTTCCTGAATACCATCATTTTCCTGTTTCTCTTTTTTTCTATCTTTGCCCATCATACCTAACTGGTAAGTTAATTTGGGATTCATCTCACCTATCTTGCTGCCTATAATGTTGACATTTATATCTGAGCTAACCCCTCAGGCTTCCTCTCTAATCAATGGGAAAAGATGGGTTCTTTTAGTCTGCATTTCATTTGAGCTATTTTAGACATCAGCTAAAGCTGATGAGATAAATTCTCTCCTAAATATGCTTATTTTTCTTAGTTGGCTATGAAGGAATCCTGGGGTAACTGTTGTGTGTGGAAGTGTCTACATTTAATAGAAAAAAATGAATGCCTTTGGAGCCAACACGGTGCAGTATCCGTATGTAATGAAAGAAAAAGGGCTGTCCCTGGCAAAGGATAAAACAGGGGTAGCATGAGGGACAGCTTCATTTCATTTACAGTGTGTGCAAAGGACAGGGAAAGGGAGAGACACACTCATTTTTTAGAAGGCTGCTTTAAACAAGTAGTGGTGTGGAAACCAATGACATCAGAGGTACTGATTTTGGAGATGTTGGATCAAACCACACAAATGCACCGAGCAATGTGAACTCAGTAACAAACCAAGGTCCACTCACAGGAAGCACTCTTACTGCCTTTGCTGAAATCTTCCCAATTTAAGATCTGTTGCAAACCATCACTGCTTGTTCTTGTGTGAGACTATTCGTGTGCGAACACATTGGGTTGAGGTGACACCCTCTATACAGCTTTTGCTGTGAAACTGCTTCTTTATATTCTTTTTAGTTTTTTAAGTCAGTCATTGATGTACAAAGTTAACAGGGTCAGGTGATACTTGAGGGTCCCCTGTCACTGATGTGAGAATTGAGGAGGGATCCCCTCAGCAAAGCACTGGATGCTAGCAGACAAGGAAGGAGATTACTCTAAGCACAAGCATTTGAAATCTGCTGGAAACACGTCCACTTGACAGTGGGTTTGGGCACAGGTTCTTCTACGTTCTGCCATCCGCCTTCATCCCAGTGGTCTCATTTCTGTGACGGTGCTTTTAGAGATACTGTGCATGAGGAAAATACTAAGTGTGAGCAGCATAAATTTAGATCTTTATTTTTCATGTATCAAGGTAGTGGTGACTTTCTAAAAAGCTATGCACTGCAGCACATGAAATGAAAGAAAGGAACAAGACCACAAGGTGCTGTAGGCTATATAGTTCGGCTTAGGTTTCTGCTCTCCTTCCCTATATCCCTTGCTTCCTCTCAAGTACAATTTAGAGGGTAGATTGATAGCACTGCTAGCTGGAGGATTTCATTCTAGACACATAAAAGGCTTTAAGTGGCTGTCTGTGGTGATAGAGTTTATATCCCCCTGGCTGCATGTTCCACCTGTGCTCCACAGGCAGTAAGCAGACTGGGGAGTCAGTCAAAACAGATAAAAAGCTGAGGAAGGGGCTTGTGCTCTGTCTTCCTGTTGTTATTCCTTCTCTTTTCCTAGGAAAATTAAATGAAGCTACATGAATGAAGACATTTTTTGTAATATAAAATTACGCAGATTAAAGATTAAAACACTCTAAAGAGGGGAAACAGAAAATTGCTTCTGCACCCCTAGATCCAAGTGAGAAAGCTGGTTGCACCTCATCTTCCCCGTTAAGATAACACCAAATACACTGCCTTCCCATTTAAGCCCAAATTTTCATTAAAAAGAAGGAATCTGGAGTCATAGGCCAGATAGAAGACACATCCCATTCCCCTTCATATTCTCAGCTCATACCCACAGGCCAAATAATTAGATGCAACCATAGTGAGGATGGAAGTGTGAGAGCAGAATGGTTAGATTGCTCACCAAGGAGGGAATTAGCCAGGTTTTTATTTTCTGCACCAAGGAAAATCTCCCCAGTGATTTGAAGTACGTTGCACGAATATGTTTATTTATAAGTTTTTTTTCCTCAGCACAGAATGAGCCACCTGATACCACAGGTGTCCTGTGACTCAGACTGGCAAAAGGTAATTCATTCATAAACTCGGGATTTTTATGGAGTGATTTCCCTGCTCTGATCTTTAGTACAGCATGGTTCTGATTATTCCTGGTCTGGTAACCAGGAAGGCCTTGGAAAAGAAAGGAGAAAGGCTAAAGACTGAGTCTTCTTAAATATGAGGGAGGTTTCTTTCTATTCACAAAGGCAACTGTACTCAAATGATGTTTGTTATGAAGAAAAAGGAGATGTTTCTATTGTACTGGGGAAGGAAGGGGGAAGACTTTTCCAAAAGTATAGGGTAAAAACCATCCCATTCTAAATAATGGTGATTAAAGCAATTCATTAAAATATAGTGTCTGGGAGACCCAAGGGGTCTATTACTGATTTTACCATTAGTTGGTAATAAACAACAACGCTTTCACTGCTCTAGTTTTCTCATTTTAAAATAAGTATTATGAGACTTTCTGCATGGAGACTGCTTAATTAATTGACATTTGTAGAGCAATTTCAGTTCCTTGGAGGAAAAGGGCTGGAGGAGACCTAAGCCTTCTGGCAACAAATAACTCGCAAAACTCAAGCCGGTTTCCAAATAACTTTGTGCTGATGGAAAAAAAAAAAAGGCCACACTGAAGTAGTGTGGTCATTGTCACATGTTTCTCTCCCTCATTCCCCTGCCATTTAATGCTACCTACAATAAAACAGATAAAAGATGCAAATAAAGCTGTAGAGGTTGTGGAGTCTTGGGTGAGGGAGAGAAAGAAAAAGTTCTTTTCTCAAGGTCAAGGGGGTAGGTTTACAAAAGAAGGAAAAATCGATTAATGAAGGGGGGACAGGAAATAAACATGTTGTGAATTGAATTTAACATAGTCTTGTGGTTTGCCCATGCTCTGTACTTCACCAAGCAACCTCTCCCTATATAGGTATCAGCCAAAGTATAGATTCCTAAGCAGTGGGAACAGGACAGAGGGAGGGAAACTAAAACTGACACCCTGTTTCCCCAGGATCTTGTGCCTTTCTATTTTATCAGAAGAGAAAGATTCTGATGAGAGAGAGGTAAAAGCAAGCTGCTCCCAATCTGTGAATCATTGGTTCACTCTTTCCATCTAACAGGTATGTTCCAGCAGTTCTAGGTAATAGCAAGAGGAAGTGGCTGGAGTGATGGTGAAGATGGAGGGTGCACCATCTCACTAGCTTCTTGTTTGCTTGGCTTCATGAGACAGACCCTCTTCTGTCTTTGGCTGAGTTGCAACAACACAGTTTCATTACACCAAATGAGCTGTGACACCAGCTACAGCTGGTCAGCGTGACAAGAAATTTGCTAAATGCCTGGATAATCAAGGATGGACAATCAAGGGACTGCAGAACTGTGCTGGAAAGCAGTTGGGAGATGGCTTTTTCTGCAGTACAAGATGAAGTGGGATCAAATTCTGAGAAATTCTCTCTATTCGTGAGTTACCAAAGGCATGCCAGAGCAGTAAAGAGTAACATTCTGCTGCCCACAGGGCAATACCTGGGAAGCTACATCCATCTCTAGCAGCAGCCTCCTTCCTTCTGAGACCTTGAGGAAGTCTGCACTGTCAATGGACAAGATGTTTTTCCTGGAGCTGCCAGATCTACACCAGGCAGCACTGTAACATGCAGGAGTTGAGATAATTGAGTGGAGACACTCTTCCATCCTCAAAATCTGCTCATCTGTTTTAGGGAAGCCAGCTCTGATGGGCTGGTCTCTTTATAAAGCCTTCTCTAATCCTGTTGTGTGGAAAAATAGGCAGGACTGGACTAGCAGAAAATTTGAAATTGACTGGGAATGTGCGAACCATGGTTTCCTCCTGCTGCAGGAACAACTGTTGTTGCTCAGTGCTGCAGAGTAATCCTTTTCCTCCCACTCTTTGGGAAGGCAAGATCAGGAACAGTGAACATGCTCTGCATCCCTGCCAGCAGTGAAGAAACCAAGGGGAGTAATAATAAATCTGTATCCCTTCAGCCCTGCAGCTTCTTGTCTGTTCATCAAGTATGTTGGCTGTTGTAGCAGATGAGATGCTGCTTATCCACCTTTTGAGGTTAAATATAGTCTTCGGGGATGCAGGATGCATATTCTTTGCCCCTCTAAACTTCATTGGCCCCACTGTTCAAAGGTTAGCAATTGCAGCATCCCTTTCTCAGCTCCATGACAGTGCAGACTACTGTGATACCCTGCTCACTTTTCCTGGCATTCTTTTCTCCTCCAACTGTGAAATCCAGATCCCTTTCTCACCCAGGCTTTTCACTTTGGTCTACCTTGATCCCAGTCTCTCAGGCTCTCTTTGTATTATTGTGTTCCAGCTTCTCTCTCCATCGCCATTTCCCTGCTCAGATTTTGTTCCCTGTTTAAAACTCCAGATATTTCTCCGGAGCGAACATCACAGCATTGACTTGTTCATGCTGCTACTGTTCCTGTTCTCATCTTTCCAATTTTTCAATATTATTTGGATCAGAAGTTCCTTGAGCAAGGACTATTGGTTCATTTGTGCTGAGTATGACAAGGATGTATCCTTTTTCACCTTTTTTGACTTTTGTAATAAAACTCATTCATTCTTCAGTGAGATGTTTGGGTAAGGAAGTATTAGAGCCTGCAGTAACAAGAACTATCTTCTTGTATACATGGATACTTCCAGGACCAGATTCCAGAGTTGGGGCCAAATGTCTTTTTCTTTAAATTGCCTTCAGTTAGTTTAAATGCAGCACATTCACATGACACTCTTCATCCCAAAAGCATTTGTAGCATTTATGCAGAGACCTGCCTGTTATGACAGTATATCTCTGAGGTAGTCCTACTAATATTTTAGTATTTAATTTCATTTTAACTGAGTTAAAATTTAACAAATCTCGATCAAGGACTGTATGTGCAATAATACTTCACCACAACCTTGCAGCTGGGTATTTACAGTTCTCTGGAAACTGCATCCTAATACTTACAACAGTCAAAAAAGCTAATAAAATGTTAGGACGTGTTAAAAAAATAATGAAGAAAGAATCAGAACATATCATTATGCCACTGTATAAATCTATGGCTTTCCCACATCCTGAATACCAATGAGCCCATATTGAAAAAGGCTATTCAGACCTCGAAACTGTAGAAAGATGGGGCATGAGGATGCCTAGAGACATCAAATAAAGTTATGGAAGGAGAATGAAAAAGAGTGAAGATGCATCAGCTTGAAGAATAAATGGCTGAAAGGAAAAGATATGACAGAGGAATCTGTAATCATTAGGAGAAGCACTTATTATGTTTAATACTTTTCAGTGGCCCTCTCTCCTTGGTAGATTTTTCTCCTGTTAACATACCCATTTTAACCCATGTAAACCCATTTTTTGGCATCACAATTATTCTACAGCAATAAGGCCTATGGTTTTATTAGATATTAGGTGAAAAATACTCACTGTTACTTTAGTAAGTGAAATGGTTGAAAGGAAATAGAGCACTGGAACAGGCTGCCCAGAGAGGTGGTGGAGTATCCTTCTCTGGAGACTTTCCAAAGACGCCTGGACTTGTTCCTGTGTGATCTGCTCTAGGGGATCCTGCTCTGGCAGGGGTGTTGGGCTAGGTGATGTCTAGAGGTCCCTTCCAACCCCTAACACTCTTTGAATCTGTGAAAAAATACGATAGAGGAAGCTGCAATCATGAGTGTTGGAAAGAAGCTGAATTTACAAACCCAAAATTACTATTTTTTATTTCAGAAGAATGAAGGACAACATAATAAAGTAATACGAGTGCTCTTTCCAACACAGAAAATCCCTAAAAAAAATCAGGCAGCTGGAAGCTGGGAGGGCAGGATCAACTATTCTGCCTCTGTTATTTTACATGTCCACTAAGCATCTGCTATCGAGCATTATGAGAAACACAGGATTGTTCTAGATGCGCTTTGGTCTTGCCAAATGCTGCTATGCTTATGCTTATATGGCTTTATTTTTGCAACTATGAAGAGAAATTTGTATTCCAAGAAGCAAAACAAGAGATTGACAGTTTCCCAACTAAAATGGACGAAAACTTTATACAGTTAATTTCAGGTGAAAAATAGGTCTCAAGTCTTCCACATGATCTTTAAAATTTAAAGCTACAGTCAAGTAAATGTGTTTGTGGGGAAAAGGCTAACGTATCTAGTATTTCAATATTAATAGGTAATTTTTCATGCTAGGAGGAAGGAAGCCCAGAATACTTCCAGAATTTTGAATACCTAATAGACATGTCTCTTACATATGTATGTCTCTATATATCCATCCATAGAGAGATCTGTCTTCTGCCTTGCTCCTCCTTCCCTCAGTCCATACCATACAGACAGAAAGGGTTCATTTGAGAGGACTCAGCCAGATGCTGCTCTCAAACCCCTCTTTCAAGAGGCAGAGAGAATCCCCTAGCACTGGGAGGAAGGGGACTACATTACTTCATGGATGAATACAACAAGGGAAGACTGGGCTGTGGTGGAACATACTTTGTTTCAGCAGAAAAGCTCTTCCAGAGCAGCTGTTCTGTCCTTATACAACCCCCAGCAATGTTGATGTCCGAGTGATTTCCACCAGAGCACTGAGGTCAACATCTGCCCCATGGGGTTTCTTCACTCATTCATCCTCCACTGGGGAGAAATGTGTGTGTGCAATATCATGTTTTGTTAGGAAGGAATTGGCTTGGGTTTTTTATAGGTGCAGAGGGCTTTTTTTTAGGTGACCTCAAATGGTATCTTAGGTGAAGTCGGGCATCTATGATGGTGTATGTATTCAGAGGTGCAATGAACCATCCAGACCACCTAATCAGCAGAGCTGTCAGACTCAGGCACCTGCATCAAGTGCATAAAAATCTTCTGTGGACCCTTTCAAAGCCTTCCTTCATCCCTCCCTTAATTCTATGCCGAAATCAAACACATAATTTAGGAGGACTCTTTGACAAAGCAATGCAAATGTATATGCAAAACATCTCAATCAGTTAGGTGGACTACATGCCACATTCTCTCCCTGGTGCAGAGATGGGCTGAAAGTGTTCAGTTTAGGTCCTGTATCCAGCTTAATGCTTTGTGCTGATGCTTGTTTCCAGATACTTCACATCTTTAAGATGCAATATGTAGGTGATAATGGGAAAATCCCTCGCCACTGCCTATAATCAGGAAACAGAAAAGCTTGGAGCCAAGGGAAAGGGAGGTGAGTGGGAGATCTGATGTAGTAAAGGGAGTGAGTGGTGTTCGATTTTCTTTTCTTAGTGTCATATTTTTTTTAAAGATAAGACAGTAACTAAGCTGCTAAATTTAAATTCTGAGGGGGGCTCTGAATTTCAGGATCTTCGTTAGTGCATTGCTTTGAATCTAAAACAGGCTTTGGGTGTGGGTGTTTCCTTCCTATTTTAAGTTAGCGAATTCCTCAGGGCCTTCCCTGTTCTGCTTTAAAAAATATCTGATCTTTTCTTAGCTGTACACAACTCACTGGAATTTACCAACTTCAGAGCCTTGGAGCACCCCAGGAAATTTTTGCTATTATCTTCCTACAGATTTTGGTCTGGGGCCACCACACATTAAAGTGCTGCCATTTGTTGTGATGCTGCCATTTGGTAGACATTCAACCTGCTGATAGAAGGTGTCAGCAGGAGACTGGTGATTTCCACTATCCACTGGCACCACTGTCAGAAAGGGTCTGGTAACTCTGGATAACACGTGTCTTGGATCAGTGTCTTCAGCTACAAGCCCCTAACAACTGTGATAAGATTAGGTTTGTCCATAGCAGGTGGCCTGAGAATGGACCTAACCAGGGTCATGTCAACATAAATAGGATCCACTGTCATTAGATTTGGCCTCTGGGCTGGTACTTAGATGGAAAAATAAGTATTAGCCCCAAACTCCACTCTTTCTGTAGTGCTGAACCGCTCAGTCTTTCCTAATGGAGAGATGAGAGGATGCTCCTGGAGGGGAAGGCTGATTATGTTGTCTGCTTTCCACATAGCATCTGTCTGGATTACTCGAGTAGCCAGAAGCAGAATGTATGAGACATGAGATTATGTTTACACACACTGCGTAGTGAAGATGAAAAGAGACTGGTCAGCCTGCTTGGCTTCACTAATGAAAATAAGTACTGAAGTCACTTCTCCGAGACAAACAATGTGGTGCTCTGACAATGGCCATACCTCTGTTCCCAGTCTTTGAGGAACTGCCTTGTCACCAAAACATTGCTGGATCATTGCTGCAGCATATGCACATCAGTGCATAGATGATCAGATGCCTTCTGATTTCTCTCCTCAAAAGAGGATGCTTTTCGTTACCAAGCCAGTAAACCACAATGGGATTACAGAAGTCTGTTGCTGAAGCATGTTGCTGGGATCTTGCACGGTTGGTAGCAGGACCATCTACTGTGTGGACAGAGCTGCTGCTCATGCTCATTAAGTCTGTACACTGAGCACCTTCATGCATGGATACTGGCAACTCTTGTTACCATGATGTGGTCTCTTTACAAGCGTGAATGACTTGCTTTAGATTACATCTTTTATTTCTGTGATCAAAAGCAATGGCCCACTGAACAGAATAATAGCTTTAACACTTTCAGCTTGAAAATATATCCACATTTCAATAACAGGAGTGAAAAAAACTTCATTTTTTTAATTTTATATTCAGTAACTGAAAAATTAAACAAAACTTCACACACCTGCAGTTGAACTGGGTGCCTCATGTTCTCAGTCTAGCGTTTTTTGGGGATAGATGCACCACAGGCCATGTGCTCTAGTACCTGAAGGCTGCAGGAAACGTGCACATGAAGCTGTTTTGCTTCTTGTTCTTCAATCCCAGCCTTCGACCTGGTTTCAGTGTAGTTATTTACTGCATTTCTAGGCACAGAGAACACTTTTTTACTGAAACAATTACCATGTGAATTCAAACACAGCCTTAGCTGTCTTCCAACAACCCATTGCTATAGGAAAGGCAGATCTACGGTGCACAAAACCCTCCTTCCTTAAAGGGGGAATGCTGCTTTCCTCACATATCTCTGGCCTCCTTCCAGATGCCACTGAATTCCTGCTGTTCTGATGACACTGCTGCCAGCAATGTGATGACATGACCACTATCTGCACCATAGACTATTTGCCCTTCCTTGGTACCCTACGGTGAGAGGGGATATGCCTTTTCTCTGTCTGGCCTTGCCATCCTCATGGGTAAGAAAGGAAGCCTGGACCCCTTCACTGTGTTACTACTTCTCTTTCCATTTCTTTTTATGTCTTGACCCTGACCCACTTTTAGGATGGGTAGAAGATATTTCCCTTTGAGGAAACCTTTCCAGGCTGACATGTATTTCGAGCAGAGCCCTTCTAATTAGATTTCTCACAGGATAACCATCCTGCAGGAGTTGCATAATCCTCCCTTGCACTGTCCTGCTGATGAGCTGCAAATTGACACTATGTAAAAATAGTTGAAGCTTGGCCTCCTTTCTTCTTTTGAGACTGTTTTAGAGAGCTTCTCCTTTCTTCAGAGCATCACTTACAGATTTTGTTATTTGCATGTGGTGTGACTACCTTTAAATTCTGCTTTATTCATAACTTTTTTTTTTTTTCTTGGCATGCCTGTAGTATTATCTCTGGGCTTTACTGTTCTTTAGTGTATAGAAAAGCCTTTGTGGCTGTCAGAAATGGAGTCTTCATTTGTGTAAGGTTCCTTCCTTCAAAATCACCTTATAATTACTGCAGTTTTATCTTTTTAGTAAAAAACTGAGAGCTTTATAAAGGACCAGGTCCTGAAAGAAGGATTTGGCTTAATCACAGCCTTAGATGTACCTTAAATCCTGTTCAGAATTGTGATGGAGTCAAAGTATAAGGAATGCTTTCCTTGTATCAGAGCCTAAATGGGGGTCTGTGATGCTCAGTGGACTAAAGACAAAGTTAAATAGCAGAGGTAAAATTTTGAGGAAAGGTTGAAAGAAAAGAGGGCATTTAACTAGTACTTCTAGCATGAAAACCTCTTTTCTGGTCCAGGCTTCTTGGAGTGAGTATTCAGAATGAACATCAAAAATATTCTGCAAATTGATCTGTGTCTGTCAGGAAAACTGATCGGTCATGGCTGATAATAATGAAAATATGAATTATATTATATTCACATTTTATTTTCCTATCACAAATTTCCTTCATACAATCAGACCAAACTCAGATTTTATTTTTTTTTTCATGCGTTTTGCATGCTCACACTTTTTAGAAGGACAAAAACCATAGAAGTGTCTGGGTAACTAGACATCCAGCTAATTAAATCTGCTGAGATCAGAAATGCATTTGTGAAAGACACTCTACAAGTGCAGAGAATGAGAGCACCTTTACCCTGACATGAAATCAACCTCCAAGTAAACAAATAAGATACAGCAATAAGTGGCAAATAGGTAAATTGCAACTTTTACTTCTTACAAACTATGAACTGGGAGATCGTTGACTCAGATACACAGCTGAGCCACAGCAGCCTAACAGATTCCCTTGCATCAGCTGAGTCACAGTAATTTATTCCTCTGCTCATTGCAGAAGATACTAAGTCGGCAGATTTACCATCGGTTAGGTATATGCATGGGGACAGTTAACACACCTCAGCAAAAAAGTCTGCTGTTAGCACCTGAGAACAATGTTGAGATCATGTCTGGCGAGGAAGAGAGATCAGAAGTGAATGAACAAAAATTCATCAGCTGAAACTAGTAAAGAAAAGAAGGAGAACATCCATCTGTTTTCCTAAAGGACCTAATGTGACATTGAGATCAGGTGAATGAAATACAAATGGAAAGATTCTTTATCTACTTCCTGAGATACCAGGATGATCTATGGTACCATCAGACTTCTGTTGTTCTGGGAGATCTTCTCACTAGATCAAATGAGGGAGAATCATCTGATTTGTACCCCATTTCTCAAGCCTGAGACAGGCCATGCTCCTTACTTGCTATGTGACACCTGTGGTTTTGTTTTGTTTCTTCCTTTCTGGTTTGGTTTGGTTGTTTGGTTTGGTTTGTGGTTTTGTGGTGTTCTGTTTCTTTGGGGAGTTTTTTTGGGTTGTTTGTTTGTCTGTTTGTTGTCGGTTTTGGGTTTTTTCCTCTCTCTTCCCTTTTTCTTATACTTTTTTGGCCAATTATTGGCTGTGTTTTGTAGGATACCATGTCCTAAAAGCAAGCAGTGTGTGGTGACTTACACAATCAGGTACAGATTTGATACTTCTCAAAGGGAATCAGACCTTACCTGTTGGTCAATGTTGTACTGAAATAATCACTAACATTTGACATGGTGTTCACACTGTAGAAGATAGTGTGGTGTGGTTTTCTCCTGCGCAATAGAGTGGGAAGGAGACAAAATATTGCATCCTCTTGCTTCTTTCTTCTTCTCTGTGATTGTATCCTAATGTGCTTTTAGGAAAATAGAGTGACTCCAATCTCAAGTAAACATGAAGGCTCCAGCCCTCCTTAACTAAGAAGCCCTTATTTTTCCTCAAAAGGGCAGTTCGGGTAATGTCATGTCAGTCAGACAGGAGAATTAGTGTTGGCTTAAGAACCCTAGTAAATGTTCTAAATTTCAAACATATTTATTGATTTTTTTTTCTTCCTCTGTTTTTAGTAAAGGATGAGAGATTTTTAGTGGTAATTATTTACTGATGGATTAAAAACCCTTCTATGAATAATCAGAACTCCAGGCCATCTACTTTGTCAACATTAATGTATCAATGATGAAAACTAGTATTTCGGATGGAAGTTCCAATTGTGCCAATCTTCAAATTCCTTCTGCTGCAGTTGTGTGCTTCTGTTGAGTATATGGGAATACAAAAATACAGACATATTTGAGTTAACACTCTGTTGCATGGGTACTTATCTATGTCTTATACATTGCTGAATTACTGTGCATGTGGATAAGGGTACGCTGTCCATGCAGAAATAACAGGTCTGTCTGCTGCTATTTGTCCTTAACCTCCCTCAAGGTTGTATTGCATCTTTAAATTTTCATGAATCGTTTCTGTATCTTTTGGAGGGAGGTATTTCTTCTCTAATCAACCATATGATCCTCCAAGTTGTCTCTTCAATGTTGATAATAGAAAATGAGGGTTTTATTTCTGTACTGAAGGAAAATGTTGAGTGTTATGTCTCTATGCTCCTTGAAGCAGCAGCCATAGGCATGTTATGAGAATAGATGTATGCCCACCCTCCTCTGTCTTTTGTGATGATCTAAAGAATAAGGAAGGCTTATTGATGGGATGGCAGTTTGGAGGAAGAGATAGGAACAAGATTGATCTGATATGAATGCATCTACAGGAACTTTAGCAAAGAAGCAGGAACAGAAAGAACACAAATGAAAGAGAGAGTGAACTTCTTAAAGATCATATTTCACAGTTCTTTATTGCTGCCTGCTCCCTGTTCTATATGTACTGGAGAAGGAAAAATAGAAAAACTGCAAGTACAGCGATAAATACTTCTCTGTGGGGCAAATGACTTCATAAAAACTCAACTTTCACTTGCGTTTTATCATCCTTTCACCAGGCACCAGTGGTGTGCTATTTATAACTGTGTAATTCACAGTAGCCTGTCAATTATCCTATAGGGCATTTCCTGACTGTTGCTTGCAGGGCGATGGAATATCCCAGCTGAATGCCAGCGTTTGCTGTAACATTATGGCACACTTGCAAATGTGATTTCAGTGCAGGTTGCCTACGGCTGGGATGGAAATGTTAAGATAAGAGGGCACCAACAGCTTTTCTGCCTTCCTGCTTTGTGCCAAAAGACAGTTAAAATGACTGGGGGGGGGTGGTGGTGGTGCGGGAATCTCTCTTAAAGCAATGTTTGCTTCAGTCGCACGCTTGCTGTTATCTTTTGCTGGGGATACAAAAATATGAGGCATGGCCAGGATATAATGCTGAGGAGATAGGAAGTTTCTCGGTTTTCAGAGCATTACTAGCTCTGGTCTGGCCAGTTCAGGAAATAAATAGAAGAAGAAATATTTTCTTCTGCCCCTCTCAATGTACATATGTCATTTTTAAGATATACCTTTTTAAAATCTGCCAATGTAAGGATTAGCAAGCTACCCATGATATTGATGCAACATAGATTTAGACCTGAAAATTGGAGAGGATCTTCTCTTTTCCTGATTTAATGTCTCTAGTGGACCATTGACTTCTGCTAAGTTTTGCCTGGCTTGAGCTCCAACTCTTAGTTTTAGTTTACTCTTTGCTACCTTGAAGGAAGACATCCCTTCTTCACCTGGAGAAAGAGTCTGGGAATCCACTACCAGCTAAGAGCATAGTCCCTGGCTGAATGCACCAGATATCCTACCTGCTTTTCATCTGGCAAGCTATCAGCTAACTTTCTATTTTTCTTTGGAAGCATGTACGCACAGTACATCGATTCCTGTCAACATATCATCTGCATTTCTCTATTCCTCATAAAACGTGGCAATTAAAACTATACTGTAGCATTCTGGTTTTGGTTTTACCAATGGCATATGAACAATTCCTTCCTTGCTTTCCTTCTTGCTCCATGTTCATCTGTCCAGAACGCTTAAATGCTTTTGAGGATCCAGAGGCCCTACTTTCTATATCTGCATTGCAGCCTTTCCTCCTGGAGATCACTAGTGACAGTCAAAAAACCCCAACCAACTCCCAAAAAAGCCAGTCATCAAGATTCCTTTTTTTGCCTACTCTGGAATGGTGATTTACAAATTTGCCTCCTCTTACTGAGTTTATCATCTGCATGTTTATGCTGGCTTAATGAATGTATCATACCAATCTCATAAAAAAGACAACTAATTTCTTCATTTAATTGTTTCACATTAGCAGCTACTTTCTCTGATTGGGTTGTTGTCCAATCCATTTAAACTGAAATTTATTAATGTTATATAGTTCTAATATCTTTGTCAGATTGTTCTGTGCTAAAGCAAATGTGTTGCAGAAATCTAAGCACGTTATATCTCTCCTGACTCTTTTATCAGCTGAACTTGTAGTGTTCTGAAGGATATAAGCAGGCTTATGTGACATGATTTATTTTTCAAGAGATGTTGTTGAGAGGCAGTACTTATATCCCTGTTCCTTACTTCTCTCTAAGATAAATGAATGCTCAGTCAGGTTTCCCATTAATTTATTGAGGGCTATAAAAGGTTTTTTGTTACTCAGGTTATCCCTGCTCACTTTCTGAGTATTAGGATGTTAATGTTTTTCCATCTTTCCAGACTGTGTTTCAGGTGTACTGAAAACAAACAGTTGTCCAAAATGCCCCAAACCAGCTTGTTTTACTTCTGGTGCAAGCTATCTGTGTTTGCTAAAAAAAACTTCCTTCATACAGTTATGAAGTAATATCCCTACTGAGTTACTTGCGGACTGGAAAATACTTTATCATGCTAAATTGGTAAATTTCTGCATGTGGGAAAAAACACAGATTAAGTATTACCTCTTTCCTTTATATATGCATGTGTCAAATAGACAGAGAGCTTGTAACATTGGTAGTTCTATATCTGTTTCTATTTCCATCTAACTCACTGGCTGTAATAAATCCAGCTGTTCCCTTTACTGTGTTCTAAAATCAGCATTGGCCAAAGGTGTTTTCCAGAATTGTGGTATCAATCCTTTTTGGCTACCAGAAAACCTCTCTTAAGTGGTTTTCTACTGTCTTTCATTCACATTTACTTCCTAGACATACACACCCCAGCTGATAGGCTGTTTGCAGGCTATGGTAGCAGTTTTCCATATTTTCTAGTCCGTTTGAGGAAAGCTTACTCTTGTGTTACTGGCTTCTGTTGTTAGTCACATTTTGTCCAGCAGGAATGTTGATTTGTACATGCCACTGGTTTACTACAACATGAGGGAAAATGAATATGCATCAGCTCCTACTTGGACCCAGAATCCTGGCCCTGGAACAGCTGCTGCTGAAATATTTCCTTAACAGTCTATGATACTTTTGTTTAATTCACTTCTCAATGGATTCTGACTATTTAAAATCTTCTGGTTTACATTAATGCTGTCTCCCTGTCTGCTGCAGTCAACTGTCAGCCAACAATCCTTCCTGCCTCTGAGTTCAGTTCCTTTTAGTTGCCTTTGTCTCTTTTGGAGCACACAATCCAGTATTTCACAGGAATAATGCCTTGCCATGTATTACAGTTCATAGCGTTGCTTCCAGTATTTTCTGCTGACATTAGTTTTCAAAACAAGGAAAACCCCAACACTGTCATCTGAAGTTTCCCTGCTCCCTGACAAGATTCCAGAAGACGTCTTGAACCCTAGAGTTCCTCAGGATGCCATGACACCATCTTACACCAATTCCTCCTCTGTAACGTAAAGCCTCTCAGCAACACAGGAAGGGCCTCCTCCAGGTCACGGATAAAGGTAGTCAGTGCCCAGATCCCCGGACAGACCCCCTGCGGTGCCCCACTTGACCCTGGCCTAGGGTTGGACCACAACCCATTAACCACTGCCCTTTGAGCCCCAATATATTGTACCTGGTTGTCCACCCATCCAGACCACAACGTCTCATTACAGGAAAACTGTGGGATGCAGTGTTGACAGCCTTGCAAACTTAAGGCAAGTAAAGTTCACTGCTCCTCTTTTGCTCACAAAACAGAGGGCACTCAGGCTGTTCAGGTGTGACTTACCTTTAGTAAATTTGCTGGTGGTTCCTGATCTTCTCCTCCTCCACTTTGTACCCAGAAATGTGTTAGAAGAGGGCTTGCTCTATGATTTTTCTGCCCGAGAACCTCCTGGTTGCTGCATTTTACCTGGATTTAAGATGTTCCTCCCCTTATTCTGCCATGCTTTTTCCAGCAACAGTGGCTTTTTCCCTCCACCTTCAAATTCTTTGGCTCAGCTGAGTCACATAAAAGCTTACCCAGAGTATTTTAGACTAGACATTTGGGGCTGTCTTCTTCTTGTCTTTAATACACTTGGCTGTACATCACAAAGGAATATATTCACTGTTGGCTGATATAAGGCTTTGCTACTTCAAAGCTAAACGTGTAAAAAGAAACTAGTGGTAATTGCAGGAAATCCAACTAGTGACCAAGAAGTAAACTTAAAGAAACAACTAAAGAAGCAGACAAAGAGAGTGGCAAATTCTCTTCGAATTGGAAAAAACCAGTAGCAAAGCTATATCCAGGGCACAGCAGAATTGCGGCACTTGGTCTATTCAGTAACTTCATTTTAAAATCTGCTCTTGTAAATAAGTGATCTACTTCAAACTTTATTTGTCTCTGCCCCTTTTAATTGTTTATTTATTTCCATCTATTTCATAACATAATTTTTACCTGTATAACATTAACTGATGGTGTGGGGTGTTGTTTTTTTTTTGGTTGGCTTTTTAATTTTGTTTTACATTAACTAAAGTTCTTTGGCTCTTCAGAGAAAGCAAATTTTATTTGTTCTTCTCTATGTTCAATGTTTGGTTATGTTATAATTACATCTCAAATTGTCTATCATCTTTTGTACCCATTAATCGTTCAGGATTATCTCCATATCTGGTTGTATACAGCAGCCAGTGCACTGCAAATGCCTTCCAGATGGGGGACAGTAGATACTACAGCTGCTTCAAGTTAAAAAATCCTTACAGTCAAGCTGTGGACAGAGCTTAGTTTCCATAGGCAAACCTTGGAGGCAGATATTTTCTTTCTCTGGGTTTTTCTTCCAAGATTTCTGCGTGAATGAAAGGACAGTTGATTACAGAAGCTGCCTGCCAGTGATATATATATATATATATATTTATGTTTAAAATAGATAACTTATGCCCTTAGTAGCAAGAAGTTTCTGGAAGTGGGCCCTGAAAGTTGTTTCTGTCAATAAGAGAAACTCTTCCCTATTAGAGAGGGAAGATTTAAATGTAAATTTTACTTGACGAGAAAAAAGTTTGCACACAAAATGCAGGAAGCACTAGTCCAATCACCTGAAAAGTAGAAAACAATTTTTGAAGTGTTGTCAATTAAAAATTTCCTTGGATCTCAATGTGATGCATGTTTGATGTGGCTGAGAAATCTGGTAGTTGCAGGGAAAAGTTCTTATATCTTCTAAGTGTAAAACTATATGTAAGGACATGCTGAAGGTTTAAGACTTAAGATTACAGTCAAATATTGGCTTTGGACTTTCATGCTTTCATTCTGTGATGCTTCAGCTGAAGCTGAAGGTCTTGAATATTCTTCAGCCCTCTGTCCACCTCTTTTCTGATTCACCTGAAATACACAGATCTGGTGTCATTCTTTCTTCCTTTGAGTTTCATAAACATAGCTAGAGGTATCCCTTTTACTCTTAGGATGCCTGCCCTGTGAATTTAAATAGCAAACACTACAGAAGATTGTCCAAATTCACCTTGGGCCACTCCCATTCCACAGAGGACTGGGCATCTGCTGTGACTGAAATGGGATGGAAGTGATCCAGAACTTCAGGTCACCCAAACAAGAGACATAGGCAATTAGCAGTAGCAATTCAGCTACTTTTGTTGCATCAGTGTGTACTGAGAAAATTTCATCAGAGGAACATCATGTTGGGACCTTTCTGGGTTTGCAGTGCTCCAAAATTCAGTTTGATGGTGTGGTGCCTATACAGCTTTATCATCTGTTCCATATTTAGAGAGGCTGCCTTTGCACTCCTTCATGTCAAGGCAAGACTTCTTTCATTTACAGCAGCAGTCGAGCTGATCTGAGTTGCTGAGATAAGAATAAATCTATCTATCTATGCAAAACCTTCAGGGGAACAGATTTCTCCATATTAATGAAGTTATTAATTATTTGTAATACAGAGCAGTAGGACCCTCAGTACAACCAGGGTTGAAGTCTCCTTGTAAAGTGCATTACATCAACATGCAAGGAGATGCAGTCTGTGTTCTGAGGGATATAGGATATGGAAGGCACATGCTTATACACCTGTGGAGGAGAGGTGAGAGAGTGAAAGGGCAGTTGGAAAAAAAGAGATGTAAAACTATGGGAAATGCACTCTGTGAGTTGATGAGTACATAGTGTTTGTCCTTCACTTGCTTTTTGAGACCCCACCAGGAATTCTGTGTCCAGCTGTGGAGCCCTCAGCATCAGAAGGATATAGGCCAGTTGGAATGAGGTCAGAGGAGGCCACAAAGATGCTCAGAGGGCTGGAGCACCTCTCCTATGAAGAAAGGCTGAGAGAACTAGGCTTGTTCAGCCTCGAGAAGACAGTGCTTCAGGGAGACCTTATAACAGCTTCCAGTACCTAAAGGGGGCCTACAATGAAGCTGGGGGGGGGACTTTTTACAAGGGCCTGTAGTGACAGGACAAGGGGTAACGGGTTTAAGTTGAAAATGGGGAGATTTAGATTGGATATCAGGAAGAAATTCTTCACAGAGAGGGTGGGGAGGCACTGGAACAGGTTGCCCAGAGAAGCTGTGGGTGCCCCATCCCTGGAACTATTCAAGGCCAGGCTGGATGAGGCTTGGAGCAACCTGGTGTAGTGGAGGGTGTCCCTGCCTATGGCAGGGGGGTTGGAACTGGATGGTCTTTAAGGTCCCTTCCAACCCAAACCATTCTGTGATTTTGTGATTTTTGAGGGCAATAACTGGGGAAGGGAATATGACGGCGAGGGGCCGACCGACTAAGGCAAGGGAAGGAGTGAAGAGGCACTGATGATTAGATGAAGCACAGATAAAGGAGAGCATTTTGGTGATGTTATGCAAGCAATTGAGTGGCAAGATGAGGGCTCGGCACATACGTGCTTTGGAGAAGTTTGTGCAGTGAAGCTATTTGTGAAGAGACAGTAGAATCTAATTTGTTTGAACTCTACCATCTGTGGTGTAATTGCCTTATTGCCAGTGGGATTTATATGAGTAAATGAACTCTAGAAAGTGGAAGAATACTAATACTAGGGTTTTATTTCATATAGAACTATCTCTGTTCATCTGTGTAAACCATATCAAAATAAGTCAATTAAAACCTATTTTATACTGGATTATGTCTTCTCAGCTGTGAAAATTATATATAAAAAATAGGTCAATTACAAGAAAACTTCTACTAAGGAGGAAAAAGCACACTATCATAAAAAGAATCTGATTGCTCTCTAATTACAAAGATTTAAAAAATCACTAACATCAACTCTAGGATGCATCTTCAAGAGAACAAAAATAAAATTGGAAGCTGACATCTTTCTTTTACAAATAGTTCCTCTAAAAGCTGCTGGTTTGACAAGCTTCCAAACTGACATCTTCTATTTATACATAAAGCCACTGCAATTTTTCTCCCTAGCTGATATTTGGTAACAAGGCACTTAGCAGATGGCATGCCAAGTTGGATCACTCCTTTTGTGATACTGAAGTGTGCTTTTTAAAAGCTTTTCCCATTAAAAACTATGGATCTTGTTCTATAACATCTACCACTGTGGTTGCAGAGACATTCCTTTATCTTCACAAACTGTGCTAATGTATCAGGTAGATGTTGATGATAGGCAAAGTGAATTTCATGTTGCAGGCAGCATTTGACCATTTCACGCAGACTGAGACCCTTGGAAGATGTGTGCATGTGGTCAGCTTAGTACTGCTTTGACAAAAGACTGATATCTTGACATGCTTCAACTGCTCATGATGCCTGACCATGTTGTCCCAAAGCTGACCTTTAGTAAGGCAGCAGAGTAGACAGTGTTGAAATTATCTAGCTACCCTTTTTATAACAGTCCTGCTGCTGTGACTAGAACTGATAAAAGTGGATCAAGGTATTGGAATAACAAAACTTCATATTCAACTGTGAATTAGGCAATGTCCTACTTTACTTCAGCTTCAGTCCACTTTGCATTTGATCTGGTCACCAGAACGAGGCAGGATGTGCATGCTGTCATCATGGGGTACACTGAGTAACTTAGCAACAGTTTTGGAGTTGGCTAAGACTAGATGAAATTTCTGCAGGATGTTCTGATGCAGTGGAAAATGAGGGATGGCAGGGATTTTTGTCCTTGTTCTAAGCAGATATGGAGGTAGACTGAGCTTTGCCTACCAATGTTTCTCAGGAAAGTTATATTCTGAGTAATTGCCAATCTGCTGTCATTACGTTAAACAGTAGATGATGATCATTCACTTGAATGATCCATTCTGATACAGCATTTCACAGATTTTGTTTGTTTGGGTTTTTTTTTATATCAGACCTCGTAACATACAGAATGTTACATATATGTGGATAAAAGGGACAACAAAAAAGGAAAGGCAAAGGCAAAAAATGAGATGCTTGTGGAGACTACAGGTTAACAGCTCTTTTTCAGTTTACTTCTGCTGCCCGATTAATGTTTATTTTACAAGGGAAAAAATGTTGCGGTGTTTGGTCCCATGACTGTGGTAAATAAATGAGGCTTTATCCATTTTCTTTCATGTAGGTAGGTATCGCCAATGGAGACCTTAGCAGTTCACAGAGGGCTAGCAGAGGCCACAGGAGACAAGCACCTCTCTGGACCTGACTTGGCAGACCAGGAATAACCTAGGGCAACTTAAACGTTTTGAAATTCTTCTTTGTATCTGTGGTGTTAGTGCAGTTTCTTACACAGTTTTTTAATGTACTAATTTTACTAATATCAAATCAGACAATTTTAAAGAGCTCCATTCCTGCAATATCCAAGTACTGCATATTAGACGGTGATTTAAAACCAAATCCACTGCCGTAAAGTCAAAGTGTAAAATAAAATCCCAAACTGAGTTCAGTCCTTCCAAGGAGGTTAATTCAAACTATTAACGGCAATCATTAACATTCAGTTCCTACTGCTGCAGGCATTATCAGGATCCAGCAATAAACCTGTCTTAATCAAAGTGTTCCTGGAAAATGGACAATGGGCTCTGATGAGTAATATCCTGGCTGAAAACAATTTCATGGGAGATTTTTCTAAGTATTGTTTAGGAAATTTTGTTTTTTCATAGTCCTGCCCTGAATGCACATCCATGCACATTGCCATTAAAAAAATAAAAACAGAAGACAAATTCTAATGAAAGAGAATCTTCATTACATCATGCTTGGAGCAAAACACTATTTCTGAGTTTTTGTAGGGACACAACTTCTTTGATGGAGGAAGGCTCACTATACCCTGTACATATCTAAAGGATAGAAAACTGACGGTCCTCGCTGATACTTGTCATATAACTTTCAGCAGATAAATACAATGAAATATTCTGGTATGGAAATAGTCTGTATTGTTCATCCTATATGTTCTGTAGGGCTGGTGTCTTAACAACTGAGTTTTCTTATTTTCTGGTTTCTAATAAACTTTGTGTTTGGAAAAAAAAAATATCTCCATAGTCTCAACTCTGGTGCACAGCCTTAATGTAAATAGAAACATAAAGCTTTGTGTTACCATGAATGTTGAATCATTTGGTTAGATATCTTTACAATTAAAAAGTAATTACTCTTAGCCTGAACAGACTTCAGAACCAACCTCAGTATGGCATGCAAGTGCCTGGTTCTGTCCAGACATATGACGCATCAGGATTACTCCCATTTCTGTGTCTTCCTACTATATGAGGTCAATGATTAAGAAATAATCTTAGTCCCTATATCCTCTCAAATTTCAGTGCTGCTCATTACAGCACTGTTGCTTGCTCTTTGTGTTTTTTTGCCCTCTCTTCCATTTGTGGAAAAGAAATACTGTCTTGTGACACAAGACAAGTTTGGGTTTACCGTAGTCACGTCACTGTAACGAATGACCCAGCATCCTGTTTAAGTCCTCTTTTGTCACCATTCCTATTTCTCCTCCAATCTCCCAGCTCAGTTTTGCGTTATTCCTATGCTCCAAACACATTTGGCAGTGTCAGTAGTGGTTTCATGATCAGATGAAGATTAAGTGATGACAAAGGCCTGTGGTTAACTGAGGTTCAGCACAATTTGGATTAAAAGTATAAAATAAATGCAGCTGTTATGTACAGTAGAGATGAGTTTGTCCTTAATTTCCATGTTTACAAATAGTAAGAATGAGTTAATATTAATTCTAAATATTATAAGAAACTCTGCATCACATGAGGAGTTGCCAGCCTAGTTTTAGCTCTAGAGAGAGAAAAAAAAAAAAATGTAGATGTCTACCTTTTTACACAATCTTAGTAATTTTTGTGAACATGGGTTTTGTACTGACAAACTGGTACAAAACCTCTTTGAAGCGACAGGACTTGCTGTATAATTATCACCACTGTTTTCACTGTAACCCTTAGGATGTGGATTTCCTTGCAGTTCTTCAACAGAAACATTCTCCTGTTGAGAATTGTGAAGCTTCATTTCCTTTAAAAGTTTCTAGGGACAGGATGTCAGTCGAGGCTGAATGCCTATAGGGAGTTCAGGGGAACTCCACACAAGGCATTTAAAAAGGTTTGTCATTATAATTCCATATTTACAACTCTCACCAAAAAAAAAAAAAGTTCTTGGGGAAGGTTTCTTTTTGTAAACATGATTGATTGTTTGAATATTTTTTTTTTGTTTCAGGATGAGAAAAAGTACTGAAACATTTCCAGTCAAGGCATATTTTTTTTTTCCCATGAAATGCCTCGCTATCAGTATAATACAGATGTCCAGTTCTTGATTATAGGCTACAGAGTGGATTTCAGAAGCAAAATAAAATATTCAACCACAGTGGATCCCTGTGTCTCAGTGCTGAAGAATGCTGTTGGTTGTTGCCTTACAAGTTTGAGGGAAAAATGGTGAATATACAGCCTGAGATGACTGACAGTCATGAGAAGGGATGGCTTTGTATGTGCTATAGAGAAGTCTTTCATTTATTGTAGGATCAGGAAGCCTCTTGCGTGGCTGACATGTTAGCCAGGATTCTGGATAATCTGCTTTAATTGCTCAGCTATGCCAGGCTGTGACAACTGGAGCAAATCATTTGGATGGGGATTCAACCCCACCTCACTTCAGCATCTACCTCCAGTGCCTGTGCTGTCAGACTGGCTATTCTGTCTCATCCCTGTAGTCAACTGTGAGAGACAGAGAGGATTTAGAAGGTGACTGAACCCAACTAAGATCTGGTTTTGGGATGTACCTACCTCTCTCTGTTACCTACAGGGGACATCCACTGCTCTCCAGTTAAGCAGAGCAAACCTAACCTTCCACACCTTCATTTTCCACTTGCACAGGAAACCATTTCCATTCTTTCATGGGTTCTGTAAGCATAGACTCTTTCCCCAGGTTTTTGTAAGTCAACACTTCTGTCTCTGAACTTAGGCAGAAAATGGCATTATGAAAATCCCCAAAAACATGAAAAAAGCATATGTATGTGCGTAACGTTAACCTTTAAGTCTTGCCGTTAGAATTCTTAAAAGAAGTCTCAAAAATATTCACTTGGAACCACATTATTCTGTCCTCACTTGCTGTCTAAGGCAAATCTAACACTCGCCATTATACAAATGTTTCAAAAACTAACCCATTGCATTTATTTGCAAGTCCATGTTAAACTGTTTGCCCTTCCTCTGTGCACCTCAGGAATTACACACATCATCTGATCCTGATGCTAGATCCGTACACTGCCAGCAATGACATCGTTTACTTCAATGTTTCTATTAACGATAAATTTAGCCAGCTAAAAGGATGAGGCATGTGCCCTCAGGTTGATTCTAAATTGAAATTACCACTTAGCCAGCAATGAATTGCCTACATTTTGATTAATAGGCTAAATTCCAGATCTGACCTTTTCAAAATTACTGAACTACTAAATCCTGAGACAGACAACAGAGTTCCTCTTACAAGGAGAAGTGTATTATGCAAACATGTTGGGTCACCTAGAGAAGAATCCAGCTCTTGGTACCTTGTAACCTATACACACGGTGTTAGCCAAGGTGCCATGTCGATCCATTACTGTGGTTTATAGCTGCAGGATAAGGCATCTCCACTCCCCCGGCACTTCCCACACTACAGTCACACAGAAGATGGTCTGGAGGTTTAACAAGTGGTTCTGCACTGTCTTTTCTAGTTTCAGCACCTAAATTAGCGTTAACTTCCATTTCTAGAAAACCCCACCCTAAGCTCTGCACTTTCACACTTGGAATGCAATAATACCAACGTTAGCTGAAGCATCTCCAGATAATGCTGTGCTGTAGTTGTATCCTCAGTCAGACTAGAGGTGTCTGCCCGTTGCTGTTGAAGACTCAGTTCAGAGGGGAAGGTTGAAGCCCCCAGAAAAGAAACTAAAGTGCACTTTTTTGTGCATTGTACACATAATATGTGGAATTCACAGAATCACAGAATGGTTGAAGCTGGAAGACACCTCTGGATGTCGTCTAGTTCAGCCTTCTGCTCAGAGCATGGGCAGCTTGGAACATTGCTTAGGGCTGTTTCCAGTGAGTTTTTCACTAGCTCCAAAAATGGAGACTCCACAGGCTGTCTGGGTAACCTGTCCCAAAGTTTGCTGACCCTCATGGTAAACGTTTTTTTCTTACATTTCAGTGGAAAATGAGAGACTGGTTTAATGCTTTTATGTAAGAGAAGAGGTTCTAAACACAGCTTCCCATGCTGGTGTGTTCCTGCAGAGATGTTGTTTTCAAAGCCTGAATATTTCCTTACACAATAAATCAATGAGGACACAGAAGAAGAAATGGTCAATGAATTAATAGATCATGAGCCATTGTCACTAGCTGGTGAGACCAATATGCACTGTAGAACTAGTCTATTCATCTAAGAAGAGCTAGATTCTGCTCTGGCACTGGTGTGCTCTGGAATTAAGGTGGTGTAAATGACAAAATATCATAGTGTGATGGATTCTTTGCTAAAAATAAATACCCATATCCCACATGGCATCTTGCACTCATCCAGTTTTGGCCACAAGTGAAGAAGTTTGGAGACAATGAACAAATATTGGATGACTGCTTGCAATATTGGCCAAGTCTTAGGGAAGCTGCAATGTGTTCATGATGAAACTGAAAACGTAGGTGAAAGGAAACGATTGTAATCCTGCTGGTGTGGACTGAAAAAAATTAACTGCTTCCTAAAGAGGAATGAAAGACCCAGGAAAAGGAAAACTCCATAGGCCTTGCCACAGAGAAGGGGATTGCTTGGAAGGAACCAATGGACAGGGCTCAATTTTAAGTTTTTACTTTATCAAAAATAAAGAAATCACGTTTTAAAGAAATTATAAATTCATGCCATAGGTGGAATGAAAAACAGGGCTGTAATAAAGTGGGAAAGTCTGGGGTCCCCAGGTATAACTAAACACACTGGGGTGAATTGTCTGCATGATGTAGTGCAAACACTGGAGGCCTTGTAATATGAAAGTTTTGGATAAAATACATAAAAATTACCTGAGAAATTTCTTCTGGGTAACAATCAGGTTGCATTTCAGTTGGTGTCTGGTTGCACAACAGAAGCTACTAAGGTAAAATGGGGAAAAAGATGAACTTGAAAGTACAGAAGTTGAAAGAGGGAGGCTGGTGAAGAAAGGATGAAGAGCTGCATCATCATGAACACAGTCAGGCACGGCAGCAAAGATGCTGTGTATCCCAGCCTGAGATGGACCGTGAATCTGACAGCACTGGGGTGTCAGCAGAGTCTGGAGGGGTATCTCGGCTGGGAAGCCTCCAGCTGGCTCCTCTGATTCTCCATCAAGAAAGAGGACGGGAGGAATGTGTTATAGTGTCATTCTATGGAAAGGGTAGGTGGTTATTTTGTGCTGTCATTTTTATTTCTTCTCTTCATTTTGCCTCTTCCCTCAGGATGGTACTGTTCTTTTAAGTAATTTGAAAGTTGGAAGAAGGAAATACCACAAAACGAATGTGCAGAGACTTGAATTTTTCCACGTTTATGTGCAGGCTCAGGCTGGTGTTTATTATCAGCCCTTAAAAACTGAATCCAGCTCTGGCTGCTGCCTTCAGTGCCCAGCAGGGTGGCTACACATCACCAAACAGATTATTTCTCATAAATCATTCTTCCAAATTTACATGTCAATCAGGGATAGAGCTGGAGGACACAGTTTGTCACTAAAAGTTTTTTTTTCCTCATTGCCAAAACACCTTAAGTGAGACTGACCAAAACCATTCATGAAAACAAGTTTAATCCAACATAAAATTGTTCTAAAAAGAAAGCTTTTCCAAATATCACAATGTTTCATTTCAGCATTTTCAGAATTATATGCTTAGAAAAGTGAAAACCACCTAAGGTTTTCAATTTTTTCACTCTACCAATTAAAACAAGAAACAAAACCAAAAGTTTTGCTTTGCACAACTTGATTCCAAGCCTCCACTCTGCAAGTGAAGCAGGCTAAGATCAATCATTTCCATTTTACTGCACTCGGCTGACATCACTGGATGTGCCATGCCAAACTATACCAAGTGATGTTTTCATCAGCAATTCACTATGATTCACTGGTCACTGCCTTTAGAGACTGTCTGTTGTTCCTCAGATTTCTTATAGAAAAGCGACACCCATTTTATAAAATATTATTCTAATTTGGGCTGGATAAGGACCCACCGAAGAAGACTTAGGTTTTGCCATAACCTGTGAAGCCACGATTCTGGCTGTGCCTTTGATATGTGAAAATAACTCATGATGAGTGTATCCAGGAAAGTTTTTATGAGTGCTCTCTGTAATCAGGATGGAAATAGGCTGGGGAAAACTGGGACCATCCTGTTTTTTTGCAGCCTCCTCTGTCCATGTTTGGATTTGTGAAAGCTAAAATCAGTTGAGAATTCACAAGATTGCTGTGAATTCTGTAGTTTCTGTGCAAAGTGCTCACTCTCATGTCCAATGTGCTGTACCCTCATCACTGTAAGCAGCCAATTCCCCTGAGCAGCTCTGCATATCCCACTTCAACCTTTCCTCTTCTCTCCCACCTCCTAGATTCATTTCAGTATCTGGCATGGCTGCAGTCCTGGATGCAGTGGGTTTGATTGCTTGGATACCTCCAGCCCTGCAGCTTTTTCCTGTTACTTTTCCTCACTACTCTCCCTGGCAGATGTGTCACCACCTCATTCTGCCAATGAAATCTCCCTATTCCCTTTGGCATTTCCCTGAGACCCCACACCTCCATCTGTCCCATCCTTGCCCTTACACACGATGGGGTAATGCCTACATCAACATGCAGTGCAGTCCAGCAGAAGCAGATTTAAAGAGTGAAACAGAGGATGCTGAGGATGAACAGCCTCCGCATTTACATTTCAGAGTGTTTTGCTCTGGTCTAGGTCCAGCCTGGTCGAGGGGACGGCATGTGGTTGGAGAATGTTAGTGGTATCTTGGCTTTGCATTTTCTCATTCACTTTCAGACAGGAAAATATCCCGTTTGGATGATCTCATACCCCTTTGCAGTGCAGGATAACCAAAATGCTAGTGTAGATACCTCCACTGAAGCCTCCTCAGCATTCCTCCTTCCTGAGAGAGGAGTCAAGACTAAAACCCAGCCTTGTTCCTCTATGCCAACACTGCAGTGTTTGAGCTCTTTTTTATCCAGGGGGGAAGCAAAGCTTGACAGTTTATTCCTCAGTAAGGAGAGACCTGAGTAAACTGTACTGAAGCTGTGTTTGCTATTGAAAGTCCCGCAGCTCCTGGACTCACATGAGTCTATATGGCTCTTATTCTCATTAAGATAGGAGCTGCAGCTTATTGGAAAAGGTCTTGATGCATGCACTCCAAACAGGGCTGTCCCCAGTTCAAACTGTATTTGTCATGAAGGCAGTTGTGCAAAGAAACACAGTGAGGGAAAAAAGTGCATTAGAAGATAGATTAGAAAATCACCTTTCAAGAGCAAGTACTTGGACAGAATCATGCAGTTTGGTTTTATGTAAGAACATTCTCTAATCTTTGCTCATGCTGCAAATCAGTGCTCTTTGAGGGGGGGAGGGGGTGGGAACGGAATTTAGTAAGCAGCTTGTGCTGCTTCTGTCACATTTGCAGAAACTTTGGCATAGTAGAGAATATAATGTTCCTTCCATACTTTCAGATCACATGCAAATTTTATTAAGCAATATGGTCCTGTGCTGAGTGAGAAACAGATACCCCTAGGTGTGTTGCCTGCTAGTGAGTAACTTTTTTTCTTAGGTTAGATGTTATACTAAGAGGAAGAGGCATACCTTGTGCAGATATGCAGAACAACATTGCTCATCAATTAAGTCAATGAAACACAAGGTACATGGCACAGTGGTTGTGAAGCCTAACATCGTGGGCTGTGCTCCTCCTCCTTGCAACAGCCCTGTTAACCACTGGACTTTTCAGAACCCAGAAGACAAAAACAAGAATTTGAACAGATTTTTATCATCAATAGTGGGGTCACTTCAGTATGAGATTCATCTCATCCCAAAAAGTCAAGGGACTCATCCCCCAGCAACACCTGTTTTACTCTACTGGCACAAGAAGGATGAGTGTCCTTTTTGAAAGAGACGCCCCAAATTCAGAGGGGTAATGTTAGGACAGATCCTTCCCCACCTCCAGAGTCAATGGGGGTGTATGCACTGTACAAAACCAGAAGAATTGTCTAACGCTTGTCTTTGATGCTAATTTGTGAAGCCTCTTTTTTTTTGTTTCTGTTTGTTTGTTTGATGAGGCTCATTAGAGGCGAGTTGAAGGCTGCCAGCTCCTTCCCCACAGACTGCTGAGCAGGCTTTCAGCTGCGCTGGAGAGGCTAGGTTTCAGCCAGCACCCTACGCACACACCGAGGCCGATGTTTACTTCCTTTCCTGATGGCTTTGCTTTGTCTAGTTGATTGTGGACTTGATTTTTACAAGTGCTGTTAAAAAACTATTCTTGATCTCAGCTGAATCCTTGCAGCTGTAGGGAGGGGGGGAGGCAGGGAAGCAAAGGCTCCATGTTTTCAAGAGCAAAAAGCTTGTACTCCATAATTTGTGCTGATTGCTGTCTGATACTTAAAGAAGGAGTTCATTAAGGTTCAAACGCCATAAGTTTCCTTTCACAGTATAGCACAGCTATTTTTATGTTGTCTACCTGTTTGGTGGCCCACTTGTGCTTGCACCTCATTGAGTTTCCCAGTAGGAGGCCAAAATCTCTCTATAACAAAAAAGTAAACATTGTTTTACCTTTAAGGTTTTAATTTCAAGTGCTCAATGGGTAAGGAACTTACGGATCCCAGTTACCCACTCTCTTTTCTAGGGGAAATAGATGCATCCACATACACACAGTGCACAACTGTTCCACTACAGAGAAAAAGGTTACACACACATGAATACACAGATGCCCTCACTGAACTTACTACAGTGTTTTCCTGGAAAGCAGGAAGATGACATAATTTGGCACCAGTTCTGAATTATAGAGTACAGGGTGTTTCCCTGTTGAGAAACCTTTTCTCTTCATCCTCCTCCTACCCCTCCTTTCTTTCCTGCACTCTCTCCACCAAGTTTTGTACCAGTTTCTAACTCCTGGCTTATTCCCCAGACCTTTTTCTGTTTCGGTCCATTCTTCTTTCTTCCAGGCCTTCACATACCTTTCTGTCCCATCCCTTACTTTGTATTTGCTTTGGATCTCACTCCCAGTTGCCATTCTCCCCATTCTGTGTTGGAGCTAGGCTGTCTTCTCCACTTTCCCTCACTGTCAGCCTGCCAGCTGCAGGAAGCACTAAGAGCGCAGGAGAGGCAATTTACTCTTCTCACTCCTGGAGCTCATCACGTGAAAAGCCCTTGAAGGAGAAATAACCATGGTTGAAAGTCATGCTTTGCTGTAAGATACGCTACACAGTGCAGGTTCAACCAGCCGATAGGCACCACCCTATAGTAGGTTCAACCTCCCTTTGTAACCAACTCATTAAGCTCAACCCTGATAAATAAAATCCTCCAAATAAGAATTCTGGAAGTTCTTATGAGATGAGCAATCTCATAACTACTCATCTTATGAGATCTTGCTTGCTTTGTCATGGGAAGGGTAAAGTTTGTGTTCACACTGTTAAACAAGATTCCCCCTCCAAATACACACACCCCAGGTTTTGAATCTTGCAAGAATTCTCAGTGCAACTGTCATAACATTTGTTTTAGTTTCATTTTTGAACAGGCAAAATCCTGTAATATTCTGCTTTTCCTTTGGAAACACCTGAATTATTTGTACTGAAACTTCAGAAAAATCAGTTTGAGGAGTAGGCTTGTGCAGGCATGAAATAGCAGAAAACAGCAATTCTGGCCATCATTTTAAACACTAGAAAAACAAATCCTTTTTTTTAGCAACCATAATGGTGGCCATGGCTCCTTGCATGCCTCACCACAAATATCATGAAACCCTGATCTCCCTGAAGGCATCTGATGCCTCTTGTATAAACAACTTTTTCTACAAATTAAATTAATATCTGTCTCACCTGTGTATGGAAAAGAGAAAAGCCTAGATCAAAGAGAAGATGGGCCAAAATCTTCTGAACCCCTTTGGAGTAGATAGTTGCCGTAACTGGTCCAACTTCGCTTGGGGGAGCAAAAAAATCTTGGCTTCTCCAATCTTGGGATTTCATTGTATGGTAACTAGTAAAGTCCTCTGAAATGAGTTTTTCCAAGAAATCTAATAAAGTAAAACTGGAACATAAATAGAAACCATGAAAAATATAAATCCTAAGGCATTGAAAATGCCAATACATTATATTTTCAATTTAATCAAAGTCACGGGTCATTTACTGCAATATGAAGAAAAAATACTGGGAAATGAAATTACAGCAGTTTCTTCTGCTGCAGTTTGTCTGAAAGACTCAGATTATATTGACCGTTTGTAGATCTCAACTTGTTTTAAACAAGGAAACCCAATCAATCTACGGCACGTGGGATGGTTTGATTTCTGTTTAAAAAAACCCAGTTAATGGAGAAGTGTCCATGTGCGTACAGCGGTGTAGGGAGTCCAAAGTGGTGATTGGCTGTTTGAAAAAAACTTCCTTTGGCATGACCCAAATCTAAACCCCATTAAACTCAATATATTTCTGCTGATTTTTGTAGCTGTAGTATTTGCTATAAATGAATTAAACTCTGAGCATTGTAACGGCAAATGTTTGACCCAGAGGTTAAGGCATGGGATTTTTGTGTGCACTCATGAAACGCTTGGGATCAGAAATACTCTCCACTCTTCTGGCTCCACTCTCTTTACACTTTGTTGCCAGGAGTTCTGTGCAAAGCTGCTCAGAAATTTGAAATTATATTTTGATGCTGTGGTAGGAAATGAGGAAAAAATAAAACTTTCTGTGACAGCTAACTACAAGTCAGGGAAAAAAGGAGAATAAAATTGGTGGTTTATATGAGTTCAGACTCTACTAAAGTGGAACACAAACACATTTGGATTTTAAGTGGGAGGGTCGTATAAAAAGTCCTCCTGACCCATGTAAAATTCTTTAGATTCTTAGTTGGAAAATAAAATAAATTATGCTTTTTGTTTGCTTGTTTTCCCCAGCAATAGTGTTCAAACATCTTTCCTACGTGCCTTCCCAGGTTATTTGTTTCATGTCTGACTGGAGCAAGTCATACTTCTGCACTGCACGGAAGCTCTGTGCAGAGCTAACTGCCTCCAGAAACCTTCACTCCAGGTGCCAGAAAATTTACTGTATACTTTGTTTGTTTACCACTTAAATGGAAAAGTCTCATCTCTGCTTACAGCACCTAAAGCCAAAATCAAAAATAATTTGTTTCTGCCTGCTTTCAGGGTAACTATTATGACTTTGAAACACTCTTATCAGAAATCGTCCATCCATGCTACTGATCCTTAACACTGAAAGGATACGTGGAAAAGTTTTCTTTTTCTCACATGTTCAACTTAACAATAGATTTACTTCCTGAGCAATCAATGAAACACAGATGATAGATAACTCTTTTTTGTTTTATTATTTTCCAGGTTTTTCTCTCCAAGCCTGGCTGCACACTGTAAATGGCAAGCACAGCTATAGTACGAGTCAGTGGCGGAATTTGATGGTTCTGTCTTCCACCATATAATTTAAAACCTGGTTTCATCCTTGGCAAATCTCTCAATTAAAAGTCCAATCACAATTTTACTTGGGTGTCTGCATATCATTCACTAGATAGATCCAAGGGGAGAAACATAGCTTTCTACTAAAAACCAGGTGATGGTTCATCTCCACTCAATATATTAGTCACACAGGGGAAAAAAAAAAAAAAGCATTAAAAGAAACTAGTCCTCCTTATAATGAGGGAATTCAGAGCTTGCAGAGATGCCAGTTTGCATTTCACGTTCAACAGCTTGAAGCAACTGGGCATGTAATCATCTTTTTCTTACAAATTGTACCAAGATCACTTTATACAGCTAAATAATTACAATTACAATGCGTTTATGTTCAGGCCTTTAAGGAAAAAATGAGGTCATGTAAGAATGACATGCAACAGTCTCTGTTTTGTTAATATTTATGAGCATTTGGATCTGGTCTCTCACTGTGTTTACATCAAATGCTTTGTGAATCAAGGCACACTGAAGGAGTTAAGTTTCACTTATATGAAAATTCAGGCAAGATATTAATCGTCTTTTGTATTTTCTTTTAAGCTGCTGCTTTAACATTACTGCATTGTCTGCCACACTGAGACATAGGTTGTGGTCAAGATCTGCCAGTACCACCATAAACAATAATGCTGTTTTTGAGTTGTGTCCAGAATTGGAAGATTAGCTGAACATTATGATATTAGGGGGGGAAAAAAAAAAAAAAAGAGTTGTTGTTGTCATCTGTCCTATTTTCTCAGGTATTCACATTTCCAAACTTTTCCATGCATCAGCAAGAGCTAGAAACAGACTTTCTCATGAATTAAAAAGGAGAAGCTGTGTTTCCCATGTTCCAGGAGCCGGGACTGTATGAAGGACAAAGGACTAATTTCTGGGAATTAGCAATGCACTGTACGAGAAATAGTTGGTGACAGCTGGAATAGCATGACATTCCTTTGACTGTGTAACATTGATATTGAAATTATCTCGCTATCGCTTGCTCTGAAAACTAAACCTTATGTAATTGGAAAACAATAATATAATATAATAATAGAGTTTTTTCATGGCATTTTAGCCTGCAGCTCAATTGGAGACAAATTTCTACTATTAGTTGAATCTATCCAAGATCTTGCAGTATTCAGGAAATTCGTGTGGGTCATCACTGCACACACTTCCTATAGTAAATCTTAAATTGTGACAGATAATGGCTTTTTTCTGTGGATGCCCACTGCCTTCTATACCCGTTTGTCTTCCAAAATGTAACAGATATTTTTATGCAGCAGGGAAAATGGTGGTTAATGAATGTTAGAAAAGCATCATTTATCCTATTAAAGGCAAGTCTTTGTTTCCCGTTTGAGTGTGTTAGACCTCGTTGATGCAGGAACAGCATGATAAATATTTTATGAACAGGATCCAGCAAACACACAGCAGTAGGATGCTGCAGTGATTAAAGGAAGTTTGTAAACTTAGAGATATATTCTGAGTCCAGCTACCATGGAGCGATGCTTACTCATGCTGGAACAGGATGTCCAGAAGCCCTGGATAGCCCTGGCATGTACACCCTTATCCTCTCCCCCACCTCGCTCCCCTGACAGGGTCCCTCAAATGCCTTTCTGCTTATCCTTATAGCTAAGCTATTCAGGGGAGACACACCACTGGCAGCAACAGAAACACCCCGATACTCCCCTCCCTGCCTCAATTGCAGACCCCCAGCCTGCAACCAGAGAGCAACAGTGGTATATTTGCCAAAGAACACTGTGTAACTCACTCCTGCCAGGAAAATCCCCTACAATTCTAGCTGCTTCCAAATCCTCCCAGTTAGAGCACGAATGTAACGTCTCCCACCCCGCTTCCTACAAAACCTTCCCACCAGGCACAGCAAAGACTATGACACCTGGCATGGGGAACAGCTGGCTGCCTCTTGCTTGCCCAGTGGGACCCTCCTGCCAGTTGCAGCAAAGATTTTCCAGCTCCAACTCCTGCCACTAAATGGACCTCCCTGAGCACCACAGACCTGCCACCTGGCAGCAAAACCACCTCTCCATCCTGGCACCATCACCTGACAAAATGGAGTAAGGACAGGTAAGCCAAGCGCAGAATTGTGGTATTGGTGGCCAGGAGGGTATTTACTTTGAAATACATGGTGGCCACTCCAGTCTCAGGATGTATTAGTATCATGAAAGTTCAAAAAAGCAGAAATACGCAGCTCGATGCCAAGGCGAACAACAGGATAACTCCTAGCTGCTGAGAAACGGGGGTTGGAAGCGCTGGACCAGTGGGTGAGGATGGTGCACTCATTTACCCCAAGCGTATTACCAAGTGCCTGCTCCGTGCACTGAGCTTTTCCGGTTAAAAGAGAACTCACACGTTCCCTGGCAGAATGAGAAGTTACGCTTCATGCAAGAGTGAATGCAGGCGGCAAACTAGCGGAAGCAAAATCCATTTTCTTATGACTCAGTCACTGGGAGAAGGCCCGGAGTCACCCAGAGGTTAGAGATGGATTTGACTCTTCAAACCACCCACCCCATAGTTAACATCTTGCTCTGCAGTGCCCACCCTGCTGCAGGCTCTCCTCCTCGGCTCTCCCGACATGCTCAGCACTTTCCCTGAGCCCATTGAGCAGCTCCTAAGGAAAAGCGTGATCTCATTTTCTTTCTCCCACCAATTTTGCGGTTTATTCGATGTTCAGCAGCGAGGAAAAGGCCAGATACCATCGACACAACAGCTGGGCTCTGCAACGCAACCCATGTATTGCCGTTTCACTCCTCTGTGTGCATGTAGGGGTGCATACGTGTAGCCTGCAAACATTCCCAACAAAACCTTGGTGACTGTGCCTGAATATAGTGTTAAACTGCTAACACAGCCACTTCTGCTGAGCAACCCTTGCGCTCTCTCCCCTTCCCACGCCGGCTCTGAAGCACTGATTGCAGAGGCACTGACAGATGAGCGAGTATAGAAAAATGTAAACAATTCTGTGAGCAGGGTTTCGGTACTGCTGTAAGTGCTGAAAGCCTCACTGACCAGTCTGGTGCTCTCAGCTAGCTATTTTTGTCTCACAGAAAAACCATTCTTAGACTTTTTTATTTCCCCAGAGGTCTTACGACATTTATATGGTACAATTTTCTGCAACAGCACCTTAATTTGTTCAATATAAACATCAGCTTCTAGAGAAGGTTGATTTATTTGCAGATGAAATAACTTGTGAATTGCATTCGCTTTTTAGAACACAGTGTGGATCCCTAATGGTGCTTTTGTTCGAACAGGGAAGTCGAGAGCTCATTAAGAAGCTGGGTAGCCAGTGATAAAACTTAGCAAAAACTTAGTAAAATAGTACAGGTTTCTTAATTGTTTTCTCTAGCACACAGAGTATAAAGTACACCCCTGTCATGGTGTCAGATCCCTGCTATGGGCCACCCTAAGTGGACACAAGACTGTACCAGCCTACGGTTCTTTATTATCTGTCAAAGCAAAAAACTGTGGTTTAAAGTGACTCTTTAATGGAATATCAGACATCAAGATACGCTCAGACCAGAAAAGGCAGAAAGACTGAGGGGACATAGAAGCAAAATTACAAAAAGTTGGGAAGGGATTCTTATATATTTTCAGATTATATAAAAAAAGTTCAGAGTTTGAAAAAAAAAAAAAAAAAAAGGCCAGAAAAGTGCAAAGCAAATTGAGAATTTCATATCATGGCTACATTGCTCATGTGCTGAGAACTTATTCTCCATTATCACCTTGTAGTCTGGGAAAAGACTAAATTCCCACTTCAAGCGATTAAATCAATCTTTTTTTTTTTGCATTTGTTCTTTGTTTCCTTAACTGAACAATGCCATGAATGGATATTAATCCAAATTGTTTGAATCAGCTCATTCATCTGTAAGGTTCACCAGCTTTCAATCCAATTTCTCTTCAGTCACTGTCCTGGTGCAGTTATCTTTCAAGAATACACATAAATTTATGCTAAGCTAATGTTTGTTTTTTGAAATATGTTTGGATGTGTGTGCAGTGTCAATGTTTGCTGAATTTAATCAAGAAATGCAAAGATGGATTTATTGTCTGAATCATTATGTTTATATTTTTTAATTATTAGGTGTTTGTACCCAAATAACCTTTTTAAAAAATCATCATATTTGATGCTCCAACATCAGCTAAATTCACTGATCCAAAGCCATCAGACCCATGACATTTATAAATGGCTGTCCCTACCCCTATCTAACCTCCTTATCTCCCAAACATATCATTCTCAGCTAAGGTTTTTTCATCCTCTATGAAAGGATCCTCTAAAAATGATTTCTTTTTTATTATTATTTGGCTTCTATTAAGGTAAAGCTCAGCCAGGCAAAGATAATGTTCAAACAACTTAAAATCTTGGAGGTGGCTTTGTTAAAATTCTCAGAGCTTAGCATACAGTCTAGCTGCTTTAAATGCTTAGAGTAATTTCAACCACCTATAAGCTCACATGACTGAAAGAAACACACAAGTGCACTACGCAGGGCATTAGTTCAAGGTCATTGGAAAAATACACTTATTCATAGAATCATAGAATCACAGAACGGTTTGGGTTGGAATGGAACTTAAACACCATCTAGTTCCAACCCCCCTGCCATGGGCAGGGACACCCTCCACTAGACCAGGTTGCTCCAAGCCTCATCCAGCCTGGCCTTGAACACTTCCAGGGATGGAGTATCCACAGCTTCTCTGGGCAACCTGTGCCAGTGCTTCACCACCAGATATTCTTCCTGATACCCAATCTAAATCTCCCCTCTTTCAGTTTAATCCCATTACCTCTTGTCCTGTCACTACAGGCCCTTGTAAAAAGGGCATTTGTGGAAATTATTTGGTTTTCTATTCCTTTGTTCAATTTGTGGAAATTCTTTGCTTCCACATCTTCTGTCTCACATCCCTTGTCAAATACTTAACTCAGAGTAAAGTGATTAGAAGAATATCGGTAGAAACATGGTTCAAATCCTTGAATACATTAGTACATGACTTTAAAGAGATGTATCTTGGAGGTACCTTAAAAAGAAGATCAGTAAAAAAGACCTGTGCCACCTAAATCTGCATCTGATAATCCTTCACATGTATCAAAAAAAAAAAAAAATAGAAATGTAAAAAGATTATAATTTTTAATGTCTGGACAACATTATTCAATAGGCAGATGAATAAAATCTATAAAACCAGTCAAGTTTGGAATTTCTATTTGCAACAAATACAGTTCGGAGCTCAAAATTTCTTGCCAGAACTTGTAGGGAAACTGTAGTCAGAATCTTAATTCTCAGGATTTCTTTCAAACAGCTTTGCTCCTTTAAGAAAGCCTTGGCCTTCAAGTTAAAATCCAGTACAGTGAATTGAATCTGAATAGAATTTGATGAAAGATGTCAGAAACTAACAGGAATTCTTAAACAGAAGTGTTGAATGACAGGGTTTGCTATGAGACTCCAAATCCTGAAAATTAGTTGTGTGTAACAGAAGGCATGTTCATAAAATGTGCTTTCTCTTTTATGTCATTTCATTATCTGATCTGTTCATCTAAACAACATAGCTAATCTTAGGATTAGCTGTTAGGAACTTTATAAATTTTTATCTTGTACCTTCAAAATAACAAAAAGACATCAGCTATGAAAGCAAAAAGCAAATGTAAATATTTCAGCCCATAAACATTTCAGGGCATTCCATGCCGTGGGCTAAGAGACTTTATGAGTGGAGGTCAAATGCAGTGGTAGTTCTCCTTGCAAGACCTCTCCCTGCTTGCAGCTTTCAGTCTGTGATGTTACTGACATTGTTTCTACTTTTAAGAACATATATGCTAACTGATTGCTGCTATGCAGATGATGGCTAAAGGCAGGTGGAGGAACGAGTAGGAAAAAGAACAGAAGACAGGAAACCATAAATGTATAGTTATTCTGTTCCTTGCTCTTCCACCACATGCAAAGAGCAGCAGGAGAGCAGTAACAGAACATCTTTGTCTTCTTGAAGAAATAATGCCAAAGCTTGAGCAGCTGTTCCCTAGCCAGGAAACGGTTCAGTCGCTGAATAAATCTGAATTAATCAAGAAATTCCTTCTTCCAGGAAACATATACTACTCTTTTTTATTTCAGTTTGAATTTCTTCTCTGCAACTCTGGGATCCTGAATTCTTTTGCAGATGCTTTACTTGGAGATCCCCTTTATTATTCCTGCCTACAGCGTGTTTACCATCTTGGGAAATTTGCATACATCTCTCCAGCTAAGCCGAACTCACCTATGAGACTCCTTGACATTGATGGACCCTGGGGCATGTGACATCAATGACTGAGGTGGCACTTGGGTCTTGGCACTCTTTAATTTATTAATACATATATTGCTATAATGCCCAACTTCAACAATTACAATCAGCAGCTCACTATGGCTAAGAGATACCCATGGCCTGTGTGCACAGCGTGATGCTTCCACATTTAGCCATATTGTTATCAGTGAACCCTGATAGCCCACTGTGTACTCAGCCATTAAAATGGATCTGCCAGCAGTGAGAGTCTCCCTGGACTCCTATGAGTTCGCCATTCCAACTACCACAAGCAGAAAGCTATTTTATAAATTGCAAAACAGCGGTGGAGATGTTGCACGTTATCTGCACTGCCTCAAATGTGTCACTTACAGAGTGTTCGGGGTTGGAAGGGACCTCTAGAGATCATCTAGTCCAACCCCCCTGCCAGAGCAGGATCACCTAGAGCAGATCGCACAGGAGGTTTACTTGCTTGGCTTACTAAGTGAACATCTCACGTGGCTTCATGAACATCAGCCAAACCTGCCGCCTTCATATCAACAGAGCAAAGCCAGGACAAGGTCCTATTTTCCTCACTCTGTCTCCTGGGAACTCTTGGAGAATACTTTAAGAACCACTTAAGTGTAAAATAACTCAAGTACCACAGAGGAGTAGCTCCTTGCGTCATGTGAATTCTCAGAGCCAAACCGTGACGCCTTCTTCCCAGGTTGTTCTTCCACCATGGGCACATGGTGGAAAGATGTCACCACATGATGGAACATCTCTGAATGGTGACAGGCCAGGGATCTGGTCTTCCCCTCCAAAGCCCTCGGCAAAGAAACTCAAACAAGCCAGAGACCCAGCTAAGCTTTGGTGAGTGTGCTTTTCATTTTGGTTCTGTTATGGTGACAGGAGAAAATGAACAATTAAAGTACTTTTTGTCCAGCTGACAAATTGTATGTTAGCTCAATTTAGCCTAAACACAACTTCACAGTCAAAGCCAAACGAAAGCAACCAGACAGGCTTAAATTTTCTAAAATTAATTAATTCTGTTTGTCTTTTTCACCTCTCTAGAATTTTACTATTCTCTGTCCTCAGCCCTGTTTGGTTTTGCTTTGGGATTTTTTTTTTCTTTTTTTTTTTTGTTTGTTTGTTTGTTTTGTTTTGTTTGTTTTTGTCGTGTTTTTTCTTTTCTTTTTTTTTTTTTTTCCTCCAAAGGAGTCTATGTTATAAGGGCTACAAATATTTAATCAGAGAACAGAAATTCCACTGACTGACCAAACACAATTAAGCTATCCAGCTCATTTCAAAGTAGGATGTGAATTTAAATAAGGCTCAGCTTTGTGGAAGCTGCCTCCCTCTGATGGACACTTCAGTTTTGGATCAAAAGGAGGATAATTTCCTACTATTCACTCAGCTCTGTTATTAATACAGACACCCGGTTAGAATCATTGCCAAACTGCAGGGAAGTAGAGATGTGTTTTTGAAGCTAAAGAATACCAAAAGAAAATGAAAGAAGAAGAGAGATATGAATTTAGACATGTTTTGCTCAAAGTCTTATATTGGTTCCCCAGGTAACAGGATCCAGAATAACCATGTGTATGAGTGGGGAGATGCCTAGAGCTAATCATTACATGATACCGTGCAGAGAAGTCTGTTTGAACTCCCAGATTGTTCCAGTTTTCAGGAGCTTGAGGCAGGAAAACAGGTCCATGGGATCTCACACCTGGAGCTGACTGCTAGGGGTAGAAATTCTATCCGTAATTTGAAAGAATGAATCATAACTTACAGGAAACTTCAGTTTTCTTCTACAAAGAAATATGTGGCAAAGCCTGTTTTTATTCTAATAATTGTACGTAGGTGATTCATAACTGTAGGACAATATTCTAGCCATACCGACAGGGTGAAAAACCGCCCTAAATTCAGATTCCCAGAACTATTTCTGATTGCTATTATTTCATTCATTTATTATTTTTATGTATTATCAATTTAATGTTTTTTCTTTTGTTTCCTGTGAATCACTTGAAGGATTTAGGACTCCACCTTTCCCATCTGTTAGCAAATGCTGTCTCATAGATTTGAACTTCTTCTATCCTATTTTCTGATGTCGTGGGCCTTCTGCAACATGTTTAACAGGAGCGATGAAGAAAGTGTTAGCTTGAACCTGAGTTCTCCCTTTCTGGAGGAAGTCTTTATTTAATTTTCAGGTAGAAGACAAAGGAGGTGACATTAAAAAAAAAAAAGAAAAAAGAATAATTACTGTTTCAGTTTTGTGAGCAGCCTACCTGCAGAGCCAAGAGTACACTCGCTTATTTTAGTCTTTAGTTGACCAAGGCATAGTGATGCCAAATTCCTGATGGTCACTGAGCTTGGCCAAACCACATATCTAAGGGCAGAAATGCATCCATTTTTCAAAGAATGACTTTGGGTACCTAAAGAACCTGCATGGCAAACAGTGATTCCTTCTAAATTCAAGTGTCTCCCATGGTGAAAGAAGTGGGTTTTTGAATGGAAATTTTGAACGTAAGTACCTGCATCCATCTAAACACTATTAAATTATATCTGTATTGTCCTTAAGTCTTTGATTGGCTATAGGTTTTGTTTTAAAAAAAGGTAAGATGTTGGAGAGCAAGTGGATATCTGCCTGTGTGTCACCTCTTCCCTCATCCCAGCCCAGTTCCTCACAGAAAAAATCTTGCAGCTTGTTGAAACACTAACTAAATCACTGGGACAGCCACCATTTTCCTAGACTCAGAAAGTCAGAGAAGATAAATGATAATGCTTAGCTCCTGTAGCACATAATGCTTTTCATCCGCAAAGCATGCAGCTAATATTCATACAAAAACACAGGGATTTATACAATAAAATTCTGCTTATAAACACTTTCAAAATCACTGTAGAAAAGACTATTAGCTAAAAACCAATGAGGCATTGGCTCCGCTGTTAAACACCTTGTAGATGTTTCCTAAATGCATAATGCCTGGATTTTTGACTAAATTGCAGTTCCAACAGTCAAGAGAACATATATTTTAAGACATAGCTAATTTTGCCCTTGCCCTTGGAGTTATTCATTTTAGACATGCAATACCCTTTCAGTGTCTATGCATCTATATTTAAAACCAGACGCTTTCAGGTGCAATGTCTCTTATCTCTTTTAGACTTCCGTTTTAATATGAAATTATCCCACGCAAAGATGCCACATTTCTCTTCACTGAGAAACAAGGGTGTTCTAGTCAAATGTAGGCACTAGATTAGATTAGAGACGACCACTTTTGTTCCAATGAATCCCAATTGAAGTGAGTACAATTGCTAGAACCTAGTGTCTGTATTATAAATAATCATGGATGCTTTCTCCACAATATTTTTTAGGCTATTTTTTATATATTTAATTATTTTTTTAAGCTATGTTATGCTATAACTAACAAGCCTGGCAGACTTCATCTGTATTAGTAAATAAAATGGGACGAGGACATAGGGTCAAATATTGCCGATTAGTGCCCATGCTTCTAGTGCAATCCCCAGGCCAAGACTAGCTTATGACAACAGAAGCTCTCCCAGACATTGCAGAGGTCTGGAGCAAGGAATAACATTAGCCAGGGACTGTTCCCAGTGAGCAGTTTGGACTGGTGAAGGAGTTTAGATATGTACAGAAACAAACTTGCAGATATGAGATGATTCACTCTGTTTGACCTCAGCACTAGAATAAGATCCTTGGCTAATTTTTCTTTTTATAGTATAAACTTGGGTATATCATCTCAAAATTTTTGAAGGTGTTGCAGAATACTTTAGTAGAAAAAGCTCAAAAAGATACGACATAACGTGGGAATTTGGCGTTTGACCAAAATAAGATATAAGTGCAAACTCCAAGGCTTTTTTTTCTTACTTTCATAAAGCTTTCATTTTTCTCATTCTTGCACAATGCAGTGAATGACACGAAACAGGCTTGTATTCTTTGAGGCAGACTCATCTATCAAATATTACTGAGGTGTAGTTATTGATTGTACTTTATAGACATCTTTTGAGGCATGAAAAAATGAGAAGTTTAGGAGTGGGCCGAATGTTTTAATGCAATGTCAGTCACAATTCCTTCACTTGACATCCAGTGTCAGTGAAAACACAAAAACGCATTATCATCTTTATTAGTAAATACAGGTTGAAAAATCTGATAAAATCAATATTTATGGAAAATGGCTCTGCATTGGTTTGGTATCTTCTATGTTCTGGCCTCATTACTACACAAATTTATGAGTGAGGAGCTATAAGATTTAGATTTTAAACTATGATGACCTGATTTCTTGCCACCTCCCTGTGACTTCAATTCAAACCTGACTGAGCACTTGGAAAAAAAATTACACTTGGATGAGTTTACAAATAACTTTATGTACTTCTCTATCTTTGTCCATGTTTGCATGAACCCACACATTTCAGTGAGTGCTTGCACCACTTTGAAAACTTAGACACAAATTAATTAGGACAAGAGCTGATCTCAGCTCATGAATTGCTCCAAAACATGCATGGAAGTGGATGACTGTGTGAGGCAGTCTCACAGAGCACTCAGCAAGCTCAAAACTGGAAGCTGGATGGATGCCTAGGCAAGTATACCATGCTGCAGTAGCTAGGTTCCATACAGCACCCAAACCAGTCTGTTTAAAGATAGCTCAGTTCATAGAATGGTTTGGGTTGGAAGGGACCTTAAAGATCATCCAGTTCCAACACCCCTGCCATGGGCAGGGACACCCTCCACTAGACCAGGTTGCTCCAAGCCTCATCCAGCCTGGCCTTGAACACTTCCAGGGATGGGGCACCCACAGCTTCTCCGGGCAACCTGTTCCAGTGCCTCACCACCCTCTCTGGGAAGAACTTCTTCCTGATATCCAATCTGCATCTCCCTGCTTTCAGTTTAAACCCATTATCCCTTGTCCTGTCACTACAGACCCTTGTAAAAAGCCTCCCCCAGTCTTCCTTGGTAGGCCCCCTTCAGGTACTGGAAGGCTGCAATAAGGTCTCCCCGGAGCCTTCTCTTCTCCAGGCTGAACAGCCCCAATTCTCTCAGCCTTTCTTCATAGGAGAGGTGCTCCAGCCCTCTGATCATCTTTGTGGCCTCCTCTGGACTTGTTCCAACTGATCAATATCCTTCTTATGCTGAGGGCTCCACAGCTGGACACAGAGCTCCAGGTGGGGTCTTTCAAGAGCAGAGTAGAGAGGGAGAATCACCTCCCTCGCCCTGCTGGCCGCACTTCTGATACAGCCCAGGATATGATTGGCTTTCAGTTAGCAACAGCAAGCACTGTGCTTGCTTTGTGTCGGTGGTAGAAGAAGAACAGTAGTATCCTCTAGCATCAGCAAGATTCAAAGAGCATGAGAAACAAGCGAAGGGACTTTGCTTGAATTATTAATGATTTACAGCAATTATGATCTTACAGAAAGAACAGAGATAAAATGTATCGTTCTCACAACTGAAGAGAAGAGAAAAAGCTAAAGACTGTCCATTTATCAGCAGAGTCGATTCTGCTACTGAGCCCATTTTGGCAATGAAAAAATGAAATACCATGAATTATGGAGATTGTTTAATGTATGTGACTGCTCTGAATAGAATAAGGTACAAAGGCATGTCAAAAGAGTGGGAAAATTAGCAGCTGAATTTGGCAGCTAGCTAGGAAAGAAGGCCACGTGCAAGTCATCATGACAGGATAAAACAGTAAACAATTTGAAAGGGCTGAGATGTGGAGGGTGGGTAAGAAGCGGAACACTGGTATGATGCAGTAAGAGAAGGCTGCTTGGTTAGTTGGTGAAAAAGCTACTCAGAAAAATGGACAAAGAAATCACAGCAGTCATGCTCTGAAGAGGTCAGGAGTTGTGGAAGCAGTCTAACAAAGTTTCAACAGTCTACAAAATATAGGGGCTAGCACTGACCTCGTTGGGGATGGCTGAAATTAAAAGTTTATAAAGATTTGCAGTTTTATTCTTACAGTGGTTTTGATGGAAGAACACTACCTTGTTGTAAATTTCCCACACAAAATTTAAATTCTAGCACAAATTCTAATAGCGCCAGAAGTTTTCCTCCAAAGTAACTCTTCCCTTTGAGAAATTATGTAATTCTTCCTCACAGGAGTAATTATTTTAAATCCTTCTCTCTGTTTTAGAAAGAACTTTGGTTAGACTTCATTCTTATGAGGTACCGTGATATTCCCACTTGTAAGAGGTATTCCTCAAAGGAATTGTAATCGAGCCATGTAGCTGCTCTCAGGAAACAGGAACATGAGGCTAATGACCCATTATACACATGGGAGTTTTTCAACAGTACTTTAAAAACATATCTTTAAAAGAAACATTTTATGGGGAAAAAAATAGCTTTAATCAGCAATCCAGTCTTCATTGGTGAAAAAAGTTCTGTGTAAGTTCCTCAAATAGTTCTGGAAAAGGAACCTTGTAGGGTAAGAAATGTCAAAACGTAGGTGGTATGAGATAGAAAGATGGTAGAGTCACTACCAATGGTCAGGTTGTGTGGTTGATCAATGATATGGAAGATGACATCGGTGGCAGTGTGTCAAGAATGGAGGAGGAAGAGGAGGAGGAGGAGGCAGAGGAGGAGGAAAAAACCACAGCATGGCAGCATTTCATATGGTGGAGCTGGGTTCAGAAGAATGAATAAAAGGAAAAAACAATAAATTCCATTCATGGATAAGGATGACTATATCCTTCAGTACACGCAGAATTATTAGTGAAAACATTTTAATTCAATTTAATATTTTGGTCATAATTTCTCAGTGTGGCATGAAAGTAATTAAACAAAATAAACAGGTCTGCAGAGGCATCTAATTCCCACCTCCCAGCTGTGTTATAAAGCTTAAGACTGGTTACAGCCACAGACCAAGCAAAGAAATTTGCTAAACATTTATTCCTTTCCTTTGTTAAAAAGTGTGCCCTTTTTTCCCCTCACACAAAAGGCTCATCGTGTCTCAGTTTGTCCATGGGTTTCTTTTCAACCTAAACACTTATTTTATGCAGCCATTTTTATTGGTAATTGTAGCTATGGGGCCTGGTCTTATTTTCACACTACGAAAATGCAGTTGATTTCAATGCAGCAAGTTGTGGTCAGACTTCTGTAAATGAGATTAGAATTGAGCCTATGTCAAACACAGTAGAGCCAGAAAGAGATTTATTTATATCATTGAACTCTTTGGGTGAGGATTTGTCCCATTAAAATGTATTATCCATTGTATTTTGGACAGCATGGCCAAAACAAACTAACACTCAAAATAAGGTGTTTGGGAGGAGTAGATTTCTTTTTCTCCTTCAACACAAATTCATATGAGAGCTTTTGCTGATTGGGGGACTTTTTAAAGAGCAAAAGAGGCAATTCTGCAAAGATCATGAGGACCTGAACTGCTACCTTTGGTGAACGGCCTGGGCTGTGTTTCAATGAAACAAGAGGGTGCTGTTCTTCAGGGTGCTCTGGGTCTGAAGCTGCACATTCTTCTATAGACATTGATGCATTCGCTAGAAAATTTATTTCATGCCCAAGCCTTGAGGCAACTGGTGTTTGGGGGGTGAGGAGGGCCTTGTGTTCACTTCAGGCCTGTGCAAATGGCCTGCTGAATTTTGGGTTTCTTCTGATCCCCATTCAATTGTAAATAAAATAATTCCATTTTTTAGGACTAGGCATCAAATAGATGCAGTCAAAACAGCTAGTCTCACCCACAGGAGTGTGTATTCCCCATCTTATCAGAAGCCTAAAACTTATCAGGAGACCTACTCCTGGAAACTTCCAGCACCACCCCCAAACGTTCTTGGGTGAAACAGCTAAAAACATGGTTTTCAGTAACTGCAGCTCTGTCTGCCAACTACTTCTATGGAGTATCCCCAGGAGCAATGTTCCCATTGCCAGTCCTGTTTATGAGTTTTCTTGTTTGACCTTGACTATTTCCACCCCTTCTCTGACAGAGGTGACTGTTGTGCCTCCCACCACTTACCCTGGACAGTCAGGCCTGGACATCCACAATACATGTCTAAAGTATTTGGCTAAAGCCCCAGTACTTGTCTAAATTATTCAGCATCGATAGGTGCTAAATTCCCAGTGAAATCCAGGAAGGATTATTAGTTTTTAAGGATCCTAGGCATCTAAATATCTTTGAGAGTTTGAGAGTAAACATTTTCATTCTTCAATTAGTCTGCACTATTTATTTCTTACCCTTACCTTTCCCTCTGTTCCTTCCATTTCTTGAGGTCTCTGGGACTCTCCGAGCAGCTGATCCTGTCTCTCAAAACATCCTGTGGCTCTCTCTGTCTTTTGCAGGTCTCTTCTGCTTCTACTGAAGTCTTAAAATAAAACTGTTTTTCATTACACTTTGGTATTCATTTTTGGGTACGATACTAAGGTAGAACAGTATTTACTAAAACTATAAAAAGAACATGAAAATCCAATGTGATGAAGGAGTAAAATAAGCAGGAACACAATACTCCTTAAACTAGCCCTTTTAAATTTAAATATTGCATTCTAAAGATGCCAGCAACGCAGATAAAAAAGGAATCACATCAAGAAATGTGAATCACAAACCCAGTGGAAGGACCGCGCTGTAATTAGGTTTTCTTCCGCTTAGCAGACTCACTAAATAACTGTTGAAAGAAACACTAATGGCACTGAGAGTACGGGGGTGCAGAGCCCATGCCACCACACCACCATAGCCATTCTGCTACCCTACTGCAGGGTCCCCAGGTCACATCATTACACTGGTACTCTGCAAGGGAGATTTCAGTGAGAAAGCAGGCATTCTTTTGTGGATTCGGGAATGGTTTGAGAGGTCACTGACTCTCAAGCTCTCCTCTACCTATGCTACCTGAGAAACATTAACTGATCATTAGAGCAGTCCTAAATCCATACCAGTGCAAAGTGAGACAGGTTATATAAAGAACAGCCCCTCGGCCTTTTCAGTCCACATTTTGCTCAAGTCAATTAAGAACTATTTTTCAGCTCAGGGTAGGAAACAGCTCTTGAGGCTGAAGAGGTGACTGGTGCTAGTCACCTCATTTACTGTTCATATAGATCGATCTGAGAGGTACACCTCAGCAATTAACAATTACTGGTGTCAATTACCCCTTACCAGGCAGTTTCATGGCAGCCAGCTACTGCATAAGCAAATGTTCTTTATGGATATATACTATAGCTTCAAGAAGATCCGTGCAGCTTTTTAGGCTGTATATAGTGATTTCCAGACATGAGCTAGAAATCAAGTAGCTAGGTTTATATTCACAAAATTCTAGTTAGAAACAAATGTGCATTATCTGTGTTTATTGCACTATTAGTAGGCATGAAGAACAGTCATATGGAAGTTATAAAACCAGTAATTACAGGGATAATTAGCTGGTAGTTTACATTAAAAGTTTCAGTTTTACACAAACAGGTGGTCAATGTTCTGGGAAGAAATCTTAGTCAATTTACCTGAGTTCAGGGAGTACTTTGCAAAGGTTTCAGGGGATCTGGAAGTAGGAACCTCAGCCTGATCACAAGTTCAGTGCCTGTAATAGCATCTCAGCACAGAAACTCTCTTTTACTGTCGTATCAACTAGTATAAAACCACCTGACTCTGTACAATTATCAGATGTTCTTTGTAGTAAATTATTTTAATCTGTATAAAGTAAATAACTGCAGACATTGGTATTCTAAGAATAGTAAATAAGTGTATCTCAAGCAAGCTGCCTTTCTGACCAGCATGGGAAAAGTCCCAGCCCATTACTTATTTTTTAATATCCTTACTTCACAAGTTTCATCATTGTCTTTATTTCCTGCTAAGTAGCAGCTTCTCATCGACATCTTATCAAGCAGTTTATTCATATTGCTATTTCTGATGTTATTCTGCTAATATATTGAAGCCTAATAAATGAGTATTTGATTGATAGACTTGATACATTGCAGATGTAACTGACAGAAGTCATTCTGTAATATATCATTAAGAGCATTTAAAGAACAGAACAAAAGCTCAGAACTAGTCGTCTGATCTCCTTCAGTGAGAAACAGGGCTTCAAAAATACCTTACATGGAAGCCTGCAACCAGGCTGATTGATCTGAAATTGAGAGCACGTGGTCCTCCTTGAGCTGAATAGGCATCCTGCATTCATTGCCCAGGAGATGAACAACACAGAGGCCTATTAATCATAATAAGGATTGCAATAAATCATTACAAGGATTCTGTCCCAGCCAAGGAATGAAGCAAACTCCAAATCTGGGGCTGAATGCAGAGACAAGTTAATTCATCAGTGAATTGTCAACAAAGAATGTGCCTTAATCTTAATTACTGGTAGACCACCATGTGAGAGCCCTGAAACATGCCTGAGTATTAATACGAAGAGCAAACAAGGTGTCAGCAAGGAGTGGTGTGCTAATTTCACATCTTGAAGTGATACTGGCAATACATGGGAAAGCTTCTTAGATTCACGGGCACCTTTAGCTCTCAAGCATCCTCTCCTTTATGCTGCCCCAGATGTAGCATATCAGCCAACAGTAATGTCATCCTTCTCTGCCTTCCGCACTGGAAGCTTATGGATTTCAGGCTGCTAAAGAAATGATAATTTTTAATTTGCCTTTGAGCATGAGAGGGGAAGACATGAGGCTTCTTGCACCCAGACAAGGTAATATGTACAATTAGATCAGGCTCCTGGTGGGATATTAAGGCAAATATGGTTGACAGTAATTAATGTTTTTATATGTGACACAGCTGTCTAGATTCCCTTTATAATAACAGAGAAAGGATTAGATGTTTGTAAGCTGAAATGCATGTTATACTAAGACAGACATCACATCAATAATTTCTTAAAAGTGCTTATTTGTCTCCACTGATAATTAAGAGCATGTGGGTAGTGCAGATGCAGATATCTGCACAGTAAACTTCTGAAGGTGGGTGAGGAGAGTCTCCTCCTGTTTATTTGAAGGGTTCCTGCCTTTGGCAGCAAATACTGGGCAGCATGTTCATGGGTTCAGCAGGGAGATGTGCAGCAGAGTTCCCAGCATGGATGAGAAATGTCTGTTTTTCTATTCAGCACTCTTGGGCAGGCAAGAAAAACATTTTTGGAAGAAGTCACATACATATGTAGGCTTACATTCTGCTGCTGCTGTCTGAGACCTGTGTTCTCTCTGTCATTAAAGTAATGCTGGCAGAAGAGCCCTAAAGTCCTCTGTAGCTTTGTCTATAAAAGGCACAGATACTTCTATTTAGTCCCCAAATACCTTTTCCTTACCCATTTTTATACCCAGTTCATTAAGGTCACCTAAGTGTGATGCCCTGGAGATATTTAGTTATCAGCAAACTTGTTTGGATTTGGGGATAGTTTTTCATTAAGCAAGAGTGTCCTTGATATGCGACTGCTGAATGAAGTTTTGCAATTTGTGTTTTTATCCCAAGAGGAAAATCCCTTACTTTGTGACTGCTAAGTGTCTGAACAGTCATAGATACCAGCTAACACTAGTTTCTGATCAGATTTAAGGTTTTTGGTTTTCTTGTTTGGGCTTTTTTTTTGTGTGTGTGCTGTTTTGGTTTTGTTTGTGTTTTGTTTTTTTTTTTTTTAGAAAGAAGTAATCAGTCAAAACACTGTTTTCTTGACAAGATCTTCATCTCTAACTGTCATCTTCAGCAGTGTACTGTAAATGTCATTTATTTATGTGCCTAAATGCTATATCAGGAACTGCTCTGTCACTTTGGATTTTCAGCTTCAAACATATTCAAGCAATCTGTGTTCTCTTATCAGTTTCTGCCATCATTACACTCCCTTCTTTCTGGTAGCGAAGTCTGCAACTCATGCAAAGCAATTATTGCACTTTCTCTAACTTGGCAATTTTTATTTGTAGTTCATATTGTTTTCCTTTCAAACTTTTTTCCTCCTTACTGCATTTTTTATTTTACTGATGACCGTGAGCTGTTTCTTTCTAAGGTGACCTACAAAAGATTTTTTTTTAATTGGACTTTTACTTTGTCTCTTTCTGGTGTACAAAGATATTCTTTCTTTTTGTTTGTTTATTCATAGCAATTATTTTTTCTTAGCTATTTCAGAAATGTCAGTGCTGGCCTTTTCTGATTTTTCTGGATGCTACTTTGAATCTTCCCAAGGACAGTTATTATTAGCTCTTACATTGCAGCTGACTGGATATGAGTGTTGAAAGTTTAATCTGTTATCTCCATAAAACATAATTACTTGTACCCACCAACCTTGAAACGAGCCCCTATTTATATAAAAAACCTAACTATTTCTCTGTGAAAGCAAAATTTACTAGCTACCTTGTATCTTCCAGAACTGTTCTCCAGAACTGCTAGCTTCATTAGATATATATCATCTTTACTAAATCTCAGCCTGGCTTTCTTATCTATATACATGTGCCTAATATTAATAAAGTAAAATCTTGCAAACTCCCACTCCCTATTCCATAAAGAAACATGTTGTATCTAATTTCCTTCAAAATTTCTCAAGGAAGATTTCACTGACACTGTGTAGTTGTTGAGTTTGCAGTTTCTTACCCTAATATTAGTGTTTAAAACTGGTCAGGTGAATCAAACCTTAAATGCCTATTCCTTTTCTTTGAGTATAAAGAAGACTGCTGGCTTTTACAGCAGTGCACTCTGTTAGGTGAGATGAAACCCATGTCTTGTCCCCATCCCCTATTCTTCCTCCCCAGTATGTTCCTCTTATCCTCTCTAAGTAAGGCTATACGGTTTACATCAGATCATACAACCTGAAATATACACCATTGGTACTGGCCTCTGCTATCAGAAGTAGCAGTCAACTTGCGTATGACCATGAAAGCTTTACGTACTGGTTGGCCTTGACATACACAGACCACATGCAATCTGTGACACTGGAACTCGAAAATATGTGGCCTTCTCTCAGCTCTAAGGGAATGCAGCCTGAGCTATAATGCACCCACATCACCACGATGAAGCATTGCCTAAAGGAAAAGAATCCAGCTCCTTGTGTCTCTGATGTTTACTTTAAAACCATTTTTTGGTAACTATTTGGGCCTTTAGGTTTATTAGTTCTTACTCCACAGGTTTGGAGGTTTTGCCCCAGTGGATTGTGATCCCTCTTTTTTCAGTGTTTGTTTTATTACAGTGAATAAAGCAAGATCCTCTAGTTGTCTCTTAACAGAGACAGTCTTTCCCTCTGATTCTCCTTGTAGACCTTTGCAATTTCTCTTCCTTGGTGATGCATGGCCAGGACATTATACTGGATAAAGCTTTACATGGACTTTCTGCACGGCCATTAATAAGAAACCCCTCTCAACCGATAGTAATATTCAACTGTCATGTTATGAAAGTGGACATCACTAAGGAGTAACTATGTAGGACTGTTTCACTCGATGAAATGACTCTCCTCAAACTTTGCTACTACTACCTTGTTGCCATTTGCTGGAATAAACAGCAATTCTGTGTCAAAACAAAGGGATTCATGGCTTGAGCACCAGCGAAGACAAGTAGCTATTGAATTTTGTCCTCACCTGCTGTGGCTGACAAGCTCAATGACAGAGATAAATGTAATTTGGCAGCATTACTGGATCCATATTTTAAGCAAAAGTTGAAAATTCACTTCTATGAAGTGCTGACCTGGCTATCTGGAAGGATGAACCATTAAGTGCAGGTTCCATCTCCTTTACCTTCATTGTGGAGTGCTCTGCAAGGTGGTATTTCACATACCTGCAGAAAGAGGCACCTGATGTAATTAAGAAAATCTTCTGACTAGAATAAGTACCCTAGAACCAAGCAAGGTCAAAAGCTCTGTAACAGACACTGAGCCTAGGGCAAAGTTGTCTTGGGTTACAGTCTGAGATGAGACATGGGTTGGGCAATGCACAGCATCAGATGAATACAAATCTAAATCAGTTGTCTAAAAATAAGTGTCCAGTGCTATCTTGGACACCCTAAGATACTGTGTCTGGTCTATAGTTGCCAACCAAAACGGTGCAGGTTTTCTATACATCCACTGCAGTATCTCTTAGCCCTGTGCTGTCTTAGATGTTCTCATGCATCTCATATGCGACCACGTAATTATGTGCTGAGAAATTATTTGATCCCCTAATGCACCAGACCCCCAAATGCAAGCTGTGAGAGTTAACTGTCTTCATCTCAGTTTGAATCCCACCACTGTACTTGGTCAGGTGAATCCCACCTGCTGCTGATGATACTTGTGTATTTTTGTGTCCTGCTGTACATTGTTTGCAAAGGGAGACTGCGGGCTGATCTGAAGGGATGGAAGGAGGGCAGAAAATGAAGCATACTGAGCTGGTCTGTTGTAGGACATAGACATACTCCTTCAGACCAAAACAGTGTCATTTATCATTTCTTGATAACTTGGTCCTAAATGGAAGGAACATACCATATAGGGCAGTAAATCATATTTGTGAACAAAACTCTGTCTACTTAAATCCTGTTTAGTCCAAGAACAGGTTGATTAGATTATCATTAATTTTGTAAAATAATTTATTTCTGTTTCGTCTTAGAAAGAGGTTCATCCATCCACCAAGAGCAATTTCCAAATTTGCCCTACATTTTCAGAAAATCGTGTCTGATATCAAGTGGTTGATTGCTAAGTGATGACTATTTGTAGATGTCATCACCTTCAGACAGATTTCTGAGTGATCAGAAATTTTCAGAATAGAAAATTAGGCACATATTGTCTGATGAAGAAATTCCTACTTCCTGTGTATGAAATGAAATATCACGATAGATCACGTCTCCTATGTTTTATCCCTAAAGCCGTAATTTTCATGGTGGGTTGGCTGTATTTCATATATGCTAGCTATCCAATTGCTTATTCAAAGAGTAATGCTGATATTGAATTATTTGGAAATGGTAAACATAGTTGACGTTAAGTAACACCTATAAGAAAGCACGGCAGAAAAGGTCTAGGGATTAACTTAAAGAAGGATCTTGACTAGAGCCTGATGTGGAATCAGAGGGGGTTGGAGCTGTAGGGCTAATACAGTGGTGATTCTTCAATATTTCTCAAAGCCAATGTCCCTTTGTGCTGCCCGCTAGGTGATTCTTCAGAATTATGTATTACCTTCAGCTATATTCAATTTGCTCCCATACGACTAGTGTCTGACAACAACAAAAATGTGTGCTCTTAAAAGCGTAGCCATTATGGTATCTTCTTTATTGTCTGGTACTTGCGGTGTGTTCTATTGCATTACATGAAAAATAGAGTCTGTCTCTTCTGTGATTAGATAAAGAGGAAAGATGGGTGCTGCATTTTGTCAGAATTTACAGCAGCTGATAGAAGTGAGTGAATAAAATATTCTGGTTAGTGTTTAGCTTGTTTCTTTCTTTGCTGACTCGAGATCACTTCATATTCTTTCCTTTTATAAAACAGACTAAGCCAAAATATTTTTTTTTTTTAATTTTTTTTTTTTTTTTTTTATCATTGCGTTTAGTGAATGTTGGAACTTTTGTCAGTGAACCCAAATCCTGCAGTGCATGGCTGCTTTCTGAGAGGGCTGGAAGGAGGATTTTTCTTTTACTCCCTGAGATGGGTCATTTAAATAAAAGCCCTACAACTCATGACTAGTGCTGACCCTTAAAATCCTATAAAATCATCGCTCTCTGAGAACCGTTTCCTCTGCTGCTCCATTTGTATGTGAGGAGGTGGAGAAGTTCTGTAATACCTAAAACTAAAGCCAAAGTCCAGAAGTGAAGACTTTTCTCCCCAGATATTTAGCCTTTAATGTATGCATTGGTTTGCTGTTTCTCAGAAGGCTTTGGAGATCTTTCACCTGAAAGCTGCCACAGAAAAAACACCAGAGGAAAAGTATGAGTGAAGAATTCCTGGTATCTATTATGAGTTCTGCCCCAAAAAAACCCAATGGAAGAATATAATGGCCTATGTTTCTCAAGGAGGCTAGTACTTTGGGAGGGGCTAGTTTTCAAAGTGGCTAAATATCCAAAAATGCAAGTGAATTCCCTTAGAACCATTCTTGACACCTCACAGTCAGGTTATATGTCTTCCTTCGGTCATGATACATGTGTTTTTGCAAGCCTGAAAAACAGACAGTTTTGGAAATGTAGGAACTTTGGTGCATTTGGGAGAGAAAAGATTCCATTTATGCAAAGCAAAAAAAATGAAACACTCTTCTATAAATAAGGCATAATCCATCTCCCATGCCCAATTAAGATGTCGATATGTTTCTAGCCTGACTTGTCTCAGTTCAAACTCAATATTGCTAAAACAACATTCCTAATCTTCACTCCTTCCTGTAATTGCACTCTTCTCCCCTTTTCAGTCATTCTGAAAAATACCACCATCATCCTTGTCAGTCAAGCTTATCATTTGGGCATGATATTCATGATAATCCCAGATGGATTTCTCTCCATCACATCAAGCTGGTTTTAAATCTCACAGACACTTCCTGGGAAAAAAGATGCAGATTTTCTAATCCATCCACCCAGTTAAATTGTATCCAGGTGCTGAGCACCTGATGTCTCAAAACTCTGTTTATTGAGCCTTGTCTTATTGATGTCTATCCAGAATTTGGGTTCAAAAGTAACTTTTCTACTTCATTGTTTTGATCATATAATTTACTTCTGTATATTTCTTTAAGCAAGCTGTGCCTTTTCTGCTGCACCAAATATAAGAAAGTTCTCTTTGTCATGGTCTTACATAGCTCTCTATATCTCAACACATCCTTTCTCATTTAACAGTGAGAGATCTGCTTTCAAATCTCTGCTTCAAACATAATGCCAACTTATGTCTTTATGTTTTGTCTTTGTTTTGTCACAGATGTGAGTGTTGAGTTCTCCCAAAACAACCTTCGGTTTAGTATTAGTCTGTATATGAATAAAAGTCAATAATACCAATTCAGTACAAGTCAATGAGTTTCCTGATCAGTACTGGGAAGACTGCAACTAAGCAGATGATATTACCAAATTCTGGTCTAGTATGTGCCACAGTGACTTTAAATGAAAACCAGCTTAAGAGATCATCTTGGACAGAAATTTTTTTTCACTGTGTTTATGATGAGTTTAATAAAATGTTCCCATCTCCCGCTGCCTAAGTCAAGAGCAACAGAAAAAATATCAGGATGACAGGCATGCAAGCTGTAGGTCTGATACTCAATAAAAAGCATTAGTCAGCAATTCTTAGGTGGTCTGCCATGGTATAAGACCATGGAAAAAGTTGCTTATCCCTTGATATAATTGTTTACAACATAACACTACACAGACCATCTGCTAATCATATAACCAGTTTGTAAAAAACCTTTAAGACTATGAAGTTCAACCATAGATCTAACACTGCCAAGTCCACTACTAAACCATGTCCCTGGGTACCACATCTACATGTCTTTTAAATACCTCCAGGGGTGGTGACACAACCACCTCCTTGGGCAGCCTGTCCCAGTGTTTGATAATCTTTCCAGTGAATAACTTTTTTCCTAATATCCAATATAAACCTCGCCTGGAACAACTTGGTGCCGTTTCCTATCATCCTACCTCTTAAAATAGCCAAATAGCAGAATTTGCCGATAATTTGCAGGGTCATATCTTCATTCTTCTTTATATTTTTTCTTGACTCTTTTTTATGATTCTATAAAAACTTGATAACATTCAGATTAGGTAGGTGCTGCAAATTACTGTCTGTAACATCATCAGTTTCTTTATGACTGCCCTTTTTGCTCACTTCCTAGGAACTACCTGCTTAAGGAGTTTTGAAGAAGGATTTACTTTTTCTTTAATATTTGTACAGTAGCTGTAGGGACCAGAGTAAAATTTGAAATTAAAAAAAAAAATAGCTACTATATTTAAACCAAATTACTCAAACTATTTCTAAAAGTGAACAGCTCTTAAAACTAAAAATGCTTTGAGACACCTAGCTCAATTCTTTCTGAATAACCAAGTAATCTTGTGAGAATCATCTTTATTGAAGATAATGACCTTCAAACAAAGGTAAATCTGAAAATATTTGGAGTCATCCTTCTTTATAAGACTGCAAGGCACACATTTTAAATGGGATCAGTGTTTACCTCCCAACTATACTGAACTGATCATTTACTTTATTACAGCTTGGTTACTCTACAAAATGAAACTAATGCCTTCTAATAATGGCTGGCACAGAATGCTGTGCTACTTGGACATGTATTTTACATAAATTAATAAGTAAAGTAATGGTGGTCGTCAGTGCAATATTTATCATTACCTGCTGAATTGTGAGTGCGTAGTTTAAAGGATGTAACTTACTAGCAATGAGAATCTGCAAAGGTTGCTCTAGCAAATTACATTTTTTTGTGATTTTAGCTTCAGCTGCAACATAGTGTCCAGCTGTATTAGCTATATATAATTCAGTTGTCAGTAAAATAGAGTTGGGTTGGTAGAACAGAAGAGCCTCGCTGCTCTTCTGGGCTGTATAATTGTGATCCTGCACCAGAACCACTCAGACAGGGACAACTGAGTGAGGACCTTTGGATCCCTCCTGGAGGGAGAAGTAGGAAGGCACTGGTGTCCCACCAGATCCCTGTAACACCTGCCAGAACCAGGAGGGTATTTCAGAGGCTCTGGTACATCTCTGAATGTATTAAAGCCTGATGTGTGAGCAGCTTTGTTGAGTCCCAGGGTCATATGTAAACATTCTTGTAGACACCTGTAAGAAGATGTAAAGCTAGACTGGAATACCGTTTGATATATCTAGACCATGTTAACATACACTGACTGACAGAAAGTGAAAAGAGGGATATTCCCTGAAAGTGAATCAGTTTCTCTTAAGACACAGGGAATGAAATAATCCCTGGACATACCTTGAAGATGTCTGCATCTAGTTGGCCAGACTGAAGTATTGGCGTAACAGTTAGACACATAAAACTTGGGGAAAAGTTTCCTGGCCCCAAAAACAGGAAATAACAAGGAAATGCAGGTCACGATTTTTTTCTAATAAAATCTGACTGCTGACACAGAAAATAGATTTTTTTAAGAAGCATGTCTGCATGTACAGCAACCCAACATAATATGGCTGTATTCACTTCATATTGTTGAATTTCCCATATACTTGCAGATGCTCATGAACTGGGACTGACTGTGAAAATAAATCCTTACATCACTTCACAAGTCATTCCTGACAAACTGAAGAGGTGAAAAATCAACCTTAAGGAGCTTATTTCTGAATCTACATGTTGAGAATTAGAAGAGCCACCAGGGCTGAAGCCATCAAGAGATGACAGGAATTGATACCTGAACCAAACCCAACCTCCAGGAAGACAGTAAAACTCACTTCAGAGGAAAAAGTTCTTTCTAAGTATAGTCAACCATCCATGGGGTTTGGGTTGTTCATTTTCAGTTTTCTCATTTAGTAACTAGAATAAGAGATCCCACAGTATATGCTTTCAGGACACGATTAATGTTCTTAGACTTCTGCTGTCCCACAGTTATCCGGATAATCTAAGGTGGTTGTCTCAGCTACTACTGCAATCAGCAGTAGACTCTGGGGATGGATTTATCAAACTTGTTTTGGCACCTGCCTTTGGATGGGATGAACTCATTTCAGGAGATGCCCATCTCTCCCTGCTGACCATGAGCGTTTCAGACCAGGCATCGATCATGTGATGGCCAAAGTCTGACTGAATGAACCATATCCTTTGCATAGAAAATCTTAGCACCAACTGAAGTGGAGCTAAACAACAGCCTGCAGCTTCACTTTAAAGTACATAGCTTGGGTTAGGAAATGATAGATAAGGATAGATTCATATGAATAAGATTTCTGCTTGCATATTTCCAAAATGCACAGCCTGGTATGGTGTAGGAACCCAGTCTTATCATGGGTTCACCTGTGCAACACCCTATTTCTGCATTCAGCCTTACCACTCAGACTTAGATTGGCTTCCTTAGTGGCACTGATTTGAAGTGAGAATCATGGGAGCAGGGGGAATATACATAATAATTTTTCTAGACTTTTTGCTAATTAAATTCTTAGTTGTCACACACTGGGAAGGTATTCATGGGTTCTCAAGCAAAATGGAGTGGAGCTTGGTCCAAATTCTACCCTACCGCAAGCTACATTTTAATATTAGCTCAGGCAGTTAATAAAACTGGAGTGGTGTTTTAAAACAACAGTCTTATCTAAGCAGCTTGTTGTGATGCATGAGAGCAATTTATTATGCCTAAACCAGAGCCATCCTGGCTGTCAGCTACACATCAGATGCTGGGCTGATGTCAGCTGGCCGCTGGGAGGATGACTGCACCCATTGAGAGCTTGTCCCATTAAAGACAACCACAGTTTCCTCTAGAACAGCTATGACTTGGACTCGGTAAGGTTTTAGCAGATGCTTCCCTTGTATCAATGGACTTCACAGTGCAGCTTCTTATCTCTGAAGAAAATTGTGATAACTATTGGTTTTTAAGCAATTAGGTTTCTAGCTTTGGTTCACACAAGAAATATGCATTTGGCAGGATCTAGATTTGTCACAATTCTCAGAAAGGATGTCAAAAAGACTGACCCATCAACAGGCTCTCTGTAATTTTCCTTGCATGTAAAGTGATGTTTTATGAGTTATTTTAGCTGAGAGATCCCACTCAATGTGCAGAGCCAATGTTTGATTACACAGTTTATCACACCCCTGAGTTTAAATCAGGATTAACACTCCCCAGTGCTTGCAGTGGCCACTGTGCTGCATATAAAACCTACCAAAGCTCCTCCTCTGTGAAGTAAAGGATATCCAAGTAAACAACAGCAATCAAGGTGCCAGGCCCAGCTATATTATATATACACAGAATTATATATATGTCTATTATAATATGTAACTATAGATATAATAAAGATATATATGATCTTATAATTATCTGTGCAAGAAAGAGTATAAACTATGAGCATATATATAAAAGTCATAGCATATACCTTTCATTGCATAGATAAGAACTAAATCAGGATTTGCTATGTATCTAGTTAAGTGCGAAGAATGTCTTCAGCAGATTCTGTATTGACTTACCTGCATGCTTCCCATATGCTCTTTTCCTGGATGGGCAGGCATTTTATGTTCAGGTGACAGCAGCTCTGAGGAGAAGGACTGGGGAGTACTGGGGGATGAAGAGCTGGACATGAGCCGGCAGTGTACACTGGCAGCCCAGAAAGCCAACCGTACCCTGGGCTATATCCAGAGCAGCGTGACCAGCAGGTCAAGGGACATGATTCTCCCCCTCTACCCTGCTCTGCTCTGGGGAGACTCCACCTACAGTTCTGCATCCAGCTCTGGGGCCCTCAACATTAGAGGGATATCAACTGGTTGGAGCAAATCCAGAGGAGGCCACGAAGATGATCAGAGGGCTGGAGCATCTCTCCTATGAAGAAAGGCTGACAGAGTTGGGCTTGTTCAGCCTGGAGAAGAGAAGGCTCCAGGGAGACCTTATAGCACCTTCCAGTACCTGAAGGGGGCTACAAGGAAGCTGGGGTGGGGCTTTTTACAAGGGTCTGTAGTGACAGGACAAGAGGTAATGGGTTTAAACTGAAAGCAGGGAGAGTTAGATTAGATGTAAGGAAAAAATTCTTCCTGGAACAGGTGGTGAAGCACTGGGACAGGTTGCCCAGAGAAGCTGTGGATGCCCCATCCCTGGAAGTGTCCAAGGCCAGGCTGGATGAGGCTTGGAGCAACCTGGTCTAGTGGAGGGTGTCCCTGCCCATGGCAGGGGGGTCGGAACTGGGTGATCTTTTAGATCCCTTCCAACCCAAACCATTCTAGGTTTCTATAATTTGCACAGGGTATATGGCATGCACTGCTGTGTTCAGCTGTTCTCTTCCATGGTGATTGGATTTTGGTTATAATTTTCCCTCCATACAACACAAGAAAACATCCTTTTTGAGATTCTCTGACTACTGCATGTACATGGAGCAGTATTGCAATGTCTGTATTTTTCCCAGTGACCCCTCAGGCAGCTGCATTCCCTTAAACACCTGGATGTTCCACATTATGCAGAGTGCTCTCTGTAAATGGCTTGGATCAATGATGAGATTCAACTGCTGGGGGAGTAAGCTAATCAACATACAAGGTCACATTCAAAAGCTTGAATGTTATGTCCCAATTAGAGCTATGTATCAGATGGAAAGCAAGAGATTAAATATTGATGATTTTCTTGACTGGTAACTGATCTTTTTTTCAGGGAAGCCGTTACAGTTTCTCAGCCAGTGTCCATGTACAAGATGCATTCTTCCACTAGACATTTTTTCTTCCCTTATGTCAGTAAAATAAATCTCAAATAAAATTTGAAAAGGTAAAATTTTCCTTCAGTGAAGACAAACTCAGAGGTGGGTTTTTTCCACTATTCACATTGTGGATTAAAATCACAAATATAATTAGCAACATTCTGTTTCCAATTACTCCTATTTCTACTCCACTGGTATCATTAGGGATTGCATGGATGCTGCAGAACAGAATGAAGTTCACAGCTCTTCAAGGCGGTAGGTACTTCGATGTAGTGGGTAGGTTGTTCGTCAGGAGACATTTCTGGATGGGAGCCTTGGTGCACTGAAACAGCTGAGCCTGACCACTGTGAGAGGCGTTAGGTGCAGGGATGTTGGACCACACTGGCAGTGAATGGAGATTTCCCTCTCTTCTGCTTGTAACGACTGATGTGGCAAAGTATTTCAGTGATCAGAAGAGATTTTCAGGCTGTATTGTTCATAACGCCTCTTTCTGGGCTGTAGGTGTCACCCATCCTATGCAGCCATAGGCTTGTTCCCATTATTTTGCCGATGACCAACAATTCATTGCCTTCTCCCAGCATCATACATTTGCACCACAGAAAAACTGGGTGTTATTTCTCAGTGTATTGTAGACTCCTTGAACACAGACTCCAGAGCTGTTAGAAAGTTTGTGTACTATTTGGACAACAGTTTTTGAAACCCAAATGTTGACATTTATTTGAAACTTAGCGTTTGTTTTAAAAAATATATTCTGTTTCCACATCACCTAGTCTTATGAAATGATCTGAAGGATATGAAAAGGAGAATTATCTAAAAGTTTCATGTCAAGTCCACCTACACTGAAAACACATCTTAAATATTCACAGGGCAGTAACTGAACTGAAAAGTCTTTTTTGCAAGCTCCCATTCTTTTCCTAGAATCTTCATATTTGTTGATCACTGGATCTTCTTGCTGTAATAAGTGCTTCATTGTGTAATTAATTTTACCGGAGAATTCATTTGCTCAGCTATTGCTTTACATTATTCAATAATTAATCCTCTGTAAGCAGGTTCATGTTTTTTGTATATTGCCCATATTATTCCTGATTTGTCTTCATTTTGTTAAAGTGACTGCAAAATCTTCTTCCCAGACTTTCTCTCTGTCCTTCTCTCATCACTCTTTTTCTGTCATGCAGTCCTCATCCCAGCAGCACCCTCCAGTCCTCACTTTTGACAGCAAAGACAGTTTTCATTCCTTGTATCACAGCCAAATGAAGCCAGTTTCAGGACATACATAAAAAAAAAAAAAAAAAGTGGATAGATGAGGCAGCTACAAGGCTTTTGGGGGATGTTTCAGGCTAATAACTGGTTGGCTCTGGACTTCTTGGCAGCAATAGGGTGGTCCCAGGGACAACAGAGTGGGCTGGAAGTGGCCAGTGAGTATTTGTGAAGTCTGAGGTTAAGGACTGAGGGGAATTCAGGAGACTTTATAAGGTTCCAAAGACCTGGATTGAATCAAGAGACCTGGGAGGAGATTTCAAGGTGCCCGGTGTGGGGAAAATAGGATAAGACCACTGAGTGGGGTTTCAGAGGGCTGTCAGTAAAAGGAAGGGCCTCAAAATAAATAGAGCAAGTTTGGCAAGCTCAGTTCTCCTGGGAGCTTTATCAAATATCCTTTGGTTTTCTGGATCATGACACTCAAGTCATATGCCTCATTGTGTCTTTGCCTCTAATTTTGATATTCACAAAACTGATATTTTCTTCACAGATTGGTTGTTTCTCAAACACAGGCTTAATCTCAATATCTGTTTCTTAATTTCTTCATTGTGACATTGGTTTTCAGTTGATTTTCCTCCACTTCTATTGCCTAATCAATCAAATCAATGGTAGGGCAATATTTTTTATTGTTATTTTCTTTCTGACATTATACTGATCACTTTTAATAAGTAAATGGTTTTTTGGTACAACCTTGGCCTTGCAAAGTTGAATGTGACCCTATACATTTTTGTATTGAACAGGAGTTATGCCAGTCTTACACAGAGTGGACGTTTTGTACTCCTTAGGTGGATACAGTTAGGTGAGATGGATCCTCTGCATGGTCTCTTAGAAGAATTTAAGTGAATTTGCGTGTTTACGGGTTTGTGAATTTTGTTTTGCAACTATTTGCTATTTCTCTGAAGCTCATTTTTTTTCAAGTAAAATTTGTGCCACAAATCTTTAGTCCAACAGTTGTCTTAAGGAGATGAATAAAAGAAAACTCAAAAACTTAGTGCAACATTATTAGTTCACTAATTTGCTCAGTCCAAAGGGCAAAATCCAAACATCCTTGATGACTTTATTTGCCTTTGGACTAAGTTCTGACTGCAAAGTTTGTTTTTCAGGCACATTTCTGAAGCACAAGACACTGATCAAATCACCAGCCCGAAAGAGACCTGTGCTTCAGGGGAAAGCAGTCCGAGTACAATTAAAACATGATGTCTGGATTTGTCAAGTTTATGGAGACTTTTTGTATCAGAGTAGAACTCATACCTTAATATGTCAAGGCTCATCTACTTTAAATAGTCCATGATATTCAAAATATTATCTTCTAAATTTCTCATTTGAAATATTGTCAGTAACCATCATTAGAAAAGTAATACAGCCTTTCGGGATTAATCCAACTATTGCTGGAGTTGCTAGGAGGAGCTTTACTTTAAATACATTGGATTGGAGATACACCTGATTAATCTGCTTTTAATCTGCTTGATTTGTAGCTGATTTCATGGCCTTTTGCAGGCTGGTATTGGTTCATTCAACCCACGATCTGAAATGGTTAGAAGCTATTGATAATGGCAGCATGGCACTGACTTTGAACTACAATATCTTTTTTCTCCATAGAGCATCAGAACTGGTGTCCCGCTGATTGTGAATATGCAGCTTCTAGTCAGCTTGAAGTGTGGGCACTGAATGAGCTCAGGTCTGCCCACAGAAGATGCTGCAGCACATTGTCCTCCATCAATACTGAACCTCAGCAACAGAGGGAGAGCAAACGTTTCAACCTCAGTCATTCTAGCCTCATCCTTGAAAGGCTCTATAAGGACAACCTCATGCCATTCACAGGGTGCAACAACATAGCTGATACTTGTCCCTAGAGGAGGCACAAAACATTTGCTGTTGAGGTTCCTTATGCAGGCACAGCACATCCTGATCAGCACATTAGATGGACTCAGGATGCTCGGAAAGTCTGCCCTTGCTTATCCCCTCATTAAAACAAGATTTAATATAAGCTTTATTTGAATGCATTAGCATACATACATTACCATTATTCCTTAATATTTTATCATGAGAACACATTAAGATGGCTATATATGGGGACTGAGTCTCTGCTGGATGAAATTTGCCTGTATAATGCACTCACACAGAATCCAAGTTTTCCTTCATCCTTGACAGCATAAGGTATTGTTAATAACATTAAAAAAAAAAAAACCAAACCCAACCAAAACCAAAAACCAAACAACTGAGCAAAGACAAAGGTGCAGTGGCACATGGCTCCTTGCTATGAAAACAGAAATAAACTTTACAGTTCAGGGAAGTTGGGGTTTTGTTTGTTTGTTTGTTTTTAAAAAAGGAGAAAGTAATTTATGTTTAACATTTCTAAATGAAGTGACAATTATGAATTGAAAAAGTTATGAGTTACATGATACTTTGTTTAAAAATTTCATCCTGGTTTATGATGAAAAACTTTGGGAAAATACTTCCCAAATGTGTAAATCTCAGTATTTCCCTCAAGATGGGAATACTGCCCTTCGGTTGCAGTCTCCACAAATGCTATGTACAAATGCTTGCAAAGACTATGTCCTCCATCAGACAAGGGAATATGTTCTCACTTGGCTAAAAGTCTTGCTCCTGGCCCAGTGAATACCTGCATCAGATCTCCTGTTCCCCGAGGTGTCTTGCTTCTTGTCCCTGCAATGATTTCTGTTCATGGTCCATGGACTCAGCCTGTAACTCTGATGAAGGTTATCTCCCATGATCTTACTTTATTCTGTGAATCCGTGATGATATTAATTTTGATCATTAAACCTTGGCATGCAGTTTTCTTGAAGCATAAAGATTAAATATGTGTAAATTATGTTTTCCTTGGCGTTTCAGAGAAGCCATTCAATGAGATTGAAACTATAAACTGTTGCACTTGAGAAACTCACATCAGCTTTCATCTGAGAGGTGTGTAGAGTTTATTTGATCAGCCGTCTTTGTCATCAGAGCTATTATCTTCTGCTGTTGCTGCTACAGAGTTTATAGGCTCTATAGATTTCTTCCTTCTCAGGTTCCTAAGAAGAAACCTATAGAGGTGACTATCTTTCAATAAAGTTACCTCCTGTGGAGGAAACTCATATTTTCCTCAGTGATTTTGAAGTTATGTAAGCTCTTCAGGAGAATGCAATTTTACTAAAGGGTAAGCTTTTTGCTGGAAATTGATTCCTGTGACAGTTTGTATTAAAAATGATTCAACTGATTATATGTTAATTTTAACAAAGCTACCTATTGCAGAGGAAAAATTGTTCCCAAAGATGTTGACCAGTTTTGTATTAGCTGCAGAAATCTATCTTCCTTTAAATTTCTGGATGGCTTTCGAGTTAAATTGTTCATTCTTCCTACCATTCAAGCACACTGAATCTAAGAAGAGTAGCTGTGGTGTACAAGAATATCAAAACATATAGCTGCCTTATTATTTTAAAAAAACACCACACCTATTTACATCTCGCTTTAACTCCCTTTCATTTTAACAGTAGCTTATAAAGCTGATTTTTTAGAAGACGTAAAGAAAAAATACAATTCACACTCTTGCTGTCTTTCTCCAACACTTATATCAAACATTAATGTTCTCTTCCCTCAGTTTTCTTTGTCTTCTGTCTGCCTACTCTTCACTTGCCATTACAAGACAAACTCACGAGATTTGTTAGTTATGCTTACCACCAAGCTATGAAAATATATCATGATTTACATTTTTGGTTAAAATACCCACATAATTTTGTATCTGATTTTTTTTTACATGAATTGATCTGTGAGACTTGGTGTCAATATGAGTGTCGTGCCAAAAAAATCGGCATGAAAGCAGAAATTGGTGGCCTAAAGCTAAGTAGCTTTCTTTCACACCCTTCTCCACCAGCTGTGTTTTGCATTATGCATTAGGCTTTTATTTAATGCACATAATCTTTAATCTCACTGTAAAGTTAAGGAGGAAGAAAAGGGAATGTGTTTCAGTGTTGGATGGCAGCCAAAGGTTTTTTGGCAGGTATGAGTTAGGAAAGCAAGAGTGAAGTTTTCAGAATCCTCTTTTGAAGATAGATGTTTACCAAGAAAAAAAAAAAAAAATCAGATTGCCTCAACATATTCAAAAACACCAACAATTTTAGAAATTAAATCCTGACTCCTTTGAAATCCCTGGCAAAACTCCGACTTGCTTCAATGAAGCAAAGTATTTGTTGTAAATTCTCTGATCTTGGAGAATTTTGGCTGATGGAAGTAATTGCAGATGATCTGTTAATTTGGACAAAGAACAATCAAGTAAATCATGAGGGATTGTATAATGTTCAGCAGCCTTCAGAAAAAAATCTTAGCCTGAAAAAGACCCAATATCAAGTCAGGCAGGGTTTGCTGTACACAGCAGGATTCGCCTCATCCAACCTTTGCTCTTTAAAAATCAGGCCTCTGGGCTGAGCTTCTCATAGAGGCTCCAGCTTCAGACATCTACACATTGGCATCCACATCCAGGTGGATTCATTAAAGTGTTTAAATTACCATTATGCTCAGTGGGAACCTAGTCAATACTGTCAGGCAACCTGCACAGTGATTTGACTCATGCTACACTCAATGCCATGATGCTCTTTCCAGTCACAGGGAGGAGAATGGTGCCTCTGGAGAGAAATTTATTCCACTGATTTTCTGAGCACTGACCATGCTCTCTCATGATCCATTTGCCTCTCCACTGACCACAGAGGGAGCCCAGAAAAACCGACTGAGATTAGACCTCTGTGGTGTTGTACAACATAGGAGTATCTTGTAATGGGAGGGCTTTTGCAAGTGTTTGTGGCAGGCTAACCTGTTGAAGTGGTTGCTAATCATGACAGAAGTGCTATTGACTCCAGTAGCTTCTTGGCTGATAGAGGATGGTGCTGGGATAAGTGCCCCAGATAAAATTTCTGGCTGGGAAAAAAACAAATGGCATGTAAACTTTGAGATCAGGAAGATGCTTGAGATTTCTGTGGGTAAAATATATGAGAATGCATACACCAGCCTTAAACATCATGGTCATGTAGCATTATACCTTCTCCACGGAGATATGTTTTGGAGCATTTTTTGACATTGGACTGTTTTTTTAACATCTTTTACCTAAGAATGACTTCTTAGTGTGCTTCAGAAGGGAAAATGGCTGAAAATAAAAGGAATACTATCCTAAATATAGGAAAGCTATTAAAAATAGGAAAGTACAGCTTGAAAAAAGGAATATTTTTACAAGTAATGGTTATTTTTTAAAAGACAATTCGATGATACAAACATTCACAAGGTCTTCCAATCACACATTTAGGAAATGACAGGGATGCAGTGTAGAAAGGCTAAGCACTTAGAATTGGAGACAAGGAAAAAAATGGAAATTAGAAATTAGATAATGCTTACCTTGTCATTGAAAAACAGGACAGATTTTTATGTCTGTTGTGGTGGCTATGCATGTTATCTGGTATCCATCAAGAGCTGTGCATATTTGTCAGAGATAGGCAGTACAACAAAGCCTTTAGTGCCAAACTTTCCCCTTTTGGAGGTACAGATAAGCAATTTGGAGGTCATCAAGCGAAACCTGATGTATTGGAAACTGGAAATGACGGAGGCAAGCATGGCAAGACTGCCATCTTTGCAAGCAGGAAATACCACAGAACTCTTTCAAAGAGTAGAGACCGCAAAGCTGCCAAATAAATACCCATAGCATCCTTAACACGATTGCACATCATACACCAGATATTCAGTCCCGCAGTAGGAAGTGAAGCCTTCTTAATAAAACTAAAAGTATTGCCTCTGCTTCTAACGAACATCAAAATCCCAAAGGTAGGGCTTATGTTCACCAGGTGAAAGCTCACAGGAAGCCTCTATGCTTGGATTATGAAACATAACAGAAGCAGGAAACTTAGGTGGCTGGTAAAGCTTAAATAAAAGTGGTCAGACTAGAGAGGGAACAGCCTTGAAAAGCTAGATGTCAGATTATGAAAGAGGTAGGAATTGCTGTATAGGAGCTATGGTGCATTTTATAAATGAAATTGGACTAGATGGTCAAAATGCTACTACAGACTCTCAGTATTGGAAGATGTGACCAGCTCTCTATCCTGGGAACTGTGAATTTTATTAATTGGCTACAAAAAGCCATGGTCACTGATTTTTATGGATTTCTTTTTATTACAATGTAAGAAATAATTAGTTAGGCTAACAAGAGGGATGGCTCTTACAGGTCTCTGAATAGAGGAGTTATCAGTTCCCCTAACACAATATATCTTTGAAATATTGAGAAACTGTCTCTGTAGTTTCTTCCAGGAAGCACATATTTTTTAAGGCGTTAACAGACTATAAACAGTAGCTTTACACTGGATCCACAATTTAATAAGTTCATTCAAATTTTTTCTTTTTTTTTTTTTTTGGTCATTGGAAACACTGCTAAACACAATGGCAGAGTGAAAACCATTTTCATGTTGCATTGGGTTTATTTTGTCTGTAACCCTATCTGGCCAGTCTTAGAATATTTATCTTCATTCAGAAGTAAATTGATACAAATTCACGCTGGGTTTTGTTTACATTCCATTTTAAAATTTCGTTACTGGGCATGTGCTTAGGGTGATAATGCCCCATAAGATGCATGGTATCACCAGGTTATTCTCTTACTTCATTTCCAGGCACAGTAAAAGAATTATTAGCATTCACTGAGAGGCTGTGATTCTGCGGTGACAGCTTGTCCCATGCTCTTCGTGCATGTAGCAAGCACTGCTCCAGTGCAAGGAAGAAAATAGTTCTCCTGTCTATCTAATTGCCAGGATGCTGCCCACCAATGCCCGTTCTTCTTTAGCAGGTACTTAAACTGGTCTGTTCTATGAACTTTGGTGTAGTCCCATCACCCGTGTGTTCAAAGATCTGCCCTACCTTGCTTTGAACCTTCAGCAGTGTAAGGCTGGAAAGATACACAGAACTGTAAATTCAATACCAAAATTTGCTTAAGCGATAATGTCAGTGCAGTAGAGTGCTGTGACAGGATAATGGTCTCCTGACACAATAAAACTGCCAAAAAGAAGCCAAGCAGTTTATAGATAATAAATGTCAAGACGGAGGTAGATGTTTATTTTCAGAGCATCACAAGCCTATTATCCTGTCAGACCCTCCTGTTTTGATTTCTTTATTTCCATTATACTAAATGAATAAAGAACAGTAAGGAATGAGATATCCCACAGGCCAATCAAAAAGCTGTTCAGCCTGATGGCTCCAGCAAGTCCTTAGCTCACGTCAACGTGTGCCTTTATTGAGGAGCGACACTGCTATGGATCAATGACACATGAGCTTCAGAGAAACAGAAATCCCTCCGTCTCTTCATGGAGGTGTTTAGCTGCCAACCATAAAGTCCTTGGTGCTGTTGAAACATCTTCACTTCAGCGAAACAGGGGACATGAGGAGTAAACAAGAACACATTTGTCCTTGTATTACACTACTGGCATCTGTATTAGCTTGGCAGAGATGAGCATTAAATACATCTTTAGAGCAGGTAGATGAGGTTTGTGGGCAGAGTCAAACAGATATATATTTGTGTAGGTACAATGGCCATGAATTTCTAGAAGGAGGTAACAGGTACCTTCATTTATGTCTGTACTGCTAGAAGATGTGGGTTGAGTAGGTCCAACGTCATCTCTGATCTTGACATACATTTTCTCAGATGAGCGTTTTGCATCGTTCACTCAGCTTTTGTTCTGTTGCATTATTATTATTAATAATAATATTTAACAATAAGTATTTTATGTAATGGAGTGGTAAGAATAATCTCAGTCTGTTGTGGGTTTTATTTGCTGCAGCATACAACAAAGAAAATTTAGAGCTGCTGTAGTGGGTAAGATATCATGAACAGGCCCTGCTGGCACGGCTGTGGAGAATGGATCCAAAGGGAAGCAAGTAGGAGTATCTGAAATAGGGTGAAAGGGCTGTTTACAAAGAAAAAAACACTGAGAAGGAAAGACCTTCATGTAAGAATGCTGTGGCAACATTTGATCACACAAACATTATTTATTTCTTGTGCAGCTTTCCATTCACCAACAAGTGAAGTCAAAAGGCATCCAGAAAAAGCCGTGTGACAAAGGAAACTCTTGGCAGCTTTCCTACGCAGAGAATGCCAAGGGCATGGTATTAACCTTCAGACTTCCTGCTGGTCCCTTTCTCCTCCCCTGCTGGTGCTCCTGAGGCTGCTCCACCTTCGCTTGGTGGAATGGCATTGCATTAACATGTTTTACTCTTCTTCTTTCTTTATAACTGAAATAAAAACACCCAAGATAAAAACCCTGCACAGAGTACTCACCTGGAGAGAAGCCCTAATATTCACTGGACAGCAGCCTGGGCTTTAACTCATGAACTGCCTAGGAATACCTGAACATCCAATGGTCAGCATGTGAAAAATGCACTTCCAGGGGGAAGATTGATCTGGACAGCAAGGAGGCTGTTTCAGGATTATTTCATGGTAGTCATGGTAGATAGGTGCAGTCCTTTGTGTTTGCTGTGAATTGTAATTGCATTTGTCCACAGAGCCATGTTAATACCCATACAGAAGTGAGACAGATTTACTGAAACATTCCCCAGTTTCTGCCCAGAGGGAAGATACCATGCCCTTTCTGCCTGGGGTTTTCACACCCATTACAAGGAAAGATGTCTTCCGTACACCATCTGGGTGAACGATGGTAGCTGACCACACAAGGAAGAAATTCTTCACAGAAAGGGTGGTAAAGCACTGGAACAGGTTGCTCAGAGAAGTTGCAGATGCCCCATCCCTGGCTGTCTTCAGGGCCAGGCTGGATGAGGCTTTGATCAACTTGGTCTAGTGGTGGTGTCCCTGCCCATGGCAGGGGGGTTGGAACTAGATGATCTTTAAGGTCCCTTCCAACCCTAACCATTCTGTGATTCTATAATTCTATGATCTTACCTGACTTCAGACCTCTGAAGGTCAGGTATCTGGTCTGAACTAGCCATCAAGGAGCCACCAATAGCCCCTGGAGACAGACAGTCGTGTCCGAAGGCTATTTTATCCCCATCTAACAAAAAGTTCTGTCTATGATGAATCTCCTGGTGAAGATGTCCTCTTGATGATTGTTAAAGGACCTACCTAACTAGATGAGATTAGGCACATAACTTTTAAATACTGAATGTGAGGTGAGTTGTAACCTGTGCCATAAATTAATTTCATGGCTCCTTATTGCATATTATTGCAATATTGTGGTACAAAATACACATACAAAAAATGGATAGATAATAAAATTCTAAAAATCAATTATATCAGATGAAATGATGGAATTTTCAATTATGTTTTTATTTCAAAATGTGTCCTTAATATTTAATTTTAAATTCTGACACCTCTATTAATATATTTAAAATAAAATAGATTAGACACAATCTATTAGTCTATTTAGAACTGAGATATACAGTTACTGCCATTTATATAAATAAATTAAAAACATTTCAAGCAGTTCAGGGTTCTTACCAAAGTTATAAAAATAGGAAAGCATCTAACCTGTGAAAAGCACAGAGCAAGTAGCAGGAACTGGAATTTGTTAAGGAGCTATATTAATGCTGATGCCACTAAGCTCTGTCTCAGTACAGAGTATTTTCTTTTAATACCACTGATACAGTCAACTTGTTTAGATGCCAGCTTGTTCAACGTAAAGAAATCTACTGGGAATCAAAGAAGTGGGAAAATTCTTTATTCCTGTCTGGAAGAATGAAATCTGCTACTTCAATGTTATGCTAAAATCTTGTAGAGTTCTGAAGCAATCTATTCAATTTATTTGTACAGATTATAGTTTGACTTTATCCTAGATGTGAAGATGTCATTAAAAACTCTCCAACCCTGCTTATGCATCTAGGGCGTTTAAGATAATTTTATTTAACTAAGAAAAATTATTTTTAAAAACCTTGGTTTCTGTACTTTAATTAAATTCCTGGTTCCATGTTAAAGCTATTTGGCACTTTACTATGCAGAGGGAAGGGAACTTAATTGCGTCTTTAGAAAATAAGAAATTTGTCATTCACACTTTTTCAGCAAAACAGAAATGAAAAAAAGCACCTACATGAGGTTATTCTGGGTTATTGTGTATTTTCTTATGTAAATGCAGATAGATTGAGAAAATTCAATATTTGCAAAGTTTGTCCCAGATTCTTACCACCACCAAAGATGAACATAAGAGCATATATATCACAAATGTTTTTTCTTCCTCTTCTTGTTTTAGGAAAACAAGAACCATCAGAATTTCATTTGATTTCTTTAATTCCTGAGGAGGGTGAAATTGGAGAATTATTATCTGCTCCACAGGTGATGAGCTTTGCACTCATACTCCTCCATTAGGAGGAACTTCAAGACAGGGACTACTAGGAAACTCATAGCAGACTCACAAAACCTTTAGCGTCAGAGACCGGACCACTTCTGCGGGCACTCAGTGCTAGTGCTCATCTGTTAGAAGGTTTTGGTGCAATATCCAACAACTTGCTTGCTGAAGTTTGTTACGTTATCCTAGTTACCAAGGACATGAAAAACATGTTAATTCTTCCTTCTTTTATATCTGCTTCCCATAGTTTGAAAAAGACCATCATGTCCCCTTTGTTCTTTGTCTTTGCATATGCATACTGCAAGGAATATTTTTTTTTTACAGGGAACAGTGCTCTCTCAAGAGGAAAGTAAATAGATAAAGCATGAAGAACTGAAAAGTTTGCAGGGAAAAAAAAGTTTAGGATTAAGGAGAAATCTCATAAATATTTGGGAAGAGGAAGGTGTGATATCCTATTCTATCCTCAGAGTAGCACATCATATTTAATAAGTTGGTCCTAACATGCCAAGCACTTCATGATCTTGGCACGGCATTCCTAAAAGACAACCTCATTTTCTCCTTTTGGCAAGGTGGAGTCATTCTCAACACTCAGGCAATCTCGTTGCAATAGCAGAGCCCCGTGCAATTAGTTTACTGAAATTCTACTTTGTACTCCCTCTCCATGGGGCAGTACATCACTGGAACCAGCTCAGCAAAGGTAAAAGAGGAACCTAATGGGTTTCATAGTGGCTGGCATTTCAGCTGGGCAACTTGACTTCACCAGAAATAGAACCAGAAATATTTAAACAGAGATAAATCTGTTTTTGAAAAGTTTTGTTTATCTTTTATTGCAATTTAATTAAAAGTCACTGATACCAAATGATGAGTTCTTTGCTGCAGTAGGCTACTCAGGTGATCATTTTCATGCTGATGATGACAGAATCTTGAAGTCAAATGCAATAATTAAATTCAGCAAAGAAAATCAGAGGGAAAATATTGACTGAAGCATCAATTCATGGTTTGTTGAGGCACAGTATCTCATGCACTGCAATGGAACCTGCTGGTATGGAAGTTGGTCTGATGCATATTGTGTCTGTTTCTTGACTAAATGGTATGACAGAAGTGGGTACTGATTCCTGAAACTTATCATACAGACAGGAATTTTCAAGGGAGAGAAGAGGGCACTCCTGCAATGATAGAGATTTCTAAAAACTTGAGGGAAGTATGGAGGCAATGATTATGTCCCTTTTGGGGTGGGAGAAGAGTGGCAGTCACATTGCATAAACACACATAATCATAGAATCACAGAACGGTTTAGGTTGGAAGGGAGCTTAAAGATCACCCAGTTCCAACCCCCCTGCCATGGGCAGGGACACCCTCCACTAGACCAGGTTGCTCCAAGCCTCATCCAGCCTGGCCTTGAACACTTCCAGGGATGGGGCATCCACAGCTTCTCTGGGCAACCTGTTCCAGTGCCTCCCCACCCTCTCCATGAAGAATTTCTTCCTGATATCCAATCTAAATCTCCCCACTTTCAATTAAAACTGCTACCCCTTGTCCTGTCACTGCAGGCCCTTGTAAATAATGTGTCCCCCCCAGCTTCCTTGTAGCCCCCTTCAGGTACTGGAAACTGCTATAAGGTCTCCCTCAAGCCTTCTCTTCTCCAGGCTGAACAAGCCCAGTTCTCTCGGCCTTTCTTCATAGGAGAGGTGCTCCAGCCCCCTGATCAACTTCGTGGCCTCCTCTGGACTCACTCCAACTGGTCAAGTTGGAGCTCAAACAGAATCCAGAGGATGTTGCAAACGGGTGGGAAACTTGATGATGTGTGTCAATAATAACAAATGATAAATGAGATGTCCTGGGAAAGCCAGTGTAACATCAATAACAGAACTGAAACAGGAAAAAAAAGGCAAAATTAATACAGAATTTAAAAAGAATAAATAACTAATAGGAAATATAATTAATACTAGTCACCAAAATTTTACAAAAATCATATTTCATAAAACAAATGTAATTTGAATATTCAATGACTTTGCAAGTCTGGTTAATTAAGGTAACAACAAAGGTGTAATCTATTTAGACTTCAGTATGGTGTTTGACTTCTTGCCGCATAACATTTTGATTAAAAAATTAGCTCCACATAATATCAATAAGGCACATGTTAAGGGGATTAAGAACAGACTAGTTCACAAACCTGCAAAAAATTTTGTCAGTGGGAAACGGTGATGGGGAGAGGATGCTCTTAGTAGGATTCTGCATAGACTGTTGCTAGGTCTGTTGCTATCGCGTATTTCCGGAAGGTAGTTTGCAATCACAGTAATTTGGTAATATTTGCACATAACGCAAAGGCTGTCAGCATGCTAAATAATGCAGAGAATGGAGCAACAGTGCACAGCACTGCACATCACTCAGTGAGTTGATCCCAGACAAGGTTATGTAGCCAATGACGATGAGGAGTGGATTCTCAGGCATTAGCGTGTGAATCGCTCAACATGAGCAGTGGTGTGTCAGGAAAGGGACTGAAACCTCTGCAGAGTGCAAGCTAGCAAATAGGGCCGTGAGGTGAGTCTTCGTTGAAGGACACGCTTTGGTCCTTTCACTGCCACCCCCGCGCTTGAACGCGATTTTACAATTTGCCTGGGTTAACTCTCTAAGGTATTTTTGGTTCCTATTGAATAAGTCCTACAGTAATGCCATGTGTGTTGTGGTTTAGGCCCAGCAAGCAACTCAGCACCATGCAGCTGCTCACTCACACCTCTCCCACCACATGGAATGATGAGGAGAAAATACAAGCAAAGGCTCATCGGCCAAGACAAGGACAGGGAGGGATCACTCACCAGTTACCAGCACAAGCAAAGCAGACTCGAATTGAGGAAGAAAAATCAATTTAATTAGTAACCAGTCAAATCAGAGTGAAAGAGAACTAAAAACAGATCTTAACACACCTTCCCCCCACCACTCCCTTCTTCTTGAGCTCAGCTTTGCTCCTCATTTCTCTGCCTCCTCCCCACCAGCAGCACTGGGAAACACGAAATGGGAGTTGTGGTCTGTTCATCACATGTTGTCTGTGCTCCTGGTCCAGTGTGGGGTTCCTACCACCAGAGAGAGTCCTCAATGATCTTCAATGTGAGTCTTTCTCACGGGCTGCGGTTCTTCACTAACTGCTCCAGTGTGGGTCCCTCCTATGGGGTGCAGTCCTTCAGGAGCAGCCTGCTCCAGTGTGGGCTTCCCACAGAGCCACAGGCTTCTTCAGGCACATCCCCCTGCTTCAGTGTAGGGTCTTCCCCAGGCTGCAGTGGGGTCTCTGCTTGCCCCGTGACCCTCCATGGCTGCAGGGTACAGCCTGCCCTATCACCACTGGCTGCTGGGTAATCTCTGCTCCATCCACCTCCTCCCCACCTTTCTGTACTGTCCTGGGTGTCTGCCTTGTTGTGTCTCTCACATCCCACTCCTCTCTCCTTCCACTCCTCTCTCTACTCCAGCTCTCTTTGGGTTTCCCTCTTAAATATGTTAATCACAGAGGTGCTAGTTGGTTTGGCTGTGGCCAGAGGTGGGTCTGGCTTGGAGCTGGGAAGGCTTCTAGCAGCTTCTCACTGGAGTCACCCCTGTGGCCCCTCCCCTGCTACCAAAACCTTCCACACAAACCCAACACAGTAAGTACCCAGGTTCCCAGGCAAGGAGACAGCCTGCCCTGAAGGCCCTGAAAGGAACATCCCCTTTATCTAATGTAGGTGATGTAGGTGGGCAATGTCTCTCCTTGGAGGCCTCTGGAGTGCCCTGCCTATCCCCACTGACCATGTAGGGACTTTCAGATCTTCTTTTGGGAAGAATTTGACACTGAGTCAGATAAACTGAATCACATTCCTTGTGAAGCCACTTGACCTATATAGATCTATATTGTCTCTACTGATAGGGGAATCTGTCTTACCCACTCACAGGTATTGGCTAAGCAGCCTGTCTTAATAGTAAGTCCATTAAAATAGGCCAGTGCAACAAAAACCTGATACCACACTGTGTTGGGTTTGTGTGGTGGGTTTTGGTAGCAGGGGAAAGGGACACAGGGGTGACTTGGTCAAAGAAGCTGCTAGAAGCGTCCCTGGCTCCGAACTGGACCCACCTCTGGCCACGGCCAAACCAATAAACACCCTGGTGGTTAACATAGTTAACATACGTTAACATAGGGGAAAACAAAAGACAGACCAGCAGCAAAATCAGGAACAGTGTGGAGAGAAGAGTGGAAGGAGAGAGGAGTGGGATGAAAGATACACAACATGGCAGATACCAGTGCCAGTGCAGAAGGAAGGGAGGAGGTGGCTGGAGCAGAGGTTCCCCTGCAGCCCGAGGTGAGAGGGCACATCCTGTCCTTGTCTCAACTCATAAGCATTTTCTTATCATTTTCTCCTTCCCATCCCCTCAGGGCGGGGAGTGAATGAGCAGGTACGTGGTGCTGAGTTGCCGGCTGGGCCTAGACCACAACACACACACATGAGAATCACCTTTACTCTACATACTGCATGTTGTGTGTCAACAGTTAAGAGCATCCAGAGTTTTCATTAAGGGCAAGATACGTCCTGAATTAAATTCATGCTTTGCCAGGAATTTGAGGCATGAAAATTGAATTTCCAGCTGGTGTAAATGGGGTCAAAATCACCGAGTTCCTGGTTTTATGGAGAAGTAATGGTCCTTCCTTTTTCTAATGGTATGCTTTTCTTTTCTCTTTGCCTATCCCTCAGTTCCAGTCATTCATAATACACTTTTCTATTTTTCTATTTTACAGCCATCCCACAGGAGTAATGTGAAACATAATCAATCAGTATTTGTAAAGCACTCTGAGGCTATCAGGTGGAAGGAAGTGTATAAATGCAAATCGTTACGATTGTTCTTACACTGCTGCCAAGGGACCTGCAAACAGAATCAGGCCCCCATATATTCAGATATTCACAGACTTAGTCACATCTTGTGAAAGCAGACAGAAGATAAAACCTGAGGAAGCGTAGGATGACAGAAGTTTAATGAAATACAGGAAAAGATGGTTCAGGGATTGTTTACGAGCTTAAGACTGAATCTTTGTTCTGTCACAGAGTTTTGCCCAGTTTTGCTTCTAGCACTCTCTACGATACCTACATTTGGAATATAATCCCCCTGTGCTGTCTATATTGGTGTACGTTGTCCATAATGTAGTGACTTAGACTTTCCAGGCTTCTCTTATAGTCAGTGTTACCTAATACAGCTTTTATGGTATAATCCATGTGACTGTTATTAGACACCCACTTAGTGATAAGTAGATCTCATATGATGAGAGGAATTATACCCAAGTGTTTCTCTTCATTGACTATACATTATTTGGGGTAGACCCAGACAACAGTCTCAGATGTAGGCATCTATATTTGATTAGGCAAGTCCTATCCTGTAATTACCTTTGTCAGTAAATTGAATGGTGCCAGGGAACATTCCCAGGCACTGGAATGCAATCATCTATATTCAATTTTTAGAATGGTGCCTGGAATGATTTTGGCCCAAAACAACCAGTACTTTCCCATTGCAGTCCTGAGTGTAGGTCAGGATCCAGCACCAACTAGGGACCATTCTAAGCTGCCGGTTTGGATGCAGCTACCCTGTTCCAGAGGCTGAGATACTTTAATGCTACAGACACAGCCAGGCTGTGCCAGCTGGCCCCAGGGCTAGAAAACGGGCCCTGGCACTGCCTAGTTTACTAGGATACTCATATCCACAGCTCAACACCCATCATAATTGTGGCTGGGAATGTTCAGTGGATAGACCTGGTAGTCCAAGTCGACAGGAGACTCACAACCCCACTGGAGTTAAGCCATATGCCGTCCCACAGGAACAATGTGGCAGAGACAGGAACAGGACCAGAGCCCCTCCAGGCAGCATTCAAATGCTTCAATTTCCTGAAACCTCCCTCAGCCCCAGTTTTTGGGGATTGTTTGGGTTTGGGGTTTTGGGGGGTTTTTCGGGTTGGTTTTTTCGGTTGGGTTTTTTTTTTTTGGTTTTTTTTTTTGGTGTAGCTGGGGGTTTTTTTGTTTGTTTTGTTTTTAAATTCTGAGAAAAGTTTAGAAGAAAGAAAGAAGATGGACTGAGACATGTTGCACGGAAACATGATCATGTAGGTTTGCTCTTCATTAAACATGTTCTGCTAGTCCCCTATTATAAATATCTTAAAGCAATGCAGCTTTTAAGAATAATAAAGTACTTTATTTTGAGACTCTTTTCCTAGATAATAAATTCCTTAGTGTTCATCCTCCCTTTTACCTCTTGTTGAAACCACCATGCCCTTCATGTCATTAAACAGCTAAGAACATCATTAGGTGAGATTTATAGCATATTTCTTGATTTCATGTCAGTCTAAAGTCCTAAAGTTGACTGCACTTTGCTCCTTTCCGTCAGTTTCTGTATCAGCTTCTCTTGCTGCATTCAGCCCTGTCCTCACAGGACTCACAGCAAAGGCCATCTCAGGCCATCTCTGAAAAGGCAGACTAAGGATTACAAAATTAGGAGAGGTAAACTGCAGTAAAGGAGAAGCAGGAAGCCTCTTAGGAGGACATTTTATCAGGGTGGTCTCTTCTACAAGATCGATAGTATTGCCTTTCCATTCTGAACCCACCTTTGTAAATAGAAAATAACACTGCCATATGAACCACACTCTGATTTGGGCTAAATAACAACACTACCTTCCATCTCAATGAGGAGGTGAAACCATGAAAGGCAGGTATCCAAGATGTTGTCAGGCTGAAGATTAATAATATCTATTTTCCTACTGGTATTCCTGCGCTTAGGAGTGTCTTTTCCAGCTTCCTTAGGATCATTAAAAATACATTACAGAAGCTTCACCAGTCAGTTTGAAAACCCACAGGATAGATGTGGGCTCTGTGCAAAGCCCTTAAGGAGGACAGGGATAGCAGGTATAATTCACAGTTCCGCAGGTCTCCATCTAGAGACGGGTTGTAGCAGACACCTTTGTTTTCAAAGTACTTTTCCAAATAGGCAGGGACATTAAAATAAAGACAGATGGTGATGGAAGAAATGAATATTCATTGTTAGCCTTTTATGATAGTAGGAAGCACAGTAACAAGAGCTGAAAAGATGGGGTTTAATTTTTGCAGAAGTGATAAGGAGAAACACATGTGGGAGCATATCTGTTTGTTTGATTTTTTTCACTCATCTGAGGTAGCTTCCTCAGTCATTTCCATTCTCTCCAGCTGAATCAATATTTTCTCTCTTACAAAAGAAAACAAAACCACAACTTAACCTCCCCACCCCCACAAAACATTACTTAACTGCCTGCTGCTCCCAGCTACCTTTGCAAGCTGTCTTCTTTCAGTATTTTAATTTTTCACTCCTCTCAAGAAATATAATACATTAACATTAAACATTTTATGATGCTCTTAATTGTCAGGATCTCACAGCTCCTTGCTGACACGGGAGGCTTTTATCAGGTAACAGTGTGAATTAGCTATAGTTGCTTAGAAAATGGCAAGTATATTTTTGCAACCAAAAAACCAACAACTTAGGAGCCCAAACGGCTTATTTCTTTCTATGAAATTTCCAAGAAAGCTTCCTATTTTTGGTGAAAAAATGAAATAAAAAAAAAAAATTGGAGAATTAAATTTAAAAAAAAAAGAAAAAAAAAAGAAAAAAAGAACTTTAAACCTGTTTCCAAAAGCTTGATTTCTGAACTGACTTTTTTTGCTTTTCAAAACTAAAGGAATTTGCTTGTTGTAGGAAAAACTGAACAATCCCCTAAATGTAGAATAAAACAGTGGGTTTATGTCAAATATTTTTCAAAATCTGTTTTCCATATGTGAAATTATTGACCAGTTTTATTCAACAAATATTAATCCTTCGAAAGCCCTGGCTTGGCATGGGTTTGGGGTTTTTTCCATCTTTACTTATCTGAGCAGTGTTTTAACAACGTCACCAACTGCCCTGTAGCTACTTAAGGAAACAACACCTAACTGGGGTTAAAACTTACATAATAAAGCAGAACTTTTGAAAACATCTCAATGCCTAAAGGAGCTGATACTTGTTTCTTCCCATGTAAGAGTTTCAAAGACTATTTAGCACCTACTCCTTTTGTTATTACCACTACAGCCTCACGCATCTTTACTAGCAGCCTGACTGTCCATGCTTCTCGTCAATCTCAAGTGTTCCTGTCAACAGTCTGCAAAGTCCATAGGTGTAGGTTTCTGGTCCTGCAGAGCCTGACATCCTCCCCAGGAGGCATAAGGCACCTCAGTGTTTCATACCTTCGATTTTTGCAGCTGGCAGGGTTTTCTTGACTATTTTCAAAACCACCATGTATCACAAAACCGAAACAGAAAACTCAACCACAGTAACCACAGTTTTGGTTTTTTGTCCCTCCAGGGTCACCCCAGCTCTTACATCCTCTCTCCAGTGCCCTCATCCCCCAGTACAATGCACAGACCCCTTCTGCCTCCCCCTTTCCACCCCTGCCCTCCCTGTCTGGCTCCCATGTAGTGCTGGCCCTGCAGTACAAGGAAGCTGAGAACATAACTGAGAACTGCTAAGAATGGTTTTTTTTCTTAAAATCCACATTTCTAAAACTAAACTTTATATCACACTAGAATTTTTCTTTCCCAGTTTGAAATAAAAAATCATATAAGTGCGTGAATATGCACTGCGATTCTGTCTGGTCTGTTTTATTTACTATTATATATAAAGTCTCTGTGGCTATTCCAAACCATTCCTCTGTTTTTTTTCACTATTCATTTAATGTCTTTTTGTACCATTAATTTTCACTATATCCACTCAGCTATTAAACCATAGCAACTTACTTAAACTCACTGTGTCAATAGGACTGTTTGTATCTTTACTTGCTTGTGGATCAACATATGGCAAGCTGGCTCTCAGGCACCCAACTCTACCTTCTTCAGTACATAACCAGTGCACCTACACCAACCCCTTGAGTCCATTGATAATTCTCTTTTAAACTATCAACAGACTTGAACACAGCCACATCAGAGTTGCACAGTGGGGCTGTTCCCTCCCTGCTTTAGAGTATCTCTGCAAGTAAATGTGTATTGCTTTGACTTTCTGCTACAGAATGTTTTTCCTAAAATCTTCTTTATGTTGCCCTGTGCTATAATCCCGCATCTTTTTTTTTTGTGCAGAATTGTTTGTTCCCAAAGTTATCTCTTTTCTGGGAATTCCAATTATTTTCCCCGGATACAGTTGCGTTTTTTCCAAGCTGAATTGTGATTCAAATATTTCTGAGTGTTTCAAATCTCTCTGTGGTTTGTTATTTCTCTGGGCTCCAGACCTTGTGAACCATCCTTCAGTTCCCCCAGCTAATATCCCAGACATGTCAGTTATTCCCCTTTAAAGAGGATTCATTGCTTGACACCAGGGAGGTTATAAATACCATCATATCCCAACACTGTTCTCAGGAAAGGTACTGATGCCCTGCTTGTTTCTGAGGTGTACTTCAAACTGACTTTTTAAATCCTCCATGGATTTTGCCATTTGAAATGACCACCATAAAGCACCGGTCACTTTATCACCCACGTTACCTGCAGGGCACTAGTGCCAGGTCACACTGTTATTGCGTACTCTGACCGACAGGCAAGACCAACTGTCAGCGCCCTTTGGTAATATTGCTTTATTTTCCTGCTCAGGAAGGAACCAGCGTGTGCTCAGTCACACTTTTCATTGCACATATTTCTTTGCCCTCTCTTTGCATGGTCTGTGCTTCATCAATGCCGTGTCCAAATTCTCCACTGCAGCATCCTGGCAGGCAGAAGTGGTCCACGACCAGAAGCTTTGTCATATCTTACTTAGGCACTAGGGGGACCTGCTCCTCCTGGAGTGGTCCAGCCTGTGCTGTGTTCCTGAACTTTTCCTGTGCTCAACAGAAAGATCTAGCCAACCTCCTGAGCAATGACCAGCTCTGTGGAGGGCCCTGTGGGCAAGGCCATGGCAACCAAAACAAGCGCTTGCAGCTTTCTCCCTACCAGACCAGGTACCAGCACCATGTGAGTCACAGAGGCAATGAGTACCGAGGACCCAAAGGTTCCAGGCAGAGCTTCTGCAGCCTGTGCTGAAGCCCACAGTGCTAAGGTATATCTGCCAGTAGCACCCATAGCTTAGACGTGGTGACATACTCTGTCAAAGGCTATTATAAGCCTGAATGTGTAGAAATGAAGAATCGAGTTCTGACTTCCCACTCAAGGTCTCGCTTATGTGTGTAAGTACAAAGGCTCAATAAAGCCTTTGCATTTAGACTTCACTCACTGGGAGCACTCAACCATCGGCTTAAGTGCCAATAAAATAGACAAAGAGCTGTAATTTGTACCAATGGAGCTTAGCATTTCCTGGGGTTGTTGAGGCAGATTTTCATCATGGGCAATGCTTTAAGCTCACCAAATAGGAGGCTGATAGGGTGTTTTCTACAGAATTTCCCACCTTCCACCTCTCCTTGTTGCTTGTAAGAACTTCATCCCACATTTGTAAGCATTTCTAGATCTGCAGCATCTAGGGCACTAAATAAAAACAGCCTGAAATTGAAAGGCATGATGTGCTTCCAGCACCCATTCAAATATCGAGAAAAATAAGCCAATTGTAACAAGGCAGCTGTGAATCTTAGCCACTGGTTTCAGTCAGGTAGGTTTCCCATCCAATCCTCCCAGCCTTTACCCTGCATCACTTGGAAGATGTTCACATTTCCACACCTCTCAGTCTCCCAGTCTCAATCACTGTCTCTGCGACCTAACACAAGCCCTCAGTGGTGGGCTCCTTCTGTGTGTGTCCTATCCATCCGCACAAAAATGTGTGTGTGGAGTGGCGTCAGCATTAAAGGGATTGCTGAATAAGCTGGTTTCCTCCAAAACACTGATCGTTACTTCAAGCCAAGCATAGCCTGCTGCTGTAGTCCTGGATCAGGCAGAGTTTGCTGACAGTCTTGAGCTCCTCAGTTTCTACTCTCCCCCCCCTCCGTTTCAGTAAGGGCTGATTATGGAAGAACCTTGCTCTCTAAGGCTTCGCACAACATCCTCTGTCCTATCCCAAAATAAATCAATTTCTGCTTGACAAAACTAGCTAAAATACAGCAGGAATTTGGTGGAGGGAGAAGCACCAAGCAAAAAAACTGTGGTTGATGGGTTTTGTTCCCATTTGTGTCGCTTAGACCTATGAGTAAAGTATAAAGCCCCTGCAAAGCAAGTCTGCCTTTCCTCCTGCCTTGCCTGCCGGGGGCTGTCAGGTCTGCTGGGGCTGGATGTGCTGTCCCAAGCAGCGTGGCTGGAGCTCACGGAGGAGCAGAGCTTGCTGCTGGGCGAGGTGGTGGGCAGCTCTCCTGCTACAAATACATTTCTCTGCCGCTCTCCTTTGGTCCGGGGAGCTGCAGAATTTTTCTCCTCTTATGTAATGGTCTGCTGGTGTCTTTGCTTTGAAAACCTCCTTTTTCAGCTGGAGGGGGTCAGGAGCCCCGTCCTACCTCTCTTGGGTCACCGCTCAGGGAGATGCTGGGCGAGGGGGAGAGGTGTCAGGCTGTCGGGGAGCAGAAGGGAGCAGGTCACTCCCTCCTCGCCCCAAGCCCTTCCCGGAGTTACTCTCTCCCCGTAGGGGCACGGGGCAGCTCAGCCTTGGGAGACCTCGGGCTGCAAATGGGGAAGAGGGGTGAAGTGGCACTTTGGGCTGGAGCGGTGTGTGTCGCCGTCCCCCGAAGTCCGGGGCAGGGCTGGGTGCGCCGGGACGGGGGCGGGGGGGGGGATGTTGGGTTGAGGGTGCAGCATCCCTGGGACCCGGGGCCGGAGCGCGGAGCGCGGCGGCTGCTGCTGTGGGAAAGCGCTTCGCAAAGTCTCCGGGCCAAGCTCTCCCTCCTCCGGCAGCCGGCGGGGAGAGCGGGGACGCCCGGGGCTGCGGCCGGGCTGTGGGGAGGGGGCACGGTGGGGTCGGGGGACGTTAAAATGCAGCATCATCCTCCCACCCCGGCAAACTCCCCCTCTGCGTGTGTGTAGGGAGTAAAGGGAGCACCGGTGCTTTGCAGAGCTGGGGAGGTGGAAGTGGGTGGGGGGGCGCTATCGGCGCTGGCTGCACCGCCCTGGCGAAGCGGTGCCCGCCGCGGGGCTGCGCGGAGCGGCCGCGGGCGCGGAGCGGGCACTGCAGAACCGGCAGCGCTCCCGGTGCAACGCCTGAGCTTAGGCGGCGAAAGGGGGGCACCCGGGGGGGGGGGGGGGGGGGGAAGGGGGGAGGGGGCGATGCTAGTTGGTTGGGTGGGGGGGAGGGAGGAGAGAGAGTGGGAAAAAAAAGAGAAAGAGGGAAAAAAAAAAGCAAGGACCCCTCTCCGTCCTCCCTCCTCTGCACGGTCCCTTCCACCCCCGGCACACACACACGCACACACACCACACACCCCCCATTGATCAATATTTGGCTGTCTTGCTGCAACTTGCTGCAGTCTTTTAAAGGAGTAGTAGGGAGAGAGGGAGAGAGAAAGGGAAACTGACAGGAAGGGGTAAGGAGCTACACATGTCACATGTGCTTTCTAAGACGGCCAGGAGCATCTGCAGGCTGGATCTGGTGGAGGATGCTGCGGCAGGTGATACACAGAGGGCTCCAGTCGTTTTTCTACAAGCTGGGCTTATTCGTGAGCAGGCATCCGGTGTTTTTCCTCACTGTGCCCGCAGTCCTGACCATCATCTTCGGCTTCAGCCTGCTCAACCGCTTCCAGCCTGACACTGACCTGGAGAGCCTGGTAGCCCCCAGCCACAGCCTGGCCAAGATCGAGAGGAGCTTAGCCAGCAGCCTTTTCTCCCTCGATCAATCCAAAAGCCAGCTGTATTCGGACTTGCACACCCCGGGGAGGTATGGCAGGGTGATTCTCCTCTCCAAACCCGGAGGCAATATTTTGCATCAGGCTGATGTGATCCTGCAGATCCACCGAGCCGTGCTGGAAATGAAGGTGAACTACAAAGGCTATAATTATACTTTTTCCCATCTGTGTGTGTTGAGAAATCAGGATAAGAAATGCGTGCTGGATGATATTATTTCAGTGCTAGAGGATCTGAGGCAGGCTGCCCTCTCCAATAAGACAACAGCCAGGGTGCAAGTGAGCTATCCCAACACTAAATTAAAGGTATGCTCTTACTGCATGCTTTTGCCAATTAAAGAGGCAGCACTTCATTTCTTGTCCTAAACAGCAAAGAGAAATATAATCATATCTCTCTCTATCTAAATGTGTGTGATCTGGGCTTTCCTCGGGAAGCAGCTGAAACCGGTGCCTTGCTATTGTTCTGTACAAGGAGGGAGGGTGGGGGGCTGTACGGTAACGAACCAGGAGAAGCAGGGAGCAGAGGACAACCTCGGGACCGGGAGACCTTGTGATGCCTCCAAGGGTTAATACATCGGGGAAAAGGGACAGGAGGTCGGGGCCGGCTGGGGGGGAGGGGGTGGTGGTTGTTGAGAGCTGGGGTTTCTCTATCACCTTTTCCAGCTCCATTGATGTGGTGGGAAAATTTGTCTTTAATATGGCCAGAAAAGTCTTTCCTCAAATGCACAGTGAGCTCCTGTATCTCCCTGCCTCTGCGAGTGCCATAGGAGCAGCAGGAGGTTTGGGCCAGGAGTGTTTTCAGGTGTCCTGCCTTCTTTTTCTTTACCTGCATGCAAGGAAGGGGAAGGGAGGTGGAATTTTTTCTCTTGGTGTGAAAGTAATTAACTCTGCTGCGGATGGATGGGCTGGAGTTTTGGGACGGATCCCATCAGCTAGAGCCTTCCAGCAAAGGCGAAACAAGGTAAAAGGTGAATGAAGTTTCGGTCCTTCCAATTAAAAGAACAATTCGGCACAAGTGATCTCAGGAATATTTCCCTGGCACACAAGCACCCACCTGCTTTCCCTCTCACCTGGTGTAATCCAGTTCACCAGGACTAACGTGCTATGAGCAAATAAGGTGCAAAGTTTGCAGGTGGCTGCTGAAAGAAGTTTCTGTGAATTACAGCATATCTGTGTGCTCCCCTAGGCATTGCACCAGGGGCAGTTTTTATTTAACAGAGTGTAAAAAACTCCCTAGCACACTACTTACCCATGACTCAGGTCTTAGGGAAGAGGATATGGTCCTCCTTGTAAATCAGAGAGGCTCTTTGGGGTTAACTGTCCCCCTTTTTTCAAAGAGATCATCAGAGATGAGGGAGATGGTGCTTTTGTAACTACCAGCCAGATCCTGAAGTTACCATTTGTTCCTTAGTGTTCATTTACCAGGAAAAAAGTAGCGCCAGTCTGTGCCCCAAAAACTGAAGCAGAGACAGACTGATTTCATTGGTCTTTTTGCTTCAGTCAAAGGGCCATGTGGGACAGTTGGGATTTGGCCCCGTTGCTCTAGATGTTACAGTAATTGCTTTGTGCAGAGTTGTGGTGGTTTGAGTTGAGTGTGTGAATATGAAAAGGTGTCCTTGCTGCTGCTGGAAAGTCCTGAGTACAAGGAGTGCTTGAAAACCCAAGTTACTCTGGATTAAATATCCTTGAACAAATTCTGTCTTTTAGTTCACTGTGAAGACAATCCTGCTATTGCTGAATTAAAGTGCTTTCTTTCCATTATGGTTGTTTTTAAAGTCAAGCTTAAGCTAGCTCAGTGAAGAACACTGATAATCCAGACTAATTTAATTATAAACCAGCTTTATACAGAAATAGTTATTCTACTCTCTCAATCCAGATTAATTTTCTTGTGTAAAGAAACCCTAACTGAGTTTGGCAAAACTAGGATGAGGTCACTTGCAATGTGCTTTATTACTAGGAGACTGCCAACAGCTCCTCCTTTTTTAAAGGTAAAAACAAAGGAAAAAAATAACATGGTCTGAATTAGAAATTTATTATAATAAAATTGATCAGTAGATAATTCACACAGAGGAAGTTTTACCCAAAGCATTGATGTCTGAGCGCTGCCAAATACCAGCCCAACACCTCCAATCCCCTAAGTAGTTGTTGCGTATCATCTTCCAGGTGAAGGAATAAGTGCCCTTAAGTGCCTAGGTTTAAAGGTGGACAGAGCAGGCAGCTTTCTGCCCACTTCTCAGTAAAGGGCGGTAAAGCTGCCAAAACCTGTGACTGTGCTTTATAGAAAAGCTAACAACCCATTTCTCTGGATAGGGACAGTCCCTGGTGTTACTCAGAAAATTAAACACACTGCCACAGTTTTTCTGGTATGGTAAGGAGTCTGTTGTGGGACCGTGGTCAGCCCTGAACCTGGACTGGCCTTCAGCTATGCATGTCCTCAAAGACTTACCTCCCCTGGTCTCTTTGGCTCCAGCTCCTTGGAATAAATTACTACTTTGTGTAGATTATTTCACTAGGTGAGCTCCCCTCTGTCATCTCTGTTGTCCCATCTACCAAGATACAGGGTTAGAAAGTTGTGGGCAAACACCTCTTGCCCTTCTTCAAGCCATGACCAAAGTATTGATTTGATCCAAGGCTGTTTACTGACCTCCCTCTCTGCATCTCTGAGCAAAGGTTGTAGAAACCCAGGTTTGTGTTGCTGGTTTTGGGGTGTCTAGATGTGTTTAACCAGCAATACCTCAGATGCTGCACCCATTAGGGCAGATCAGTGTCTGAATGATCAGCAAAGGGAATGACCCCTGTGGCTGTAGCTATGAGGTTTTTTATTTCTTGAGTCGTGACATAATGGAGCAGTTGTGGCCAGACTTCATGGGAATGCAAACAAGATGGTCAAATCTGCCTGCCCTTATTCAGTGTGGACCAGTGTTCATCACACTCACTGGTCACCGTCCTTGGGAACTTTCTCAGCTAGACTTTCCTTCACCATAAGGACACACCAGGATCTTCTAGGTTGCCTCACTTTCTCAAAGGACACATTGCTTGGTTAATACTGGTAGATTTTGCTCTGTCTTGTTCTTTTAATAATCGCCTGAGACTAAATAGATTTTTTTCTAAGAACAGTACGGTGGTTTTACAGCCCATGAAGGTGTCCCAGATGTGTTTGGTTTGTAGCTGACATGGGTCAAATACCAACCTGTAATGGCTTGGGAACCACAATGGGCTGTTTCAACCCCTCTCCTGCTCCCTCTGGGAGCTGAAAAAAACATCTTGCATTTTTTTCTTTCCCTCAAGCCTAGCAAGCAGCTCTCACTTGCCTCCTGCAAGCCCAAATTGCTTGATTCTCTTAAGTGAGGCTGCTGAAGGCTGACTGTGGGTGAACACTGGCCAGGTCTTTCACAGGAGCTTTGAGGGAGCCGTACGAGCCGGCTTCAGCAAACTGCGCTGGTTTTGAAACAGCTGTTACTGGGCTGCAAAATCTAATGAAACTGCTTGGCTTTTCCTAAGAAAATCTGTCTGTGAAGGGTAATGATTGTTTAACCATTACTTGCTGTAGTGTTAGAAGAGCTTATATCTTTGAATATCTTCACTGCTGCTCTGTAGGTCAGGAAAACTTGGTCTCCACCCACCAGAGGAGGAGCAGAGAGATGGCACTCACATCCAAAGTGCAGACTGCAATGTGGTTTCAAATGCCTGAGATGAGTTTAAAATCCAGTCTGGCAACACGGGATTCATTGTAGGCTAGTTTATTCTTCTGAAATGCCAGGTGAATCAAGCTGTATGAAAATGCCTGCTCCCATTGCTTTGGGGACACTCTCTACCCTGTTCAGTTACTGCTACGCTGCCGTCTGCAGCCCAGCCAGAAGTGTGACTTGCCCAAGGTCATGCAGATAGACTGTGGTGGAGCAGGAAAACAAAGCTGAATGTATGAAGTCTTGATGAAGACTTTTGAAATATGCACTGGAGCAAGATTGCACATGCTTTGCCCAGCTCAGAACAAAAAAACAATGTTCCTGTACTTGGGGTCTGGATTGTGCCCTAATCACCTTGACTGGGCAAGTCTACACTGAACATTGACTGTCAGTCATCAAACTGTTAGATTGGAAGTTTTGATGCATCCTGGCATCATTTTTGTCATTGAAGTCTTCCAGGACAGTGCCTCGGCATGGCTTAGAAGATAGCATGCGAAAGGGTCCATTCCTGGCTGGTATAACTACTCCATTCTGGGGATAACAGTGTTTATCTTCTTGCATATTTTGTGCCCCTGCCCCCAGGGCCAGCATATGGTCTGAGGCACATTTTAATTAATGATATAGAGAGATTTATAGATTATATGGAGATGATTTCTTGTGTACTATCAGATATAAGGAAGGAGATAGGGTTTTTACCCTGATTTGCCAATAATCCCAACAAAGTTGCCGTTCTTATCAGAAAAAAAAAAAATCTCTAAAAAGGGTGAAAATTATTTCTGAACACAGTCCTAACCTGAAGGAAAAAAAAAGGCATGAAAGCATTTTTCCAATATTTCACCTTTACAGTGTCTTTTCATGTATATTTGCTAGATTGTCTGAGAAAAGATAATAACTTAGAACTTATCTCTCGGAGCTCAGAATGAAAATGACAACTGCTTGTTAAAAAGGAGACTTTGTAAGCAGATTGGTTTTTGTAATACTGCCTTCAATTAATTAAGTATCACTCATTTATGAACACTAGGCTAAACAGCAGCCAATAAAGCAGACATCTCTATTACCACATTTGTGATAAGCACATCAGCTGGATATTGAATCCTTTATTGCTTAAGTAGAAAAGTTACTTGCATTCACTTAGCATCTTGAAACCAGTAATTGCAGACTTCCTACTGGCCAGATTCTCAAATTTTCTGATGCTGACAACTGTACTTTTAAATAAGTTTTGCTCCATTTGCATTTGTGGAGTCTTTCCCACTCGCCTAAGATTAATTCCTCCTTACATGACCCCGGGGCACTGACCACCTCCGTGGTTCAGAGAGGATATAAAACCAGAGCCCACCTACATTGGAGTATGCATCTGCATATCAATAATATCCACAGACTGTTTATTCCTTCAGCACAGATGGTTTGAGTATAAGAATACTCTAACTCCAAGGACCAGATGCTTCCTTGGAGGCAATGTGGCTCTGTACCCATTTGTGACACCACCCGTCCCAATCCAAGCCTGCATCTCAGGATCCTGTGAAGTGCGCTGTGGCTGGCAAAAGCCGTTAAGTAAAAGCAAAATAATAAAACGTGAGCAGGGAGAAGATCAGAAGAGGAAGGCTGGAGGCTGCAGGTAGTTTTCATCCCAGCGTCTCAGATCAAGGCAGGATTGGGCAGGCTGAACTCGAGGTAGCTGCTCAGTAGCATGAAGGCAAGCTGATAATGTGTGAAGCCAAGTAGCCTCTTCTGGTTCACAGGTTGGGAAAACTTATTTGAAAAAAAACCAAAAGACTGTCTTGTTCTTCCAAATGTGTTTCTGTACTATCCGTCAGGAATAGGAAGGAATTCTTACCCATCTCTCTCACCTGGAGCAGGGTGGAGACACCACGAGCAGAGCTGGTGTCTGCCTCGGGTTAGCTGTGCGCTTACTGGGAGATGCCCCTGCAGCTATCAGCTCCTGAGGACATCATCAAACAGCCTGCCTCTTTCATGTGATCAAGAAATGAAGCATTCCATTGCAGTTTTAGGAAAATTCTACACTCTTTCGTCTGCTTAGTACATTAGGAGCAGTCTCTGTCTTAGCTCTGCTAGACCAGATGTTAAGACAAACCCTATTTCCTAAAGGAAAGGCCAACGATGGTCCCTGACTGCACCAGGGGCATGAAACCAAGTTAACCTGTCCCAGGACAAGCTGTCCAAGCATAAACAAACAGCAGAAAGACAGTAGAAACCTATCAAAACAAGGACGGGGTTTAGGGTGCTCTTTTTGCATTGCCATTCTTCAAGTATGAACTTAACTTTCTTCATCAGTCTCTGGGGTGAATTCCACCTTCACCTCACCAGGACTGTAGACAGCAGGTTCATTGGCTGTGGGGCTCTTTCCTTCCCGTCAAATAGCTGAGAGCAGTAGCATGTCAATAACTGCAAAGAAAATATTCTACACTGACCTCTCAGATGACCTTGGTCAGCTGCTTCATGCCTTTCCCACCCAGCTATTCCACTCTTTGGTTTTGTCAGTACTTGCTGAAAGACATGGCCTTTTATGCAGTGCCAGGCCTTCTGGAGACCTTGCCGTGATGTGAATAATAATAAAGAAGCAATGGGAAGGTTGTTTGCATAGAGAGAAAAGGAAGATGCAATTGTAAGCTCCTTCAGTTAGTAATGACTACTCATCACTGTGGATCTGGGATGGATGTCAACCACTTGTCAAAGGTAGAAAGTCCAGTAGCACTTTGCCATCTTCCTGCAGTACTCCCCTGTGGACATTAAAAATAAAAAATCATTTACGAAATACTCTGTTAACCCCTGACAGTGTTTCTACACTGGCATAATATCTTCTAATCTCAACTATCCATATACATTTCAGAATGTCTGCACCCTTCACCGTACTGGCTGTTGCAGGGCTCTGAACTTCTCCCTCTGAATTTACAACAGATGGGTATTCTGGCTATCTGTAACAAAAATTCAGATACCGCCATGCTAGCAAGACAAGAGAATATGGTTGATCAGCCTTAGTAAAGAAGATGTGTCATCTTCCCAGCCAGAGAAAGATGCTTTAATGGAGAGGAGAAGAGGTCTTTAAGCCAACATTAACTGATGAAATAGAATGTTCTGTGGTAGAAGAGGGAGGAACTTTGTAAGGAGAAAATTATATGCCAGAAAAAGTTCTTAAATTATTTAACGTCTTTTATGTATTTGTGGGTATACGTATTACATGCATATCTTTCTTAGTCGGTAAACGAAGTAGGTAAGGTTGTGCTAGACATTTTGTAAATAGTAATCTAAGCACAAAGCCTTTTCAGCCAGTAAGTGGTAAAAGAGCCCTATGCAGAGCTCTGCACAGTTATTATTACAGAAGTCGTGGTGAAAAACCCTACCGACTGTTTTTCCAAAAGGAGTGAATTGGGTTATTAAAATATTGAGTTATTCGAATATGGAGTTATTAGAATAATGATCTCGTTTTTCTACAGAAAGCCTTTAGTTTATGCAGACCCCACACCCATTGCACAGTCCTAGTGCAAACAGGGAGACAGGCTGTGCATGGCTGGGACTTGAGCTGAAAAGCAGCTTTAAATACAGATGAAACAAAGTCTTCAACAATGTAGGAAAGCAGGTGTTTCATGTGACAGAAAAGAGAGAGGAAGACAACGGGAGGCAGGACGGGCAAGCTGCAAAAGCCTCTTATACCTCTGTTGCTCACTATATTAGTCCCATTCTCTGCACTCCTGCCAAAGTGCAAGATGCTCATGTGGAGAATAGATAGTAAGGGAAGCTCTTTGTAGGGGGGCTGAGATGGATTCTCCAAAGGGTGACAGAGCTCCTGAGCATTGCAGAAACAATCACATGTCACTGCCTTAGCCCTGGATTCACTGGGTGTGAATTAGCTTCACTTTCACACTGGCCATTTGGGAGCAGGAGCTTTGGGTGAAGTGCTTGGAGATCTTTTATGTCATTACTACGTGAGATCTGGTGGTGCAGGATGATTCCCAGCTAGAAAGAATTCTGTGGAACTGGCTCAAGGGCAAACTGGGAATAATTGGTTGGTGGGCATCTCTGGTATGGCAAAAAGATTCTTCTGCAGCTTTTCCTTTTCTCTTTAACCCCACTCACGTGTTGGTGGTAACTCCTGCACGATGCTAGTTCTGCATGCCCAGCAGTGGCTTTGCAAGCCGTCAGACAGATCTCCCACAGCTGTGCGTTGGCCAGGTCAGCTTTTCTCCCCAGTTCTGCATTCTGGTACCAAATGCTCCCCTTCCCAGTGTGCTGTTGCTGGCATACTGGTACTGCAGCCAGTGCGCTGCTGAGAGCACAGGTTGTGAGACCAGGACATCACTATTAGTGATGCTAATAGTGCAGAAAGGTTTGGGCCTGATCACGATCAATAACTAAAATGGAAAAAGTCAGTTGGCATCACAGGTGTGTAACGTTTCCTCAATACATACGATGGCAAAAGTTTTGTCATCTCCCAGAATAATTCTTCTTTAAAAATAATAATTTCAGAAGCCCTGAAGCCTTCTTGTCTGTCCTGAGGGTGTCTGAGAAGGCAAAGAGCAGTCTCACCTGCCTGTCCCATGCCTTTGAAGGCAATGCCACATTGCGGAGGCTTTAAGTGCAATGCAACCCACCTACCTAGGGTATACAATTTGGGATTAAAGATCAAGCTCCTAACAGCCCAGTATGCCACAATTAATTTCCTTGTGTGGGTGGTGGGGTGCATGGGAGGTGCCGCTGAATACCTCCACAGCGAAGCCCAAACTCCTAATGTGTATCATCTCGCAGTATATAGGGAACATAAACATCACTGATGGGACTAGTTCAGTTGGCACCTAAAATATGTGCCCAAATTGGGTACCTAAGCAGGACAGAAAAGTTGCCCTTGCGTAAGACAGGGTCTTGCTTTTCTTACACCTTCCAAAATTGTTTTCACCCGTGTTACACTGTGTTGGCAGTCTGATGGGGAGGTGTTATTCTTACCACGTACATGGTATATTTTTGCATGTGTGTCAACAGCTTCATAAAGAGTGCTACGATGCAGAAGTGGCCACAGAATGCTTTGCTGCTTCTGTGTTAAATCACGCATTACCTGTGCTGCATCTAGGGTGGGCCCATAAAATTGCAGCTGCATCTTTTTCTGTCAGAAGTTACAGTACTCTTGAAATCAAAAGCATCTGTGAAACAATGTCCACCTTGGCCTTAAGTTTGTCTTGGAGGAAGAAAAGAGAAGGGCAGGTTCCCCTAGTTTCACTTTGACATGCCCCCAACAAAATATTTCGGGGGGGATTTTTGTTTGAAATGGTTCTTTCGAAGTATTCTAAAATATTTTGCTCTCACATTATACTATAGTTTAGAAAATAAAGGAGAAAAAAAGGCTACTTTAAAAGGAGATGCTTTCCCGTGTTCAAACTTTGGGGATGAAGAGCTCACTCTGGTTTGAAAATCACAGAGAAATGAAGCCACCCCTCACACTCCGCCTGGCAGGATCCCTGCGTGGATGAGGACACAGTCCGGTCCTGGACACGGATGTATCCAGAAACAGGGTGCTCTAGCCCTTGTTAATGCTGTTTTTCACTGGAGACCAAAGCCCTGTATTGATGGGCCAGGTGATCCTTGCTTCCAGTTTCCGGGGCAGGTTTAGTTTGCAAAGCAATTTGCAGTTCGTTAAGAAGAAAGATGCTTTTAGCAGTAATTCATTGTGCAACATAATCTCGTGTTTGATGGGGCCTGTGACTTGAATATAAATCACCCTTTTCCTAAACATTTTCCAGGTTGGTTCCTTAGAGTAAATTTTGATTCATTAACTAAATGCATTAATAGATTCAGTGTGGAGCAGACACAATATGGAAATATTCATGTGCACCCTTAAAATTCACTTTTGCTCATGTTCTTGACTCCTGTCCGATTGAGTGAGGTTTTATTCGCTGATAAGTAAAAAAATCCTCCAGTAGAGATTGAACCACATACATAAACTTTTGGATCTGGGTGACAAACTCACTTCTCTTCAGGGGTGGCTGGAAGTGTGGTAATAAGTACTCTATCGGTGGTGTTTATTTGTTATCTATCATTAATTTTCCTGTCTATAAATGATTTTCCATCAATTATTTTCCATCTGCATGTAAAAAACACTGGCCACCCTGTTGATGCAGGGCAGATTTACATTGTAAGATGCATAGGAATTTGGGACACTAGCAAAGAAACATGCAACATTTCTGAATATTTACAAATGCCTCTTCTGTCCATTATTTCCCCAGGCTTCAAGATTAGCACAAGTATTAGGCTTTAAGTATATACCTAAAAATAAATTTCACAAGCTAGACAAGCTTAAGAGATCTCCTGCTCTTATAAAATATTTCATGATCTTTCATTCTTGAGAATTTAATTTTAAAGAGAAGGGTTGGTTTGTGTTTTGGGTTTTTTTTTTTTTTCTCCTAAAAGAATAAAGCTTGTAGTGTCCTTACAATTTTTACTATCATCTTCTTGCCTCTAGTACAAGATTTTGGAGGTAAAAGAAAGAGGAGAACATCCTTGAAGGGAAAAATATGTTATATAAATGCCAAATACTGTAATTGCGTATGTTCAGTGGTCTTTCCACCAGAATATTCACCTCAAAAGGAAAGATAAAACAGAGATCCTTCAGGAACGATTCTGATACTTTTCTTGTGGAAAACCCCATTACTCTTTGAAGTAACAAAAATTACAAGGAAAAAATAAGGCTGAATAGGACATTTTTCACTTCCTTTAGAGCAGCTAAATAAAACATTACAATCATAGAGAATAGTCCAGAATGAAACTCAGAGAAACTGAAGTGCATCCTGAAACCAGAGGACCGTTTTGAACTGTGTCTTTCCTGTAGCCTCTGCAATGAGGATACAGCGGACAGAAAGGACAACATTTCAGATGTTGTTTTGTAAAGTCCAGTTTGTGATGTAGGATGGGGATTTTGGTGCAGGACCACATACTCAAGAATCAGACCCTCTTTTCCCTTACATTGATTTTCCCATCATTAAGGAGTGCTGTGGTGCTGCTGGAGAAATTCAGTCAGAGAAGTGTTGGTGTTTTATTAACAATCTCATGTCTTTTCCATGTAACATCAAGAGGTCAAACACATAAAAGGTTTATAAGGCCAGTCTAGCCCATTCCCTAGTCTGTGCAGGATTATGAGGAAAACCTATTAGAAAAATTAATTCAGATTGACTAGGATGGGAAACCAGTCATGTGGGTTGGAAACTGGCTGAAAGGTTGTAAATGAAGAATCATGATAAATGATAATATAACAAGTTTATGGAAGGTATCTTGCAGCGTATCTTGAGAATTTGTGTTAGGTCTGGTCTCATCTAACACCTCTATTAATTATTGGGAAGTGGGATTGAATTGCACAGGAATGCACTTCACAGATAATATTAAGCAAGGAGGACATGTCAGCAGCAGCTGAGTCAGAGAATTTACACAGGCAGAACCAGAGCAGTTAGAAACCCAAACAGAAAATAAAATGATTTTCTGAAGAGTTCTGGTTGCATTCTGGTCTCCAAAGGGCAATCAAGGGTCCTCCCTTGAAACAGATCCCTGTGAGATGAGTATTTCAAATGTCAGATTGAAGGTGCAGTGCTTAAAGGATGTGACCAAGGTCAAAGACAAGGTCGATGTTAAAGTTGGGATTTTGCAACACCCACAGAAAGGGCACTTAGTTTTCCTTCTGACTCTGAGACAGCTATACAAGTCTGGGTATTTCACTACTTGGTACTGTCCTTCATCCTTCACCTTCTTGCAGATCAAGTTCTGTAGAACAAAGACAGCTCTGTATGTTGAGTGTGAGCAGTGCTTTGGAGGCAATAGATGATGTGTTAAATATCACTGAAGCCTTGATAGATCGTTGCTTTGTTTTGTTCCTTTTGTTATCTTTCTAGAATGATATTGGTTGTCTTCTGTAGTTTTGTGCTGACTGTGTGGGTTTTGGATGGGCCTACCTTGAATTTGTTTTGATATGTTGTACATCATCTGATTGTTCCCCAGCAATTCAGATTTGAGTATCCTCATACCCATAGTATCACAAATTGGCTCTGTTTTGTTCCTGTTGTATTTTGTCATTCATTAATTATATTCTGGTTGTGCCAAGGAAAAATTCTCTTAGTAGACAATCTTAAAACTCAGGGTAGCTCCAGAATATTTAGCTGGATCATTTATATTGGGTTTTATCCCACTTGAGTGTGACTGCAGACCAAGTCTCTAGGAACTGGCTGGTGATGTTTATGGAAGCGGAGTCAGACCATTTCTTCTCCTTTTCTTGGGAAACATCCACAACATCAGGGCATTTGCTGGTCTGGTCTGCAGAGTCAGGATGTGACCCTGCCCCTGCCATTGAGGGTCCATGATGTAGCAGTCTGTGGATGCTCCTACAGAGCGTCACAATTGGAAAGCTCATCCCAAAGACCAAAGATGGGATATGTTTCTTCTAAATTGAGCCCTTTTATGTTTGGCATCTAATCTAAACTGGGACCAATGTGCAATCAGAGGAGGGAGGGTGAACCTCCAGAAGAAATGCATTTGACTTCTAAACAACTACATTAGACAGGGATGAATTCACCCTTCCAAAGCATCATGGACCAAAGAAAGAATGTTCAGAATATACATTTACCTTTCAGATGATTAAAATTAGGTGAGCTGAAACCCACCATATATTTGTTTCAAATTGCACACACGCAGAAAAAGAAGTCCCATGAAATTTCCATAAGCATGGGAATATGCTAAATTTGGAGTTCTCTGTAACAGAGGCTTATGCCAGATGAACAATCTAGGGAATAATCTCCATTTGCAGTGACATGAGAAAAAACTTCCCAGAGTGAATTCATGGGGAAAACTGAGGCTTCTTCTCAAGTCCATTGCAGCTTTCTCTCACACCAAATCTCTGACAGGGTTTTGAAAGACTCTTTTTGGAAATTATCATTAGGCAGTTGCAAAAGAAATAAAATATATTAATCTGAATAAGGAATTAGCTTTCATTGTTGTAACTGGAACTAAATACCATCCTCCTGCAAAGTAGGTTGCCAGATATTGGCGGTGCATTGCAGAAGAGAGGCTGAGATTTTGCAAAGTACTTGGAAGACAGATGCTGAGATTCTATCATCTGGCAGTGCTTTATCATCTGATTACTTTATCAGAAATTTTTCCCTAAATATTTATTTGTTTGAAATCCAAAGGTGGCTAGATACCTCAAAGTCCCACTGTCTGCAGCACTTCTATTTTAAAATTAAAAGTCTGGTCCTTCCTCTTCTGCCAGAACCAAGCCCTTTCCAAAGTGATTATACTAATATAAATTTCAAAATCACTTTGCACTCCAGACCACTTTGAAACGCCTTTTTTTTTAAACACGTACTACATTAAACTAACTTTAAAATGCCTATTTGGGAAAAAAGTTTTGATGTCTTTCAGGGAATTGTCTCAGATACATTAAAAAGGTGTTTGTTATCAATGTATATACTACATTTCTTCAGCAGTGCTTATACACAGTAACTAAATAAGTAAGAAACCATCTTAATTGGTTTCTTGAACTCATTCTTAGCAACAGCACCACATTAACATATAAATCCAGCAACACATAGAACCTAACTTGAAGTGTTTAATGAAAGTACTTGAAATAGGCTTTGGACATTGTATGCTTTAGGAGGACTAAAAACAATGAGATTCAGTCCATTTAAGATCCAAACTGCCTTCGGGAGGTGCCCTATTTTTCTCTTCTGCTCCAGCAGTCAGTCTGGTGGCCCTGGCATTTCTGACCTGGCAGGTTTGGTCACGCAACCTGACTCAGGGGCTGAGATTCTAAATTCTGACTTTTCAAGTTTTGAGTCTTGTTCTGGCTGAAGAGGCACATCCAAATCAGAAACTCTGCTTGAAGTTAATAGTGACTGTGTACTCACATGAAAGGACAAATACAGAGCTGTGAAATACAGGCACCTCGAGGATGAAGCTATTCAGGTGTTGCATAGCTGACACCACCTGACACCACTGGACTATGGGGCTTGAGCACAGGAATTAAAGAAACCCTCAGCCAGCTGGCAGCAACCAGGGATTAAATCTTTCCTTTTTTTTTTTTTTTCTTTTTTTCTTTTTTTTTACCTTTCCCTTTGAGTTTGCATAAACCTGGATTAGTTCACCAATCCATTTCACCACATGCCACACAAACTGCTTCCCAGCTTGGTAGCGAGGAGGTGCAAGCTTGGGAAGGAGAGGGAAAGGATACTCCTTTGGCAGCACCAGCAGTTCGTACTGTGAAATATAGCGACTAAGAAAATTCCAGCATCAATGGAAAGATCTTAGGAGCATGGGCAGCTTCTCCAGCTGTACGTTTATACAGCACCTTGAACAGCAAGGTCCTGGACCATGCCAGAACCTCACTGATGACCAGTGATTATGGTCTCAACCAAGACCTCAGTGTCTGCTGTACCTTGTGTGGGTCCTCCCATGCCTTGGCAGCACAAAGGCTGCATCAAGTTGAATTGCTCCCAGCATGCGGAGTTTGATAAGCAGTAGGCATTAGGAGCTCCTGCAATCTCTAGATGAAGGTTTTGGGCCGATAAAAAGTTTTCAGGTTGTCACACACCGTTGTTTAACATTTGTTTATCATTGCACGTGTGCTTTGTGCTGTCTGAAAACACCCTCTCCCAGAGAATGTAGCTGAAAAAATAAACTGGCCTGTGTAATGTAAGCAAACTTCCAGTGGGAGAGCTGTCCAGTGATAGGAGGCAATGAGAAGTCCAAAGTGGAGATGATGCCATGAGCCTTACTTTTTTCAGATTGGAAAAAGTATTAAAGGAAACATGTTAGAGAATCACACATGACACCACCTTCATCTCTATAGGCTACTATAAACAAAAGATTTGGTCATGAAGGGCACACATTTCAAGGTGATCTTCAGAGAGATTTTACAGATATTAAAACTACATGCTAATGTTCATATGTGGGGGTGAAAAACCTCTCTGAACATACTGTTTTCAGAGGTATCTTGGGTGGGAGTCATCTGTCTCATATGCAGATCCAGAATCAGTTCAGTAACATTTTAATGCATAAATGCAGGCATACTTAGATGCCTCATTTCCAGTCCCCCTTTTCAGATTCTGGTCCAATGTTATGATAAAAAAAAAAAAAAAAAAAAGGAAAACAATCTGAAACTAGACATTTTTTTGGCTGTCTCCAGCTAACAAATGGCCAAACTCATTAAAAACCAGTGTACGCTGGAGGGAAGGGGGGAATGCCTCAGGGTAGAGAAATTGTTTCACAACGCCAAGTTTGAGAATTAAAAAAAAAAAAAAAAGACAGAAAACTGGTGAATTATCTCTTAAAGAGGAAGAATTTTCAACTGGAAGTGTTAAGTATCCTTAACTGTATCTACATTTTGTAGTGCCTTGCTATATCTTGAGTGCCATGAGAGTAGAAGCTGCTGATAGGACTTGGGTAAGAGCACAGCAGCAACTTGCATTCAAGGGCTGAGCTTAGTTAATCCTGCAAACTGCTTAGCTGGAAGTTGACCTCAAAACCACACTAGCCCCAAAATCTTGTCACATCACGCTTGGCTCTGTCTGATTCTCAGTTATTTCTTTTCTTCTTGCCTTTGATAAAACATTATAGCAGTGTTTGAGTACTTTGGCTGCTGGTCCCCAGAGAAACCAGGAAGAGCAGAGACAAGAGAAAATTAAAGAGATGTTTGCCAACATAAAACATAATTTAAAAAGAAAAAAGCATCCTTTTCTGTGTCATTAGTGAAACTTCAGATTGTAAGAGTTTAAATAATTCCCGTGGATCTGCTTTACTCCTCACATTTTATTCTCTGCTCTTTGTTTGTTTTTAAACATTTCCTTTAGATGGAGTAATAAAACCAGCAAATCCAAATCCTTTTGCTTCCTGTCAGGTTTTCTTCCTATTTCTTCTGTGTATTGGACTTCAAGCAGTGTAGGAAAACAATTCGAAGAGGGGCATGGTGAGATGCACACAAAACGAGGACCTACAAACCTGTCAGTGGAAATGGGTGACCTCTTTTTAGGATCTCCTTTTAGGGACAATTATTGGAGCCCATTCTTGTGCTCCCAACACCCTTCAGCTTGGGCACATGAAGTACATGGTGAAGTTTTGCAGTTTTGTGCCTTTTTGGTTTTGTTAATATGTAAAAATGACAAGAAAGGAAATTTTCTTGATTTTTAGTATTTTCTGGTGTTTGGTTGGCTTTTTTTAAACTTTAGGAATTAGGTTCTTGTTTAGCCTGTAACTCCATGGACTTCATGAAAACTTTAAGTTTAGATCTTCATAAGACAGCATTCTGGTGGAATATTGTCCTGCTTACTCCCCTTTTGAAAAAGCAATGACCCTCCTCAGATAACAACACTCTCTTGGATTTTACTGGGGCACAAGATATCTTTAATTCATTAATCTTGCCTACATTTTGTTGCTAATTTTGTTCAAATCACTGCATTTGGGAGAAGGATTTCTTTGTTAAAGAATGAACAGTGGCATTCTTTTTCCCTATTCCCGGCAGCTCAATTCACTTTTTTTTTTTTTTGAAGACCTAGAATATCCAGAATAACTATGAGACACCCAAGGTGTCTTCCAGACATGTTATGGAAGACACTGTCTTGGTATGCCATGCTTTAGAAATGCACAAAGAATGAAAATTAGGCTAGATGGGTCACTGGCCTGCATTGTAAAAACATTTATTGTCTTTTTATGTTCTTTGTAATTTTTATTCCCTTTGAACATATTTACCATTGAGTTTGAGCTGTAGATTAAATCAGAATTAATATGGATTATCCATTAATATAAAGTATTCATGCTATAGATTCCTAGAGTTTGCCAGTATGATGGTAAAAATGCTCTTCACACACATGCCTGCATACATGAATGTGAGTGTTTAATTGTATATATCCAAATACTGGTGGTTTGCGCATGTCCCTTGAGGCACTGCTGTCTCCTTAGCAATTCATTCCTATGTTTTTCCTTGGAACAACCAAAATCCTTTGGGATGAACACTTACTGTGCTTGGGAGACAAACTCAGCTTTTTTTAAATTGGTCTTGGGTATTCTTCGTGGCTTAACAAAGAATAGAAGCCTAGATGTAGTCCCAGTTTGCATATGTGGAGGGCCACAGCTGCACCACACAATGCAGGACCTTGGATTTCCAGGTGGCACCTCCTTGCAAACGTCTGTCATAAAGCAGAATTTGAATATATGACACATATGAATGCTATCCTGCCTAGTGATATGAAGTGTGGAGGTCCTGGGATAGATAAAGAGTTTTTGAGGAAATTCCCACACCTCAGTGCAAGCTCCTGGTTAGCCAGGTCAACCTGCCGTGACCTGGAGCTGGCCAGTTCAGGCTGGGGAATATTACCCTGTTCAAAATCTCCAGGAAGCAGTGCATAGTCCTGTGCATGGTGAGAGAAAGCCACCGGCCCATAATCCAAGTCCCTGTTTCTTTCCAGACCAGAAATAGAGCTGGAGATACTCATATCATCCCAGTCCCTCTTCCCCCAGCACTCCCCCATTGAGCATCAAATTGTTACAGGCCACTGGAGAGACCTTCAGAGTTGGGGATGGGGTTTGCATGCTCCCACATCTAACGGTCCCCTACACACAGGTCTAGGGCAGCACAGTTTGGCCATGCAGAGCTTGCAAACCAGGTGCCCCAAAGCAGATATATCATCAGGAAGAAATAACCCATGTACTACCCAGCCTGAAGTGTGATGTTTGGGGTGGAAATCCTTGAAATTTTCTATTCTTCTGTGGGGTATTTGGAAGGGAGGGTCAATTTAGGGTAGCTAAACCCAGCCCTGAGTTATTGCTGCTCTGCTTGATGTTGCTGTGTGGCCTGGGGTCTGTGGGGACGTGGGAAGGAGGGATGCTGAAAGAGCAGGGGAAGGTGTCGAGCGCTGAAGTGAGCAGGGTTGTGCTCATCTGCGGCCACCATACTGGTGTCACAGGGCACAGGAGAACAGCTCTTATCTTTTCAGGAGGATGTCAAAGCAACTTTGCTCCCACCTGCCGCCTTCTGGGTGACTCCTTTGGTCCCACCTGCCCTCTTGGTGGTCAGGTGCAATGACAACTGTTGCTTTGTTACCCCTCACCCTGTATTTTTTTCCTTCCTGCCTCCATCCTTTTCACACCTCCAGTGTCTTTAGGGCACCCCACTCCACAGCCTCACTTATATTTTACAGTCACAAAAAACTTCACTTCTTTTGCATCTTCAACCACTTTCCTGCTACAAGAACCTGTCCATGGATGGGCAGGGGAAACTCTGCTGGTCTGTGGGGACTATTTTTACCATCATCCTTCATCCTGGGGGATTTAAGGCCAGATACAACCTGTGTTTTTTTTTTTTTTGCTCTGTGATACCAGGGAGGATCCACTGGTAGGGCCAGACTGTGAAAAGCAGGGGGCTGAGCCCAAAGTGACTGCCTTGAGGGATTTTGATCCCGGGCAGGGCAGAGCAAAAACTCAGACAGTATACAGTGAGCTGTGTCTCTGTGCCTGCTGGAAACAAGAGGACAGCGGTATTTTAAGACCTGACCTGATAGATTTATATACCCAGGCCTACCAACGACTTGAGAGGTCCTGCTGACACCAACCTCCTGTAGAAGGTGAATTTGTGTCACCGACAGCAAGTCATGCTGAACCGCCCACATTCCTCTCCTCCTGATCAAACCATCCCACCAGTCTCCAGACTGCTGGGCACCAAAAGCAGGCCGTGCCCTTCACCCCTGGGTCCATCTCATAGGGTTAGGGTGCAGCCACCAACTGCAGACTGAACTCAGTGCCAAAGCTATTTCACTGCTGTGCCTGAAATTCTGCTCCTGATGGAGGATGGAGAAGAAAAAGACAGATAGGTCAGCTGTGCCCCCAGATTACCTCCCAGTGCTTGTGATCATCTTTGTGCCATCTGTAACCTCCTCCTTCTTCCAGCAATACCCTTCCCCACAAAGAGAAGGTGTGTAAAGACAGCCATCATGAACAGCACTGTGTCCCTGGGCACACAGATGCTATTTAGGACAACTGGGGACAAAGCTATGCTGGGAGTGAACTGAGAAGTAAATCTATACCTCTTTTCCCAGAAGAACCAGGATTGGATCTGAAATGAACCAAATGGAAATCTGACCTTGAGAGTAAAGGGGTCAGTTGAGTGAGGAAGAGCTTGAAGATAGGATAAAGAAAAAAAGAGACTTTAAAACGATGTAAAGCTGAAATACAGTCTAGGAGGGAAGGTTTGGCATGGAGCAAGCTGGTCTGGGAGGGAGAGAGCTTATCATATATTTTCATTCCTGAGGGCTGTGCAGGAGAACAGAAGATAAAGGTATATCCTTTTCTACTTTCTTTCTGTTCTTCCCCTCTCTTGACAGAGATGCCCAGTTGAGGGTGGTGAAACACTGGCACAGGTTGCCCAGAGACGTGGTAGATGTCCCATCCCTCGAAACATTCAAGGTCAGACTCTGAGCAGCCTGTTCTAGCTGAAGATGTCCCTGCTCATTGCAGGAGGAGTTGGATTAGATGGCCTCTAAAGGTCTCTTCCAACTCAAACCATTCTATGATTCTATGAAAACCTGACAGGATGATATTGAAAGAACAAAGTAGAGAGGACCACTCAAAAATACAGTGTGTCCAACACCAGAAGCTCCTCCACAGAGAAAAGCTCACTAATAACAATCTTACTTTGCTATTGTACCCTTATGAATTCCTCCATAATTTGATTTACTTGGAAGGAATTTATCTGTTTTAGGAACATTTATCTTATTCTGTTATTAATCCTAGAGTATGTAAGTCTCTTGGAATACTTTTCTTCTGTTCTTGCCTCTTTTCAAATTACCACATCTAAAACTAGAAACCCAAAGCAGTAAGGGAAAGGGGCATCGGCCCAGACTCATCAGAAAGAGGTGCCAGATGGTTCTGGTTGCCTTTTGGGTTTTCAGGGTACACATCTCCTTCACTTAAGAATCACACTAGTGATCCTTGATTTCCCTGTGCGGGGACTCAATGTCTGTATGGTTGGTAACATGCAGGACCTACCTGTGAAGGAGCCAATGTGAGCCAGCGAGGACAAGACAGGTCAGCTAGCTTTGTGTTTGCATCTGCCACTGGGAGTGGGTCAATCTCTCCAAACTTTTTATCCTGGAAAAAATGTTAGGATTGAGTCTAAGTACTCTTGTGTCTCTGCTGTAAATGGAGAGAGACAGGCAGCTGCAGAGGAGAAGTGTGGTTTTGACGCATACCTTAGGATAGGGCAGATCATCCTCTGGATTTGCCTGACTCCTAGTGACTATGGAACAAATTTGCTTGACTAATTGGTGAGCTGAACCTCATCATTGACAGATAGCTGGAAACAACTGAACTGCTCTTTATTGCGGCAGAGACCCAGGGCATTATTTCCTGGATAGCTTCTCATGACCACTTTCATACATTTTATTTTTTCTGAGTGAACAGATCGCATGGCCATTGCTGTGTTCCTGCTCCTAGTCAGCCAAGGTGCAGTTGTACCTTGAATGTGTTGCCCTCGGGGCTCACTTGCCCTGGACTCCCTCTTCATTACTGAGCTGTACAGAATAGATGCACAGGGACAAGCACAGCAAGCAGTCTGGTGGGTGTGCAAGAGCACCTGCACAGCTCTGAGAGCAGGCAAACTGCTGCACTGACATAAATCAGCCTTATGTGCAACTGTTTTGAGAGAGATGCTTCAGGAACTGTTGGTAATTGGTGGCTGTGTAATAGGGATTGACTGGTCTAATGTCTCCATGGATAACTACACTAGGGACAGGGACAGAGAAATCAGTTTGGCTGGGGAGAAAAAACTCCCTCCAAAGTTTGACAATGAGATAGAGGGATGTAGGAGCAACCAAATATGTTAAACCTTAAATAATGTCTCAAAGAAAGGGGATTTTTACTCTATTTCACCTTAAAACTTTAGGTGAACTAAAACAACCGACTTCATCCTAACCTCTGTGGATTTTAGTGTAATACTTTCTATGACCTGTTTGGTAGAGTAAGAATGTCTTTATCATGGGGAGAAACAACTGTACAGAGCTCATTAGGATATTTATCACAAAATACATTTTGACAGACATTCCTGGTTGCGCTCTGTTGAACATCTTTAAGCTTTTAAAATAAAATAGAGTTTAACCAGGATTGCACGCTTTATCATATCCTAACATTCCTAGAATGTAGCTTGATAGTTACCCATCACTCCAGTTGATAAGAGATAGCAGTTAAAGAAAACTGAAAGTAGAGATAAATTTGCTGGCAAAGGTTCTGTGAATGTACTTGAATGAGAGTGGTCCTGCAGTAAGGTACAAGGGTTCCTCTACTCCTTGCTGGGGATCTGAAATTACTTTTAGGCCTCTAACCAGCCCTAACCCTCACTGAGCAGAGTGCTGGAAAGGCAGGAGTCATGCCATCTCAAAAATACCTTAAACCCTCTGTTTTTCCCATGAGAAGGAGCTCAGTGGAGGCTGGTGCCATTCCAAGTGGGAGGCAAAGGTGATCTGCCCAGGGCTGTTGTGGCAGCGGTCAGTGACCACAAGGAACCCTGGGGATGGGAGTCAGCAGCTACACTGAAACTATGAAGGAAACAAAAGAACCTCAGGTAATTTAGGGAGTACTACTGGCATCCCTCTGAGCTGCATGCAGAGAGGATCTATGCTTACATTAGGACCACCAAAAGATATTTAGCTCAATAGGAGCAGCTTGTTTTGTGTAGCCTGAGAGGTGCCGCACTCAGTTCTGGAGCAAGACAAACATTGCTGTGCCATTTTCACAACTTTTTAGGATATTAAGGGTCCATGCATCCTTTACTGACAAGTTTCTAGACTGAAATATGGTAGGGGTTTATTCTGCATCCATCTATTCACCATTAGTGATTTTTACTGCTGAACAGAAAAGGAGTTAGGATTTTCAACCACATTCAAATCGAGGTGTGCAATGTAGGTGGCAAAATTCATCATCCTGGGGGAAAAGGTAGATGATGTTGTTGAGTCTTCTGAGAGTACTTAGTTCTCATCCTCCTCCATTTCAGAATCTAAATCTACCAAATGTCTTTGGGACATCTAGTGAAAGAGAATGGAGTGCACAAAATCATCTCAATAGTATCCACAAAGCAAAGATTTTTGCTTGGCCACTGTTTAAGATCAAATAGCACATGCCCCAACAAGTGATCTGTATTTCATGCCATTTTTTAAGATGCTCAGATCTGGAGAGAATTAGCTGCCGTCAGAATGGACGATGGCCCTTTGTGCCCTCTGGGAGAAGAGATACTGTGAAGTTTCCACTAGACATTAAAGAAAAAAAAAAAAAAGGAAAGAGAAAGACACATAGACACAGCCTGGGACTCTGAAATTCAGGCTCCAGCCATACTAGTGACCTTGATAAAGACAGTTGTGCTGTAGATATGGTGTTGTAGATCCTCTGGAGATACATGGGTATAAAATTGTGTGCAACCAATAAGTATTATTATTACTCTATTTTTTGAGTTAGCTTTTCTATGTATGAGATCAGAGGGTAGAAATGTATGTAGGAGAATGTGTAAGGGATCTGTACTCTGAAACATGAAATTATTGTTATGAAATTGCATCATGTAGGCATATACCAGGAAGGACATGCTCATTAACAGCAGAAAGTGCTTTTTTTTTTTTTTTTTCATTGAAGAACTAGGCAGAATGAGGGATCTTGTTCAAAACATGCCTAATATTCAGGCCTCATTTATACAAGTCACTGTGGCCTCATTCTTTTTTTCCCAAACCTTAGGCTTAGCCCAGAACCTTAGCCATTCATGTCTCCTTCTTTTACCAAAGTGGTCCTGGAGGACAACAGAGAACTTGGGACAGTGAGTAAGTTCCCTGAAATGTCCATGAGGTGCCAAGAGGCAATTAGGTCCCTGGCTTGGAGGACTCCAGGGAATGCTGAAATTCATCTTGGCAGCTGGGTCTTCATTTTCCCACACTTCAGCCTTCACCTGTAAAATGGTATAAAAGGCAATATTTTTTTTCCATCTTTCTTCTGTCTTTCTTGCTGAGGAATTGTAACCATTGATGTGACAGCCCTGCCTAGAAAAACAGGACCTTTATCTCACTTGGAGCATTTGGCAAAGCCAGCATGTGAGCTGCAATAGAAAAGGGTCACATTTTCCCAAATTCCACGGTGGCAGTTTCGTGTTTGCATGCTATAAAAGCAGCAAAGACAAAACCTCTGCTTAAATAGGAAGCAATCCGCCTTTGGAAGGAAGGAGACAGACAAAACGACCTCAAAGCAGTTCAGCGTCTGTGATTTCCTTGATTCCATCTGAAAGCTCACTCTCTATTTTGCTGACATATGGGCTGGGTACCCTATTGTACATCAGTGTAACAAATAGCCGTTATCTTCTGTTTCATGGGAGATACGGCAGAACATGATTTATTTGTGCCTGCTCTGTTGCCTCTTCTGAAATGTTGCCGTCGTTCGGCGCACCTTTTGCAGAGGGAGGCAGATGGTCATCACAAAGTTTCCCATAACCTTGCCGTGTGTGCTGCATAGTGAATCAATGAAATCTGAATTACAGTCTATTGTCTGAGTTTGGCGCTGTACTGCTAAACTATCCTGCACTAGCTGGAAACGTTTGAATGTCAACACTGCATATATATTGAGGAAATATGACATTTCTCCCTAAAATTTCAAAGCTGTGCCAAAGGGGATTTTTAACTGCGAAGTTGCATCTGATATCAGCAGGGACTGCATTGCTCAAACCTTAATCACCAGCTTGGAACTGTACCTTTTGTGAGTGTGTGAGTGTTAGGTGTGACCCTCTCCTTATAAAAAAATAGGAATAATGAATCAAAATAGGATTCTAACATGAAATGCCAGAGACGAGGATTTTTTGGAGTCCAAACAGAACCAGCTGCCCCTCTGTGCTAGCTCTCTCTGCTCATATGACATTTGCAATGAGGCTTCAGGTGATTTGAGAAGCTGGCATTAGACTGCAAATCACCTTTCATGTCAGCTTGTGCCAGGATACCTCGCCAGAAGCCATTATTTCAATGGGAAATAACAACTGGGAATAGGGAAAAAATGAACTTCTGAAAAGCACTTTGTCACGTTCCCTGGGCTGTGGCAGGCAAATGCCGAAAATAGTGTGAGCTCCTGCCATGAAAGCAGGCGCACACAGAAATTTCTCAGTGGGAGGATTACCTCCTTTACATACCAGAGACAAGGCTAGGTGAGTATATAAAACATTTGCAGCACTGTCTCTCAATTTTTAATATTTATTTGCTCTATGAGCAGACATCCTGGAAGACATCTGTGTTTCATAAAATCTGGTACCCTGCTTCATTGATTTTTCCTTAGGATGGGTATCATTACGGTGAGCAGGACTGGCAATTTCAGATAATGACCTGTGTACAGCACAGGTGTTTCTGGAAATAGTTAATGTTGGATGTAATAGATGTTAAAAGTGTCTCCCTGAAACTCTTCTGGCTTTTTGCAGATGACTGCCTTCCATGTGTACGTGTAAGGCAGAGCATCTCCCAAATTCAGGCTGTCAGCTCATTCCCATAGTGCATCTAGGCAAGGAGTATTGTCTCATGTGAACTTGCTGCTGCACGATGTTTTCTATATTAACCGGTTTGATTATTTTATGTTTTTATTAAATACAAGAGGAAAGAAATCTGGAAACCTTTAATCCCATTTACACACAAAAAAGCAGAACATCATTGTTTTTTGGTGTGCCACAGACATTTGATCCCTGGGTTTAGAGTTTTTGATCAAAGAGATTACTTGTGCTAGGACATTTTTATCCAAGCTACTGAGTCTTCTTCCTCAGTTTGCAACTGGGTTTGATCTATATCCACAAAAGCTTCCCCTATCTTGAAAGGGGCATATCACAGTTATTCTAGAGAACTAGAATAACCAGTGTCTAAAAAGCAAGGACCATTCTTACAGAACCTTTCTTACAAAAAAGAAAACAAAAAGTCTAAATGGGACCAGAAGTTTGGTCTTGGAAACAGCTGGGATCTGATCCTGAATGCACCTGGTGTGTCCTTTACTTAATATCATAGAGTTTTTATGTCCTAGCATAAATTAAAATAAGTAAGGTTTATATTCTTAAAATACAAAAAAATGAATCCTGGCTAAATCGAGGTGTAAGGTAGATTCTTAGCTCTGTGCAACTGATAGAAATCCATGAAACTTCAAATAAGCAATTTAAGAAGTGTGATTTTAATTATATTGTTCTAAAGCCAGAGTAGCTATTAAACTGGATCCGTCTACAGTTACATCTGTGTACTGAGGAACCAGGCCTCATTTTCTGTACACTTGCAACTTTCTACCAGCATTTGCAAAGTGTCAGGGAATCACAAATCTTCCAGAAATTGATCTTCATCTCAAACTTTTACTTCAGTAACTGGAGATTTGTCTGTCACTGATAAAATGTGGGAAAGTGATCCTCTTCCATGGGGTGAGGAGCTTGCATGCTACATTTCAGTCCCTGAACACCTGGGACCTCAGTGAGGATCTGGGCAGTCACTGAACTGCAGCACAGCACTGCAGATGAGTCTATACTGATAAGGAACAGAGTTGTGGCAGGGAACAGGGATGCGTCCCAAAGCCCATTGAAGTGAATGGCACGACTGCTGTTGACTGCGGTGGCCTTTGAGTTGAGCTCTTGGCATGTCTGTGAAAGGAAGGCAGAGTCAAATGGTATCACTGTATCACATCTTACGCAGGATAACCACATGCTCATCTTTTTTACTTTCCCTCCCAGGATGGAAGGAGAAGTTTTATTGGCCATCAGCTCGGAGGGGTCATGGAAGTGCCAAACAGCAAGGACCAGAGAGTCAAATCAGCCAGAGCCATCCAAATCACTTACTACCTCCAAACATATGGCTCTGTCACCCAGGACCTCATTGGGGAGAAGTGGGAGAGTGAATTCTGTAAACTGATGCACAAGATGCAGCTGGATCACCAAGATCTGCAGCTCTACTCGCTAGCGTCCTTTAGCCTCTGGAAGGACTTCCACCAGACCAGTCTCTTGGCCAGGGGCAAGATTTTGGTGAGCCTGATGCTGATTCTCCTGACTGCTACCCTCTCGAGCTCCATGAAGGACTGCCTGCGTAGCAAACCTTTCCTGGGACTCTTGGGAGTACTCACTATCTGTATTTCCAGTGTCACTGCGGCAGGGATATTTTTCATTACTGATGGAAAATATAATTCTACTCTGTTGGGAATCCCTTTCTTCGCTATGGGTAATTATTTATCTTCATAATAATAGGATTAACAGAGCTTAATGACAGGATTGTAAATTACATCCTGGGTTATAAAGTGCAGATTTTACCTTGAGTGAAAGCCTAAGTCATTTTCATCTTGTTAAATTGATCTGTGTGTTGCCAAAAAAAAAAAAAAAAAAGAAAAAAGGAAACAAAACGAAGCGGCAGCAACAATAAAGAGCAAATGACGTTGCTGGAATCTCGGCCAATATGAGAGAGGGGAAGTCTTATTGATCTCTGTTACAAAATGAAGGAGAAATTGTTATTGAAAACTAGTCAGCTCAGCACAGAAAATGGATATGTGTTGACCTGACTTGGCTGGGACGCCAGCCGAAAGAGTAAGTTAAAATAGGAGGGAAAGATTTTAGCATCCTTCCCGAGGAGCGCTTCTCTTCCAGCTCTGTCTGAGGGGCAGAGGGGAATGAGTTGCTGTAAGAATAAGATTGATGGACTTTATCTCAGAGAGGAGATTACTGTTGTGGTGTTTGCCAGGCTGTAAGCAAAGGATCCTGTTGGTATCTGTGGCGTGTAATCCCTCGGTTTGTGAAGTCCTAGATCAGCTGCAGAGATTTCCTTTGTGTCGCACGTGGGCAGGGGAAGGTGCAGACAAAAAAACCAAACATAAACCCCAGCTCTTTTAGCAGAATAATTGGGTTTTTTCCTTGTGTTTTCATTTCTGTCGCACTTTTAATGCATCTGTGTGGTTAATGAGTTCGCTGGGAAGGTATGTTGGAAAGGAAGATGGAAATGTGCCCAAAACATCTTGCTGAGGCAGCATTATTTGGTGCAATCACATCCGAATTTGCCAGAGTTTTGCCATATCATGAGTCTGAACCCAGTGATGACTCTTTATGCAAAATCTCAGCAGTGGCCGCTCAGACTCAAAAACTTTCGTGTAGGCTTTTTGGTGGCAGGAAATCTTACCTCTGGACAGAAATTTGCATCTTTACAGTTAATTTCTTAAATTTCGTTCATGCTTGTAGTACTCAATCCCAGTCCTCTGCGACAGTGATAACCATATATACAAACCCACAACCTAGAGTCAAGGTTTGGAGAAGGGTCTTATATTTTTCTTAGATACCTCAGCCCTCCAAAAACTACGATACGCAACCATGTCACTACCCAAGGGGACCGAGCCGTGGCCTCAGCAGTCCTGCACCCAGCATCCCTGGAGCAGATGGCTCAGATGGGAAGCAGTGGGATAGAGTGAATGGTCAAGAGCCCACAAGGGAAAGGGAAGATTGAGACAAAAGACCCCAAGGAATTGCATGATTGGTTCAGCCTCATTAATGCTAATAAACAAAGTTGTGCCAAAGCCTCTAATTCAATCATCTGCACTGTTAAATTGTGACAATGGCCCCTGGCATGGTCTGACCTGTGCCAGCTCTTCAGCTGCTGTTGCACAGCTTTGCAGTGTAAGAGGGTTTGCTGGAAGTGCTGAGAGAGGGAAGAGGCCAGCAGGAGGAGCAGAGAACCTGCCAGGTTGTGACAGGGATGGATTCTGAACAGAGTGAGTGGTGTGGGCTTAGGAACAAGAGGCCTGTGTGACATGATGGAGAAAAGGATGACAGCAGGAAAGAGGGGGGCTCATGCTTGTCGTCAGATTACAGCAAGATTTTTTGGGGGTGTCAGGAGGTGTGTTATTAAAGAGTGGGGCCATGTGTCATTGCCTTGCTTGTGCAGCAAGTTGAAGTAAAGGCAAGAAAACACTTCCTTCAATTGTTTATTCTTCAGCTAGTGTCCTTTTTTAGACAGCTGTAGAGAAGGGTGACCCGTCTTTGCTTGGCAGGCCTCAAATTTGTCACTCCCAGGGAGCCCCAAACAATGGCTGTAGGTGAAGCTCATCTTTGGGCTGACCTCAAAAGCACCAGCATCCATACAGGAGCATCAGCAGAAATGGCAGTAGTGTTGTACTCAATTTATAGACACCCTGCAGACTCAGGAGGAGGCAAGGTTGGGAGTTTCTGAAAGCAGAGTGGCTCAGTTTCCCATCTAGGATGGTGGTAGTCCAGGAGTTTATTCGCTGTCTGAGGAAAAATAATGTTTATAACTTTCTGTTGGGTTTTGTGCTGTCACTCATGTCACAGCCACTGCCAAGAACAAAAGAAACAAAAAAAAACCTCCACATGTCTTGACGTGAGATATTTGCAAGTACTGCTTCTATAACATGATATTGAATGAACTTCAGGTTGACAAAGAAAACACTTATGTAACCCTTCTACAGAAATTTCATTCAGAAATCTCAGACTGCATTGGAAATATCATTAGACTACAGCTTGCAATGCCTGGGAACCACTGCTGGTCAATATTAGGCAACAGTTTTACAGTGTGATGAACTAAAAGACAGGAAGCATGTCTTACCAAAGCCATACTGGGTTACATCCTGCAAAGTGCCATGTGCCTTTAGTTCCTTTAATGACAGTGCCAGCTAGTGACACCTTGCTCTGTCCATGATTTGCCCAGGGTCTCACAGACCTGGGGTCTCCACAGAGCAGGTTTTTCTCTTGAGTGACTTGACATCTTAGGACAGGTCCATGGAAGACCCCAGGGCTGTTAATTTGGTGGGTCAATACCTAATTGTGGCCCATGTTATACCAGTGTCTGTTGCTGCTAGCACAGCAAACAATACATCAAATAATAATTCTGTGATTATAAATGGGAAAGTGTGCAAAGTGGAGTTTCTCAGAATTACAAAAACCAGATTTACAACTCAGCCTTTCAAAGATAGTTAGTTTTAAAAAATAAAAGCAAAAAGCAGGCAATAACAGCCACAAAGTGCCTGTAAGTGCAATGCTACGCAGAATACAGGTAAATTTAGTTCTGGCAGCTCATAACTTTGAAACATTTCAACCTGACATTTGCAAAATGTCCATTTAGAAGTATATTTGTTTGGTCAAAAGTATACAGCTGCTTCTGACATTCAATTGTCAAAGGATTAATTTTAATGGAAATTCTGTAATGTTCTTCTGCACTTGTCCTTTTTTCTGCAGAGATGGCAGGATGCTGCCATCTGAATAGCAGGAGTAACCCTGGACTTGCACAAATGTTTAGGTCCGTAATTTCTATTCCTGTGCACAATTTCTGTGGGTTTCAGTAGGTGATAGAAGCCTATATGTAAGTGAAATTAATATTTTTCTAAATTTGGACGGAATGACCTACACATTAATTATTTACTGTAGTCCTGCTGTGAGGGAATGGTCTACTGGGATAAAGCATATCTCTGGTATGCTGGAGGAAGGGTGTTAGCTCAGATCAACTTTTCTCTTCCTTATCCTTGAAGGTGAGAAACTTCAGTCTTAAGCTAGGCATGAGGACAGTGGTGGAAAATCCTGCTTGCTCTGACTCCCTTTTCCCAATAACATGACCTTCTCAGACAGTTGCCTCAGGAAAACCAGTTTACCCAGCACAGTGTTTACCACTATATTTTTAGAGTCAGCGAGGAGAAACTTTTCAGAAAGATCCTGTGCACATAGCATTCTGGTTGCCGACATCTTCTGCAAATGGGAGAAAGAGGTGCTGATTTTGAACTGTTCATACTCCAGATAAATGGCTAAATGTGGTGAGTTACAGAAAAGGTGCTGCTTTAGTTTCAGGGCTTCCTCCTTTAGGAACCAAACTGGACCCAGATGTTTTGTTTGACTTTTTTTTATTTTATTTTAAGTTGGATTTTAGTAACCACCATGTGAAATCAGAATATGGGACAGTTCTGCATTGCATTTCTCTTCTGGGACAAATACAAAGTGCAGTTTCTTCTGCAAGTTTTACACCAGCAGAGCTATCTCCACTGGTTTTATTTCAGACAGAAGATAGAGGGTCAAATCATTGAGTTTCAGATTTGTTCTAGATGTCAGGAAGGGACCTGGGTAGATGTTTACATCTGCCTTCTGTGTTTGGATTCACCACTCAGTTTCAAAAGGATGCTATGTACGTGACATAATTATGGTTTCCCATGCCTAATCATCACTAATTAATATAACCAGAAGGTTAACTATATAATTGAGATACTATTGCTCCCTTGATTTGCTTTTTAATGCATGGGAACCAGACTGATAACATCAGAGAGATAATGATTTAACTCATCTGAGGATCTGACTGTGTGTTTTTAAATGCAGGTACATTAATTATGTTATTTTACACTGTAATTATTTTGGGACAGTTCATGAAGTACTTCATTGCATAGATTAGTAGAAACCTTAAGTTGAAAAGGTACCTACAGTGAAATTATAGTGTAATTATGCTTTGTGTATGCTATTACACACTTTACAGTGTGTTTCTTAGAAGGCTGGATTCAAAGTGGATGTAAGAAATATTTCCTGCCCTTTATAAGTCCAGACCATGAAGACCTTATGGTCTTCATGGCAAAGGCTATGTGTCTTTAGAAAACACTGAGCTCAATGGATGCGCTACAACACGTTGCAGTATAATTACTACAGCTACCACCAATAACAATACTGTTAGTAGCAATGTAGTAAAGAGATACAAACATTTTAGGAAGCAATAGGCTACCTGTTTCCGGCGGTAACCCCATGCCTGATATAAGAGCACAAGATGGATGGCAGAGATTGTAGTTTCAGTGCAGACTTTTCTGTTAAAATTCCTAGTTATTTCTTCCCCTGAGTTATTCAAATGGAAAGATGAAGCAAGACAAAAGCAGACAAGACTCCAGGCAGTTATTAGCATTTCAGACAGAAGCCATCTAACCTCTTTCAGATGGCAGTTGTTAAAATAATGGCTGGTTATCACCTTTAAGTAAATTTGAGATGTCACAGTATTACCATTAGTAGTAGAGTGGTGGGAAACTACAGAAAAAAGTCCTAGTACAGATGAGGAAATTATGTGTTTTAAACCTCAGAAGACAAATGTGAGCGCTAAAAGTGCATGCTATTGCTAGTTTACCTGTACATGAAGTATCACAGTATTTCTAACCTTTGCTTCAAGCAATGGACTTTCTGATTACAGCTGCAACATAGAAATATTTCAAAAGTGACTCTGACTTTGGTTTTGTCCTTTTGATGCAGCAGTAAAGAATTCCCATATGAATTTAGTGGTATATGATCATCTCCTATCTGTATGAGGAGCAAGAGAAAGTGCCTTCAGAGCAAAGACACCAGCTCACTGAAAACCCCACCACACCATGTCTTAGAAATACAGTGAATCTCTCATTTTAGATGTTATGAAAGTTCATGTCAACTCACTCAGCAGATCATTAAGGATTTGCACATATCTTGTCCTTAACTGGAAAATGTGCAATCTTGAATTTTACAGTAGGAAATGGGAATAACAGAAAAGAAAACAAACAAACAAACAAACAAACAAAAAAAAAACCAACCCCATGGGGCAGCAGGAGAAAAGAATGGAAAGATATAAAAATGTTTTAAACTGCTTATTTGGATGGGCACATAATGTAGACAATTTATATGAATGGGTTTAGATACTCTCCATATTTGTAAGGTTGATTTCGCTGTAACCTGGTATAGAATTATATCATAGAATGGTTTGGGTTGGAAGGGACCTTAAAGATGATCTAGTTCCAACCTCCCTGCTGTAGGCAGGGACACCCTCCACTAGACCAGGTTGCTCCAAGCCTCATCCAGCCTGGCCTTGGACACTTCCAGGGATGGGGCATCCACAGCTTCTCTGGGCAACTTGTGCCAGTGCCTCACCACTGTCTCCATGAAGAATTTCTTCCTTACATCCAATCTAAATCTCCCCTATTTCAATTTAAATCCATTACCCCTTGTCCTGTCACTACAACCTAGCAAGTCTATTCCCAGTTGCAGAAGGTTAGGGTTTTTCATTTCCATAGGGAAGAATAACCTCCACAGAACATGGTTTCCTGGATTTTGAGTAGAAAAATGCCTGTCTGTCTCGGATAGCCTGTTACATCATGCAGTCTGGCCCTGCAGCTATGTCCTGTAGCTGTTGTGGTTAGGAAGAGGCAATAGGAATGGGGCTGACCTCTCCCTAAACATGGGCGAGATGAGGATATCTCCTTTGAGCCTCCTCACACCCAGCAGAAAGGGATGCAAGAAGAAGCATTGCCGGCCTCAATCCTAACAACAGAGTTTGTAGCACCTAATTTCAGGTGTCCCAAATATTCCTCCCTTGACTGAAGTCATACAATCATAATTTCCATGTCAGTCAATAAAAACAGCCCACTCCAAATTCATTTCAACCATCACTTAGTACATATTTGGGATGAGCTTCATTAAACTGTGGAAGTTTCTGTCCTTCCTTGAAAAAGCAAGGGTGCCTACTTGGACTGTAACACCTACAGTTCTATACATAAACTCTAAGATACATATACATGTATGCATATACACTATATATTCATAAACTGACTTGAAGCCCTTACAGAGGGAATTTTAGCTCTTCTTTTCCTGTAGAGACTTAGGACAAGATCTCTTATCAACTCAGATATCATCATCCCTTAGTGCAGTCACTCCACCCCAGGATGTGGGTCTGCAGGTCAGTGATTCTGAGCTCAGGTTGAAGCATTCATCCTTGGAGCATCACCCAAGCACAGACCATCACTTCCAGAGCCTCCATAATGACAGAGCAAATATGAAAGGCATTGGCTGGGTTTGCTGCTTGAGAACAGCCAGCTAAACTCTTCCTTCTGATTCTAGTGGGAACTCAATTAACCCATTTGTCCAAAGTGAAGTCTCCAAATGCGATTGTCTTTTTTTTATTATTATTATTAAAACAGGTTCCTCAGCTCTCCATCTGTAGCTGACAGACTCGTAGTCGTCATTTGAGCTGCTTCCCATTTGCTCCAAGCATTTCTACAGTCCTTTTAAAAAAGTAGTTTGATAATTGAGCATGTTTTGAGCTAAAAAGTCAAAGACTGAAAGGAACGGTTTTCTTTTGCACTTAAAAATGTATGTTTACTATTCTTAATACACAAATTCTGTTCAGATAGTAAAGGATGTTTCCTTTTCAGATGCCTCATGCATTTGTCTGAACACCTCTTGCTTTCATTTTTCTACCCTTTCATGGCAATGTTCATTCCTGTGACTGGGTTATTTAAGGTTCCTTATTGGATGCACCTTTTCGGCGTGTTGATCTCATTTAACAGGAGTTTCATTCCTTGTACTTAGTATGTATCGATGCACATCACATTTACATTTGGCTCATTTGGGCTAGAAAGGAGCTGCATCATGGCAGAAATGATTTAGCTCCATGTATATCATCCCTAATAGGACAATGTCAAATCCAGCTTTGAATGGCACCATTGCTAGCAATTCCATAACCTGCCTCGACAGCTTGTTCCAGTGCTTAAACAGCCATACATTTATAAAGGTATTTCTTAACATTTTCACTGCTGCAGTTTATGCCTATAACTTCAGGGTCTGTCTGGCCTGACTGTGGAGTGTAATTTTTCACAGTATCTATATATTTGCAAATACTTTTAGGGTATTTTATATGTAGGGCTGTGCATACTTCAACTTAGATATAGTTTCCTACCGGATCTAATTTTTTCCAGATATTTTACTATAGTTCACACTTTCCTATGAGCTCCATCCATATGGGAAGATTGACGGTGGCTTCTGGTCTCTGCTGGAGCACTGTGGGTCTGCAGAAAAGAGCAGATGTGTGATAGACTGAGGATGTGTCCTGTGCTCTTTAGTGTGTGGCGGGAAAAGGCAATCTTGCAATGTAGTTTCTTTTCTGCTGGGCAGGAAAGGTGGGGTCTGCTACCTAAGGAAGCATAGACTGGATGATGCTATGGTCTGTCAAGCACACTGTCTGCTCTCCTTAGGTACCTTGTTCCTCTGCAGGGAAATCCAAACCTGTGCCTCTGTTTACAAAGCAAACAAAAGGCAGCAAATGTATTTCCTTTCTTGTGGAATACATTTTATGTGTAAACTGCCCCTGGAAACCACTGTTCTGGGTCAAAACTCAGCCTGATTCAGAAAGGGTTGAATTTTTCTTCAGCTAGCTAAAACAACTTCATTATTTTGAATAACATTGCAACACTAAAGCATAATAGTAAGAAAGAAGTGTAAAAATTAATGACCATGTTCAAAAGCCCAGTTTAAAAATGGGCACAAAGAAATTTCACTTGTGAAGAAGTTTTCCCACAGCTGCCCTCTTTCTGTTTGATAATTTTCCCCTGAAGAGTTAGAAAAAGGGTACAGGACTCATTAGACCATTTGCCAAATGTTCTAAATCAATATTTATCTGCTATATTCATCTGCAATGTCAGAAACTTTGCATAGAATTAAAAGCTTAAAGAGTCTATTGCAAATACAAAAACAACTAAAAAGACTTTACTTGATATTGTATCATTTATACGTCTTCCTTTGTGCAACCACTAGCCAGTTGAGGTTTTAATAATTCAGTTTTATCCTTCCATTTCCAATCCATTTTTTCCACTCCATTTCTTTCCCATGAAGCGACTTCTCCTTCCTGATGAGCTAACTGCCTGCAGCAACCTACAGCATGCTGAAGCCACACTGGCTCCAGGCTGGCTGCTCCACGAGTGGCAACAAATGACAGCAGCAGCCTATGTTATTCAACAAGTACCTTCCATGTCATTGGCATAACTCCATGCTACCTGCCTTCAGACGAAGCTATACTCAGGTACTGCAGCTGTGACATTCCATGTGTTAGTTCTGCTGGGTGCGGTGAAGAAGGTCACGTTTCACCCACTTTTCTGACTGCAAGATGAGTATGCTATTTTGGAGACTCAGGGTGGTAGTGAGAGCTGCAGCAGCAATAGGCACAGGGCTGCGAGTGGTGCTACCAATGGCATGAGATGAAAACCTCAGGTCTTTGCAGCTTTGGATCCCAAAAGGTGCTCTTTAATTTTTGTTCTGCAAGACTGGGTATACTGTCCTCAGTGTCTTGGCTAAACTTCAGTGTGGATAATTGCATTTCTATCTCCTTCAAAGTCCTCCTGCCGTGCAGGTTAGATACAGTACGGGTGAGCACTGCCTGGCTCAAAGCACTGTGCAGGTGGTGTTCTGTTGAGCAGATGCTGGTTTTTACTCAAACATAGTTGTATTTCACTGGTGAATGCAGTGACCACATAATGTGGCTCAGCAGCCTATAAAATCATTCTGCATTCCCTGAAAATATCTGGCTGTGTCTCGGCATGTTGTCATTGCATTCTCCTGCAGGAATCTGTGGTATTTCAGCAGTAGGGAACTTTTTGCTCATACTCTATATTCTTAAAGTCCAATGAAGAAAAACATTTCTTTACAGCCTGTTGCAATGCTTCAGACCTGCCCAACCCATACATCATAATCCATATTCAAATGCAAATTTGCCACAGAAATTTTAAATGCGGTAACTTTTCCTGATGTTATGAACTCCATTGCTGTTGACATCCTGTGTATAAAGAAAATTATTTTGCTAGCATAGGCATGAAACCAATTAGTACTCTATCATTTTGCAAACTTTACATGAATTCAAAAACCACAGGTATAATCTACTAGAGGGAGCACTTGCATTGCTCAGTAAAGAGGACCAAATGGCAGATTACTGCACACCCAGTGAGACCCTGGTGGGTGAAATTTTCTGTGGTTTTTTTTTAAGTTTCTAGTTGATATTTTTACTATTAATGTTGGGAAATTATTATCCTCCTGGGCGGACACAGAGTTGCAGAAGGCGGAGAGGTGTTCTGCATACTGAGTGCAGAGCAACGAAACCTTTTGTCCTTCTACAGCAACCTAAACAGTTTAGCCAAAATTTTTCAGTTAAGACAATTTAAATCTTCTGAAACTAGACTGGGAGCCCTGGGAACAAAAAGTCTGTTTGTGCTTAGAGTAGATACCACAGCAAAAATAAACTGTGCGAAGACCAAAACTTCTAATGCACAATCTTCTCATGGGAGAAGTTGAAAGAGAAGATGACCCCACAGGAGAGATGCCAACTACACCACTGAAGGCATTGCCAGAAAGTGCAATGTAGGGACAGTACAAAAGCTGAATATATTAGGCAAAAAATCCCAGTTCAAATATCTCTCCCATCACACTTCCAGTCAACTTCCAGGCACCACTTTTAGGAGTGAGAGCTGCTGGACTCACCTGGTCTTCAGCTGTCTGCGACAGTACAGCTCAGTGCCCTTTGTAATCCCTTATGTGGGCTTTCAATGCTCTGTTATCGGAGCTAAGAAACAGTAAGAACTTTATCATGCAGTTAGCCTGCTTTTAAATGAATAACCTTGGTAGGGTGTTGAGGGAGAGAAGGCTTTACTAATCATAGATACAGATGTTCTACCTCTTTCTTAGGTTATTTGAAGTCAGGCTCTGAACAATGCAGTTAATGAAGCAAGTCTCAAAAGATCCCTCTTACCTGGTTTTTGACCTCTAATATATTTATTCTTTCCCTGAGGGGAAAGTCATACAATCTCTTTACAGACTATTTTTTTTTTTAAATATAGAAATGTATTATGATTGAAATCTCTTCTGCTCTGCTGCAATTTTTGAAATTGGTCAGAAGGCATGAAAGCAATTGGTGGTCAAGGACAGACAAACAAACCCAAATGCATACACAAACATAGAAGATTGAGCAAAAGAAGGCAAATATGTCAATCCATTTTCCTTACATATAGTAAAAAAGAAAAAGTAAAAACCTTACGTGGCTTAAATAGTCTTGTTTTGGTTTTCACAGCAATCAAATCACTAAACTTCATCCACTTGGGAGTATTGTTCACAAGTTGGAATATCTTTTAAATTGCAAGAATACTGTCAGTTCTGCATGAGACCTTTTCCTGTCTTTTGTGGCCTTTTTTACCTGACCCCGTCACATTTGCATGCCACTTCCCTAGGACCTGATAGTGTATTGCAAAACGTACATCAAACAATGCATTTCTTATGGGACTTTTTGTTTCAGCTATTGATACAATTTATGTTTAATGTTTATTTTAAAAGTTGGAAATACCTCTAGTTTCATTGGTCAGTGACACGAATGTCCCATTTGTGGAGAAGGACTTGGGGGTACTGAATGAGGGGATGAGAAGCTGAACATGACCCAACAGTGTGTGCTGGCAGCCCAGAAAGCCAACTGTATCCTGGGCTGTATCAGGAGAAGTGTGGCCAGCAGGTCAAGGGAGGGGAATCTCCCCCTCTGCTCTGCTCTGGTAAGACCCCACCTGCAGTTCTGCATCCAGCTCTGGGGCCCCATCCCTGGAAGTGTTCAAGGCCAGGCTGGATGGGGCTTTGAGCAGCCTGGCCTAGTGGAAGGTATCCCTGGCAGAGGGGTTGGAACTGGATGATCTTTAATGTCCCTTCCAACCCAAACCATTCTATGATTCTACAATTTACTCCTGCACAACATTTAGACACATTCATGCATTTGTACCACATGAGATCACTGTAGCTTATATTAAATGAAATAATGAAATATTAATTTGTAAATGCACACTCTTCCTTCTGGGAAAACATAAATTGTCAGACCAAAAAGAATTTCTTCTATGCTACTCAATACCTTTCCCCATGTTCTGGAGTGAAAAAGAAATCAATAGTAGTAAAATTCTCAGATAATGCAAGGTTTGGCAGATAAAAATAATGAAAATGCAGCACAAGCACATCATCAGGCAAGCTCATTTTGTCAACATGTGCTTCATCACAGTTAAGTGCTAGATTATGCATCTAGAAACAAAGAATGTATTCACATTTGCAAGATGAAGAATTGCATCCCCGAAAGCAAAAACAATGAGATCACAGTAGGTAAAGGATCGAATATGAATTCCTAGTGTGCTGCTGCTGTTAACGTGGGAGGACAAAATTGCAAATACGTGTTAGAGAAAGAATAGGAAGGTGATAGCTGTTAGGTGAATGGTTTTAGGAAGATGCCAATTGGCATTTTGAGTGGGATTCACCTGATTGATAGAATGTAGATGTGTATCATGTGTGCAGTATCTCTATGGAACTGTTGAGCCCTTCCTAGATGGTGTTTCAAAATAGACTGCAAAACTGGAGTCCTTCTGTGGGACATTCATGTTGTTTTCAACAGCAGACAGTATAGGGCAGTTAGAGACTACACAACAGATAACATAACACTTCAAACAGCATAAAGTGGAATTTTTTTACACCAAAAGCAATTAACCACTGGGACAATTTTTCAGGGCTTGATGGACTCTGTATGACTAGAAACTTTCCAAACAAGACTGCATTTTTAGTGTACAGGCTATACCTCAAAACCTGTGATTTTGATGCAGAAATGGTAGGTTGAAATATTTCGGTATGTGATCATAACTGTTTTCCCTAGTCTTAAAAACTATGAAGTTTCTGTTGTGGAAGAACACAGTTTCGTCTTCTATTTGTGTGACAAATAACCTTTGCTTTTGCTCATCCTCAATTTTGGTCTTCTCAGCTTTATCCCACTATTCGTATTTTATTCCCACCTTTAGGGAACTTCAGATAGGAAGGTAGCAAATGTGAAGCCCATCTACAAAAAGGGCCAGAAGGAGGATCTGGGGAACTACAGTCTTATCAACTTTGATCTTCCATAAACCCATTTAGTGTTTCTACCTTGTGTCTAGTGTGGAGTCCCAACAGAGAGCTAGTGAAGTGCTCACACATCTGTTAAACTGTGTGTTGCCTCTCAGTACGTAGACTGATGTCACCTAGTCTCCTTATCTGGTACCTTGTTAGTGGTATTCCTCTTTAATACTTATCTTTCCTTTTGCCTAGACATGAATCTAGTTTCGGTGGTTAGTAATTGCTCTATTCTATCTCCTTAGATCAGCATCATTAGTTCTTCACGTGTTCAGTCCTTAGACATCCTTTTTTATGTCTTTCTGATACAAACTGGCAGCAATTCAGTGAAGCTGGTTGCAACCATCATTTCCTTCGCACTGCTACTGTAGATGAGAAGGCTGAGAATTTCAGCTTTGTGAAATGCAGTGAAGGAAGAAGTCGCAGTGAGAGCTGAAATTCAAGCTCTTCTTGATCTGAGTTTCAGCACTTGTTTAAACACACTCACTGGTGCTGTGATAGTTGCAATCTGCATTTCACAACAGCATAAAGCCCATATGCAGCATCTCAGATTGTAACACAGGGTAGAAATAGACTATCTAAAGTTTTCTGTAATCGTAGATATCCCCTTATGGTTTTCTTTTGGTAGCTTACATTCCTCAGATCACTGCTGGATACAGAATTTCCAGTGTAACTGATAAAGGCAATATCCAAATCATTTGGGAACCTAGCACTTTCTGGAAATCAGAAACTGCTGCTTTATGCAATCTATGTTTAGAATTGCTAGCAGAAGGGAGTAATTTTTAAGGCAAATGGAAATAAAGCAGCTATATTTTTTTCCTTTTGATCCCTATTATGACAGTTTTACTTGCTGCTGACCATCTAGAGATACTGCCACACCATTTCCCTGCTTCCAGAGATACATCTAATCATACATTTTTCTTCCATTCTGTTTGCCTCCTTAACTCCAGACTTCCTGTGGTCCATGTAGTTCATCAAATGTTCTTCCTTCATCCTTTCTTCCCCGAATTCTATATGCCCTTGTCTTCTCAGCATCAGACTCTGGTCTTTCTTTTTCCTGTTTCCAGTTACAGCATTTGATTCCTATTTCCATTAGGCATATGATATGTGACCATAAGCCTCCTCTAACTGCTTTGCAAATCCCTTCTTGGGTTCCTAAACAATTCAGGATAACAGTGTTTCCCCACTACACATTCTTCTTAGAGACAGCATCCTTGTAAATCCCTCTGTGCCAGCTGCATGCATGGGTTGATAATCCCCAGATGAGGTGACATTGTCGAACCATAATCCATAGTCTCCTTGTTGCCTCTTCGTATTTGCTAACTGTTCTTTTAATAGTCAAACACAATAATCTTCCAAGTGACAACTAAGGCCTCAGCTTATCTGCATGGAGCAGCATAGGATCCAAGCAGCAAGTAAGGCTAGAAGGGGAATTTGCTTCCAGCCCCACCCCAGCAGCCCTGCAATATGGGCTGCCTGCTCACCCAGGTGCTGGTTTGTAGTGTCTCCCCAAACCAGCTCCCAGGATTTGGGAAAACACAGCTTCCTGTAGGGGCTGGGAATGTGACTGGTGAGAAGCACCGAAGGACCTGTCTGACCAGAAGCTACTTGGCTTTCAGCATCCAGGCACCTTTTCCTACATCTTTTGAAATTGCTCTTTAGAAACTATGTTGGTAAAATGAGCTGGGCTACACTGTTCATCTACACTCTATGTTTTTGGTTTTGATGAGTGAAAATACGCCATGGTACAGTAGCTGTGTTGCTAATTGCCTAAATGGGAGCTGTTCATGTTCCTTCAGGCAGAGTCTGGCTTTTAGGTTTTACTCGTCTCTCAGACTCCCATCTGATCCGATCACAGGCTGTCAGACGCCTACAGTAAGGACCTCCACTGACTGGAGGGAGCTCTCAAGAGCCCTGCGGTGCCTGTCAGAAAGGACTTGCTCATTTTGTCCTAGCATGAACAGAGAAATAGGAGCATCGTGAAACAGGAGAGCTCCTTATCAGACATTTCCAAACGTTCAACTAATGTGTGTTTGTATTTTTCTGTTAGAAAAAAGTGTATATTGTTGGCTTTGTAGCAAGGTAAAATATGTACGTGGTGTGTCAGAGAAGGGACTTCTCTACTTCACCCTCCATCACTCTGCCCCCTTCCCAAAACTATTCTCAATAAATCAGTGTGGAAATGGCAGAAATCATGCCCTTTTCTCCCTGGCTTCCCATTGTCATGGCTGAATTCACAGGATGAGTCTATCAATGTCAGTGGAATTGCCTCAGAAATTAATTTGTCTGAGATAGCTTGCAACAGATGTGCTGTTGGCTTCTGCCTTTATTATTCTTGTTCTCATATCATGGCCCTATTGCGTGAGATCCATTCCAGGCCTGGAGGACCCTGCAACACAAACTCACTCTGGACACTGAGAGGAGGGAAAACAGAAAGATTTGACCAATATCACAAAGACCTGACTTCAGAAATTTAATGCGACCCTTGTGTCTTCCTTGCATGGTCTGATTTCTGACCATGCCATCTGACTGCTATAAAACACAGGTGAGAGTAACCATGGAGGAGACCAGATGTTTGCTTGGGAAGGTGTCCAGGGATTGGCATCATCACACAAAAATAGAGAATAAGCCACTTCAACTACTTTCTGATTTGATACTTGTGGTTTAAGTCTTTTATCTCAGTACAGAGCATTTATTTGTGATAGATGTAACTGAACTCGGTTGGAATCAAGCCACGAGTTACTTGGCTGAGAAGGCCATTGCTGCAGAGGTGGAGGTGCATTGCACCACTGGGATATAACTGCTTGCTACATGTTTAGGTCATGAGCCACCATCAAAACTCTATCAAGAGGACTGAGACAGCTGCTCTAGTGCTATGTGTCTATGCTATGCACTCTGGGACCTCCATTCAATGACAGATTAGCATTTAAGGTTAAAGGATAAAGAAGGGAAGCAGTTTGCTCATCTGTTGGTCTGCACCTAGACATACCCAACTAAAGAGCTACAAGCAAGTAAGAATAGCCATACACTATTAGGAGAGATGTAATGATATTGGGAATGTCAAAGTATTGCTGGAAATATATCAGACATACTAAATATCACTGGCTGATGAAGGAGAAAAGAGGAAAACTCTTTTCCTCAATGAAAAGATAAATTAACAAGAGTATAAGCCACAATGCCAGCAGAATTGATACAAGCACCAGCTTCACTGGAGAAGTAGCAACAGCAATAGCAAATAATTTTCATAATCCCTAGCTGATATCAGCACCTTTCTGTTCAAGTATCTAGCTGAAGTCACATCATAATTAACCTTTGCTGGGTTATAAGATCAGCAATGTCCTGAAGAGACTTGCACAGACAGAATATATGCTGTTACATATGTGAGTAGGAAAATCATATAAAAATCTTACCAGAAATTTTGCATGTGGCATTTCCCAACTAAATCTGAGCTTTTTTAGGAATGAAATATTAACATTAATTTTAGCAAAGTGAGATATAAGGCCTGAGCATCAGTTTATAGAACTTTTCTTACATCTCAGCAGTAAGTGTGATCCAGTCACAAGCATGATGAGGCTTGGGTACATACTTTCATGGTTTTCAAAGTACTGTCATACTATGTAACTAACTATGATTATCAAAGTACTATCAATTAGGTGTATTCTTCCTTAATAAACAATTCAGCTGCCACATGTTTTTACACCAGAGAAGACACTACTTCCCCAGATAACACCATCAAGCAGGTTTAAACAGCTGTTTCTGGGTTATGTAGTTATTATATTAAGACCCTCAAATTTTTTGTCTTATGGGCTGCCACCCCATCTGGGATGGGCAAATAACAGTCGTCACTGCAATACTGTTGATAAGGCTTTATCCTGCTTCGTCCTCCAGCACTGCGGTGTGTTTAGGTAAGCAAAAGTCCCAAACTTACCATGTAAATATGGATTAATTAAGGACAGATTTTCTCTCTTAAACATATTGTACTGAGTAAAGAGGAAGGTTAAAACTTGGAAAATTGCTGGCTGGATTTTTGATCTTAGAACTGAGCCTGGAACGGAACAAGCAACCATAAACACCTCTATGTTCTTCTGCCAGTAACACCTTCTTGCACGGAAATGGAGTATCTATCTAATACGGAGAAAATGTTAGGAGAAATCATTTAGATGAAAGGATATTCTTGGATGGGTGAAGAAATGCAAGATGAGGCTCAAGAGAGAAGGAAAAAAATGAAAAAGATAGAAGAAAAACACCCCAAAAGAAACAACTACACATCCTTTATCTGTTCTGATGAATTTTTAATGACTTAAGCTTCTTCTTCGTGTTAGTTAAATATTTTCAATATCTTTCTATAAAAATAAATTTCTACTCTGATGGAAGAAAAGGTGTGATGTATTTTCAGGAACAGCTTTTATAATTACACTGTAGCTATGATAACATAACTAAATTGCAGGAAACTGAGATACTTTTCATGCCCATTTTTCACATAACTGACAGTTCATCTATGTGATGGAATTATTGATTTTTTTTCTCTATTTCTTTCATCCTTAATAAGCAAAGTTTGTTGCACAGAAGTAGCAACAAAAGCATTTTAGTTTAACCTATAATTATACAGAAACTACTTCAAAATTACATCATAATAGAAATTCTCTTACCCTCCACAAGAAGTTTTTATATAATGAAGTGTATAACTACGATTGTATAACTGGTAACTTTTGAAGTACTCAGATACTATAGTGGCAGATCTGGCAGGAAACCAAGGACAGATGTGTTAAAAAATATTGGTGTGTCTTCCTTCAGCTGGCCTATCAGCTCCATGGAACTGTCTATGCTTAAAAGTTGCAGTTCATGCATCGTTATTTATTTTAAATTGAATATTCAAAAATAGAGATTAGTATAGTATATATGACCACTTTTCTCATTTGAGTATTTTAATATAATCGTGACTTCAACTTTCTGTCCTTCTAACTTACCCTTAACTCCAGTATAACCAGGAACAAGCCCAAAGTAGGAAACTTTGTCTTAGGAATTGAAATGTGAGTCTGATAATTAATGAATTACAATAGCAGCACTGCTCTCTATTTTGAGCCAAATGAAATAAAGAGACTAGGGGGATTCTTTAATAATAACAAACATGTTATTTTTATGCTCTGTGATCACATACAAAATATCTAATAAAAATAATTGCATTAGATGTCCTATTTTTGGACAAATGGATAGCTCCTATTTAGGAAGACTCTTATTCCTCTGATTTATCTATTAATGAAGCAAAACCTAGTTAATTACCTAATTTGCATGATATTTTGCATCCATATAGATGCTGAGATGAGCACTGGGGAGAGGTTTGGCATCAATCCATTTTTAATAAGGTAGTGAAGTTGGCTGGGCTGACTCTGCAGATCAAACCATTGGATGTTTTTCTCCTGTTGGACTTGGAACTTGTAAATCAAGGTTCAAATCAAATGAGCTCATGACCTGGGCAAGGCAAGACCTTTATTATCCACTGCCAAGGTCCTGCTACTGTACTGGAGATGCAAAATGGTAAACTGCATCAGGTCCCAAATTATTGTCCCATGACCTTGAGTGGAGGCAGTGAGAAGGATATCGAATTGTATAGCTTACTCTCTCTCACTTTCTTCCCTGCCTGCTCCACTGCACCATGGCCCTGAGGCAGGACTTAACCTTGAAAACTGCCAGCCAGAGCTGGGTCAGTAATATCAAGGCAGAAAGTAATAGCTTTACTCTTGGTTTTGCCTCCTTTTTATGTCAAAACTTCTGTGCTCCATGGTGTTTCTTCCCATTCTTTGCCTGTCACTCCTCTGTCCCTTCCTGTTGGGATGTCTTTTCTCAATTCATCTATCCTTCCATCAGTGTGTGCTTAACATTTCTGCACCCCCTGTATCTTTCAGGAGAGACCCAAGACGTAACTGTCTTGAAGTAAAGAAGACTTACACAATTTTCCAGGAGGTCTTCCCAAGCCCTGTGCCACAGAGGGTCTGATTTGCCATGCAAAAATGATTTGTGCAAGAATGCATCGTCCCTAACATTAGCTATTTAAAACCAAAGCATTCAGTCTAAGCTGGTTGCTTGTCTAGGCTAAGCCTGCAGTGGCCAGAGAGAGCAATATCTCCAGGGAGTCCTTCTTCCCATCCCGAGGTGGGAACCGGAAATAGGTTTGAATCCCCTCTTTGATGTTCTCTTCCCTCTATGTTGACGAGAGGGAGCCAAGGACAACAAATTTAGATTATACACAAAACTCTATGTGGCTAAAGCTGGGAGAGATTAATTTCATCCTTAGGGTCTTTTGAAAAGCTCCCGCATGCTCTATGCAAGCACAGAAGAAGTGCCATTAAATACGAAAACTCATGAAACAAACTAGGTCTTAAAATGCAAACATCTGCCATTGCAGAAATGAGAGGATTTGGCAGGAAAGAGCTCTCCAAAGAACAGTCCATAGTCTTCCAATCTGTGCTGCTTCAAGTAACAGCTACAACCTCGGAGCCATTTAACACTGAAAAGAGGGCAGACTCATCACTGGAGATAAATTACTAGTTCTGGAGACTCAGCTACAGCATAAAAGTAACAACCAGCTAAAAAAAATATTGTCCTAATTACACTGGGTCATATATTGAAATATGGTAATTTGAGTGCTGAGTCACCAGGAGTGCTGAGGAAAAAGTTTCTGCTATAAAACAAAATTGGTGAGGCCTGTGTTTTCTGTTTTTCTGAAGTCTGATTTTTTTAGAGCCATTGTTGGGAACAAGATAAACAGAACCACATGGGCTTTTGAGCTAATCAATACAATTGGGCTTGATTTGAATCTACCATTTTTTTAACAAATTTAGAGTTTTACTTTGATGATTTACCTTTGTGTCTAAGATGAATTTTAACAACTAACATGCCATTGACGCTCAAATAGCAATTTGAGCTTCTTATTATCCAGGGCAGAAAGATAGTGCCTGTCTCTGGACCCAGTGGAGAGGCACCTACATAAAAATTCATCTTGTGTACCTTAACTGTTCAAAAGTTAGGCTTGTAGCCTAAATTAGGGCAGAGAAGTGCCTCCTCCAGTGCCAAGTGCTTGTGATAAGATCCATGTCATAAACATCTGACCAAGCTTTCCTAATTGGATGGAGCGAGCCTTCCTCAATATTTCTACCTGGGCTGCTTTTCTGAGTTTTAACTGTGGCAGAGTGTGGGTTAAATAACCTGGTATGTACCAGGAGATTGTTCATCTGTGACTTCTCTGAGAATAATGCAAGATCTGTGCAGCTCTCCTGCTCATGAGATAATCCTCTCATGGCATGCCATGGAATCCTGATGGCACATAATTCACAAGAGATAAAGAGGCATCCAAATACAGGCTTTAAAAAGTACATGGCTTCACTGAAAAACGGTCCAGCAGCCTTGGTTTCCCTAGCATTGTGCAAAGGAGGACAAAGGCCATCTGATAACAGGAAAAGAAAACAAGATGATAAACGTCTCAACTCAGTTCTAAGGGTAATCACCCACTTTCTCTGCTTTCTGAATGCCTCCCTGAGTTTAGTCCAATAATTGCTTGTGGGCACTTTTGAGATTTTGATCTGAATTGCCTAGTCACCAGAAAGATAATGAAGTAGAGCTATATCATGTAACCCAACAGATTTCAGTATTATTCTAACTGCTATTATTGTAACATAGAAAACATTATACAACACAGGGACCCAAAATTCTGCAGCAGTGTTTCCATATTCACCTTCCTATTTTAAATTCTGACACTCTTGAGGAATTATATAAAAGTTTCTAGTTTGATTAAGCTAAAATTTCCATCTTCAAATCGCATACAAATGTGTGACAGAGTTCGCATAAATCAGTCTCAGTGCAAAGAAGCTTACAATGGACTGAGTCTGCTGGTTTACCCAAGCATTTTTCCCTGTGCATTATTTTCAGCCCTGGGTGATGGAGCCCATTGCTTCACATAGCACAGGCTCACAGACACAAACATATATATCAGCATGGTGTCCTTATTTGAATAACAGTGGCATCACTATCAAGTATTGGTGTGCTCCGTTTTCTAACCACAATGCTGGAAAATTACACAATAAAAACAGGTAGTAGAAAAACTGTCAGTTCCAGAATTTAATAAGGAAGAAGATGGTAACTTAAGAAACTTACTTTTGGGAAACAGATATATGAGAACAAAAAATAACAATGTTCATCCCTTAAATCCTCTCCTTGCCTCAGCGCTCTTTTTTTTTTTTTTTTTTTTCTTTTCAGAAGAACATCTTTCTCTGGCTTTTTAAAATCACTGTAAAAGTCACCTTTGAGAATAATAGTCCAGGTATCCCTGAGCTTAAGCTCTGCTTGAGAGCCAAATAATGTGATTCCTCAATAATTGCCATAAACTCAGCACACTTAGTGCAACTAGATGTCAAAATTTTAAATTCCCTAATTAGGCTGGCATTTAGTTACTCTATCCAATGAGATGGGAAAATGATCTTAAAATAGAAGTAAGTATATAAATATATGTTTGTATTTCTAAGGATAGAATTAAAGTATCTTGTTTGATTTGTGAGATCCTGGCAATTTTTTCTACAGCTGAATCTGAGGTCTGAAAAAGTAGGAACGTGGTCTCTGGGCTGATTAGACCAAGTGGATTTCACAGCCTAGGCAGATTAGAGTTGAAAGTCTCCTGATACAGTAATGGTGCACAGTCCAGTCCCAAGAGATGGGAGAGGATTATTTCAGGTTTGCTGAGGGCTATGGTTTTTATGAAGGGCTTATTGCCACATTTCATTGGTCTGTGCTAAGAGATCCTTCCTCCTTGAGGAAAAGCAGATGACACTGGCAGTTTTCAAGTAAAATTCTTTGTAGGACAGAATAACAAAAGAGACCATTGTGATTTTCTGATGTGACCTCCCTTCCAGGACTGACAATAGAAATTATTGTGTTTCTGGAACCAACTGCAGAAAGCAAAAAAAGAATGAAATGCAAGATATTCTCATTCTCCTTGTTTTGTTACTTACCTTAACTCCACTGAATTTGGTGTGAGCTGTAGATTCATGGCCCTGGTGAAAAGCACAGAGAAGGTTTTTCAAGGTGGTACCCCAAATGTTTTCTTGTGAGAGGGAGGTGGTGACAACCAGGAATTCATGTTCCAGACTCCTCAACCAGCTCGTAGCCTTTAACACCCACTTCTAGCACCTGCTGGTACAAGCATCTCCCCTGCAGTCCTTGGGCTGTAGAGAGCATGGCTGAGGCTGCGTGACAGCATAGTCATTGCCAGGCCGTGCATTTCTTCTTTTTTTTGTAAGTTCATTTCTCAGTCATTCCTACTTACACAGTGTTATACCTCACTCCTCTAATGATTGGACAGTCCTTACCCAAACAGAAAAACACCTCTTAGAATAAATTCTTCATCATAGCACAAGGGAAAATATTGTGGGGTTAATTCACCAGGGTGAAGTTGGTATGATCAGATATTGTTCCTTCCCTGACGTTCATACCCTTATGATGTTTATTATTGCGTTCCCTTTGCCTTTTTTTGGTTTTGTTTTTGGTTTTTTTTGGTTCTTTTTTTCAGAGCATGATACAGAAATTTCTTCTTTGTCTGGGTTTTGTACACAGAAAGTTTTGACAAACTGCCTCATTGAATTAGACCCCTTTCTTCAACACCTGTTTCCTGGAAATGCATCATATCATCTATTTGACACCTTTTTCTGATCCACCCAGAGGCTCCTCCTTCTCTCTCCTAACTTCAGGCACTCAGCTGAGATTCCTGCTTGCCCAAGGCGCTCTCTATAGCTGGAGGGAAAGAGGGATCTCCAGCAGGTGTTTCTGATTTCAGTAACTTATCTCTTGCCAGTGGTTATAAGAAAACCTGGTGCAGCAAACTACTAGTGTAGGTACTTCTTAATTGCCTAAAATCATGTGGGATGAAGCCAGGCAGCAGCATCTGAAGCCAAATGCCATGTTCCATGTAAAAGCAATACAGACATTGTAGCCTCCCCATCCCTTAGGCTATTGCTGACCTAAACTGGATGAGCCTGTCTTTGCAGCCATGCAATACAAAGAACAGCTGCTAGATCTTGTCTTCTCAAACATTAGCCACTACTAGTTACTCCATCACTAGTTACACATCTCTGGATCTTGTCTTCCTTTTTGCTATTAGATTATTTTCCCAAGTCTTTTCATTGTAATTTCTTTTGTCCATGAAAATAATTCTGGTTTGTTTCACTGATGGCATTTTGAAAATCATAGAATAGTTTGGGTTGGAATGGACCTTTAAAAGTCATCTAGTCCAACCCCTCTGCAATGAGCCGGGACAGCTTCCACTAGAACGGGTTGCCCAGAATGTTTCCAGGGAGGGGTCATCTGCGACTTCTCTGGGCAACCTTTGGCAGTGTTTCACCACCTGCATCACAAAATAAGTCTTCCTTCTATGTAGTCTAAATCTACCCTCTTCTAGTTTAAAACCATTATCCCTCATCCTATCACAACAGGTCCTCCTAAAAAGTTTGTCATCTTTTTTACAAGCCCCCTTCAGGTACTGTAAGGTGCTATACGGTCTCCCTGGAGCCTTCTCCAGGCTGAACATCCCCAACTCTCTCAGCCTGTCCCCATGGTGATCCAGCCCTTGAAGCATCTTTATGGCCTCCTCTGGACTCACCCCAACCGGTTGCTATCATTCTGATTCTAGGGGCTCCAGAGTTGGACTCAGCACTGCATGTGAGGTCTCACGGGAACAGAGTAGAGAGGGAGAATCCCCTCCCTCGATCTGCTGGCCACGCTGCTCTGGATACAGCCCAGGATACGGTTGGCTTTCTGGGCTGCCAGCACACACTGTTGGCTCATGTCCAGTTTTTTATCCACAATCAAACTGAGAGACAGTCAGGTCAGGATAAGAGAAAACGGGGTGAAAAGGTATGAACTCCTTTAGAAAGAGACAGAGCCCCCACCACTCCTGGTACACTGAAGGTGATCTCTTATTCTTCAGTCTCTCCAAAACTTTATTTGCTCTGGTTTTGAATTACTGAATCATGTGTGCATCTGTGAGCAATGAAGCTGGAGCCTCAGAGGCTAAAATATGAGAGCAAAATCTCATCTAAGCTTTGCAGTAGACTTCTGTGATAATTGCATCCCGCATCATTCACCACCATCAGGGAATATTCCATGATTTATTACTTTAATCTATTTCTTTCTTGCAAGTTTTTGCCAAAAGGTGGAAAAATCTATGGATTAGCTGTTTGACTGACATGAATAGGAATACTTCCAGTTAACTCCATAGGCTTATGTTCTTTAACACCCTGTGGTGGATATGGCGTTATTCATCTGTCATGGAAGAACATATAAAGGCAGTGGAATAAAATGTACCTTGGCCCATCTGTGGTCCTGCAACAGTCATGCTTCTGGAAAATGTGTTCTTTAATCAAGTAACAATATTAGCAAAGGTACAATCATTTACGCAGTTGAGAATATCTATATTAACTTTTTTTTTTTTTTCCATTATACTGGATATTTTGAGGGGCTAAGCAAACAGCTCCTGGATTGGAAATTGGGATGGGAGAAATCATATTATCTTACCTGTTCTCACAAGGTAAATTATTTTCCCTCTATTTAGTTCTAGCAAGAGCTTGCCTTATTTGTATATCTTGTTAATTGGGAAAAGAAAATTTAAGAAAGCCAGTCTGTAAAAACATGCTACTTGGTTTAAACTTCAAGGTGTTGGTGTTTCTCCTAAGAATAAAGCAGGCTCATAAATTTATGTTGTGATTTTATAACGGATGTCTCTAGCAGATGGCACATTTTAACAAGGTTGAAAAATCCCTATGGGCTCAAACGAAGAATGGGGGATGTAACAAACATTTCATAAGCAAGCTAAATCCAATATATTTAAAAACAAAAGAAGACTTTTTTTTTCCAGTATCCAGTCTATGTAGTGAATATTTTTATTCTCAGGGGTCTTTAAAACAAAACAAACCTCAAACATTTTAAATGTGCTTGAAATTAATTTTGGTCCCCTTTAGGATGTTTCTCATGAATGTTTTACCCTGAGTTTCCACCATCGGCATGCTTGAAGAATTCTGTAGCAAATTACCAGAAGTGACAATGTTTTTAAATCTCCTAAGGGTTGTGACAGAAAAAAATGACCCCTTCCCTAATTTCCGTCAGGACAGCATCATCTTTGCTGTAACTTCTCAGATGGCTAGAGAACTACTTTGAGTTAAATGAAGCTGGACCGATGGAGCTCAGTTACACAGGAGTGAATCCAAACTCATTTAAGAAATTTTAACAGATGTACTTAGGTTTAAGGTAGTATAATTAAAATGACAATTCAGAAAAGTATTTAAGCACACACATAACTCCATTTCTGTTCATGCTCAGCTTTAAACATGTGTTTAAATTCAATCATTTAAGCACATGCTTAAGTATTTTCCTGAATGGGATGCTTTCCTGAATAACAGCCCAGAGTCTACAGTGATATTCACATTTTATGATGTGCAGTATATTTAGGTAATCTAACACTTCACAGGCACAGAATGGGAAACTTAAAGCCCTAGTGATGTTTTGAAACAACTTTACTGTTTGTTTATTATGCAGACTTGGCTTGTGGCTCTGTGCTTAGTGCTCTTTTGACTTATTTTAAAATCAAAGTAGGATTTAAATTCTTTATGGTTTTGAGGTTTTTATTTCCAAAGAGCTTCAGTTACTTCACCAATATGTTTTGAACTTTTAGCCAGTAGGTCTTGACAGCCCCAGGAAAGGTGGTGAGGAAAACCAGGTGATATGTACTACAAGGCAAATAAAGAACCTGGAATTTCAAAGCTCTGTTGCAATACCTTGACAAATCAAAAATGTTAATTATTGACATAGCCACTTTTGTTTCACATCCAAGCATTTAAAAAAGCTCTCTCTTGAAACCCACACTGTCTATTTATTTTCTTCTCAGACTTTGAACTGCAAGACTTGTGATACTTAAAAAATTTCAGATCTCGCCTACACATTAGACTTCATAAGGCTCTTTTGAAAGATTGATCTCTTTAAGAAGATCAGTCATTACAGAGAAGAGAAGGGGGAACTTGAGAGAAAAAATTCTCTTTATATCCTGTGTTTGGTCTAGCATGATTAGGTCTTTGGATATTATTTTAAAATAAAAAAGCTATCATTATTTTCATCAAATCACTTCTTAATATTTCTCAGTAGAAAGAGGTACCTATCTTAGGTACCTGGAGGGTCTCCTTTCTTGGGTTTGACCAGTAACTAAAGAGGGAACAGAGGTGATCGTTTTGGACTAGATTTCTTTCCCTTTGGCTGATGATAGAGAAGATGACCCCGAACCACCTTTGGTGTCCACAACATTATCTTGGCTATGGATCAATCCATTACTGCAGTAGAGGCATTTCCATTTCCAGACACTTCTAGATTCTCTGACACCACAAAGCAGTAGCCGAGGAACTGTGACATGAAGTCATGCTTCATTATGGCATTTCTGCAAGCCAATTTGGGGGATTTGCATTTGTTGCCTTACTTTTTCTTTCTAAAACATAGCTCATCAGAAAATAATTTGTTAAAAACATTCTCAGCTGTAGAATTTCTACATGAAAGCATATGCTTTTCCCCCAGGGTAATGCTTGTTTGACAAAAACAAAATAAAACCATTGACTCTACTTTTCAGCAACCACTTGTTTTTAAGCAAAAAGCAACATATTTTGACTGCCTGACATCTGGTGGTTTCTAGTTATCTGGACTAGGTTGAAAGTTCCAGCTACCTGAAACAAGAAACAATAAAAATTTAAGACATCCCTTGAAAAACTTAACCAAAAGATGAGCATTCTGATAGAAAATAACTTCATTTTTCTCACTGACTCTGATATACTGAACTGTTCTTTATAAGCATGGCATCTGGAAATACTGCGCAGTTTGATTCTGAATGAGATTTGCCGTGGGTGTGTAGTTAATTTTGTGGAAACATATATGCTGTGTGCACCTACTTCTGTTTAGATATCTTGCAGAAGAAAAGAAAGTGGGCTGATATTTCTTCATGCTTCAGGCTCTTCATGTTCTCTACGCCCTCACATTTCTGAACTGATAACATTACTGGTGCCACTACCACAACACTGCAGCTGAATACTTGGGTATTTTTGCAATTAGACTTTTGTTTAGATTAATGTCACAGAACATAACATTTCCTTCCCCCGCATTTGAATGTCTTCAAATAACATATATTATAGTCTTCAAACTATAAAGAACCTATGCTAATGCATTTCTAATCCTGACAGATGTCTCTGGACAATATTTTAGTAAAATATATTTACTGCCAAATGGCTTTTCAAAGTTAATGGTCCATGGTTAAAAATGGTATCTCATGGTAATTTGTGTTCTTTCTGAATTTAGCACACTTCATTGTGAAAAAATATAACCTTATCAGAAGGAAAAAAATAATTTATGAGTGGTATCATGCTTTAGTTTCCAATTTACACCTTCTTGACCAGTACAACTAGATCTGTTTTGCTGGAGAAAGACACAGTGAAATAAGATGATTTTAAACCAAAAAATGTGTTTTCCAAACCCATTTTTATTAAAGTTTGCAATATGTTTAGCTGGCATTATATCTGAAAAAGAAATGCTTTCAGGCTTCCTTATCCCTTAAAAAAAAAAAAAAAAAACAACCAAAAAACCCAAAAAAACACCAAACCAACAAAAAAAAAAAACACAAACAAAACAAAACAAAACAAAAAAAAACCCCACAAACCAAACATTGGCAGTCCAGTCCAATAGAGGGGAAAAGGGAAAAGCACAAGAGAAGCTGCAAAGCTTTGCTGGCCTCGTGACAGAATGCATAGAGCTGGGTGTATGTAACATGGTATTGGTAGGACATCCTTTGTCACGTCTCCTTCTCTCAACCTCTAACCCCTCCAGCAAATATGTGACTTTTTGTAATTTGAACTCATGCTAAAGCACACAGCCACTACAAGATGCTGTAAATTTGTCTCTGAACTTAATGACAGTTTTAGATCAAAATAAATGCTCACTGAAGATGTGAAAAATCAGGTTCTTTCATATCTCTGCCTCATCTTCAGAATGATAGGAAGGAGAAAAATAACATTCTTTGATCTCTTCTTTTCCACAGTTACAAATCAAGCAAAGCATGAATTTTCTGAATTAAACTTTTCCATTTATATTTACTTTTTGTTCTTCTTGAGCTTCACAAGTCTCTGCCAATGTTTGCAGACCTCACAGAAAATGCTTGCTGAGAATTGATTGAAAAACTTGACTTCTGGACATCTTAGTTAAGATAGATGCTTGTTTTACTGTAAGGTATACAACACTTCTTTAAAGAAGTCACCTTGGGAGATTTTCATATTGCACTAAGAACTTACCCTTACAGTTTATCCTTATTCTATTTTTTGTAAGGATGTATTGAAGTAAGAAAATTAATTATACAAGCTGAAGGGCAAGAGCTGGGGGGGTGTGGAGGAAGTGAAGAAAAAACTACTTCTTAGCTTTTGAAGAAAAATATAGGCCTAATGTGTTAATTTTCCCTGAGTTGCAATGATAGAGAAAAGGAGATAGCAGTGGGAATATTACCTGTGAGTAGATTGGCTGAAGGTACATCACTTATGAAACTTAGTACCTGTTAATGTAATTGAGAGTGGTTTCCAAACACATTCAGATAGTCAACATAAACCACTGAGTCTTTGGATCATTCCAGTCTTCTGACTTTTTTTCTACTTCATGCATTTCTGCTCTTGACACTTTCTGTAGTTATTGTCATATATTCATCTTCCTATTTTCCTCTCTTAAGTATTAAATTTACACATTGAGATTACATAAATCCCTCTCTAATATCAAATGTGTCATGGAGTCCCTGAGAAGGAAGCTAATACTCCAAGTAGGGTCCTCCAGGAAGAAGGGGTTTATTTCTGTGAATGCTTCCTGATGGCCAAACCAGCCCAACAATTCACCTGTTGTTAAAACACTTCAGTCTTGTTCCAGGTCTGGGTCTCAAAACTTTTCAGGAAGCTATGCCAATCTGATAGATGTTGTAATACATGATGTATAAGTTGGAATGTTTCACCTGACAGGGAGATAACATTATATGGGCCATGAAGAATTTCATAGGATCATCATAGAATCACAGAATGGTTAGGGTTGGAAGGGACCTTAAAGACCATCCACTTCCAAGCCCCCTGCCATGGGCAGGGACACCCTCCACTAGATCAGGTTGCTCCAAGCCTCATCCAGCCTGGCCTTGGACACTTCCAGGGATGGGGCATCCACAGCTTCTCTGGGCAACCTGTTCCTGTGCCTCCCCACCCTCTCGGTGAAGAATTTCTTCCTGATATCCAATCTAAATCTCCCTGCTTTCAGTTTAAACCCATTACCCCTTGTCCTGTCACTACAGGCCCCTGTAAAAAGCACATCCCCTCCAGCTTCCTTGTAATCCCCCTTCAGGCACTGGAAGGCTGCAATAAGGTCTCCCTGGAGCCTTCTCTTCTCCAGGCTGAAAAAACCCAATTCTCTCAGCCTTTCTCCACAGGAGAAGTGCTCCAGCCCTCAGAGCATCTTCATGGCCTCCTCTGGACTCGTTCCAACTGGTTGATATCCTTCTTATGCTGAGGGCTCCACAGCTGGGCACAATACTCCAGGTGGGGTCTCACAGGAGCAGGGTAGAGGGGGAGAATCACCTCCCTCAACTTGCTGGGCACACTTCTGATACAGCCCAGGGTACGATTGGTTTTCTGGGCTGCCAAATTTACATAGAATTTCATTGCCAGACCATGATATATGTATGTGAGAAATCACAAAGACCATGTATTGAGATTGGAGGAGAATCATGGCCAACAAGAGAAGAGACAAATAGGAGAAAATGGGACACTGATCCAGAGGAAGCAGGGTCAGGTATTAGATGAGATTTGCATTTCCCCCCTTTATTTTAACTAACTTTATCCATTGCAGAGTACTGCAAGCCTCTTTGCAGAAGAGTTCACTTGCGTTTTAGATTCTGCCAAGGGTCTGTGTCTAAGTTTGCAAAGCTGTTTACTGTTTGTCCATCTGGCAACATGCAAGCAAAACACATGAATAAAACAAACATCTTCTCGAGGCCTTTGAGTCAGAGAGAAAATGCCACTCTATCCAGGAAAGATAATTGAACATGACAAAACCCCAGAACCTCAAAATCATTTGGTTATCTTCTCCCACTGATAAGGTGAGGGTTAAGTTCCTGTGTACCTTAGAAGATTTAGGAAAGATCAGGTGCATTTTTTTATACTTAAGACACCAATCATTTACATGGAGAAAAAGTTAGCATAGACTTACTGAACTGTGTTAACTATTTATTCTGACAGTCTGAACGAGGTATTGAATTGAGACAGTTTGGGAGTCTCTGTTGACTAATAGGGGAGAAATATTCACGAGCTTAAAGGCAATGAGTGAATTGAGAGTGAGTGTTTATTAATACATGATTGAATTTACTACTCCAAGGAGAAGTTTATTAGTATGTTATAGCTCTTTGATCTTCATCTACAGAAAAGGATAATTTGGAAAGGCTTTATAATCGTTAAACATACTCTAAAACATAAAATCATTAAGACAGTAAAAAGTTAGAAGGAAAATCCTGAAAGAAAGCAAAAGAAGACATACATCGATCATCATTCCTATGCAAAGTGTAAACTAGACAAACAGGAATGACATAAGGTAACTTGAAGAAGGTTGGTTTGTTATTTTTTTCTTTTTTAATGAACACTAGAAAGGAATTACACAGAATAAAATATTTGCTATCACAGAAAAAAAAGCCAGGAAGAAAACAGCCAGATCTTGAGCTTGTTTTGTTTGATTTAAGTCTTTTGGTTTCAGTATTATGATGCCAACTAACTTGCTAAGCAGTAAAAGCTTTGTAAAAATCAACTTGGAAGGCAAAATTGAAATCCTCAAACTCACAGAAGCCATAAGAAATAAACGGTGGTTTTCACCTGTCCTAGCTTTAACCTTCAACAACATAACTGTCTGAACCGGTTCCTGAGCAAGTAATTCTAGATACCCTTTGTAATCAATGGAATGAAATTTGCACTGTTGGGTCATAATTCATATCTCCTGATTTAGAAACCCTCCTAGACTGAAATTAATTTTCATCCCTCTTTCATGGACTTAAAACATTCCTCTTTCATGAACTAAAAGAAGTGTCTAAACAGCTATCTTATAGTTACGTGTGTTCAGATGAACCACACTCCAGACGTTTTGTAAATGCATGGAAGTCTAAGAAAGAAAACAGAATCTATTTGATTTTAAGAAAAATCTATATCATAGAATCACAGAATGGTTTGGGTTAGAAGGGACATGCAAGATCATCTAGTTCCAACCCTCCTGCCATGGGCAGGGACACCCTCCACTAGACCAGGTTGCTCAAAGCCTCATCCAGCCTGGCCTTGAAGACAGCCAGGGATGGGACATCTACAACTTCTCTAGGCATATGTTGCAAGGAATTAAAAAACCCAAACAAACAACGTCCCACCTCCCCCCCTCCCAAAAAAAAAAAAAAAAAAAAAAAAATTTACAGCTTGGATTCCCATTCTCTTAAGTATTTATGCATGTAATAACCACTGGAAGCAGTAGCTGTATTCATACCAGTTACCAAGACTGTGCTATTATTTTATTTTTATCCTGGAGACCCACTGGCACTATCTGACAACATCCATATGTTTGAATTCTCCTAGCCTTCAAAAGAGAGTGGCTACATCCAAATTTCCTATTGGGAATGGTTCCTGACTTATGTGCCTAAACTGTGCCTGGGAACCCTTTGTGAGAATGCTGCTTGGCCCAGACCACACCTGTGCCAGGGACTTCTCTGACAATCAGAAATATGGCAAATAGATTTGCAGTGATCATTCCTGGGCATTCCCTCCTGATAAGGAGGAACACAACTAAAATTACTTTATAGCACAGGTATAAGAATTTGGGTTCAACAACCTGTAGCACACTTCAGTAGAGACAGTGGCAAAAAAAATACCACAGTGCATGTCGGGTCCAGCTCCAAGTTATCCTGTCTCCATTTTCAGTAAAATATAAAAGGAGATTTGGAAGCTATGAAAGAAGTCGATAATATAGTGAGAATGAATGACAGCTGGTGCTGATAAGGGGGAATATTTCCTGGACAACCTCAGTATATATGAATATAGGAGATACGATCAGTGGGAAGTGGGCATTGAAGTGATCACTGGCAAATAACTGAAGTCAAAGCTGTCCAAAAGAAGAGAAAATGACTACATGTTTTATTTCTGATCACTTTATATAACGACACAAAGCAATCACAACAACATAAAGCTAAGCTTACAGTTTATCTTTTAAGTCAAGAAGAGGATAAATCTGGAGCTCCACAATATTACACATCAGTAGATGAGTAGCAAGTGGTTCAGTCTAACAATGGGTATGTCCTGACAACTCACACTTAATCTCAGTGGCAGTAGGTGGAATAAGAATGCCACCAACCATAACACTAACAAATTATCTAAATATAGACATTCAAAGAGAGTGCTAAAGTGATTAAAAGCCAGCTTGGACTTTTGGGGAAATACAGATAAGACCTGGATAGTTATCACCAAGCTTTCCCTAACATCACTGTAATTTTAAGTGGTACAGTAGGAGTATTGCAAAAGATAATCTTTCTCTGTGGAGGAATATTCTTACAGTAAAAATTATATTTGAAAAGAAAAAAAAAAGAAATTTTACTTAGAAATAGTTCACATTTACATATCTTGTGCAACAGAAGTCGATTCAGTTACTTAAACATCTACTGCTGCTTGAATCATGTCAAGGGGCATTACTTTATGATAAGAAAATTAACTCTATCCCAACCAAAACCAGCACAAGACCTATGGGAAACTCATGCTTTTCTTGAATCATAGGCAGGAACCCACCAGGCTATCCACTCTAGGACATCTTTAAGAGCAGGGGAACCTAATCCATGGGCACCTGAATCAAGATAAGACTTTCTTGACTCCTGTTGTATCAACAGAGGTCAAAGGGGGGATTCAGCTACTTAAATGCAGGTATCTTGTGCTCTTTAAGGAGCCATGGGACATATTTTGTCTGGCCTCCATCTGTCAAGTCAGAAGGACATGAAGAAGCCCTGTGTCATTCTGCCCTACCTTTGTGTCAGATGCTGAAAGGTATCTGAAATGGCAGCGGGTGTCTGTGTTTGCACAACTGGATTTTCTCACTAGTAAGCAAGCATAGTCAAGAGAGCTTTTCAGTTGATCAAATGTATTTGTCCACTTCATGATGTGCTGAATAATTTTATAGATTTCACTGACTATTGAAAGGGCTTCCTTCTCCTTTCTGTGGGTGTCTACATCAACAAATAAACTCCACTTTCAGGGGTCAGTTCAATTTTCTAAGTGTATTAATCCTGTCAGTCATGTTTGGCTATCTTGAATAGGTGTCCTGGACACCTATATTTAGGCATATGAACCAATTCCCTAGTGATTTTGGGTATCCGTATACTGTCAGGTAAGATAAATGTCTCCAAACCAGCAGACCCTGATGAAGTTTATTTTTCAGATGTTCTAGAAACTATCTGAAATAATCTTGTAAACTTTATCAATTATTCCCTTAGAACCTGCAGAGGTCAGGGCAGGCTCCAGAGGATGGGAGTAGGGCAAATATTATACTTATCTTTAAATAGCAACGAAAAAAAAAAAATAGAAGGATCCAGAAACTTATAGACTGGGTGACCTGACTGTGAAAGCCACAAAGATAGAGAAGATTGTTGAAGAACAACTTTGCAAACACTGGCAGGATGATAAGGTGATAAGGAACAGCTAACATGTCAAGAATAAGTCACATCCAACCAATCTGATATCGTTCCCTGATGTAGTAGAAGCATAAAATTTAATGTAAAGACATATAAAATAATTTATTTTAGTTATTCTTGTATTTATTTTCATTTTTCCATAAATAATGGTTGCCAGATCATTGCTTTTTATGTCTTGCACGTGCCAAATGCCTCTGTTTAACGTGTGGTATGTTTCCTAGGAAAACGTCATATTGTTAATTAACATTCCGCAGTAATTCTCATACCTTGGCAAGAATATTATGAGGCATATGTACCAGTATTTGTGATGGAAGTATTGCCACCATGAGAAATTATTCACGTCCTTGAGGGATTCCCCCTTCTTAAATCACAATTCTACATCTGTGCCTATCATGGTCAACAGTTCTCAGTTAATCACATTCTGCATTGATGCCATCAGCAGGCACTCAGAATGCAGTGATCATTAATGTGCACAGAAGTAAAAGAGGTATGGAGCAGGCTTTTGGGTTACAGAGACAACGCTGAACTCAAATGACCTTTTACAGCAAAAAGAAACGTTCCATAGAATGACTTATGAAGTTCCAAAGTCCTTAGGATTTAATATGAAGACTATTGACAATTATTTTTGAAAGCCAAAGACTTCACTCTTAATGCTTTTCTGCTAAAGGTGTTATAAGGTGAATGTCTGCCGTGTTCAACTCTTTTCTTTCCTGACAGTACCATCATGGTGGACTTCTCAGTATGGACTCCTGATCATAATATTTCATTACACGAAACCTGCACTGAAATATAAGTTGACTTCCAGTAAAGATTTCAGCAGGTATAAAGATATAGAAATACTGAATAAGCTTGGTGCACTTATTTTTCTCTGTATGTAGATCATCAGTACTTTTTCAGCTTAGTTAGTTTAAAATAGTTCTCAGGAAAATTGGTAGGGTGGTGTATGTGATGTTGAGTGTAAATCAAATTTCAAAAGCATCTAAGGAATAACTGACAAAACAATATGTGCATACATAGTGGGATTTTCAAAAATGTCTTTAAGGTAGATGATAGGAAATTGCTTACATGCCTATCAGCCAGTTTAGGTGTCTTCATTGCCTTTTTAATGTTATGAGTGCCTAAATTTTAATGTTATGAGTGCCTAAAGTGTCTGCTATCTCACCTACAGTCTGACAATCAGATTTCTAGACTCTCTCAATAGTCAGTGATGTGAAGCCGGTGTCCCCAGAGGACAATCCATCCCACCTACTTTAAGAACCAGTTAATAATTTTTTTGTCTAAAGAGGAAGCTCAGGTGCCTATCTTTGCCTTGATATCTTTGAAGAGTAGACAAGAAATATCACGGCATACCATGTACAACCTTGCAGAGAAAACTGCTTGGGGTGGGAACTGAGAGAGTATCGGGCAGGTTGTTTCTTATTTTACTTAATTATGGACTGAAAAATGAAAATGAACATGCTGAGCATATAAAAAGTTAGAGTAGGACCACATGTATTGAGGAATCTAAAATTCATGTGAAAGTGGTTACTGAGGCTTTTCTCTGATAGAGAAATATTTGGGGGGTTCTTACAGTCCTCTAAATATTTCTTTGAAGTTCTTTTCAAAGTTTCTTTGAAGTTTATCAGTTTACATTTAAGCATCTAAGGATTTCATAGGACAACTTATTCATGGATTTGTAAAATTCAGGTTCAAGGTGGGGAGTTAGTCTGAAAACCTTGGATCTAACTCTACATCCTTTTCTTGCCAAAATGCTGGAAAAAAATTACTTTGACATAAAATGTACAATTCAACCAGAATCAAAGCACTTTTTCAGACCTTTGGGGAAAAAAACGAAAAGAAAGGAAAAAAACTACATTAACAAATGATGAAAAGTATCCCCTTCCTGTCAGTAAATCAATAGAAACAGCACCTGTGCTTCCTTAGATCCAGATCCAGGGTTAATTCTGCTACCTGCCTGAGAGCATCAGTGCACACTTGGTTCACAGTCCAGCACAGCCTCCACATCACCAGGCAAAAAGAACTCTGGGGGTGAGACAGTCCCTACCTAGGCACCATTAGTCTGCCCTGATAATATTTGTTGAATCAGGGGTTGAATTGAGATGTCACTGGATTCGATCCCAGAGGAGTGACATAATCCCCAAACAAGACAGTCATTCTCTGTTCTCCACTTTGTCTCAATTCACTTGGTTTATTCATTTAAAAGGTACTTTTAAAGCCAACTCCTTAAGAACAAGGGAGGAAAGAACTATGTGTTTTTACAAAATAAACATTAGTTGGTTACCTTTGTACACTATAAACTTATAGCAAACAAAAATCAACCTTTATGGTAGAAGACAGCAGAGTGAAATATAGTGGCAATAATTCAGTCAATTAGCTGAAAGAATAAGGATAGTAAAATTTTCCCAGCAAGATTCCTCATTGTTCTGAACCTACTAAGCCTAAAACACTCTTGTGGATGCTGAATATCTACACACAGGGCTAAAGTAGTTAATCTTCATTAGTAGAAAATAAAAGGAGGATGAATAGGGTATCTGTCTCTTCTCACCCAGATGTTTCAGCGGATGAAAATGCGCTTTTCCAGCAAGATGAATCTTTCTGTTCTACGGCAGTGTCAGAGCTGGTGTGGAGCTCTGACGAGTGAAACAGTGGACCTAGCTGTTGTACCAAATTGCCATAAAGAGCTGAATTCAGTTTCAACATAATTTTTTAAATGTCAAAGAATTAGAGCAAGGAGATAATTTTAAGACAAAATGGAACAGTTTTTAGACATGCAGAATAAAAAAAGCTTTGTGGAGAAACACAAAATCTGAACCAAACCCACCAGAGGTGCCTGATGTACAGGCTACAGCATCCCACCTGAGCACCCTGTGGGTGGGAGGTGGAGAGAAGATCTGACGGGAAAGATGGGGAGAAAAAGAGAGTGTGGCTCCAGGGTGTTGTGGGTTCTCTGGAAGGAGAAGTAATGTATGAGTGGAAGGTGTCCCTGTCCATGGCAGGGGTGTTGGAACTAGATGATCTTTAAGGTCCCTTCCAACCCAAACCGTTCTATAATTCTATGAATACTTCAAGAGCAGTGATAAAAAATGCTAAGTGTAGCCACATTAAAATGGTTTTCAGCTAGCTCATTTTGATTAGCTGTATCTTCAACTAGGTATTAAAGTGTGGTTGTGCAGGTTAGAACATGTCTCCAAGGTTCTTCTTCAAGGGATATTATTTATGTGATAAATTACTGTGTGAACAAGTTTCCCAGCTAACAAACCAGAACGAATAACCAAAACAGGACCCTTGCCTTCAATAACTTTTGTATCCTTATTTTACACTCTGTGTGCTTCACTCTTGTAGCTCAAGAACTTAAAATTGTTACTTCCTTTGAACAAAATCTGATGATTTCCAACAGAAATTTGTCTTCTTTTTAAGTCAAGCTCAGGGTTAACTGACCAGCATGAAGCTTTTTGCATTTGCAGAAAAAAATGGCTGGGGTCACAGAAGGGCAATGATTCACATCAAGGCTGGGATTGGGTTTCCTGCTTGAAGAATCACTGCAATGAGCACCCTTCTACCAGTGAGTAGACCCAAGAGAAGAGAAAAATTACACTTGAACAAACAAGTCTGTGAAAAGCAATTGAGAAAGGTCTCTCAATTGCCTATGCTAAAAGAAAGAGAATAAGCAAAAGAGATAACAAGGCCAATATGGGAATGAACATTTTGTTTTCTGTTCTACTTAGTTGATACCTGAAAGCCCAGGAAGCAGACACAGAGGAGATATATGAGCACACCCTGCCTTCATCTGGGCTGCTGGCAAGTCTGCTTGGACACACCACCTCACATTCTTCTGTTCCAGAAGTAACAAAATCTGCCATTATCTTTCTGCTAGTGCCAAAGGCAAAGAAGATTTTTCTACAGAATGGTTTGTGAGAAAATTAATTGATGACAGGCTTCTTGGCAGTTTGCAACCACAACATTCGTATAATCTGCTGACGCCGTGGATTTATTCACTGCTAATCAGATATTGCCCTCTTTACTGTGCAAGGGCATCTCTTCTAGCTATTGTTGCAAGGAGACGGCAGACCTCCTAACAGTAATAAGGCAAGTCCACAACAACTTTGAGTTCATATCAACACATATTTTTGTAAGGTCTCAGGATACACCACAGAAACAACCCCAACACATAACAGCCAAAATGCGACAACCTGCCTGATCCCTTCGTGGTGTGGGAATCCAGCTTTGCCAGCCACCTCCTTGGCTTCTGTACAAATCACTACCTCATCAAATGAGCCAATTCCTAATAGATAATGTTGATCTGTATTTACACATACCTGGGCTCATCCACCCTGACATGACTGAGTTGTCTACAGATGAAGCTCTGTCTTCTCAAGATCCCCCTAAGTCAATGCATGGAGACAGACATCTGTAGATATCCAGATAGGCAAGCCAGGTTGTCCTAGACTTAAAGGGGGAAGGAGATAATATCAGGCCTGCCCATGACAAGCTGTGGGATGATATGCCAAGATTAGAGGGACAGGGTGCTAATGAGGGCACTCAGCCTGTTGCTCTGAGACATGCTGGGTACACTGGAGCACACTTGGAGTCTTATGGAGGTGAGTCAGGGGCTCCTGAGGCAATAGGAGGCAACAGGCAAACACCAGTGAAATACCTCAAAGGAATGAAGGGGGTTTCCTCTAAGAATATGGCATGGCCAACAGACCAGCTGAAGTGCTTCTACACCAACGTATCCAGCCTGGGCAACAAACAGGAGGACTTGGAAGGCACTATTGCCATTACTGAAATATGGTGGGAAGAGTCCCATGACTGGAGTGTGGCTATTGGATGGCTACAAGCTGTTCAGAAGGGCAGGTGAGGAAGGAGGGTAGAGGAGTTTCCCTTTGAATCAGGAAATGGGTAGAGTGTGAAGAGCTGTCTCTGAAGAATAGCCATGACCAGTTTGAAAGCTTGTGGGTAAGAATTGGAGACTGAGGCAAAAATGGGAACCTTGTGGCTGGTGTTTACTACAGGTCACCCCATCAAGGGCATCCTATTGACAAAACCTTCTTACTCCAGCGCCAGGAGGCATCACACCCACAGGCTCTCATCCTCTGGGGGACTTCAATCACCCCAACACCTGCTGCAAAAGTAGCGCAGCAAGCTGTAGTCAATCCAGGTAATAGCCTGAAAAGAGAGGGTGTGATGCTGGACTTGATGGTCACCAAATAAGTGAGCTAATTGGTGACATCAGGACTAGAGGTATCCTGGGCTGCAGTGATCACGCACTAGTGGAGTTTGCAGTCATGAGGGATATGAGTCAAGCAAAGGGTAAAGTCAAGACCCTAAATTTTAGGAAAACAAAATTCCAACTGTTTAAGGAATTAGTCAATAGTCCCCCCTGGGAAAATGCCCTCAGGGACAAGGGAGCAGAACAGAACTGGAAGACCCTTAGGGACACTTTCCATAGAGTGCAAGAGCTCTCAATTCCCAGATGTAAGAAATCAGGCAAGGAAAGCAAGAGACTGAGTCAAGACTCAGTCAAATGGCTGAGTCAAGACCTGCTGGTCAGACTAAAGGGCAAGAAGGAATGCTACCTGTTTGTGTAGGGATGGTGTCAGGAAGGCCAAGGTGTGGCCGGAGATGGACTTGGCAAGGGATGCAAAGAGTAATAAGAAGGGCTTCTGCAGGTATGTCAACCAGAAAAAGAAAGTCAAAGAAAGCATCTCCCCCAGTGAGCAAGACTGGCAAATTGGTAACAATGGATAAGAAGACTGAAATACTCAGCAACTTCTTTGCCTCAGTCTTCACCATAAGAGAAGATCAGGTTTGAGACACCTGAGGATCCTGAACATACATAAGTCTATGGGACCTGACAAGATGCATCCCAGAGTCCTGAGGGAATTGGCTGATGTAGTTGCCAAGCCACTGTCCATGATATTTGAAAAGTCAGGGCAGTCAGGTGAAGTCCCTGGTGACTGGAAAAAGGGAAACATTGCACCTGTTTTTAAAAAGGATAGAAAGAAGGACCCTGGGAACCACTGACTTGTCAGACTTACCTCTGTGCCTGGGAAGATCATGGAACAGATCCTCCTAGAAGCTATGCTAAGGCACATGGAGGACAGGCAGGTGATTTGAGATAGCCAGCATGGCTTCACCAAGGGCAAGTCTTGCCTCACCAAGCTAGTGGCCTTCTATGATAAAGTGGACATCAGTGGACAAGGAAAGAGCTGTGGATGTTGTCTATCTGGATTTCTGTAAGACCTTGGAAATGGTGCCCCACAACAGCCTTTTAAGTTGAAAGACATGGATTTGATGGGTGGACTGTTCAGTGGATGAGGAATTGGTTGGATGGTCACATCCAGAGGGTCAATGGCTCAATGTCTAGATGGAGATTAGTGACAAGTGGTGTCTCTCAGGGGTCCATGCTGGGACAGGTACCTTTTAATATCTTCATCACTGACATAGAGAGTAGGATCAGGTACACCCTCAGCAGATTTGCAGATGACACCAAGCTGTGTGGCATGGTTGACATGACTGAGGGACAGGATACCATCCAGAGAGATCTAGACAAGCTTGAGAAATGGGCCCATGTGAACATCACGACGTTCAACAAGGCCAGGTGCATGGTCTTGCACCTGGATTGGAATAACTCTTGGTATCAATACAGGCTGGGGGATGAAAGGGAGGAGAGCAGCCCTGCAGTGAAGGACTTATGTGTCTACTGGTGGATGAAAAGCTGGACATGAGCTGACAATGTGTACTTGTAGCCCAGAAAGCCAACCGTACCCTGGGCTGTATCAGGATAAGTGTGGCCAGCAGGTGGAGGGAGGGGATCCTCCCTCTCTACTCTGCTCTTGTGAGACCCCACCTGGAGTTCTGTGTCCAGCTGTGGGGACCTCAACATAAGAAGGATATCGAGGGAGTCCAGAGGAGGCCACAAAGATGCTCCAAGGGCTGGATCACCTCTGCTATGGGGACAGGCTTGGACAGTTGGGCTTGTTCAGCCTGGAGAAGCGAAGGCTCCAGGGAAAGTGGCCTTTCAGTACTTAGAGAGGGCTTATGAGAAAGATGGGGACAAACATTTTAGCAGGGCCTGTTATGATAAGACAAGGGGTAATGGTTTAAATTAAAAGAGGGTAGATTTAGACTACATGTCTAAATACTTATGGTGGGGGTGATGAAACACTGACAAAGGTTGCCCACAGAGGTGGTATATGTCCCATCCCTGAAAACATTCAAGGTCAAGTTGAATGGAGCTCTGAGCAACCTGTTCTAGTGGAAGATGTCCCTGCTTATGGCAAGGGGAGTTGGAATAAATTACATTTAAAGATCCCTTCCAACCTAAACTATTACATGATTCCATGATTCCTCTGGTTACAGAGGGAGTTTAGGATGATTAGACACCTCACATAAATAAAGTTATACAGTAAAGGATGTAGATCAAGAGAGAAAGAAAGAAATATGCTCAGGATGTCTACATGGAATTAGGATGACCTTCAGGCTGCATCTATTTTAGCATAATTACAGTGCCGAAAAGCAGGCTGGACAGGACAGTGAATCATAGAATCATAGAATTGTTTGGGTTGGAAGGGACCTTAAAGACCATCTAGTTCCAACCCCCCTGCCATGGGCAGGGACACCCTCCACTAGACCAGGTTGCTCCAAGCCTCATCCAGCCTGGCCTTGAACACTTGCAGGGATGGGGCATCCACAGCTTCTCTGGGCAACCTGTTCCAGTGCCTCACCGCCCCCTCCATGAAGAACTTCTTCTCGATATCTAACCTAAATCTACCCACTTTCAATTTAAATCCATTACCCCTTGTCCTGTCACTACAGGCCCTTGTAAAAAGTCCCCTCACAGCTTTCTTGTAGGCCCCCTTCAGGTACGGGAAGGCTGCAACAAGGTCTCCCCAAAGTCTTCTCTTCTCTAGGCTGAACAAACCCAATTCTCTCAGCCATTGTAGAGTTACAGAATCCTTTGTACAGTTACAGAATCTCTCACAGGCTTTTGCTCAGGAACAACTATGATTTTCCTAACTAATTATTAGAAATAATTTGAGAGTTGGGAAGTATTTAGAGAAAGCAATTCAGTCTGAGAAGAGAGATTTAGTGTTAAGGCTATGACCAGATTGTGCAACTGGCCTCCAGAGCAAGGAACGGTCTTTGACTTCATTTCTTTATCAGCACAGACACAGTCATATTGAGTTCTCTGTTCACTGTGGAGTGCACCATCTATGGACACAACTTGGAGGACTGAAGTAAGCTGGACTGCAAATAGTTGGAAGTCTAAAAAGAGGAAAGCTAGGTCAGAAACTCTCTAGTTTGGAAAGATATTCTCTGTACGGAGCAATTTACAGTAACGGAGAGTTGATGACTGCTGCACTGGGACACCCTAGCATGAAGCACAGAAGAATAGTTTCACATCACTATACACAGAGATAGTTGGGACTGTGGCTGGGTCATTCTCACAATACTCCTAACCCTCCCTGTGTACCACCCTCCCCAAGTACTTTCTCTTCTCTACCTTTTTTCATAGTATTCCAAAGTTTCCCCTGGTCCCTTAAGCCCTGATACTCAGGGCCTGAGATCTTCCCCCTAGTCTTTACATTTGTCTCTGTACCATCAGCTTCAGACACATTCTTGTTTCTCATGAATACATTTTCCCAGCATTGTCATGATTAAATTCACTCTCCATCTCTCCTCCAAGGGCATAAATTTCTTCTCCAGCAATAACTGTTTTCCTTTGACACTGGCAATGGCAGGAGTGTCCACAGCAGCAAACTTACAATATGTTGACTCCAATAGGTTGAATAGAGCTTCTTTTTCCAATTGTTTATCCACCGAATATCTCCAACACTTCTTGCTCTAAATCCCATCTTTAGCCCACAGGCTCTCCTCCTGTAATGTGGTGAGTTACCTAGGGCAGATGTGGTTGATTTGGGAACATGCACGGGTATGGTATGGGCATGCTGGTCAGTCAGCAGGCATTACAGGACAGAGTAAGTAAGAGAAAAACTCCTTTTATGCCTTTTCCTGGGAGGAGGCACTGAGGAAATCTATAGCCTCTACTCAGCTCCTGGTTCTTGTGAGACTCATAGAATCCTGACGTCTGTCCCTGGAGCTAAATTTGAGTGAAATTGGTCAACAGGCTCAAGCACTGTTGGGTGAGACATTGTCAAACACCAGATTTTTTAAGGATACTCAGTAAAAACTCCACCTTGAAAGAAAGAATTGATACTGGGGGAAAAAAAGAGGAAAAGTCAGGTAAATCTCCATCATTGAGAATAGTACCCTATAAAACCAGTAAACTTTTTATATGGATTCTGTGGGGCCTTACCAGCTGGAATCATAGCAGCTGAGATTTGGTTTACTGCTTAATCAACATTCATGGAAGAAAAAAGATACATTAAAAGAAATCGATGTCTTACGTTTCATAGATAACTTTTAAGACAGTAAAGGGTTGCTAATTAGAAAGAAGGTAGTTCTGGTTTACTGGAATTTATCCAGAAGCCCAAAAACCACTTACAAATCAGTTGAACTGCACAGAAAAAGGTTCAGTAAGGTGAAAGTTTTGTAGCAGAATTCACCATAAAATTGGCTTTAAATTTCTGAGACTGGCAAAGTGGAAGAGAAGAAGGAAAATGAAAGTAATATTTGTGTCAATTTTCTGGTAGTCTGGTGTCAGAATCTGGGAGCTTTCTCTGCAAACTAAGACTATGGAAATCTTTGTTTTGCTCAGCTGGGGGCCAGGTTTCTTGCACAGTCGCAGGATACCAGAAACTGCAGCTGTTTGTTAGAAGAATTGAGGGTGTCACTGCAAACCCTAAGAAAACAGCATGAGGTTGCAGTAACCTGGTGGTAGAACAGCAGAACCCCACGTGCAGTGAAAACATGGCTATGTGAAGCTTTCACCTTCCTAATAATAATAATTAAAAAAATTAATATATTTAATATTAACTTTACATATGTAAGAATAAGGTTGTATCTAAAAATATGTTCCAAAATGCAGATTATGTAGTAACTTTTTTATTGGTAAACATTTGTTTTGGTAAATTACTGCATCTCTTAAAAAACACACTTTGGAAGATACGAGGACATTTTACAGACCCCTAATAATGCAAGAAAATTAATTTTAACATTCCTCGCTGTTATATTTTTAACTTTTGCCCCAGTGGTCTGTTTTGTATTAAGCAGTCTTTTACATTTGTACAGTGCAGTTGGAGCCTTATGAATGAAAACACCATTATAACAATCATTTATCAGCTTGAGAGATAGAGATTTAAACTGTAAAAATTTCTGTCTCAGTCTTATAATGATAACTCATGACAAGATCTAAAATCACTTTTAGTTCTTTAAAACTGAAGGGAAACCGCAGTTTTCCATGTCATAGTTTGGATGAATAGGCAACATTCTCAGAAGCAATCACCTGAAATAAATTGATATCTAGGTTCCTGTAGGAGACAAACAATCTTAAAATCTCTTTTTAAAACAAAACATAACTTTGCATTCTGTCCCACATTGAAATTGGAGTGCATTCATTTTGTATTTATTGTCATTTGCCTGACTAAATTCAATGTACTGAGAGCAGGTTACGAAGTGCTGCTCCCAAAGCTGTGCTGACATAAAAGCAATGAAAAGAAACATGCCGTGAGATCAGTGATTCATTGAGAACAGTCAGCACCTTGCTTCTGGTGGAGATGATCATTTTCTTTCTTCCGAGCTTAGCCAGCAAAACCCTTTTTAGTAACACACTAACATGCTGCTTCATTCGAGATTCTTTCTACATCTCTCATTTACAGCTACCAAGCTATTAAATATGGTCTGCGGTGTGGGCCCAGGTGATCGCTGCCTTACACCCATTGCAATGACTGACAATGCAACAATTTAAATGTGTCCAAAGCACAAAACCAGAAGGGTTGAATGAGTTGATCTAGCAGTTTCTTCATTCTTTTTTTTTTTTTTTTTTCCCATAGCACTGGGCTTCTCATAATGGGTAATCTCCTATAGCTTTTCGAGGAGAAATATAGCTGAATCAGCACATCAGATGAAAAGGGAGGCAGAGATCATCTGCCCAGTTCCTGTTACCATGAAAAACTGTATCGTTTCTTAATGGTCAGAGAAATTAATGAATGGACACAGTAAAGTCAGGTGGGAGTGACAGCTCAGAGCAGCTGAGGGTTTTGTCCTAAAGCTGGGACTAGTGATACACTATTGTGTCAGTTATCCTATAAAGTAAGGCAGTCCCTCTCCCTCCCACTAGTAAAGCTGAGAGTATTCCCAACCAGTGTAGCTATCTCTATAGAAGAATGATAAACTGAATTAGCATATTGTGCTTTCTGCCGGGGCCACAAAGGGATTAAGGTCCTTCATCCACGTTTATAGACATGAACATGAAAGCTAAGCTTCTCACCAGAGCCAAGAAATTAAGCATCAATGCATTTCTTGTGTGTGTACAGTGGCAGAACAGCATCACCCTTTGGCTAAAGCCTTTAGTAGAAAATATAACAGGGCCAGGGCTGTGATTGTCTATGGTATTAAATTGTTTACACGCTCCCTAGCATGATTGTGTCCTGTCTATGGCACTTTCCCAAATAATTCCCAGGTGCAAATTAGAGTTTGGATGTGGCCATTGTATTTTGGATGCTGAAGAAATAAAAAACCATAGCGATGCTTAGATTGTACCAGCTGGCCTCCATGACACAAAATTAATCCTAGAAATATTTAATTCATTAGAATGGGTACAGATCAGGAATCTCCAATGACGTCTGTAGGGAACTATGAGCAACAAAAGACTCATCAGAGAAATCATTCCCTCTCCAGTCCTCATCCCACTCTCTTCCTCCTTGAGATATTAGGAAAGTGCACATTCAAACTAATCTTATGTTCAAAATTATTCACATCTGAAATTATGGATATTCAAACTCATAATGGGAAAAGAGTGGGCATCCAGTTGGCTCACTGTTCCTACTATTTCTAGCAAAAAGGAATTCCCCCACCACCAAACAGAAGGTTCTCGTATATTACTTTAAGACCACAGTGAGTTTAGCCAGAATAATAATAAAGTGAAAAGCTTAATTATACCCCCCTGGGACAGATTGTTAAAGGTCAGGTTTCCGATACATTAATGAGCTGATAAATGCTGCTGACTGGGAAAGGCTTTTTTAAGTCCCGCACAAGCCAGCCCACTCATATTTTTAATGCCAACACTGGGCATATCAGATGTCTGTGGGAGTTTTGCCATGAAAAGAAAGCTCATCTTGTGCTTTATTTACAACAATTTCACCAGGTTTTATGTGGAGCAGCTTGAAGATGAAGCCATGCACCACAACACTAGGAGCTTGTTTGTCTAATTCCAGCTCTTCCTGGCAGTCTTCTGACCAGTGATCTGGGGGGTAATTCAGAGCCATTCAGGGAAAAAGGCCTTCATTCGTGGCAGCACTGCCTCTTGAAAAGGCTGAAAAGCAACAAGGGAAGGAGTCGAAGGCTAGAATAAAAATCAACAGTCTTGTGTTAACTTCAGAATTGGGAAAGCAACATATTTTAATAGATGCCCATTAGTTTGCATGGTTTACTTCTGTGTCTTGGTGTAACACCCAGGGTAAGAATCCCCAAAGTATGATGTGTATATGGTTTGATATCAGGCTTTAAGCACATAAATTGCAATGAAAGTTTTGTGTTACATGAGAACATCAAGACCTAGTCAATGCCAAGGGCTCACTGATGAATCCCGGTGATATTTTAAAAATAGATTTCTTTTTGCCTCAATTTCCCTACCATATAATTGTGTAACAGCCATGAAAATCTCACAGAGGTCATAATAATTATTAATGCATGTAGTGAATATGGAAATTGATGCATGCACTGCCATATCAGTCCATGGCAAAGGAATCAATTTATAATCAATGCTGCAGGCAAATGGTAAGGTAAATAGGACCTGAGACCATGCAGTGAATGAGACAAGTATTTGTATCAATTCAAAGACAGGTTTCAAAATTAGTAAAGTCAATAACTTTGACAGCTTTAATTCATTCCTCATGTGCATACGTATTTTAATGCAGTCGGCCCCATTCATACATGGGGATGTAAAAGCATTCAGACTGATTCAGGCCAAAGAGTTTATCTAGCTCAGCATCCAATCACTGATAGCAGGCAATGGCAAGCACTTTAAAACTAAGGATTTCAGCAGGTCAAGCATAAAGTCACACTTTTCCCAAAACATTCCCCAGGCTCCAGCTGCTTCTTGGCTCACTGGCTTCCACATCCAAGTGTGTTGTCTCTGACTTTATTGAACCTTTCCATGCAGTTTTCCTGCATGAATGTACAGCATCCCTTCCCTCCAGCATGTTGACTGCACCACACAGCTTGGTGTCGTCTACAAGTTGCAGTTGCAGTTTTCAAAAGAGCTGCATAATGAAACATAAGGAGTAGGGCTTTATTCCAGTTATTTAGATAAGTCATTTCTTGCCTCTATGGTTCATTTTTCTTTTCACTCTTTGTCTAATAAGAGAAACTCTTAGGTCCAAGGATGGCCTTTCGCCCATGCAGAGACATGCTGAGGGCCATTATAACCCTTGGCAGCTTGGCTGAATGAATGCCTGCATCCACAGCGTTCCCTGCCACTGCTGTTTGATAAATATAACCTACACATCCTGGATCTGCAACCTGCAATCCCCAGGCTAATCCCCTGCCTATTTATAGGCACAAGCTGGGAATATGGGAGAGAACTTCTGCTCCCCCACAGCATTACTGTGTGAGAAGCAGAGCTTGTAGATCCACATTGCTGCATCAGCCCCTTGGCAGCTGCCTGTGTCTCGCTGCCGAACGGGAGGATGCTGAGCAGTCCCACCAGCGAGACGACCTGAGCCAGAGCTGCGGTGCTGCAGTTGGGCGCGAGCAGCCCGGTGCTGCAGTGCACCGAACACCGCCTTCCCCGTCACCGTCTCATGCTTGGCAAGGGCAGCAGATCAGCCTTCCTCCACATTCTTGTGCAATGCGGAGTCTGGGATTTTGGGGAATGGAAAGGGAGATTTAATACCTATTTTTCAGATTGCTGAGTCAGTCCTCTGTATTTCCTTCACTCCAGCAAACAGAAGTGAAAAGCTAATGTTGCCTCCTGCTCTGCATTCCATCCCTTTTCTGAAGTAAACAAATGTCAGCAAATCCTGCACTAACAGCACTGTTAGAAATATCACCCTGTCAGCAGATGGGTTCATTCCCTTTGGTCTGGAGCTGTCTTTTCATTGCAGAAAAGGTGTGTTTTTACATCAAGGTAAGTAAGATGTAAACTCAGAAGCCAAGTGAAGAGCAGGCGTGCTATGTTCCACCCCACAGTGTTACTGGCTGGAGTAATTTCCACATAGAAATTATTAGAGAAGGAATGGTTTTGACCTGCATTAACTATGAAGATGAAAGGTAACCCTGCTTTTTCAGCTGGAACCTGACTCTGAGGTAACAATTCAAAATTAGCTACTTCAGCCAAGATGCAGTACTTGTACTCTTTAGTGTATTACAATCCCCACAAACAAAGCTAACCACAAGACCATACCTTCAGACATCATGAAAAGATGGTGCCCCATTAGATTTTGGGGATAAATGAGAAACATCCATGATCAGACAGGCTATATCCCTTTCAAAGGGTGATAAAGTCCTGCAAAACTTTGTCCAGGAGAACTTTCAGCTATTCAAGCAAGGGGATGGTCAACTCAGGATGACTAATTCCACTGGGGAAAGTAAACTGTGAACTTTTCCACAGAATCATAGAATCTTTTAGGCTGGAATTAAGACCAAGTCCAAGCATTAACCTAACACTGCCCAATCCACCGCTAAACCATGTCCCTAAGCACCACATCTACACAGTTCTTAAATTACTCCCGGAATGGTGACTCCACCACCTCCCTGGGCAGCCCATTCCAATGCCTGACAACCCTTTCCATGAAGAAATTATTCTTAATACCCTATCTAAACCTTCCGTGGTGCAACTTGAGACCATTTCTTCTTGTTGTAGTGCTTGTCACTTGGGAGAAGACACCAACCCTCACCTCTCTGCACCTACCTTTCAGGCAGTTGTAGAGAGCGATAAGGTCTCCCCTGAGCCTCCTTTTCTCCAGGCTGAACACCCCCAGCTCCCTCAGCTGCTCCTCACAGGACTTGTGCTGTTACATTTTGGTAACCTGAAGTTCAGAAACTTCAGACTGGGCAGAGAAAAGTAGCTTGTCACTAAAAGTTAAAAGTTTTCCCCTTTCGTAACTGTACCCTGGCACTGAAAATGTTGTACCCTTCCCTCATGAGTAACTCCAGAAGCTTGTCCCACTCTCTTCAAACACTCGTGTACTCTTCATTTGCTCAAACTTGCAAATGCACTGATCATTTTTCAGACATATATTCTTTCACACTTTTAATTTGTTTCTCCAACTATTTGTTTTGCTGCTTTTCTTTGAAAAACACACAAATGTTCTCTCTATGCAAGAAAGCAGCAAATAACCAAAATTATTGTTTGTATAATGACTCATTTAGAGTATTTCTTCTGGATGCCAGAATCCACACCTGATCAGAGCATTTTCTTTGCTTGAAACTCACTACTACCTATAGATCTGATTTTCTTTCAGATGTTACTGGATTATCAAATCAGGTGATAAACATAGCGTGTTCTGATCAATGTCACAAATTTATCCTATTCTTTAGCTTAAGTGAATATATAACAAATTCATTGATAGCTTCATCTAGATTAATTCCCTTGTCTTTTACATGTCACTTAAACTCCTATCAATGCACAGCAGTTTCCATATGTGCAGTCCTTGTTTACAATGTTCATTAAAAGGCTTAGATGAGATACAATGAAAAGCATTTTAATTCATTGCTAAGCACAGCAGAAAACTAAGCAGGATTCCATCTTTATATACAATTTGCAAGCAGTATATGTTAGCTCAAATGTAAATCTCACATAATGAGGTGTGCAGTCTGGTGACTAATCACATCCATTGAAACATTCTCCATGTTCAGTTCTGTTTCAATGTATGAGATGGGGGAGGGTTGCTATTTAATATTACAGCTACTTCTGGCAAGAAGAAGAGGAGTTTCTAGGCATGAAAAAAATGTAAAATTTGACCTTAAAATGAACCATAACAAACAATCTTTGAATACAAAGTGGTGTCTTTACATTTTAGTTAGAAAGACATTTGCGTCTGGACTAACAGGTCTTTGGCCCATCTCCAGCGTTCGACTCCGAGCTTCTACCCGGGGATGTTTATGGTGAATCTCTGGAAGGGCCTTTTCAATATGAGAGATCCCAAACTGTATAAGATTCAACTCAGAGATGCCAAATCCATGTTAACATTAATTACTCTTAATTTAAATCAAGATCAAGGTCCTGTTATGCTGGTCTCTGTGCAAACAGGGATAACTGTTTGCCTTGGAGAGCCTGCAAAATGAGAAACAGAAACTGATGAAAGATTGAGGATGTGGCAAAGGGATGTGACATGTAAATAAATGATCACCATGCAAGTTAGCCCAGTTCCTGTAGTTGCTTGCTCATGTCTGGCCTTCTTTATGTTGTCTAGAACAGCATTTATTTTGAGGTGGATGGGAAAGGGTGCAATGAGGGGGCTGTCAAGGACTGTAGAGCTAATTAAGGGAGCATGTAACAGAAAGGAGACCAAAAGAGCGAGTGAACTGTCACTTTACAAATTGGTGGTCCTTAGGACCTTGGAAATTAACAGAGGGGCTCCACTAGGACTCGTACAAGATTACCTTGTTTTCTTCTTCTACAGGCATATGTTTCTACATAGACATCCTTCTGCAATGGAAGGATTTAAGAAAACAGGATGGAGACAGTAGATATGATTAACATCATGTCATTTTAGCACTCTAAAAGTCAGTGTCGTAAGCTAAACTTGTTGTCTCAGCTCCTTTTTTAAGAGGTAAAAAGAGAGAGGCATTTTCATTGGGCAAGTCATGCAAACAGGTAATCTTAGGCTAAATCAGTCAATATTTTCTGCTGTAGTCACCACAGGAAGATCATCTACCACAACTATGGCTGTGGTTGAGAAGTTCACAATATTTAATAGTAGCAGAGTTAGACTGGTACTGAGTTCTTCTAAAATCCTTACTGCTTTTCAGCCTGAAACACTCACAGGGTTGCTGTCTGCCTCCACTGAAATGCCCATGAGGAGACATATTTTGGTCTCATCAGCAATTTCCAGAATTATTTAAACGGTTTTTAGAAGTGCTCATGCGAGCAAAAATAAATGCAATCACTTAGAGCACACTGAAGGCATCTGTCATAGTCTGTATGTTTAATGAAAGTAGCCCATGATGCAGTTATTTTTTTAAAGGGGTACAATTGTAATGGGGATACACCAAAACTTGGGAACTGGAAGCCACTCACGTGTTCAGGCCTGCAAAGAGTCCATAGGCTGGCAAGAATATTTTTAAGGAAATCAGAATATCTATTAGGCATAAAATTTGTGCTAGCTTTAAGTGTATTATTCGATGTGTTTGTCAAATGTGCTAAAATCTAGCAATACCAAAATCCCTTGCGTAGCACTGGAGATTTCCCTGAGGTCCTCGTCGCTAGAGACTCACAGTTCAGCTGGCAGAGGTTTCATTACACTTGGTTAAACACTCCTGCTATAGAGCCCAGCTCTGTAAACTAGCCAAATTTATGATGATAGTGATCTGTTTCTGAAAAGAACAATTCTGCCCTGCATACTTTTCAAGATGGAAAGGCACAGCAGGGTATAAACCCCTCTGTTAGAATGTCTGCATAAATTTGGTTAGAGAAAAAAATGTATATGGCATGGCATCACAGGGGCAATGTACCTAGAAATTATTTAATTTCTCCCTTTAGCTGCTTTTTGGTATCACAAAATGCCATGTATCGAATGAGATAAAGAACCATGTGTTTAGTGGAAACAAAATTTCTGCAGGAGATTGATCAGCAGATCTTGACTGCACATTATTCCTGTAAGCTCAATGACATTCAGAAGATGTAAATACTGTAGTATCACTGATAATCACCATGTCTCAATTAAACTCCTCCCTCAGGACAATACCAGTCAGTGCTGCATTGCTTCCACAGTTAGACCCTCTGTCCCCAGATTCTGATCATTCGCAGGTATATTACTGATAGGATGAGGTCCTACTTGACTTGTACTGGGCTTCTGGAAAAAGAGTAAACTGCGAACCGCTGTGAGAGAGATTTAGTCCCTCACCTTCACATCAGAACCCCTTAGTTACCCTAGTTACCACTAAAACACTGTAATAGCTAAGGGAAAACTAAATAAAGAACATATGTTCAGCAATTCAACTGTGTGAACAATTCAATTGCAATAATTTTAGAGGTACACAGAGAGATATAAAATGCAAAACATTCTTTTCCCATGTGTAATTTAGATTAGCTAAAAAAATTCTTTATCTTCTCCTTATCCTTAATCAGGCTGGAAGTTGTTTACTCAGCCGTGTGATCAAGGTCCACTATTTGCCCAGATTCATTGTTCTGAGATTTACCTTTATGGAAGAGGTTCTAGACTGAGGTATACATTTCCTCATATATCCTAATGCTACCTCAGATATCATCAACGCTCAAATTCTCTTTGCCTTCCTCAACAGGGACCTCAGGGATTTAGTCATTAACAGCAAGAAAGTTACTGTGTGAGCCTAAACTGTCTAAAATGGGGTGTAATAGCAAATCAATAGGCTTGGATGAGTTCACAGTTTCATAAATTCTAAGGCCAGAAGAGAATATTGGAACATATCCTCACCTTCTGAATAGCACAGGCTGTTAAGTTTCACCCAAATAAACTATAGTGTCTTAGAATATTTAATTAGACAGAGGATAGGTCATGTCAATATGCTACTAATGGCCATGGCATCTGCTATCATGGGGTATCAATTAGATATAGAACAAGCCCAGTTTTTCTAGGAGATGAATTGGCCTCTCTAGTGTTAAGGAAGAACTCATCTCCATGCACCCTGTTCATCTGTTCCTTGGTGGGGGGAAGACAAAAAAAAAAAAAAGAGAAAAAAAGAAACAACCCACCAACCGATTTTCCCTTCCAGGATGTTTTTTTCTGGATGAAATAATGGAAAGGTTATTTTGAGTAGACTCACAGCAAAGAATCTTAAGGTAAAAGTATATTTACTGCCCATCACTATGATTTTAAAAGAAAGCTGTCCTTGCATTCTGTGTATACATGGCAAGATTGCAGGTGTGGTTGTTAATGAAAACTGAACATGGTACTTGGGTCCCAGTGCAGAAATGTTTGTAAAACTGTGCTATGGCACTTACTTCTACAGGTTTTTTTTTTTTTCCTACGATTAAAAGCCCTGTGATATTTTTCCCTGTGGTTAAAAACTCCATTACAATATGCATTGCAGTTTTGATTTTAAATATTTCATAGACAACAAAGATGTCACCACATTGAGTGCTCACCAATAGCAGCAAACCCTCTTCTTTGTGTCTTGACCCAAAAAAGTAGAAAGCCAAGCTGTTCTTCCTAGAAAGTTTACCAAAGCTGGCAGCGCCCAGCCCCTCCTTCCAGCAGTGCCTAATGAATTCAGACTGGGATCTCAGTAGGTAATGTTGAGTGCTAAATGCAGATCAAATTCCCACCCCAAGTGGTTGACAGGTTGTGGCAGAACTAACAGATAACTGCTGAATCGTGCTTTGGTTAATTCAACACAGAAGGCAAACTAGTTTTCATGCTTAAGTAATCCTAAGCATTTTAAGTCAAAATTAGGTCTGATGATTCAAAAGTAAGAGAAGAGACCTCAGGAATCTGCACAGAATCTACCTCACAGCACTAAGACAGCACATACCAACCATGTCCATTAACTTTTACCAGGCTAACATTCAGACTTGCAATGAAGAAGACTTTATGACCTCCTTAGACAGTGGTTCACTGTTTAATGAAACTTAGACAAAGAAAGCCTTTTTTTCTGATATCTAACCTAAATGTCTTTTTTTTTTACAAATTAAACCAATGATTCCTTGTCCTTCTCCCAGTAGAAATGAGAAAGAATTCTTTGCTGTTCTCTTCATAATAACTTTTTCATGTTGAATGCTATTGAGTCCCCATGGCATTCTGGTCTATAAGGGAAAAAAGGCCAACACACTCAGCTTGCATTTGTGCTTCTCACATTTCACAAACAGGCTATTGTTTGCTGGTTTTACTCCCCCAGGTGTTGTCCCTATTTTTTCCAACTTCTTTTCAAACGTCCTGGCCCACAGCAGGGGACTGGAAGTAGACGATCTTTAAAGATCTGTTTCAACACAAAACATTCTATGATTCTATGAAAATATCATCCCCTATTTCAAAACAGTGTTCCAGTTTATGCTTTCATCATACTACAGTAAACAGAATTATTGTCTCCAAAATGTTATGGTTTTGCTGTTAATTCAGCTTTTCACATGTTGTACAATATTTTTTAGTTATTCGCTTTGAAGTTCTGTGTCTTCTAAACAATCTCGTCTCACTTTTCCTTTGCCTGTTACTCCTTATTATACATTTCTTTCACTTGATTTCCTAACACAAAACGCCTTGCATTTGTCTTCATTAAACTTCATCTTATTGATTTCTGAGCATTTTCTTCTCAATTTCAAGTCTTGGTCTACAGGGGGTTTAAACTTCTCCTCAGTTTAACCTCACACACAAATTCCTTAAGTGTCTATATCATTAACTGAAAATATAAAAAAAGACAGGCTCAAGATGGAACCTTTCATGCAATCCCTGTGAAAATTGATAGATCATTGGAAAATCTGTATGTGCACTTTCAACCAGTAGAATACGTTTCCTATGGTTTTGTCTAGTCAGTATTCCCTTAATTTGCTTGTCAGAATACTAAGTATAATAATATTAAAAAATTTACTCAGTCTAGTAGAAAGACATAAAAAGCCTTACTGAGACAGATAGATATCCTGTATCCTTCTCATTCTTTCCATTAAGCTAGTTATTTTTCAAAGTAAGAAATTAGGTTCAGTTGAGTTTGTTTGGTTTTGATAAACCTATATCAGCTTTTTCTGATCACTTTCCTATCCTCTTGGTGATGGCAAATTGGTTTGCCATTGCTTATTCTATTATCTTCTGAGACAGGAACTGTCTGAGATGGACATCAAGTTCTGCAGTTCATCTTCTTTCTCCTTTTTTAAGATGGATCCTATGTTTGTCCTCTCCGTTCTTGGACCATCCCATCTCCATTCATTCTCTAAGGCGATTCCTAATAGTTCAGAGATGGCTTTGGCTCAGCTTTCAAGTGATTCATTTCTCCAGGTTCTTCCAGCTTGAATAAATTTTACTGAATCAAGTGGTCTGTAATCTGTTTTTTTTTTCACTCATCATGTTTTTATACCTATCCTCTTCAGACTTATTTTAAATATCTGCTCATAACCTTTTGTTCTGAAAACTGAGACAGAAAATGCACTATATGTTTCCACCTTCTCTGCAGCCTCCCTTATTTGCTTTCTGAACCTCACAACTAATGGAATAAAAATGTCTGTTGTTTCCCTTCTTCTTAAGCAGTCATAGGCCATTGCCTGTCTGGCAAATAAAAAATTGCCATACTTTGTTCATGTCATGTTAGTACTAGAGAAACTTGGCAGGTTTGACTCAGAGCCAAAGACCCTAAGAACCTTCCTAGAACTGCTCAGTGAACTTAACTCCACTGTCAGTGACATTAGTGATGAAGCTGAAGAAACAGAATTTTACAGAGTGACTGTGGTGTCTGACTCATCAGAAATGTCAGGAAAATTGTGGTTTCTGTCCAGTTCAGAAAAAAATGGGTTTTAATCCTTTGTGGGTGCAGTGGTTTAACTAGCACAGTGGGAAAGGGGAAAAGACCTGCTTATCTGGGTGGAACAGAGGCTGACCAGAAACTTAGTATCAGAGTAATGATGTGGGAAAACCAGTCAGGAAAAGAGTTCTTGTGGCAGCAAGGGAATTACTGCACTGTATTCCCTAATTTCTGTATTTCTGTGATAGAGCTGAAGTTATCTGCAGAAGTGGGATAAATGGAAATTTTACATTTATATAATAATAATCATAAAAAAATTAGTGCCAGTTTTCATCCTCAAAGATGTTACAATTATCAATATTTCATTGCCTTAAGATACTGCTTGTTCTATTAGAAATGAAAGTCTGGATTTTAATTATAGCATTTTAATTTTCAGTATTAACACAAGTTAGTACATACATATTAGTGTGTACTCTTGAACAGTTTTTGCATGCTACATGTTTCACAATAAAACCCCTCTCTACCAGTCGTAAAGTATGTACCCTAGGATTAAATACACCCGTGTACTCATCAATGAGAATGTGATACACTAAAAATTATAAATTAGTAACAATAAAAACATGTTAAAGAAGCAGCTGTGAACATATCCTTGCAGGTGGACAGAGAAGTGAGATTTTGGAACAAGCAAAGGAAAGTCAATATTACTGTAAATTATGGACAGAGCTGGTACAGCATTGCTTCACGTAATGCACCTTTGGAAATTACGAAGTCATCAAAACTTAAACGTTTTCTGTGAAAGGTATTCTTTTAATAAATTTCCAATTTAAAAACTTTACAATGATCCACACTACCTGTTTTAATATCCTCAAAATCTTTTATTTTTTATTTGATTTTGTCAATCACTTTTAGCTGTGATTCCTAACAAAAGCCTCCCACAGTTATTCTCTCCATACATTTACACATATAACAGCCTGCAAATAACGGGCCCATTTCAGTCATCTCTAGATGAGGGATGGAGATCTCAGAGATTACCACAATCCTAGCAGCTTTGTGAAAATAGATGCCTAGAAAGAGGCAATGTCCCAGATTAGTACCTCCTCTCAAGGGCAATGGAAGGCAGAATTCAGATATCTTATATTTTATTAGTAACATCCAGTTGGCAAATTAGCATACATGTCTTAGGCAGCCAGCAAGGGACCACACACCTAGCTGTGGGCATACGTGTCTTAGGCAGCCAGCAAGGGACCACACACCTAGCTGTGGGCATGTGGTGAAGGAGAGATGTCAGAAGGGTGAGGGGTAGCGGGACTATCCAGATGAGAGATCCCAGGAATAAAGGAGACATGCATAGAATTTATTTTATTAATGTGTTTTATTAAAGACACTATTCATGTCCCAACAGCTTTACATTTTGCTTAGTTCAGCCATAGATTTATACTGGCTGAGAGTTTGAAACAAACAAAAGAAAGTCCTCCCTTCATTTAGAATGTAATGAAGTTATAAAGCTCCTGGTAGCAGGAGGCGGTGGTGGCTAAAAGTAGGAGTACATTTAGAAATGGTTTAGACAGGTGAATAAAGGTCCCTCAATGTCTCCAAAGATGATGCTGCAAATGCAGCCTCTGGGTTTGGCAGGCTCTGTTTTTTCAGAAGCTGAAATGGAAAATAATTATATGTGTCATGTTCCCAACATCCTTTTCTTGAAAGTCTATGCCTGCACTTTGTCAGGTCAGCTAGACAGAGGTAGAGCAATCCTTGGTTTGACCCAATGTGACCACTGTTAGGTTGTTAAACACAGAAGAGAGAAGTTAGGGGGGAAAGATGTTCTTAAAGTCTCAGCTGGACCCTAAATGAGTGTTCCCAATGTCTGTAGATGGAGGATTCCCTTTGTCTTAGATCACAGCAGGGTACCTGGGAGGGTGGAGGAAAGAGAGGAAACTGAAGCAGAAAGCAACATCTCTACTCAACGTGACCTCTCTGCTCTCAGTGGAAGTCTTGATGCGATATGGAGATGGGGCAAATGACACCAGCAATAGGACCAGAAATCCCATGCTACTACTCAGTCTTCCTTCTAAGAGAAGAAAACAGAGAGAGAGAGCGAAAGAAGAGGGGTGCCTAAATCTGGAAGAGAAGGGGCAAGAATGAGGTCAGGAGCTGGTTTGGAAAGGGAGGTGTTATGGCTTTATGGGATATGAACAAGTTTCAAGTGGTAAAATTATACATTAAAGGGTTCTTTGTCAAAAACATCTGGAAAAGAAACATCCAGAATCAGTCAGTAAATGAGAAAGGAGTGAACATAGACATCTGAGGAAGATTTTTATGCTTTACTATCCCCGAAAGAGAATTAAATGCAGCTCCTATACCATTAAATTAAACCATGCCAGGACATGGGCACTGGAAGTTGTGACCAGCAAGTCTGGTCCATACCCTGCAGGGTACTTACATCCTTGCTTTAAGCATAATATAAAATTGCAGCCAAGTCATTGCATTCTGCAGCTTTACTCAACCCAAGGAGCCAATTCTTTGTGCCTGACAGTCCAAAAGTGACAGTGTGCAAGACAGCCGTGCCTTGAGAATTTGAACAGATGCACCCTCAACTTACCAGGCATTTCAAGGTCCCTCCTGAACCAAGGTGCTGATTCGTAGAAGAGCAGTGTTTCCACACAGCCTTTTTGCTAACTGCAAGAATTCTGTAAAACTGTATGTTTATCTTTCACTGGGGACACTGATTTGCAGTAAAACAGGTAACATTCACAGAACTTGACAGTTTATGCTGTAATTTTCCCTGTCTAGAATGGCTGCCAGGAGTCTGCTTTGGGCAACAGAAGCAGCTGTATGAATCCAAACAATTTAAATCAAAAGACAAACTCAACAGACTTTTTGTTCACTATTGCACACTTCATTATTTGCAAATCTCCTTTTGTCATATTTCTGGTTTTGTTACAAGACAATTACCATTGTGCATGCTATGTTGCATGCAGTTCTACAGAAGAGAGTAAGGCACGTAGACAGGAGCATCTGCGTACTGCTTCTATTTCTTCCACTGCTCAGTAGCATGTTTCTGGATAGCCAAGAGAGGGACAGATGGAGACATAAGCATGAAAAACCCATATACATTTTCTAGATAGTTAGTGTGGACCACTGATTCAGCCAATACTGTACTTCCATCACTACCACAAGCATGTTAGATTTTGTGTAGTGTGGAAACTTGTGTACTATCACTGAGCAGTTCTAGTCTCACTGAGTAGAGGACCATCATACAAAATATTCTGGTTATGTGTACTTAATGGCAATATATTTACATATCAACTGGTTGGAGTGAGTCCAGAGGAAGCCATGAAGATGCTCTGAGGGCTGGAGCACCTCTGCTATGGGGACAGGCTGAAAGAATTGGGCTTGTTCAGCCTGGAGAAGAGAAGGCTCTGGGGAGATCTTATAGCACCTTCCAGTACCTGAAGGGGCTGACAAGAAAGCTGGGGTGGGATTTTTTACAAGGGTAGGGAGTGACAGGACAAGGGGTAATGGGTTTAAATTGAAAGCAGGGAGATTTAGATTGGATATCAGGAAAAAATTCTTCCCAGAGAGGGTGGTGAGGCACTGGCACAGGTTGCCCAGAGAAGGTGTGGGTGCCCCATTCCTGGAAGTGTTCAAGGCCAGGCTGGATGAGGCTTGGAGCAACCTGGGCTAGTGGAGGGTGTCCCTGCCCATGGCAGGGGGGTTGGAACTAGATGGTTTTTAATTTCCCTTCCAACCCAAATCATTCTATGATACATTTTCCTTTGTCCTTTCTGAAGAGTCAAGGTGTCCCTTTCTTGGTCACATCTCCTCATTTCTCAAATAATGCCTTTAATTTGTACTTTCTGGAAGAAAATGTTGTCACTTGCATTTTTAAGTGTTTCAAAGTGAATCCCTTAAACCTTGAAAGATGTAGTATGATGCCACAAGGAATTTCAAGAATGAACCCCAGACTTGAATTAAAAACAAAGTTGTTCTCCTTTGTCCTATGTATGCGGTACATTTGGAAACTAATTTAATGTCCATTAAAATCAGTGAGTGTCTTTTAGAGGGTGTTCCATCATTTCATATCTGAGCATGAAGAGTATCAGAATGCCAGGCTGTTAATTTAAGCACTGCATATGAATTCTGGTATCTAGCTTTAGGCAGACACTTCACAATTTTCCCTATGTTTAACTGGTGACAAAATCTCAACAAAACTTAAATAACAAAACCTTTTGACTGCTGGAGGATGACAAGCCTGGATGATGATGGGATCCACTTTATACATGCACATGTATATACTTTGTTTTCTCATTTCAGGTCATGGAACCAAAGGAGTGTTTGAACTTCTTTCAGGATGGCGTCGAACGAGAGAGAATCTGCCATTCAAGGACAGAGTAGCAGATGCCTACTCAGATGTCATGGTCTCCTACACAATGACAAGCTCCTTGTATTTCATAGCCTTTGGCATGGGTGCAAGCCCTTTCACCAACATTGAAGCTGTTAAAGTCTTTTGCCAGAACATGTGTGTGTCCATCCTGTTAAACTACTTCTATATCTTCTCCTTCTTTGGTTCCTGTCTGGTCTTTGCTGGTCAGTTGGAGCAGAACCGTTATCACAGCATCTTCTGCTGTAAAATCCCTTCAGCAGAATACCTGGACCGGAAACCTGTGTGGTTCCAAACCATGATGAATGATGGCCATCAGCATGCTTCTCATCATGAGACCAACCCCTACCAGCATCACTTTATCCAGCATTTCCTCCGAGAGCATTACAATGAGTGGATTACCAACATCTATGTCAAGCCATTTGTGGTGATACTGTATCTCATCTATGCCTCTTTCTCCTTTATGGGGTGCTTACAAATCAGTGATGGAGCCAACATTATCAACCTTCTTGCTAGTGAGTCTCCGAGTGTCTCCTATGCCCTCATACAGCAAAAGTATTTCAGCAACTACAGCCCGGTGATAGGTTTCTACATTTATGAACCTCTGGAATACTGGAATGGCACTGTGCAAGAAGACCTAAAAACACTAAGCCAGGGGTTCAATACAGTGTCCTGGGTTGAACAGTATTACCAGTACCTTCGAGTAGGTAACATCAGTGCAACCAACAAAAGTGACTTTATCAGCATCCTCCAGAGCTCCTTTTTAAAAAAGCCAGAATTCCAGCACTTTCAAAATGACATCATTTTCTCCAAAGCTGGAGATGAGAACAACATAATTGCTTCTCGTTTGTACCTGGTGGCCAGGACTAGTGAAAACACACAGAAGGAGGTGGTAGAATTGTTGGAGAAGCTGAGGCCCCTCTCTCTTATCCAGAGCATCAAGTTTATTGTGTTCAATCCTACCTTTGTTTTCATGGACCACTATGGTTTATCAGTAACTATGCCTGTCCTGATTTCTGGTTTTGGCATCCTTCTGGTGTTAATACTGACCTTTTTCCTGGTTATCCATCCTCTGGGAAATTTCTGGTTAATTCTCAGTGTCACCTCGATAGAGCTGGGTGTCCTTGGCTTGATGACGTTATGGAATGTAGACATGGATTGCATTTCTATACTGTGCCTTATCTACACTTTGAATTTTGCCATAGATCACTGTGCACCCCTGCTTTATACATTTGTATTAGCTACTGAGCACACCCGAACTCAGTGTATAAAGAACTCCCTCCAAGAGCATGGGACAGCCATTTTGCAGAACGTTTCTTCTTTTCTTATTGGGTTGGTCCCCCTTCTCTTTGTGCCTTCAAACTTGACCTTCACACTGTTCAAATGCTTGCTGCTTGCCGGCAGTTGCACACTTCTGCACTGTTTCGTTATTTTGCCCGTCTTTCTAACCTTTTTCCCACCTTCCAAAAAGCACCACAAGAAAAAGAAACGAGCCAAAAGGAAGGAACGAGAAGAGATCGAATGCATAGAGATTCAGGAGAATCCTGATCATGTTACAGCAGTCTGAAAGGCTTAGAAAAAAATAATAGTATATTCTCTTTTTAAAAAAGTGTTGCACAGAGATGCAGGGAAAATAGAGCAAAGATCTCAGCTGCTTGTGCTGGCCAGGTCTGACAAGGCAAAGGAAGATCAAGAAGGGGTATTCATGACACATGAAGGTGCAAACTTTTTTAACAAAAATAATGAAAGTAAAAATAATCTCAAATGTTTCCTTTGAATCCTCATCCTCCACCAAGGAAGAGTCTGTTGGCCATTAAGTGTTCCTGAATATCAAACTGTAGCTCTAATGGGAATTTCTTGATCTGTCATATGTAGGACTGAAGCAAAGGTGAAAAAAAGTACTATTAAGTAAGCAGCAGGGAAAAGGGCAGATTTGTTTGATAAAGTTGACCACAGAAAAGGATAAACCAACAGCATTTCAAATGAGAAAAAGGAACAAGATCAAGAGAGATTATAAAATGCTATGGTATTTTTTTCTTATTTTCTTGAGCAAGTTGGTTAAGATAAAACCTATGCACTTGGGAAGTAGATAAAACAATCTAAGCCAAAGCACTTCCCAATTCTAGTACACCATATCTGTAACACCACAATTAGAGTGTTATTGTGAATATGGATGGCAAAGCTATACTCCTAGGGGATAGAGGTACTGTTTATATAGGAGAATAAAAAAATCATAGCCATTTGGAAATGTAATGTTTAGTTTATTTAAATGTGATACATGACCTTCATCCCAAGAGGTCACAGTTGGTAGTTAATACCACACATATGTTTTGGTATTTCTGAATTGTGAAATTCCCCTTGAACTAACAGATCTCATGAAACTAGCTCGGGCCATTACCACTGCAGCAGTATTAGCAGTTCCTGCAGTGTAACACTTCTGAATTCTAATTTCTCAGTGTTGACATTAAATACTGAATGTTAATCAAACAGGCGCTTTAAACGTAATGATGGATTGCGTATCACAAGCATGATGTGATCCTGTAACAGCTGAGTCAGCTCTGGAGCACCCACAGAGTATTATCTTTATATATTTGGTCCAATGGACAAAGGGATATGTTTGCTGGTCCCTGCAATATGCTGCAGGAAGTGGGATTTTCCCCTTCTTTAAGCAAAATGTCAAATTCTTGCCACACACACACACACGAAAAAAAAAAAAACAACCAACCTTGCTAAGGTTTGCACGGGGCTGAATCAACCCACAGTTGTAAAAAGACAGATTGTTCCCCTGTGGGAAGGGGAGGGTGAAATGTCTTTACCATTATTATTCCTAAATGTTTGAATGTTAATCGTCTGCAACGTAAAGCTTTGTTACAGCAGTTGAAAATCCACAGGAGCGTGCAGTAAATCCTCAGTTACTATGTGACACTGTATCGTACTGTAAAGAACTTTGAATGACCTTCTGTACTTTGTAAACTATACAGCTTAGCCCAAGAGAAGGAGGGAAAACATCTAGCCATTTCAGTTTGCTCTTAGCCCAGTTCTGCACTGGAGCATGCCATGTTCATCTCCCCTTTCAGTATTTTAAAAGGGCTTGCTTTCTACCCTCTGGAATATGGTATAGCATCACCTACATGAGCAATGTCTTCCTGAATATATAGTCCCATGAGGACACTATGTAAAGATATCACTATATGGAGTGTTTATGTCTACTTTGTATTACTTGTGGGTACCTCTAAAAGATGTCTGGAAGCTGTTTGCCTTCCAAAATGTGCATACATGTCTATTTGTGGCTGGTTAACTCAGTCTCAAACCTGCAGAGTTTGCTGATGAGGGTGTGTACCTATGTTTTACAAAAAAGCTGTCTGCAAATTGAATCTTTGTTTTGTGACGTCTCACCTCTTCCTACTCGTTCATGGTTAGGAAGAGACAGAGAAAATTCACCTGCAGCACAAAAAGCCATTTGAATCCCAGTTCTAATGTTCATTGGCTGCTTCTGTTTCCAAGGAATGCAGTTTTGCCTCTTCTCTATATTTTCTGTACTTTGCCATTGCCATTTGCCAAAAATGACCTCTGTGTTTTAGGAGTGGTCAAAGCTCTTCATCGTTCAAGGGACATTTTGCGTGCAACAGGTTTTAGAGGAAGATAAAGCTTCCACAGTTTGAATCTAGATCTAAACTTCAGGTGTGGCTAGATCAAGGTTACTGGTTTGATCCAGGTTATTCAAGGGCCAGCTGCAAAACCGAGATCTAAATAACTTAGTAAGATTTAGGAGCAGGGGATATTTCAATGTTGGGTTATGGCTCAGATGCGTCTCTAGTTGGGAAGTATTTACTGACCTTGATTTGCATCTTGAAGACATTGTGCAATATCCATCCTTTTTAGAGCTGTTGGTTATGACTGTCAAGCTCATACCATACCTTTTCTTACATTTTCTTCGCTGTCTGTACAAAACTGGGATTGTTGCAGCACAAGTGTGACTCTTGCGTATCTCATCTGGAGGTGTCCATTTTCACACCTGCTCTGTGTGTCACAGGGGAAGCTGCTGGTCTTCTCTTGTCCTGCCCAGGGAACTCTGTCATGCCTTGAATTGAAGAAAGTAGTGTTTTACAGAGCCATCAAAGCCAGAGTTCATCTTACCTAACTTTGAACGTTGACAATGTATGAGCTGCCTTTATTGCCGTAGGAGGGGGGCAGACACTTCTGATCCATTTTACAGCTGTGCATTAGGAGTAAATGAATCACACCTTAAAAAAAGGGCGTATTTCTGTCCATTGGTGACAAAGGAAGCTCAGTGTGCTTAGCTCTGACACAGACATCAGCAATGCAGACTCATCCAGATTTGGTGAGATTAACCCCTCTTATAATGACCAAATATCAAATGAAAGAGAAAAGAAGAAAACCTTAGAAACTTCCCTTCCAAACTTCTATTTTAGGGATAAACCCCAGGAGTAACTCAGCTCAAATTTTATGTTTGGCTTATGAGGCTTTTATGCAGAACAGATCGATTAAAAATTGCCACTGGAATTCCCCTAGCTTAGAATGGTGAGCTGAGAAATCAGAATATGTCAATATTGAAGGTGGGCTCACACAAATGAGCTAATGAGAGTTCACACAAATGAGTTTGATGAGATGTCAAACCAGCTCCTCTCTCAATATCATGCATGCACCGTAACACTCGTGTATGCCAGACACGAGATATATAGATTACGCTCTAGGATTAGGTTTTTTATTTCTACATCAATACAGGAGTGAAGCAGAAAACAAAACATAACTTCCATGAATGTCATTGTACTACTTAATTTATCAACCATTTTCCAGATCCACCAAGAATGGTTGTTGCAGCTGTTACTCCTGCAGATATGTCAGTCTCTGTGGAACAAAGAAAACTTTCATCTCAAGCTAAAAAGAAGTTATTTTCTTCTCTAATTCAGTTCACACTGGAATCATCTGGGGATGGGGAGCCCATATTTTTTAAGTCCTTATCCTTTTTTGCTTATATTGCTTTCGACCTATTCTGCAGCACCTGTTCAGCTCAATCGGAGCTCCATAAGTACCTGTGAAGAAAGGATATAGCCCATGCAAGGCAATTTGACTCCAATACATGCTGCAAACTGGATGTTCATTATACACTTTTTTCCCAGTTATCATAAGTCTCCTGGGATATTGCACAAATTCCTTTGATGTCCATTTTTAGATACGGTCTACATAAGCTGCCAGGAACTATGTGTGCACCTGTTGCTTTGGTTTCATTTCCTCAAAATATATTGGTTTGAAATCATTGTTGAGAAACCTCTGTTGAAGACAACAGATTTATTGACATGATGTATCTGGCTTTGCATGCTTTCTATCTGGTAAGAAGTGAAATCATGACAGATGAGCCTCTTGCATTGTTGATATGCTCGTTGGACAATATATCTCTCTATAAAGCCATTGTTGCATGCTCCATTCAGGAGGCTGCAGTGAAGGTATATTTTCTTTCAGTAATCTTTTCTTTACACTTTCCCATGTGGGCTATTTTAACCTTAATTACTCTGTTTCTCTGTCTTTTTTACTAGAGTTACATCTTCACCTCTGTAGTCCAGTACTTGACGTTTCCTAAATTTATTGCCTAAGAAAATAACACTTTTTATGGCCAACATAGGTATAGATGCATGGCACCTTGCATGTATAATTTAAAGAGATTATCTACAGGGTCATCATTCTCAACCTTTTACTTCAAACAATTCTTGTTTATGATGTAACCTGCCACATGCTAATATCTATTTGAGTTCACTTGAACAACTCTAGTTTTGAAATATTCTCCAGTGGGAAGGAAAAGAACCATGGGGGAAGTAAGAAATATGAAGTAGTTGCATAATCTGCATTCTTTTTTCCCAAAAGACTTTCACTGCTCTACTCTTAATTAAGTCACACTGAGTAGTGACTCTGGCATAATTAAGATTTATTTCAATGGAGTTATTCCATATTTCACTATGACAAGAGCTTGGCTTATTGTCTTTATGCAAGTACCATGCTAAGTCTCTTTGATTAATTTTTCTGTAATTATAAACTTTAATAAGTTCTTTTTCATTGCAACACTAGGTTTTTGAGAACCTCAAGCTCTCATTTGATGTCCTAGGAAACACTGAAAGGAAGTAAATTAGGCAGTTAGTGAGCAAGACGCCTTGTAGTGTTGAGGAAAAGGGATACTTCACAAAGACGCAGTGCATCCTCCATCAAGGCTTTAAATAAAAAAAATATGTGAAGGCTATCTCTGAAGATTAAGGTGAAGTGGAAACCAAGCGAAACATGTTGTTTGTAGGGTAGTGTAATGAGATTAGAGAGTCAAAATTTTGATTCTTCTTCCATACCATCTTACACTAGAAAAAATGAATTTGAACAAGGAAAGAAACTGAATGCAAACAGAAGCTCATCCATCCATCAACTAAAATGCTTCTTTTCACCATAGTCTTGCATAAAGCAATGTCACAGACCAAGTGAGTGCACATTGTCCCACCTCAGTATTGGCCGCTCCATGACCTGTTTTCCATGTAGAGCAAAGAAGGGATCCCATCTTGGGTTTCACACACCTTTGTGGAGGAGACTAAGAGCTGCTTCTTTACCTGATGAAGTTGTGACTGAGAGCTGAAAGGTGCACACCATGCTGCAAGCAGAGGTGTTACATATCCCCATTGTTTGCTCTCTGCCTTCTTACAAGCAGCAACACCACAGTCTCCTGGAGATATGCAGAGGTACCTACCTGGAACTGAGTGCCAATATTCATAATTTTCCTAGAAGTAATCAGGAAGTTGTGATCACAGGACCTCACAGGCACACACCTCTGACCAAGAAGACTTTTTTAGAAGTGTTCTTTGGGAGATTCCCATTTCTTACTACAAAGTCCTACACATCATTTCACCTGCCCAACACTGGAGAGGTGCAACTGCTTCTTCTGACATGTCAGTCAGGTAGAAGAAAGTTTCCTGAAAGCATTTTCTTTTAATTCTCAAGTCCTTCTTTTCCCCAACTGTTTGCTCCTCCTTTGTGGCTTGAAAGCAGAGGATAGTCTCTGAAACTTGGATGCTCCTCCTACCCATAGTGGTGTGAGAGGTCATTGCCTAACCACAAGGTTGAAGTGGGTTGCAGGTTTTCAGGCCAAACACAGGGATTTGGCCTTCTTGCCCTGGCAGGCAACCAAAATCCTCCTGAAAGCAAGTTGTGAACTTCATATTTTCTTGCTTGCTTTGTTTCTCCTCTGACATACCGATATGCCTGCTATTCTCACTTTCTTCCTGCTTCCTCATTAAAGAAAATATATCTTCTCTTTCCCACTCCCTGAGGCTATCTTTCTTTTGCAGCTCAACTTATTTTGTACTTTAATCTTCTGTGTGTGCTCTCAACCTCTTCAAAATTTTCCTATTTATTTTTGAAAGCTCTGAGAGCATAACCCTGTTGAAACAAATGGAAGATGCTTGGATGCATCAAAGTGCAGACTTTAGTACAGAACTAACTAATTTATAGTAGGACACAAATAGCTAAAAACTTTCTTCCAACAGAAAAATGTCTGTAAGAAAACTCAGAAAATAATTAAGCCTAAATTTCTGGACTTTTTATCTCATAAACTTCTACTCCTTATGGTTCTTTCTACTGTAGGCATTTCTTTTTTTCAGAATGCCTTTATGGTAGAAATGCCTAGTTTTTCTGTCTCAGCAACAAAAATAAATGGACATTTCCTCATGCCCTCAAAACCAAAATATTGCCCTTGCTTGGAACATTTTGTGCCAAGTTTCTGTTCAGAGCACATTTTCCGGGCTGTATTATACAAGCCTCTGGAAACAGGTATCCAGTGGAAATGCTGATACAGCCTTAACTAGAGAAAAATTATTGGTACCTCAACAGTATCCAGCTTAACTTCAACCCTTCTACATCAGCCTGCTGTATACTCCAGGCACTGTTTCTAAAAGATTGATAATGGTGTCCCCATTACTTGCAACACCACCTTTTTGGCAATATCAGCTGTATGGTTCTGAGCACATCAGAATCTATCCTGCTCATGTACTAAAATCATGAACAGATTAGCACAGCTTCTGCTGGAGAAGGCATATATCCCAAGGTAGGGTAGTTTGGCATCCCTCGACTGTAAGAATGCATCCCAGTTTCCCAGCTGTATTTGGATGTTGCACCAAGTTCCTCTGTAATGGACAAAACACATCACTTGCCTCTCAGTAAGCCACCTGAGAATAGAACGTGAAATATTTTAGATTTAGTCATCGATACAATTTTTTTACATGGGAATTTGAACAGACATGTCAATTGAATGGAGAGTAAAAGTCTCCGTGACTAGAGAAATCTTGGTCCAAAACATTTTTTTTATTTGTCTCACAATTCTGGCATAGTAATTCTCTGATCTTATTTCCTTCCACCGGTAAGGACTGAATTTTGTCCACACATCACAGCAAAGATAATCCCTTATCTACAAAAGCATCCTGACTGCCAGAAGCAGACTTTCTCTCAGAGGAAACCCCATTGGTTTCAACTCCATGTCAAGGAAGATTTTGCAGCACCTGGCACAGCATAAGTGTTAGTATGAGCCTATTCAGACATAGGGCCTCATTCCCAACATGTAGACCTAAATACTAAATATGTAGGATTTGTCAAATGTGTGATTTTGTATCTACAGAATAAGAAGAGGTAGTTGCAAAATTCAATTCTGCAGCCAGATCAGCTTTCAATCATGAGTTGGAAAAGCAAAAAGTGACCAAGGTGCCAGCCTAGATGCAGTTATGTACCTGTGTGAGAACTTCAGAGAGGGCTCATCTAGCTTTTAAAGCCCAAACAGTGACAGGATCTAACCCTGAACAAGAATTTGTTCTCTTCTCACTACCTCAGAGAGCCACGTATATAAAAATAAACTGCTACTGAACAGCACCGTGAAACCTGATCTAAGCCCTGGGCATGGTAAAGCCAATTGAAGCACAGAACTTAGTGTGCAACCTCTTAAGACCAAGGCAGTTACTTTTAGAATTGATTCCAGGTTTTGTAATGACACAGGAACTGGAATTTAATCTTCAAAACTATGAAATATCGAGGGAAGTCCTTGGCAAAGCTTTGGTCGAGAAAACCGTCTGTCTCCTCAACAATTCGTGGACACAGTCTGGGTGCTGGCAGGGCCCAGGGACCGTTCCCACCAGAGAGCTTGTTTACCATTACAAGTTTTTCAGACTGCAGGAATATTTAATAGTATGGGCATTGACAGAGTGTGCCAACCGCCTTCAGGGCAACAGAGCAACTCCTGACATTGCCTTTACAACTTCAGACACCAATGCAGCCTATACTCGTACTGGTATTTTACTTCTGAAGATCTTAATCTGACAAAGCACTCAAGTAAATTCTTTTGTTTAATCAAATTCCTCAGTCTCATGGACTGGGACATCTTTAAATTTAAGCGTGTGTTTAAGTACTGAGCTAAATAAGGATGCACTTATCTCTGTGCTTCAAGTTAAATATGATCTTTGCAGAAAAAGAGGCCCTAAAAGAAAAGGCTCATAACATGCTAAACCCTCAATTATAGTAGCAATTTCACAATATGTAGAAAGACTGCCAAGCACACATATTTTTCAGGGTTTCAATTTCCCTGATGTAAGACATCTCAGGGACATTTTAGTGATTTGTTACAGTCATACAACACTCAGGCAAGAACAAAGCCTTGCTGAGCACTTTTCCTGGAAAAATTACAAGATATTTGACTCAGAATGAGAATAAAATATTTTATGATGTTAAAGCTCATTTCTGAAAGAGAAAAATGAAACTTTTAATTTAATATTATTCATTATTTCTTTCAAGTGATACTCTAGAGAATTGCTCGATATGGCACTATTATGGATAAGAGAGGAATTGCTTGAATAAGACAAATTCAGCTTTGCCAATTTAAGAAAAAAAAAAAAAAAAAAAAACACAAAAACCCCCCACCCAAACACAGAAAAGCTGTCTTTGTGCCTAGTGTAAAACTTACCATGGCATTATGTGTTGCATTTTAATTAAATTAAATGTGAATGGTGACATGAATGGGGCAGAAGTGGAGAAGCACACTAAACATCTCCTTGGGCTGCATCTGGTGGGGAACACTTGCCTACACCAGGAAAAGAAATCAAGTCCCCACTCCTGCAGAAACAGATGCAACTGCCTAGCCATAAACATTGTGAGTAATCCCAGTGGCTTCAGTGGAGCCATCATGATGTATATAAAGGTATGTCCCTAAGTCTTTGCCAGTCTGAGGACTGCAATAAGCAGATATTCTAATGTGAATAGGAGGAGGGTCTTAAATCAGACATTTCCTCAACGTCCTTAAAAATGTTCAGTGTAACTGATTTCTGTTTCATACAAGAACAATTTTTTTTAAAAAAAACTTTGCCCTGAAATGTACGCTTCATAGAGACACAGGCACTGTAAGCAATAAGAGTCTAATGGCAGTGTCTTTTCATGAAATAAGTCTTCCCCTGTGATGTCTAGCCAATACTTTATGGAAGCATATGATCAGATGGAAAGGGCATGTAAAAATCAGACCTCCATTCCTAATCTATAGTCAAAGGACAGAAATAGGTACTGCAATACAGCTAGCTCACACAGCTACTGTAGGATGAGGGACCTTGCATGCATCTGACAGCCAGTATCAGAACTGCTGAATAGCCTTGGATAACTAGTTCGTATACTTGAGGGCACGTCTGATGTTCGGTCAGACTAATCCTTCTGAGGTATCTCTGTTCATTGTAACTGCCATGAAAACATTGCAAAATAATTTTCATGTGATGGGCAATAATTGCTTTGACTGTCCACTTTGTTTGTTGAGGGGTTAAGATGGGTCATTAGGGCTCCAGGGTGGCAAATGAGTGAGTGGAGCATTACAAACAAGACAGTGGTGAGCAGCTAAGAGTCGCTACAAAATAGACTGACTTAAGCAAGTACTGCAGGGAAGATGAAGGTCATTTTTTCCATCTGTTATTTATTTCTATTTGCACCATATTGTAACAATGCTTTTTCTTTTTTTTTTTTTTTTTTTTAGCCCATAATGGTCAGCTTTTCTGTCTCCCTTCAAGCTGCAGAATTTGCACTTGAAGGGATTTTTTTGTACGAATTCAGCATTAGGTGTTTAATTACTGGAATTTCTCAGGTGTAGGCAACTTTACTATGCTACGAACACCATAAATCAATATTGATTTTCCTCCCTCGTAAAGCTCCCTTGTTGCTGAAAACTGTTAATATTTTTCAAGATTATACCATGACCATATTTGTATAACGGCCTTTTACTGAGCTTGAAATTCTATGCCAAATACTTACGTCTTTGAAAGACTGAAATCTTCAATAAAATATATTATTCTTAAATATTATAATTTTCCCATTCTTTAATAGAAAGATATTCAGTATTCATGCATTTTACAGGACCAGTTTATCAAGTTCCTTTATGTTTAGTTTGAGAGGAAATGAACCAGGTTTTTAAGAGCAAATGTGGAGCTAAGACCTTGGACAGCACCAACAGGCACCTCCTTCCTCACAAGAGGTGCAGGGCATTTCAGGGCTTGGGAAGACTGGGTCAGAGTCAGGAAGTTGGCAACCCTGATCTGGCATATGGTCCCTCACAGATTATCGGCAGATAGACAATTTACAAGCTGCCCTGAAGCTATGCTGAATGCAACCAAATGTTTATATTTCCCAGATAGAGCTGGGTAGATAATGTCTCTATAGGACATAATCCAGTTCCTTTCTTCACCAACTGCTCGTGCCAACAGTTCCTCTATCACCAAGTTCTCGTTCGCTTTCATGTCCAGGCTTCTCCCCTGTACTCCACAACCCTGGTAGATTCAGCTTTTCTCCCTGCAGTGCTAGAACTGGGAGTTCAAGCCCTTCCAGTGCAAAGGCATGGGGCATGGTTTTCTCAGGTTTTCTCTGACCATCTCTGGGAAGCCTGAGGGAACCTGCCCACAATGTTCAGCGATGCCCCACAGCTATGAGATCTGCCTTTGTGCTATCACTTCTCTTGCTCTTGATAATGGAGGTACCAGCATGACCTTGAGTAAATAGTGAGCTTAGAAGGACACATTAAACAATACATTTCATATTCATTCACATTTCCCCCATCAAGGTGCAAATGGTAACATTTCTAAATCAAACACCATTTCCTCAGGTGAGTTTTCCAGCTAGTGAACCCAAAAGGCACTGAAAAAAGGACACTGCTAGAAAACTGCCTCTGTTAGTTGTTGCTGGGGAAACTCCTTGGTGAAAGGAAAGCACTTAGTTGTCATTTCATGTGGTGAAGTGGTAACTCTATTGTCTTTGAGCTGCAAAACTTCTCCACTGCCAAACACAGGTAATATTGAGTGCAATATTACACATGTTAGGGATTATATACTGAGGATGTTCAGCTGAATTGCAAGAAGTCATGAAATTACTTCAGTTGAAATATTATTTGTCATCAAAATTGTACAGCTCACATTGCTAATCTCTAGTCATACTACAGCAATTTACCAAGTTCCTGCCTAGAAATACAGTAGTGCCAAATACTGCAGCCTTCCCAGTAGACACTCAGCTGCAGCAACGTATCCTTGCTGGTTTGACAAAGTTTTCTGTGCATGTTGCAAACAAAACAAATAGAGTCTCATTTCAACCAGCAAGCCCTTAAACTGCTGAGCTCCGGGAAACAAGGGTAGTGTATGCTTGGCTCTGAGAGAGATACCCCAAAGTCTTGGGACTGCATTCAAGTTTGGTAGTAGCCGTAACATGATGAGGGTTACTGCAACCATATTTGCTATTAAAATTAGAGAAAAGCTCAATATGAATTTTGAAAACAAGTTTCACTTTCAAAAGCTCTCTGGCCATGGAAAGTTTCTCACCCTCCCAAATCCAGGTTTGGTTTGGGAAATCAGAACGATAAAGAAAAAATGTTGACAAGAAAACTGTTCTTCTGTCTTTCAGTGGCATGTCTGCCTTGCTGCCTGCAGGATTTTCTGTTTGTGGCTGCCCACCAAAGCAGCAGCAATCACTGTTCTGGAAGATAAAGTCACTTAGTTGAGAATGCTGGGGTTTGGCTATTTTAGCTTATATTGGTACTTATACTGCCCTCCAGTGATAAAGACAGCTCTTCCAATGTGTATCCTAGTCTTTTGTAGCAGTTTATTTCTAGTCTTTTCTCAGTTCATACTAAAAACTGCAGTTCTCATTCCAGAATATTAGCCAGTTCTTGTCTAAAAATAATAATAATATAATCCCAGTTATTTTTAGTGCAATTTTTTGAATAATTAAAATTAAATGCAGCTAATTCAATTGTGAGGAATAAAGTGTAACATGGATTCGAATAAGAAAAAATCCCCAAACCATAATTTTAGACCTGCTACTGTTACCAATTAATGAGATTTTCAATTAATTCCTTTTCTTAATGCAGATTGATTTTCAGTTTTAGTTTTGCCAAAAACGTCCATTTTCATTGTTGTTATTCCTGAAAATAACACCCTTGTACTCCCAACATTGGATCCGTATGGATTTTGGTGGCATGTTGTTTGATGGACCTTAGATCTGTTCTGGGTTGTTGATTCTCTCCCACGCACACCAGAAATTGGTGTATAGTGTGAAAGACAGGTGGTATCTTTGTGGCAGCATACGGAGAAATGGTGCAGTGGTTGTTAACACTTGAAGTTTCTGTGAGCTCATGGCATCATGCAACAAAAAGATGTATATGGTACTGTAGCTCAAAGGCTTGTCATAGTTTCTTACAGGAAATGAAATGTTTCAAAAAATTTTAGCGTCTTTTCTTCTACCCATCTCATTCATGATCACTTTTGGACTTCCAGCTGTACTTTACATTTTACTTGGGAATGCTGTAGTCATACTCATGGCTATTGCTCCACTTCTCTTTTAAAGGAATACAACTACTTAGTCCTCTTTCCTAAGATGAATCACAGAGACATGACTTCATCTCATACAGACATGTCTGAGTTTTAGGCTATGAGATGCAAACAAAACATTTCTGAAAAGCTAAGTAAGTGCCTGAGTTATTTCCTTGTGCAGAAATCCCTGCTGCCCAATTATAGAATCACAGACTGGCATAGATTGGAAGGGACCTTAAAGACCATCTAGTTCCAACACCCCTGCCATGGGCAGGGACACCCTCCACTAGACCAGGTTGCTCAAAACCTCATCCAGCCTGGCCTTGAACGCTTCCAGGGATGGGGCATCCACAGCTTCTCTGGGCAACCTGTCCCAGTGCCTCCCCACCCTCTCTGGGAAGAATTTCTTCCTTATATCTAATCTAAATCTCGTCTTTTTCAATTTAAACCCATCACTCCTTGTCCTGTCACTACAGGTCCTTGTAAAATGTTCCCCCCACAGCTTTCTTGTAGGCCCCCTTCAGATACTGGAAGGCTGCAATAAGGTCTCCCCAGAGCCTTCTCTTCTCCAGGCTGAATGAGCCCAATTCTCTCAGCCTGTTCCCATAGCAGAGGGGCTCCAGCCCTCGGAGCATCTTCGTGGCCCTCCTCCGGACTTGCCCCAAACAGTCGATATCCTTCTGATGTTGGAGACCCCAGAGCTGGACACACAACACCAGGTGGGGTATCACAAGAGCAGAGTAGAGCGGAAGAATCCCCTCCTTTCACCTGTTGCTTCCTTTGATGCAGCCCAGGATGTGGTTGGCTTTCTGAGCTGCCAGCATACACTGCCAGGTCATGTTGAGCTTAAATTATCAGTAGTAACTATGCTGTTGCTGTTTAAATTAAACTGCGTCTTACACACACAGTGCAGCACTCTGATTTTGTACAGTGATTGGCAGGACAGGACAGGTCAATCAGTACTCCTGTGGTCTGAATCTGAAGGAGGTGCCATGGTCTTCCCTTGCTAAAGTCAATGAGAAGCAGCCACTGAATTTGTTAGGTGTATGATCAGTCAGGCTGAGAAGCTTTTCACCTCAGTACAATGATCAGAGATCCAGCATGAGGTGTTGTGTCCACAAGATGTCACTGTATGGAAAGAGGTGGTTTCTTGCTTTTCATTAGTCTGGAGTGGCAATTTTACCAATCGTTTTCATCTAGACTTCCTTGCAATAGTATTCAACAGGAGCTTGAACAGAACCGTTTGACATCCAGGCAGAAAAATCGCTGTACACATCATACCGAAGGAGCTAATATCCAAAAAAGTTTGCAGAGTATCGTCACAGCTTGCTGGATTTAGGTTTGTTTTTCAGCAGCCAGTTCAGAAAACGATTTTATGTTAGCAGATGATGTGCCTGAAAGTAGCACTGAAGAACAGGTCCAGGGATGGAAAAATACATGACCTAATACCACACTAGCAGCTTTCACATCCTTTACACAACTGGAGCTGCTCTCCTAATCATCTCAATCTGAGCCAGGTTAATTGGAGCCTTCCCAGCCATGAGTCAGTCTCACACGTTTTCTGCATCTTTGCTAATTAAGAGAATTTTCACCTTTTATAGTTGCTTTAGTATTCAGAGCAGTTTGTCATGGGATAATTAAAATCATTGAGTGATGGCTTTAGAATTTCATGTTTGTGATGACATTTTATCACATTAAATTGGAATCTCATAGCGCTTCTTTAGCTATGACAGACAAGGAGGTCATCTCTATTCTAGATATTATCCACTAAGTACATCCACAACATTTCCATTCAGAACCATTGCAATCTCTTCTACTTTTCAACCCAAGAGATTGGAAACCCAGCTGATTCCTGACAGAGGAACACAAAAATACTGAGTTCAAGATCCAGGGTACAAGCCCTCTACTTTCATCCTATGGATGTTCTTGCTTTGTGTGATTTGGGAAAACTGGATACCAGAGTGCTGAGGGGCTGGAAGGAAGGAGCCAAGGCAACATATTCTTCACATCATTGCTCCTCCATTTCCAAATCCATGGCATTTTAAGAGCTTAATCACTGATGCGGTATGGAAAATTTTCAGTCCCCTGAGCCAAAGAAGCAAGTAGAGGAGCTCAGTCTCACAACACCGTTGTCGCTTCTTGCAATCAGTGCTGTATCGCAGCTTACTGCAGCTTTTCCCCTGATCTTCGTGAAAGCTCCTGCAGTTGCTCTCAGGGGCTTCCCAGCACTGAGGTGTGCAACGGAATGTATTTGCTGAATTCAAAATCTCGGCAAACCTATGGCCTTGCAGAAAGTTTTTCTACACTGAGTAGTCCTGCAATGCTGAGAAGACAAGGCAGCTTTGCAAGCATAGATGCAAAAGTGTGTCAGCCTGACACTGTGCTGGAGCCCATCACTCCTGCTCAGAAATAAGGCTATGATGTGAATAACATCACACCAACACAACTATGCCATTTTCAAAACAAAATTAGTACCTTTACACAGATCCTCTACAACTAATACTAGTATCTAACCCGGCATAGCTTTACAAGCAGATATATTCCCACTTTTGTTCATATCTTTTGAGCACAGGCTGACATCTCACTGGCATCTGTGGGAGAGAAGAATGTGCTTATGAGCTTTGTTCATCTTGTTCACACAGGATTTGAGGGGTTTATTGAACTGTAGGTAGCTGGATTTTTAATTCCTTCTAAAGCAGCAAGAAAGACTAGTTTCAAATGGGATTTGCTTTGTTCTTGGTTGAAGAAAAAACCCTCTAAAGCTAAACATGAAATTTAGCAATGTAAAGAAGTGGTCATATCATAACCATGCTGCTGTTTCTTCTTGGCTTCTTCTTAGAAGACTAAATGTTTCTGAGTACAGATGATAAAGTTAAGGAAATAACAAATCAGAATTTGTTGAAGTGCCTTCTTTTCAGTTCACGTGATGCTCAGCCTGTTTTACCAGGTTTTGAGATAGACTTGAAAATTTGTATCTAAGGAGTTTTCTTGCCAAGGAAATAATGTCAAAGATAATGATGGAGTAACTACTGCTGTAAATTTGAAGCTTATGACTTATGATTGATCATAGGTATCAGACTCGTATTTCTTCTATCTGCAGATAAGGTAAATATGGCTCATACATCTCTGCCTCTGTTCTGTTTTACTGTACAGATCACAGTCTGTTCTAAGTAGTTGAAAAATTATAATCCCTTGAGTGTGTGTGTGTACAGACTCAAATTTTACCTGACTTATTTAGTTCCTTCTGTGCTAAAGGGCCATGAGATTTTGGGAAGCCAATGCTTTCTTGTGTCAGCTCAAAGTCATACTACTTAAGGAATAAATATTTATGTTTGAAGGTAATGGTGTCAGCAGAAACAAATGTGAACAAATCCCTGAAAAATACTGCTAAGCATATGCTTTCTTAGGACTATTCAGTAAAATGTGCACCTGTGGCAATACAGAACTGTTAGTCTATAAAACCTCTTCAGGCTCTACCATTTTCAGAATAGAGTTTCAGAGTTATGCAGCATTTGCTTTCTAAGATTCTTGCAAATATCTCTCAAGAAATTGCTGGAAGTTCACAGTCCTAAACATTTTCTCAGAGTACATCTTTGAAGAGAGCATCTCTGAAGGAGTCCACAGCCCTTAGAATATTAGTAAATCTACAACTGCAGAAGGCAAGAGAATACTGACTCTCTTCCTACATATAATGTCTAACACCAGCCAACAAAAAGATTAATAGAAATTGAGAAGAGTAGATCTATTTTTAGAGATTTAATTCCCCCACACACACCCTTCCTGGCAATTATCCAGGTTTTGGAGGTTGCAGTCATTACTGTTGGCAGGAGAAATCGATAAAGAATTCAGCTATTTCTTCAGTGTCCTCCTCTTTCACCTACAAGGCATGCAAAAGACACTGCCTCCAGGCAGGAGGAAGCAGCTTCTCTGGCTCACAGAAAGTCCCCTCTTCTCCCCTGGTTCAAACCAAGAAGATTCCCATAGACGTTTTCCAGAACCATGCTCCCAGTCTGGCTATAGTCTTGGTTATTGTCATATCTCTGCTTTCCTGGTGTCTTCTACATTCTTCCTATCTGTCTTTCCCTCCTACACAGAGGTTCAAACACCCCAAACCAGTCAGGTCACCCCTTCCCATATAGAATCCATGCCCTCTGCATAATGTCACAGGCTTGTGACAGATGGAGATACATGGGTTGTTTCAACTCCCTGGCCCAGTAGGTGAGCTGCATACTTCATTTTACTGTCTCAGCCTTCCTTTTTCCTTTCCCCCGAGGCATATCTTATGAGATTGGTCATGAAATATGCTTGAGGGTAAGAAAGACAACACCTACAGCATCTCTTACAGTTTGTGACATGATTAGTAATGGTTAGGCTCAAGCATAACTTTGTCCTTGGCTTTTAGATCAACGGAGAGCAGGGCTTGGCCTCTGAGAATTCTGAATGAAACGTAGTTCAAGATTTGATATTTATAGACAGTTCAGATCGAAATTGCATCTGAAAGGTACTGTGCTACATCCACCAGGCAAAATAATTAGTCTTTCATCAAAATCCTTTTTCCTGCTATCAGCAATGATTTGGCTATTGCTGTAAATTAGGATTATAACTGTGATCATAAAAATGCAGTTACACTGGCACATATTTTCCATCCATATTCAGCCACAGATATGACAGACAACTTTCTAAATGAAAAGGTATCCATTTCTCTCTATAATGCACTGTAACATTAAAACTCTTTCCCTAATCAGTTTGTATATGGATGGAATACAAATCAGGATGACTTCATCATAATTTTTTCTGACATCCTTATAATGGAAAAGCCTCAATTTAAAGAGATTATAATTGGAAACCACTGACAGCTTGGTATCATATGATTCTTGTGGACTTCTGTATGTTATTATGCCATCATTTTTCAAGCATTTAATTCACCCCCTGGCATTCAAACCTAGGTGGCCCTTCTTTCTTTAAGTCTTCATTGGGACCTTTTACAGCAATGGCCTCTAAACTTCACAGTTTTCCACATCATCTTGGCCAACCTGTTATAAATAACTCATCTCCGTAGCATAAATTTGCACTTATGTTCTCAATAAGGCAAGTTTCTATTTTTATTTCTTCTGAGGAATTCCCAGAGGAATAGCTCTCTTAAGACTGCAGAAGTGTAAGGGATCTCCTGCTCATGAAGTCTAACAAGCAGTCCCTTGGCAGCTGGTTCCTGGAAATGTGATTCATGTGTTGACCTGCTAAAAATAGATGTGGCTGAACCAAAATAGAAGTTCCAATATAACAGAAACCCCCTTGAAACACTGCCAAAAGTATAAGCAACTTCCATAAAGCAATAATGACCCAACAAAGCCAATGTCTACAAAAGTCAGGAAATGAGGTAGATATTCTAAGAGATACCTAAAGATGGTGCTTAGCTCCCATTGAGGCTCACTGCTTAGGAGCTTTTAAAAGTCTGGCAGAGCTGTACTTTCATCATCCTAAAGTTTTTGAAAAGCCTGGCTGTACTGCATCTTTGAGATTGCCTCATTAGTGGAGCTCCCCAGACTGAGAGCTTCAAGAGGCCCATTTTTCAAAGCTTGTACTTTCACCACTTTTGTACCCGGTAAGGAATATCTAATCAAAGACGTAAAAATCCTTAGATGTACTTCAATATCCTGGTCATCCTAGTGTTAATGGGAGAACCCAAAAAAATGTGAAATTGCCTAGGAATAAAACTGAAATAGACCAAATAAGTTTCATTGCTTTTGAAGAGTGTGTTGCAGAAGAAAATGGGAAGCAAAGCCACTTAAAAATTCATTAGTCTTTTAAAAATGTAGTCATTTTAATAATGTAAGGTATAGGTTCCACTTAAAGTCAACTTAAAGCAGCTTTTTTAAAAATCTTGCTGGAATTCCTTTGATGTCTCAACCTTCTACCTTCACTTAACGGGAAGGAAAAGCTCCGTCCTGTTCCCTAGTTCCAGAGAGAGAGGCGCTGAAATCAGTCACATTAAATAGAGCTCTACCCAAGCTGACCCACTTGAATGACCAACTACTCAGACCCAGTAATTTGTACTCTGGAAGATAAATCCAAGCAAAAATTTAATCCTGATTGCATCACAGTTTAAGGGCTCAAAATGAAAATGTTTTGGTAGATAGACAGGACATGTCTGTAGAAACTGCACATAACTGGAGTGGAGGCAAGGGACATTCATAGTTGAAAAGGAATTAAATTCTCTTTACAAAAGTCCCTCCTACATGAGCTAAGGCAGAGAACCCCTACAAATGAGGGTTTTCAAATATTCAGGTAGCACACTGCCCTCCTCTCATCTGTTCTGCAGGTGCCCTGCAGTGTCCTGACACATCACAGGTCATCAGGAATTGTTTCAGAGATTGCACTGACGACTCAAGAGCATTCAGCATGCAGCTGTAATCTTTGGATTACACCTTAAAAGTACAGAGTTGCTCATCTGAGAAATGAGTCACATCAGTGTTGTCATTTAGGTCATTCCCAAGTGGAGACAATCTGGACCTGGGGATTTGGTTTCACTTACTGCAGAGTTTTGGATTGGGTGTAAAATGTGCCCTCGTGATTTGTGCTTTTGACTTCTGTTTTGAAGGCTGGGGACAACTGGATCTGAGTGCTTGTCAGAAGGCGAAAACCATGTAAATAAAAGCAGAACAAAGAATATCAAGTCACTGAGTACCTTTTAGCTGAGTAAACCAAAAAATGGAGTAAATAGTTTACTGTGATCTGAAACTCTATAACATTTAATCAGAACAAAGCAAAATAGGAGCTTACTTTTCAATTAGATAAAGCAGACAGGATAGAAAAACTAGTTGTACACCAACAGACACTATCAAGAGCCTATTTTTACAGGCACCTCTGTCATAATTAACATCACAAACAAAAACCTTTGAAAAATTAGGGGATTGTGACACAGGGATCTGAGAAACCTCATGACACAATAAATACATCCACAGGCTCGTCAGGAATGACAGAGAGAAAACTTACTTACAATGTGATGTATTGCTCTTGGTTTATTATGTCCAGATACCATTAATTTCTCTAAGGCCAACAGGAACAAAAGAATTCAAATTTCTGGGGTGTGTGAAGATCCAGATCTGAGGCTTTGGATAAGAGCATATCAGAAACTTCTTTTTTATGTGATCTTAGTAGCTGTGGAAACGGATGGACTGACAGGCATAGAAACCTAATGCCTTGATGCAGCTAGAGCAGAGATAAAGCATGGAACGCCAGATAACACAGTGAAGAGTGTACTGCGGAGGTGAAGGAAGATACAGTAGATAGCAACAGAGTAGGAGGGTAGATAACAGAATAAGAGGACACTGTTAGATTCTTAATCTGCACAAGCAGCTCCATCCCTTCCAGGATTTAAGAATATAAGAATAATAATTACTGTATAGTAAATAACAATGCTAACAGTAACATCCAACAATTTATCCCAATTTGCAAGAAATGGAAATGCTGATAGAACAATTTCCAATGACTGGAAACTGGTTTCTGCTTAATCATTAGTTGTCTGGCAGAAATCATGGGGCTCCAATGTCTCCAGTGTAGGTAAAATATAACAGGTTTACAATGGGGTTTTTGTGGCAAAAGAAATGAGCAGAAATTGGGCATTCACATCTCCCTCTTCCCTTCATAATTGTCTAAGGTTTGGTGTTGGGTTTTCTTTTTCTTTTATTGGTTTTTTTTTTGGTCTTTTTTTTTGTTTTGTTACAAGTAGAATTAGACTACATTAAACAGAAAAACTAAAAAAAAAATATGATAGCAAAAATAAAAGAGCCAGGTACCATTTCTTCTGTGGTGAAAGACTGGGCAGGGAGCATCATGTGTTTTTCCGTCTATGCAGTAGTTTGGCTGATTGCTCTGGATCAAAATTTAAGGGAGGAGGGACAACACCAGGGATTTTATTTCAGAACATAGTGTTGTACAGCACAAGCAAGAAAAGTTTCAGTGAAATTTTGCATCCCTATCCTTGTTTTCCACTGCAGGGATAAATAATGGATGAGCAACCTCATGTTTTATTGCCAACTGTAAATGAATGATTCATTTATTTTATATGTATATATATATATTTAAACAGCTATTTGTAATCAAATGATAAATTGTACTAGCTCATGACCCAGAGTTTAGTTCATGCTCCATGAGGATGAAAATTTACAGTATGAATCAGCAAATAGTTCTGCTTTCTCAGCACAAGCATTGCAGTGTGACACCTCATGCATCATTCAAACAGAGTGCAATGCCTCTGTTTGTTTCCCAGTATTAGTTACCACTGAGCATTAAAATGTCCAGTGTTTTAGTAAAATCATTCAGATTATAGTCTCATAAACACAGTGTGTCTAGTGCTTGCTGAACAGCCATTTCTGAGGCTCTGTGCATGCTTTCATCACATGACCATTGCTAGAATATTTGAACATCAAATGGTCTGACCCCTGAAAAAACTTATGTTACTTGATAGCTTTCAAGACGAGTTGTTTTGGATACAGACTCCCACTTCTGTTCATTCTGTCATGGGGGCTGACAAGGAAGCTGAGGGAGGGCTTTTTACAAGGGCATGTAGTGACAGGACAAGGGGTAATGGGTTTAAGTTGAAAGCAGGGAGATTTAGACCAGGTATCAGGAAAAAATTCTTCCCAGAGAGGGTGGAGAGGCACTGGAACAGGTTGTCCAGAGAAGCTGTGGATGCCCCATCCCTGGAAGTGTTCAAGGCCAGGCTGGATGAGGCTTGGAGCAACCTGGTCTAGTGGAGGGTGTCCCTGCCCATGGCAGGGGGGTTGGAACTAGATGATCTTTAAGGTCCCTTCCAACCCAAATCATTCTATGATTCTATAATTTGTATTTCAACTGCTTGCACTGAGAACTGTTTCACAGCCTCCTGAAAATGTTGGGCATACTCCCTTTGACTTCGGCAGGTTTTTGCATCAGCTAGAGAGGGGACAAGAGTAGGCTATTTCCAAAATTATTTATACTGCCTGTCTGAAATATAAGTAACCATAGCTTGTTATATAGAGGTAGAGAGATTGAACAGCAATACAAGGACAAATGTTAGCATAATCCCCAGAATATTATCACTTTCATCAATCTTATATTTTGAGTCTAAATCTTTCTCAATATCCATTCAGTTACTAATGATATTTTCAGGACAAAGAGGAGATAATGCCATGCTCTCTGATCTATTTTATTTTGACTTTTCCCTGTTCTTTTTGAATTTCAGGATATAAATTAAGAAGGGAGACCATGTTGCACTTATTACGTGAAGTTACCTTCTGAACTCAAAACTCTTCAATTTCATGTTGAAATTGAACATCAGAACAATGAAGCCCAAAATTCAGTTTCATTAACACCAAAAGTTCCAATATATAAGATTTGTCTTACATTTTTTTAAGTATACAGTACTTCCAGTTGTGAAACAGACAGCATTTTGAAACATGTGGAAGAGCTTGAAATGCTCCATGTCTTTAGCCAAACCACATGCACACCATAATGTTGATTCTTTTGATGATGAAAAGAAAGAGATCCCAATTTCATCCTATTTTCTTGATGAAATCTTCTATTTACTTAGCTAAGACAAACTCATCCTCCAGCAAATCATGTGTCCCTGACTATGGCAGGGGGGTTGGAACTAGAGTATCTTTAGGGTCCCTTCCAACCCAAACCATTCTGTGATTCTGTGATTAGGAACCTATGTGCAATTTCAAGGTGGCAGTTTCCTGAAAAGTATTAAAATCAGAGTTTTCAGTATGTTTGAGCTAAACAACCTCACTGGCTTCTGCAGTTAAACTTGGTCTGACCTCCATCAGAGTTGACATGTAAATGATGACTGCTTTTAGAGCGTCCAACCTAAGAATATAAATACAAAGGAAGACTCCAACAGGAGAGTGTGGGATTCTTCTGGTCAAAACAAGGCCAGGAGACAGAACCAGCCTTTTCCTGGGCACAATCCATTGTATTATAAGGAAGGTGAAAAAAACTCAGGACAAATGAAGTGTGCCCTAAAAGTACCTACTTCTTTCTGTTGATGAGGAAGGAAGCTTAGGAAATATAATTCAGGCACAGATGTTGGCACTGATGAGGTGAAGTGAGGTGAATAAGTCCTGTGTCATTCTGAAGGGATTTCTTTGGAGTACATCTCCTCTGAGGATGGCAGCCAACAGACAGAACAATGGGTACAGCCAAATATCAAACAAAACTTATTCCCAGGAAGTAGCAGGAAAACTCCAAAGGTCAGAATGAGGCACATATGAGACCTGCCTGAAGCGTAGCAAGAACAATTCTTTTATGAGCAGCAGTGGCCTTTGAAACAAGACTGCTGAGAGAGAAATCTGAGAATGTGTTGACAAATGCACCTCAGAAGAGGTGTGGATATGTACAGAAGAATCAGCAATGAAGTGTCTAACAGGAAGAGCTGCAATATTGCTATCTTCATTGCTGAACCTGACCTTGGGATGACAACAATTAATTGTTTTCAGTAGGGCTTCCATTAAAATCCAGACTTAAAACTGTATATGTATTTGTAGTTTGGGAGAGGAAGGGCAAAATCACAGAAAATTATCTAGACCGTGTCCAAAAGTTGGTAATTTAACAGCAACTATTTTAAACAGTGCAATATACTTACTCAGTGTAGTAATAAATTATGTGCCGTTTACCAAGTAATTTACCCAGTCCTCTTTTCATCATCTCAGCTTCAAAATGCTTTAAATAAACTGTGACATTATGTAAATTACTGTCTATTTATTTAACTGTTTCTTTTAGACACTAATCATGCAAGCAAGAAAATACTGGGTATTAAATGGACTATGCAAAACAGATACAAAATCCCAGACTTTAGACTCTGTTTTATTAATTAGATATGAATGATAAATTGTTCACAACTTTAATGAGGAGCATAAGTTAATGTAGATACTGTATATTCATTTCTCACATGAGATTTCATTTCATTGCTTGCACACTATTTTCCAGGGAAGCAGCTGCTTTGTAAACATACAATAAACAAACTCTGGGCTTTCTTCAAGTACCCTTGCATGTCGGTGCATGGTTAAGTAGTGATCATGTCATTTAATGCAGTTCTAGAGAAATCTCCAGGTTACAGTCTTGCACCTTTGGTCAATGTCTCTTCATGCCAGTCTCAAGCCCTACGGTGTTCAGCTGGAGAGTCCTGGCTCATAGGCATGCCCACACCTCATAGATAGCACAACACACCAGCACAAGGTTAGCAGCGTTCTGATGCAAAAACTGTATGTAAAATTGCAAGCTTTACTGTGTAACCAATTTTAATGTTTTAATGCTAAGTAATATTTGGATTTTTCTTTTTAAAAACGCAGAGTTAAAACCATTGAATTCAACTATATGCTCCCCTGCAGATAGTTGTTTTGCTGAGTTCAGCACATTAAAATTCCATGTATGGGTTTAGATCCAAGCCTGCTGCATTTCCACTCCTGCCAGTCAGTCACAGAAAATTATTAATAATTCATCAAATAGTAATATCATCCCTTCAAGTCATAAAAGGCTGCAATATACATCTATAACTTTTAAATAAAAGTTGATGACTATAGGCTTTTTTGTAATAAGTAACATAGTAGGGGGGAGTGATAAACTGATGAATGCTGTTATTTATTTTAACTTTTATATTAGGTTCATAGAAAAAAGAATATTCTCTCTATAACTTACCAAGATTTATCAGCCTATGAAATTTTATAATAAAGACTGATTTTCTAATTAAAGATTTGTCAAATAAAGAAAATAAGTGTGCATGTATTTTCTCTCTTTGGGGCACAGTCATGTGAAATAAAATGGTCAAGCTGCATTTGTCAAGTCCCGTGTCAATGCATTTCATTGCTCTGTGTAGATCCATTCAAACTTGCGGGGACTACAAGCGGTTGTCAATGCATTCTGTAAAAAGCACAGAACAGGGTTATGTCTATGAATGCTTAACATGGCATTAATTTCAAATGTATCCTACCCATTTTTAGATGCATGTGCCCAAGGTTCTGAACACAGCAGAGCTGTGTTTTATAAACCAGGGGTTTCATCTGATGATTATGATGTTACATGACAGATCATCCTATGCTATATATGACAGACTATCCTATGCTTACCTTATTGTCTGCTGACTACCCAGAGAGTCTAGAGAGCCAAGGTTTCTAACTTAAGTGCTTGAATTTTTGCTCTACGTGAGCTAAGATGAATCCAAGGTCTGGATTTCCATGAATGAGGGAAAATTCCTTATCAAGTCTTACCAAATCATATGGGAGTGAATGCCCACCACTTGCTAGGTGGTAATAAGGTGTCTGGTATAATCAGATTCTCTTGGATTTAAGCATTCAAGATCCTCTTGGATGTGGTGAAGGAATTTGCTGAGTAAGTTGTAGCCTTAGATCCTCGAGGTTGTCAGTCCTAATGAGCTGGTGTGATGTGCTTCAGGAAAAGGGAAAAGATAAGGTGCAAGGGTGTATCTCAACGAAAGGAAAAAAGGAAATAAAAATACTGATGTTTTTCTTCTGTTAACATCCAAAGTAAAAACTCTGCTGGACCTGGATTTTGGCAGACATGTTCAGTTACAAATACGGAATTAGCATTGAATGGTTTTCTTTCCACATCTTCTTGGCCAGTTCAAAGAGGAACATTAGCTGCATGTGATACAGTAAATGGAAATAACAGATTTTTCACTTGCTGAGACAAGACACATGTACAGAAGGTTAATGGTATTTTTAACATTCAATCTCTCCTTTTTCTCCAACTCTCAAAAAGTCTGAGCTCACATTTTCTATCTATTTTAACATGAAAAAATCTTTTTTTTACTTGTCCTGCAATTCCTGCTCAATGACATTGTACCCATAAGGTTAGAAACATGAAACTTTTTTCCATCACATTGATCAAAATCTGTAAGAATCATCTGCCTTCATGGAACAGAAGTAAGGTCATTCACTAAGCAGTACTTTGCTAAGTTGTAAACGTTCAACTGAAAAAAACCCTAAAGAATTCCTCCTCCCTAGAGACTCCTTCACTCAGGAACCAGATAATATCTGTGTGTCCATGTACTAAATGAAGTCAGGTTTTTACTGTGAATTGTATTAAACCAGGCTTAAATCAACACATTCTCTTCTAAAAATGTGGCCAGGGCAGATATTTATGGAAATAATATAAGAAAATTGATACCCCTGCAATTTATGATGTAAGTAATCTATGACATAGCACTGCAGCACCTGCTGTTGTGTTACAACAAGCACCATAGGCTGACCACTATTCCTGGATAAGCAGCTTAACTTTAGACCTCAAGGGCAATTTTTCCTTTAGAAACAGAAAGTCTTTTAGAAAATTGGAAACTGTATGGAGAAGAAACAAAGGACAAGAAAATACATCTGATTCCCACGGAAGGTCTGAACACCCTCTGCAATTCACCACAGGCAAAGAAATATTTTGGAACCCTTTAGCACCAGACTGGAGTCCAGAGCTGTCCATCGATGGCATGAGACTGCTCTCTCTGAGTAACTGTGCCCTGTTGAGAAACAGATGGATAAAAAAAGAAAAAAAAAGAAAAATAGAAGAACAGCAAAACCATAGACAGAAGTTCAGTAAACTATCACCATGATAAAATCTCTTCTGGCTTCTCAGTACTTAAATAAAAATTAAATGTCTGGAAGACAAGAGTCAAAACCCCTAACAATGGCTTTTTTTATTCTTACTTATTAGAATTTCTCTTCATATTCTTGTTATCCTTGAAATCATTCAGCCCCTCTTTGAAGGTCACTATGCTCCACATCATAGAACTGCTGAGAGCATGAATTCCACTGACCATAAATCATCTAAAAAAAAATCCTATCCCAGAGTGTGAAATTTGCCACTACTTGATTTCATTGACGATCTCATTAGCCTTGTGCTGTAGATTTCTCTTTTGCTACCCCTAAATCATTCATTACTATGCATGCTCTTGTCATATCTCCTCTTATAAGAAGATCTAATGCTCTGGCATTAACAACCCATATCAGAAATTCAGCCTCTTTTGGAGGAATCAAGTTAAATTAAAAAAAAAAAAAAAAAAAGTCCTGTTCCTTTCTTCCCTTTCATAGGTATAGAGAATTCTCATGCCATTCATGTAACTCCTGACATTGAAATGTAATTTTCAGAAAGCAGTGATACATCTTAAGTGCCTTTGATACACTTGCATTTTTGTCCCTTCAGAGAAAGGACAAAATCTTTTATTTTTATCATAAAACAGGCAGTGATGACTCCCATTGTCATAGTGATGACTCACTATTATGGTCAATCTTTGAGAGACCTCACCTGGAGTGCTGTGTCCAGTTCTGGGCTCCTCAGCTCCAGAAGGACAAGGAGCTACTGGAGAGGGCCCAGCGCAGGGACACTGAGGTGGTGAAGGGCCTGGAGCACCTTCCATGTGAGGAAAGGCTGAGAGAGCTGGGGCTGTTCAGCTGGGAGAAGAGGAGGCTGAGGGGGATCTTATCAATGCTTATCAGTATCTAAAGGGTGGGTGTCAGTCAGGAGGATGGGGCCAGGCTCTTCTCAGTGGTGTCCAGGGACAGGACTAGGGGCAATGGCTATAAACTGGAAAACAGAAGGTTCAGCCTGAAGGTGAGGGTGCCAGAGTACTGGGACAGGCTGTCCAGAGAGGTGGGGGAGTCTCCTTCCCTGGAGACTTTCCAAAGCCACCTGGACTTGTTCTTGTGTGATCTGCTCTAGGGGATCCTGCTCTGGCAGGGGGGTTGGACTAGATGATCCCTAGAGGTCCCTTCCAACCCCGAACACTCTGTGAATCTGTGAATCTGTAAATATTAATCACATTTTTTTTTTTTTTTCCCTTTCCCTTCCTCTATGCTCTGTTGTTTGCTTCATCTTTGAAACATGTAGGATCACGCTCATGCAAAAGGTAGCTCATTGCAGACACAGATAGGCCATTAACCCCACTTGGAATACCTACTGTCTCTCATCTCTGTAAAAGCATAACTGAGCAATAGTCATAACATTTCCTGGGACGTGGTTTGTAACAGCTGCAATGTTGAAAATCAGTTTTCTGACATACTCTCCAGATTGATACCTACATGATAATTACAGCAGCCCTAAAATGTGACATGATAGAAAATCATCAGTATTTAAACCATTTTTATAGTGTTTAAGCTTCAGTAGTTTCTATTTTGCCTGTTACCTGTTCATGCCTTTGCTTTCACCTCAAACAGATCAGTGTTTTGCATAAAATCCATCAATTTTCTTGGATTTTTTTTTTTCCCCTCAAGACTGGGAATAAAGGTGAGAATTTTTACTGGGATCTCTATAGTGACTGTAACCAGATGAAATTTGTCTCTGGGTAACAGGAGAAGTTCTTAAAGAGCAGGATGAGTTCTCCTCTTAGGCAGTTGTGCCATGACTGATGTATCTATTCCAGGGTGAAGTTAATCTCTGATGTAGCTCCATACATGTAGACACCCAGGTAGGAGTCTGAATATGGTGATGAGTCCCCTGTTCATGCAAGGTTAGGTGCAATGAATCCCCTGAGCTGGTCCCTAAGTCAAGTGAACTTGTTCCCATCCAGTCTGTTTAACTTGGAGAAATAGTATCCAAACTAGGTCAGATTTTATTCATTTGCAGTTTTTTAAGTCAGTCACTTTGCATCATGGTAGTGAGGAAGGATTTTGCGGTGGTTATAATGCTGCTTTGTATTTAGTTATCTGGGATGGACATAAGGCCAAGGGGGTTAACTAGAGGAAGGCAGCCACTGCTCAGACTCCCCTGCCAGCTGGGACACTTACTGAAATGCACATTCTTCAAAAATGGGATATTCTTATCATACAGTGTTCTGCACTCTGCATTTATTAGTGTCAGTATTGGTAAACGCAGAGTAAAATTGATACAAAGCATTTCATTTTAGTATATGAGATCACACTGTCTTTGATAATAAGGGTTGCAAATGAAAAATGGCTTCAATGAGATTGCTCAGCACAGCTTTCCTGTCATGCCTAAACTCTCTGGGACCTCCAAATGATCCTAAAATCCATGTTTTCTTTCTATACATTATGTATAAATATGAATTTCTAATCAAGATACTCTCCTCCTGGTAGATATAGTAGAATAGTCCTGTGTTAGCAAGAAATAGCTTTCTACTCTCTTAAAAATTCAGATTCTTCTCCAGTGGGTCTTTAAATCTTTGTTTCAGGAATTGATGATCCTGTTTTGATGTCAATGGCCAATACCGAGGTTACTGAGTGAAGCAATTTTACAGCCAGCTCCTCTGTTTTCCTCCATGTTTTACAATTAGCAAATGTTTTACAGAAATATCTGCTAGGAAGAAAGCCTCTTGTCATTTTAGATTCATCAGCTGCAGAAGCTACCAAGAAAGGTCAAAACCAAAAACAAACATATGTCTTCATATTTACATTTAAAAAAGGCAGCCCAAACAGCAGAGAGCTCTTTGCATTTGTTAAGCACAAACAAAGCATCCTCTGTAGTGAAGTGTGAAGGTGACTGATAAATCAACCAACAAGATTTCATGTTAAGCGTTTTCAAAAAGAACCATTTAGGGCAGAAATCCCCACTTCTCCCCCAGGAATATGCTTACCCACCTTGAACATGGCTCCACATCAAGAACAAGAAATCTAACAGCACCTTCATTTCTTTGTTTCTATTGTTTATTTATGTTCCAATTTTTCCTTTTATTCCACCTTCTTATTCATCTGAAGACAAAACTTCTTTCTAGACTGTTGGGTTTTTTGTTCACTAATACAACCTTTTCCTTGTGACCCAATATGCAGAGCTGCACAGATGATAAATCAGAGCTATCTGGTTATTAATTACCAATTTTTTTTCATATAAACCAAACACAAGCTAAATTTCACAAGTTTTCCATTCACCTGAAAAATCTGCATATACCTTTTATAACCTGGGATCAAACCTACTGACATTCTGCAGTGATCTGAACTCTGACTGAAAATTATTTTCATTTTTTCTCTCTGTAGCATCGTAGGCCATTGCCTGAACCATTTGCATCGTAAGAGTTACATGGCTGTGCACTCTGCGATATATAGGATGGACTCGAGCTTCTAGCCTGAATGAAGGTTAAAACAGGGTACTATTTCAGGACAAAAATTTTCAAAATATATTCTTCTCTGAACTTTCTTAAAAAAGCTCAAAACCTTGAAGTTTCATTAAAAAAGCTTAGGTTTGTGTACCAAGTACTTTTCATAGAGAAGAGGTGTGGATTCTTGATCAGTTCTGGCTCTGAGTTCTTTCCCTTTCAGTAGTCAATACAACCTGGAAAACTGTGGATAAAGCTGTAAATAATATAATACACAAACTCTGCTATACTAGCTCTCTGAACAATGACCACTCTGATACAATACTCTTCTCATTGTGGGAGCCTGTGTTCTATTAACAGTCCTGCTATACCCATTGCCTTTTTGGTTTCATCTGTCCTATATCATTGTACTAATGCCAGGGCCAGACCTAGCCACCAGAATTTGGTTGTCTGTACTAATAAGCTGTTAGAGCTGTTTTTTGGTATGGTTTTGGCTGAAATTTTGCAGCATACTGTCCAGTTATAACCTTCCACCCACCACTACCTTAAGGACATTGTCAAACTGGGGAGTTTCCAGTTGAGGGTCACTAAGATGGTGAGGGAGCTGGAGACATAAATGACATAGATAAGCTGTGGGAGTGGGGTTTATTCAGACCACTGAAAAGACAGCTAGAGGGTAGACCTCGTAGCAGAATTCCACAGTCTAATTGAGGTTAAGGAATAAAGATATAGCCAGAGTTTTCCTAGAGTTGTACATTGAAATGACAAGGAACAATGGGCATAAAATGCTACACGGGAAATTTTTATGAGCTACAAGGAAAAGAAATTTCACCATAAGGTTAGTCAAATATTCAGATTGGTTACTCAGAGAAGTCATGGACTTACCATCCTTGGAGATACTCAAACTCACCTGGTCATCAAACTGCCCTCTGAAACCCAAGTGATCTTGAAGATAGCTCTATTTGAGAAGGGGTTTGGATTACCTGACCTCCAGAGGTCATCTTCCTCTTCCAAGCTAAACTAGTCTACAGTCCTAAATTTTTATATTGTACTTAGAGTATTTATATCTATTTTAATAATATAGATCTGTCCAGATTGTGCCAGTTGACTTCTGCACCAGACAATAGACTCTGACACTATTTAATTCTAGTGCAGTACCATTTGTCTAGAATTCAGGGTTACAGATGAAAACCATTCACCTACCTCTGACAATTCAATCAGTGTCTGGCATTAGAAACTGGGTTGATTTCAGGAGGTTTTAAAAATTGCTTATGCAAATCCCACCAAAAGTGAAGGGGTTTTTTATTCAACCCTAAATTATCATTCTATGTACACTGGCACACAGACCATGTGGTAAGGAAAACAGAGCTCCAAAAACCATACCAGAGAAGCTGTCTCCTTAATGACACAATCAGCTGAGGAAAAATCTAATAAAGCATCAGTTTAGCTTAATGCATGAGTCATATGCATCTCTTTCTTTGTTTTCAACTGAATCAGCTCTGGAAATAGCCACAGTAAGGTTCTTCTGATATGTTCCTCTTTACTTTTATTAAGTGCTGAATTCTCATTGGCTTTGTTAGGAAGATAAGAGAGTTGGATCTACCATGTGTATAAAATCAATGCTTGAAGGATCAGTAGGCTCTTTCATATATATATATGAAAAGACACACATCCAAGTGACCATTTAAGTCTTCTTCATAATTAGGACCTGAATCACTGAAGTAGTTAATATATACAATAACCTTTGTACTGTGCCTTTACCCCAGAGGAACAATGACTCTGATTCATTAAGGTTCATTATGTGCTACATTTGGCACATTGTCAACAGTGCTACCTTTTAAAGAGCTAGGATTAAGGGTAATGGAATGGAAAATTTCCTTTTATCCCATCCCTGGGTCAATCTGGGTGTATCCCATGTATTAGCTAGCAACAAAAAAGCAGTGTGTGTCTTCAAATCATACGCCCTTCGGGAATTTCTGGAGAGAATACTACCAAGACAAAGGAAAAGGAAAAAAAGTGAAGTGTGTTCACCAACTTGAATGAATTAGTTCTTTTCTTTCTTTCTTTCTTCTTTTAGTTGGCCTTTCCAGGTTCTTACTAAAAGCATAATTTAGTCAGAGGCTGTCTTCCTTTTTAATGCTAAATATGTAGGTTGAAAAGTACGCATTGTCTAGAAATCAGGGTTACAGATGAAAACCATTCACCTTCCTTTGACAATGCAATCAGTGTCTGGCACTAGAAACTGGACTGATTTCAGAAGCTTTTACAAATTTCTCCCAAATTCCCTGTCTATCCTATCATGCTAGGCAATCAAACACCTGTGCCAGCTACAACATCACACAGTTGTACTGGTAAGATGAATATCTTAGTACAATTCTTAATTGTTATTAGCTTGAATGTTCATATTCAAACTGCCTGCTAGAAAACATATTGACAAAGAGAGGAGAGGAGAGGAGAGGAGAGGAGAGGAGAGGAGAGGAGAGGAGAGGAGAGAAGAGAAGAGAAGAGAAGAGAAGAGAAGAGAAGAGAAGAGAAGAGAAGAGAAGAGAAGAGAAGAGAAGAGAAGAGAAGAGAAGAGAAGAGAAGAGAAGAGAAGAGAAGAGAAGAGAAGAGAAGAGAAGAGAAGAGAAGAGAAGAGAAGAGAAGAGAAGAGAAGAGAAGAGAAGAGAAGAGAAAGAGAAGAGAAGAGAAGAGAAGAGAAGAGAAGAGAAGAGAAGAGAAGAGAAGAGAAGAGAAGAGAAGAGAAGAGAAGAGAAGAGAAGAGAAGAGAAGAGAAGAGAAGAGAAGAGTATTTCAGTTGGAAGGGATCTAGTCCACTGGCTTATATTACTGGATATAAATTCATGAAATCAACAAATAACTCCTATTCTTCAGGTCTTACACACCCAGATTTGCTCCAAGATTATTGGAAGAAGGTCCTAGCTTGTTTCTTTCCAGGATTCAGTAGTTTCAGACAGAAAGCTTAGATCCGTTGTGAGAATGAAATATATACAGCAATCTGACATTCTAGACAAACTGCGCATTTGCAATTGCTGCATCTGTATAACTGGAGCTGAAGGCTGTATGAACATGCTAGTTCTTGGATAGTCACACAAATATGTTAATTTTAAAAATTTGTCGTTTGCACAAAAGAAGTGGTGATAAACAATAATGATTTATTAAACTCAGTGGCAGAAAACACTTGGGAAAAAAAAAATTTGAACAGTCACTATCCATCAACACTTCTGTTTGAGGAACAGGGTATTACACTTCATGAAAAATGGGATCCAAGTGCTTGCTCTTGGTTGTTTTCCTTTTTGCTTGTTACACTGCTACAGGCAGAAGTGAGGTCACCCTATGGAAATCATCACGCCTACTCTTTGAAAAATGTTATTCCCTTGTCTTCTCTTAAGCTTTGTGGTAAATTCTCTGCCACCTCGTCTCTAAAATAATGTGCGTTGCCTCAAGGATGTCTTTATCTAATTCCTGCTGCATGCTAGGTTATATTCCATTCAGCTGGGCAGATTTGTACACATTTGGATTTTCCAGCTAATTACTTTGTTCTATTTGTATCATTAGTTTTATTGTTGCTGGTTTTAAGAGGCTTTTCCTGCTGAACTAATTTCCAGATATGTTTTCCTGAAATACTGAGTTACAGGAGAAGGCAGCAAACCTCTTGTGTTCCTAATCATAATCCCCAGATTCTGAAAACTTTAGGCTTTCCCATTACTACTCCTAGCAAAAAGCATTTAGAAGCCAAATTTCCCTTCTTGATGCCCTGTAACAAAACCAGTTTTCCACATATATAAATTCCCACACACAGGGCATTTGCAAGTTACCCCTGGAATTTTAAATGCTGAATATAAAGCACAGAGGACTTGATACCATGAGAAATCTTGTTCCCCCAGGTGCAATACCATATCAACATCCTTTAGGACCGGAGCTGTGTGTCTGTACCCAGGCAGTGCCCTGTCACCTTCTCAGAATCATATCAGCCACTACACAACACAGATACATTCTCATTGTTCATGCTGCTTGCAGAAAAACACAGGGTTTTTCTTGCCCAAGTTCAATGCAAAGACCTGATGAACAAAAGTGATTGTTTGATTTGTCTTTTTATTGTTTTGACATCACTAATTGATCAAAATAAAATGAAAAAGACTGAGTGGATTAGACAGATTGCCCTCAAAATGAGAAACTGTTTTGATAAAACACGTGCCAAATTCATCTCCTTTTGTATAAACTGCTTTCCAAGAGACAGTCAGCTACCTCCATCCATCCTTCAACATCACGTTTGCAGAAGCTCATTAGGTTAAGGTGAGGATGGTAGTCAGAGCATCTGCTTTTGGCCTTTTCCATCGTGCATCACCCTGTTACTCCTATATGACAGCCAATATTTTGCATAACCATTTTCATAGAACCGTAGTGTCATAAAATATCTTGAGTTGGAAGGGACCCATAAGGATCACAGAATCATAGAATGGTTTGGGTTGGAAGGGACCTTAAAGATCATCTAGTTCCAACCCCCCTGCCATGGGCAGGGACACCCTCCACTAGACCAGGTTGCTCCAAGCCTCATCCAGCCTGGCCTTGAACACTTCCAGGGATGGGGCACCCACAACTTCTTTGGCAACCTGTGCCAGAGCCTCACCACCCTCTCTGGGAAGAATTTCTTCCTGATACCCAATCTAAATCTCCCTGCTTTCAATTTAAACCCAGTACCCCTTGTCCTGTTGCTACAGGCCCTTGCAGGGGGCACACCCCCCAGCTTCCTTGTCAGCCCCCTTCAGGTACTGGAAGGCTGCAGTAAGGTCTTCTCGGAGCTTTCTCTTCTCCAGGCTGAACAAGCCAAACTCTCTCAGCCTTTCTTCATAGCAGAGGTGCTCCAGCCCTCTGAGCATCTTCGTGGCCTCCTCTGGACTCGTTCCAACTGGTCAATATGCTGAGGGCTCCACAGCTGGACACAGTACTCCAGGTGGGGTCTTACAAGAGCAGAGTAGAGGGGGAGAATCACCTCCCTCGACCTGCTGGCCACCCTCCCTTGACCTGCTGGATCATCAAGTCTAACTAACTCCTGCACCTCGCAGGACTACTTAAAATGAAACCATTTTCCTTAAAGTTACTCAGGTTTGAACTAAAGACAACAAGGAATGGGGAATCCACCTCTTTCCTCCATAGTATGTTTCAACTCTTCATCAAGATCAGTGTTTAAAACATATTATCTTGTTTTCTACTTTATTTATTTATTCATTCATTTATCAATTTATTTGTTTGTTTATCTATTTGTTTATTCTGTTTTGTGTTTATACACTGCAAATTGAGTCTCCCGTAGAGAATCTGCCAGATTCAGTAATTGGACATAGTAATTACAATGACTTTGCTCTGGGATGGAGGAAAAGTGCTCCCACTCAGCTCCTGCCGAAAAAGCTGCTTGTTGCCACCCTATATTAAAGTTAGCAGCCAGGTGGCATTGCTTAACCTGCTGGTATGTCTTGATGTCTCCCCCCACCACAGTGAGGAGGCACCTCGGAGCTGTTGATGAAGCGTGGCTGCCCCCAGGATGTGTGGCAGCAGTCTCCTCTTATCCATAGTGGATTCAGCTCTGGCAGGAGCTGTTGCACAGCCCAAAGAGGTGTTAGACACTTACTCTGGCTTTGTGGGCATTACTCCAAAAGCTCCGGGAGCAGAAACGACATGTTCAGGGAATCCTTGGAAACACCTACTGGGAACAGACTTCACTTCATTTGGGTTTTACCCCAGATTTCTAGCAGTAGTAGGGGAGGCATCCTAAAGGGGCTAATGTTAATTATTGCAGGCACGTTAAATGTGGGTGTTTCAATTCAGCTTTTGATGCCCTCTAGGTAACAGTACCTTGAATATCAGTCTGTTTGAAAGAACACAGTCTTCACTATGGTATGCCTCTGAGTTTATTTATGCTTCTTTAGCTTCTGGCATACACATGGTCCCTATTAACAGCAGAGGAGGGAAGAAATCTACTTGTGATTAGCGTAGAGATGTTTCTCTGGACAATAACTCTCCATACTTAAGCACTTCCATAGGCTTGAGAGTCTGTATTTTCCTCTTCCAGCAACATTGCTTTGCGAAGGATGCCCCTTTTATTAATACAAATCTATTGGAGATGTCACACTCTCCTACCTTGTGCTGAACTTGACCTTGGAAAGGCACTGGGCTAGTTTGGTATATGGAAACAGAAAAACACCCTGTTCTCCCCTAGCTTCCCTGCTACTTCCTTCTCAGCCAGTTGTCATCCTTTAATGAGTAAAGGAGCCTTACATGAAGGTAAGCAAACATAACAAACTGATCCCTCTGTAGATAAATTACACTTTTTTTTCCTTTTTTAAAGTCTTCAAGACAGAAATCCTAATAAACAACTCTTCATAAGATATGTCCTGTCACTTTTTATTTGTCTGAAGCATTTTTTTCCCATTGGTATATCTTTCAGCATTTACCCAAAGCCAAAAAACTGCTACTTACTGATATAAACAGGCTTGCAATATTTAAGCAAAACATATAAGCTATTCTCCAAAAGCCAGGTTGACAGCGACATTTCCAAAATGAGTGTATAATGTAATAAAAACATTATCCTGGCTTGTGTCTGCACAGAAAATAAGAAAATTAATGAAACATTGAGACAAATGAGGACTGTGAGAATTTTCCAGAGAAGGGAAAAATGAAAGTGGAGCTAGAGGAGAACAAAGCAAAAGCTTCTGAAAAGGCCATGTTTGACTACAAGAATTTCTGGCTTTTCTTCTTATCTCAATGGACCCTCTGTGAAGGCAATCCCCATGCTAAACCTGAGTGATTTGTCAGCTGTCCACCAAACTCTTCTTCAAAAGGCTTAATCCTAGTTACATGTCCATTGTATTTCCACAGAACGGTGTATCCCTGTTACAAACAGCAGAGCTTAATGCATTCCTGAAAGCATCCCTGTCACTGATGTTAGCAGTAATAAACATGGCAGGCTGAGGCTATATTCCCAGAAGGGCTTTGACAGTGCTTAATATAAATCCCTATATGACTTCCTATACAAACAAATCTGTTACTTGATGATGTCTCTTTCTATTCAGCCATCCGGGTGAAAACTTTTCTCTTGTTGTCGTTCCTTGGTGAGATACAGTTTTTCTGTAAATAGCACTGCAGGCTGATTTCTTGCTTCTGTTCCTTCAGATCTTGAAGCAAAAGCTCTGGGAGCAACAGACTCTGGCCATGGCATCAAATGTGTGTGGGGTTTACGACAGTCAGCATGACTTTTATTATGCTATACCTTGCCTTAGCGCCACACAGCCCTTTCTGGTATTAATCCCTGCAGCATCTCCAGAGGGTTGTTTGTCATAACCCATTCTCTTTGTACTGATGGAAGAGGAATGAGTGATAACTGCAGTTACCAAGTGGCATAGCCAATGGACTATTGCCCAGTCTAACAGTATATACAAGTCAAATTGATGCTGAAACAGAGAGAAACCCTTGGAATAAAGGTAGTTCCATCATGAGATGAAGACAATGGAAGCCCACAAAAAAAAAAAAAAAAGAGAGTGTTGGAGTGCAGCCAGAACATTAGTGTGCTGCAGGTATTTTTGCTTGCTTTGGGCTGTCTTTGAGAGTCATTGTGACCTTGGAAGAGTTAGCATGGCCGTGAAGCTGTCCCAACCTTCAAGCTGTGCACAAGGAAAGCACAAAACAGATGTAAAGCCAGCTTGATACATTTCTGTTTCTGCTTAGCAGAGTTCAGTCAAAGTATGGCCAATATCATGTTTGTAATCGTATGTTCTGTACTCCAAGGTTTCTCTGTTCTTCTAGTGTCGCAGTAGTGGTATATTGGTAGAAAGGAGGTGGGTGGTGAGTATGCAGGTCCTGCACATGCCCCAGTGGTAGACCATGAAGAGGAAGAGCTTGGAGTGATCAGTGGATAACCAACTGCATTTCACACTTTCAATCCTTAAGTCCAGTTCAACACATCACAGAAGCTGACATCATCATTTTCTCACTCTCTTTACAAAACACTACATGGCTCTCTGCCTGCTCAAAGATGACTGTGATGCATTAGAGCAATAATGCTAACCAGTTTCTATGCAAAACTCCATATGACTATAATCCAGTACATATTTTGCACATTCTGGAAGACTATGCGTTGGATGAGAATGGAACACAAATAGAAAACTTCAAAGCTTCTACTTCACACCCTGTCATATTTAAAGCTGGCAGTTTTATCTCTGCATCATTCATGATGTCTTTATCCTTTATCCCATTTCCTTTGCATAAACACCAATAAGGCTTCAAAAGCAAAACTTTTATTTTTTCCATTATCCCTAGCTCTACCTTACTGCAAGTGTGGTACAGAGCAGCAGGCTGCTCTCAGCTGGAGTACTGCTTTCTTCTTTTTTCCCCTCTTCATTCTTCTTTTTTTTTCTTCTGATCTTCTTCTTCATATAGCAGTAATTTGTGATGGTTCCTCAGATAGTCACAAAACTACATCCTGCAGCTATTGACTCATACAAAACCCTAAAAACCTTTCCAAGCACTCCACTAAGGCATTTCAAACCTCACAGAATTATTCCAGGAAAAATTCTAAGTAAGTATTGCAAGATTAATCTCTATTTAAATGAATTAATGTCTTGCTAAAAGACTTTTCTTTCACCATGGAAATGAAGACATTGTCCTAGGAAATAATTTTAGCAAAGACTGATTTCATAATTTAACATACTGACTACTGAGAGTGAATTCAGTAAAGAAAACATTCAGAGACATAGAAATTGAGATTCACATCTGTATCAAAAATGTTTGCACATGATTTTGGGGTAGCTCTTTCAAGGTTATAGTCTAATTCTTTGAATGAGAATCCTTGCTGCATGGTCATCTTTAGACTGATGAAAAGAAAGTAAGGATAAGTAAGTTCTTCACCCATCAGTACCCCACAGGTCCTTCACTGCAGGGTTGCTCTCCATCCTTTCATCCCCCAGCCTGTATTGATACCAGGGGTTGTCCCGATCTGGGTGCAGGACCCTGCACCTGGCCTTGTTGAACCTCATGACATTCACATGGACCCACTTCTCAAACTTGTCCAGGTCCCTCTGGATGGCATCCCATCCATCAAGCGTATTGACCACGTCACACAGCTAGGTGTCATCTGCAAAATTGCTGAGGGTACACTCAACCCAAGCCTATGTCTGGACCCTCTGTTCCCCTCAGAAAAGAATTGCCTACAACTACAACCTGTCTTTTCTTCCTTTTGGAGGAGGTCAAGATACCAAGGGGTAGGCCTTTCTGACCTTGGCAACACCTCTGGTGTGAATGGACCATCATCCACATCATCCAGGTCATCCATTGACTAGCCTTCCAGATACAAAGCCTCATACCTGTTGTACAGAAGCACCTGGGAAGGTGTGGTGGGAATGGGGTTGTTCACTTGCTGCCCTGAGCATGGACTTGCCTCTATTCACTCCTTTCCTTCAAGCTACTGCCCTCAGCCTGGCAGGGAGAAGATACAGGATCCTTGTGATTTGGAGTCTGGTTTTTTTCTGGTGGCTGCTCCTGTTTCTGTCTCAGGGAGGGCAGAGCCTGGCTCCACCAGTCTTTCTCAGACTCCCTGATGCTCTTTAACTTTTCTACTTCCTCTGGTAGCTCTTCCACCAGCCTGAGCAGATCGTCCACCTGTTCTCACTGGAGAACTCACATCTGTTCTCCAGTGAGAGGCTCTGGCACTCTGCAGCCTGGGTCCTGGATGGCTGCATGTTTTCACAGGAGCTCTGTCTGGGTTATCACATCCCTTGTGTTGTGCATAGAGGACATGGCTTTCAAACAGGTGGATAGCATATCCTAGCTCCTTCTGAGAGGGTGATGACCACCGACTGAACTCACCTGGTAGGGTGGCCATGCCCTTCCTGCATGCCCTTCCACACGAATTGCCACCCCACACTCTGCTGGCAGTGCTTCTGGTCACTCGCACTCCCCAGGCTGCTTTTGTAGGCGTGGGGGTGGCTGCAGTTGCTCTGCCTGTGCCCAGGCCTTGTTAGCATCTCCCGCAAGATCTGCCAGCCCCTAGTGGGTTTCTTGCCTGCCCTGGCATTTCCCTGTCTCAGGAAAACGCCCTGTACACCAAGATGTGATGCTTCGCTGCAGATCAGGCCAGCTCCGGAGCAGCTCCCCTCAGCGACTTTCAAAGATCTTAATAGAAAATGGGACAAACATCACGATTTACACTTCCTATACAGGTGAGACATTTAGGCAAAGAGCCAAATTTTGCTAAAACCTGACATTTGACTCCAGCTGGATGTGTGTAACCTTTAAGTCCACCACAGTTTTCCTTCTGATATAGGCAAATATGTGTCATTTACTTTACATGGGTTTAAAATACTCTTAAAATCAGGCATGCACCATTCCAAGTAGAAACGCTATGCATGGTATTCTTCAGAAAATATCAAGATAAGTGGAAATGCAGCAGTGTACTTCCAAATATTTTAAGAAGAAAGAAATTCTGAAAAGTTATTTATAGCCAGCATAGCTGGAATCAAAAGTTCTCCTTATCTATCAGCACAAAACCAAAATTAGAAGAGTCAAATTATAAAAAAATAATACTCCAGAGGAACAAGATCAGTGAGCAACCCACTTTAAACTGTCTGATTGAGCCATCTCCCTTTCTGATTTTGTTGTTGTTCTATTTAACAGGCAATAGTAAAGAGAAGGACCTGGGGGGGGAAATTTAAAACCAAAACTTAAATTATGGTGACCACCCTGAAATATCCTAAAAGGGGACTCCTTTACACAAGGTGAATATCCACCTTTTTTAAACGTTAGGTACCTAGAAGATGACTGCCTTCACTACTCCATCACCCCTTCTACCTACTGAACCTCTGGGTAAACACCAGTAAAACTGAAGATAGATTCACACAAACTTGTTTTCCTGTCACCCAATATTTTATGAGCCATTTCCAGCCTGACCAGATTCCCATGTACCACAGTCCTGCACCCTTGGGGCCTGCAGCTCCTGCTGAGCAGGGAGAGCAGAGAGGGTTTTAAAAACTCAGGGTTGGCCCAAAACACTGACTCTGTGAGATGTAGGGTTGCTCCAGCAGCACATCATAGAAGTACTCACGGTTCACCATATTTTACTCCTGAAAATTGAACTCAGATAAAGAGTGAGCCTTAGTTTAACACAACAGTGAAACCAATGTTTTATATTGAGATTCAAAACCCTGTTTGATTGCTAGCTGTGAACCCTGGCTGTTTTAACATCCACACGTAAGTTTTACATGTACCACAACCTCCTTTTTTTTTAAATCCTAATTAAATTCTTCTTTTATTTTCAGCTTCCGCTACAGAAAAGCTTATCATCAGCAGAAAGCTCCTCACTAATCTCCAAATCTCCATGGAGAGTGCATCTGTTATGGTGCTCTCTCTGATCTTATAGTTTTTCTACTGATCTAAAAATAATCTTTTTTCTCTTTTTTTTTTTTTTTTTTACAAAACCTGTTGTTTCTTTTTCAGTGTATCAGAGTAACAGGTATGAAATAAAGGAAAAAGAAAATCCGTTCTTTTATTCTGGCTTGGAAAAAGCTAATAGAAATAAACCCTGATTCACTCAGAGAACTATTTTCATGCCATTTATAAGAGTGACCTTCAAAGAAAGACAAAACACCTTCTTCAGGGCCTTGAAATACTTGTCGTTGGATTTAAACCTGAATCAATGAAATCAAAGCGTAGCATGCTTGGTTTTGGTGGACCCATGCGATGTAAGGAGGAGCACCTCTCTCCAGGGCCATTAGAGCAAGTCTTTTCAAGCATCCTTGAACGCTTTGTCAGGTAACATATTTTATGTCACCTCTGTGGGACCAAACGCTGCCAGGAACAGCTCCTGTGGCTCCTACAGAAAAGTCACTTTTTACCTTTGCCTTTGTATGATCACGGAGCGCCTCTGCACAATCGGCCAGCAGCCCAAATTCGGCTGCAGGATGAGTAACCCACCACTTAACGATGTGCTGCCAGGACAACGCATGTTCTTTCCTTTGCCTCAAGCCTGCTGTTTTACACTGGGATGTTTCATTTGGTGCTTTCAAACTTTGGTGCCGTGAAATAATTGTAAATTGGTTGCTTTTGCCTTTTCCATGTTCTCTGTGATCCATACTGTATCCCATCAGACTTCTCCCTCTTCCAAGGTGAGTCCATTTAACCTGCCATTGTACAGATGTTGTTCCATGTCCCGTAACAGGGTTTTGCTGCCCTTCATCCAATCTTTCCCTCTTCCACTATTTCCTCTGAGACGGGGCATTGGAGCTGTACATGTTCAGTGCAGACATGACCAGAGAGCAGGCAGCAGCTTGGCACTATTTTCCAGCTCAACCCCTTCGCTTACTCTCCTGCTGCATTTCTGACTGCAGCTGAGCTCACCGTGGGGGAAGAGCAAAATAAGACTGAAACACTGCCATGTCCAGCGAATGCCACCCTGTATGCAACTTCGCACTGGTGTAATCTCCTGCAGTTTCTGAGCCTTGGCTGTCCAGATTTATGGAGAGATTACTGATGGAGGGGAAAGGATGAGTCTGGGAGGAAAAGCTCCTGGATGCCATGCAGCTTCTGCCTCTGTATCACTTTACCTGGTGCCAGCACAGCCTGGCAAGGTTTTCAACTGTGCACCTTTTGTCAAAAGAACAGGAAAAGGAAGCTGAAACATGCAGACTGACTTTCCTTGCTATCCACAGCTGGACTTGTACAGCACACCAACTCCTCTAAGCCATGGGAATCCAACCTCAGCACTGCTGTTGCTCCAGAGAGGCTCCAGCTCATTTCTCACCCTCTGGCCAAGCCGGCAGCATGACTCCTAATCAGAGCACTGTATGAAACAGCAGCATAGGACCCTTTGGTCTGCCTCCTGTAGCACAGACCCTCCTTTATCTATCTTCATAGCATCCTTTCACATGGAGGCTGAGCCACTCTCCTGAAAACCCTGCAGGGTGTTGGAGTCATTGTCCTTGAGCCAGGGCAGTCCACCTGCATAGCACAGAGCAGGAGAACCAATTCCAGGCAGAGTTTCTGAGCTCTCCCTTGCTACCGTCACTCCCTGAGCAGCACCCAGGAGTGATGTACTGTGTGGGTGGAGGTGGCAGCAGGAGCACTGCTGCAGTGCAGGCAAGCCAGGCAGCCCTGCCTGCCTGCCCACTGCTCCCTGGACTCATACACTTCCTGCTCAGCCCACCTGATTAACCCCTACAGTTCTGCCTTTTCCATATGATGCTACAATTCTGTTGCATAAACAAACCCATCCTGAACAGTAGCTACTAACCCACCCTAGCTGACAGGCAACACAAATGGCTGTTAGTAGCAGAAACTGTTCCCCTCTCCCCAGATTTCAACTCCCCTCAGTCATCTCAAAGAAGAATGGGGCAAAGCTACTAGTAAGATTGAGAGCTTCCCACTTCCATGTCCCCTCAGGGAACAGCAAATTAAAAACCTGTCCAGGTAGCACTCCTCTGGGCCAGGATGCCCAAACCATGGTACCTCCTGCAGCTTTGCAGGACCCCTTGGCCACAGCTGCTGGCTGTCTTTTGGGGTCATGGGGGCAGAGGGGAAAATAAATGGAGAAATTGTTTTGTCCTTTATCTAGAGAACCTTTTTAATCAAGGTGGCAGGGACAATGACAAACAACAACTTAACTTCATGCTTTGGGTGCTTCTCATTACACCAAAATGGGCCTTGCCCTCTTACTGCAGCCACTCAAGTCATGGCAAAGCACTTGACTACAGACATGTGTGGGTAATGGCTGGCACTGAAATGGTACCAAAGGCAGGCTTGATGTGAGAACATACAACTTTGTAATCAAAACCCAGAGGCAAAACAACAAGTAACAACATCAATCCATTCTCTTGCTTTATTTGCAAACACATTCACATAACAAAGTGTGGAAAATAACGTTTGCCTGTGATGCCATCAGTCTGGTTGTGTGCTTAGAGGAATAAAAAAGGGCAGGGAAAAATACAAGTAACCAATCTGTTGTTCCAATACAGTGACAGCAAAGTGCCCCCTGGTGTTAAGTGCAGCCAGTGTGTTAGGTTCTTTACTGCTTCATAACACGGTGTTATATATTAACAACATATTAACTCAGCAACACCACTTGAGAACTTACACAATTATTTACAGGTTCACTCCATAAATTTTCTCTTACATTGTTGACTGCAGTTCCAGGACATTGCACAGACACACAACGCGTTGGAAACATTTATGGACACTGAGAATTGAATTTTGTACTGTGAGTTACAAGACTGTAGCGGTTTATCAACTCTCCCACTTCTCCGACCTCTGAGGTTCATTAATAATCATACTCAGATCTTCCATGACACTTTGATCTCTCACATAGCAAAAAACAGCAACAGTAAGTATTCTAAAAAGTTCTGTATTGATTTCTTACAGCTGTATACATCTTTGAATATTGCTTGCAACACCACCCTGCTATTACTGACACTTCAGGTGCGTAGTCCAGTAGGCCACTGGGAAGGTTAAATGCATTTTAAAAATATAATTAATATAATGAAGCAGAGCATGGAGGAAGCTGAAATCACTCAGCTACAGGAACAAAGTGGCCTTCAGCCTTCCTTGCCTTTATGTTACTGGCCAAGTTAAATCCTTACTGCAGTCAGTACCTCCCCTCAGCAAGAGGGGTCCTCTTAGCTCAAGGTCTAGTTATCTAGGTCAGAGCTGGAGAACTAGACCCTAAAAAGTGGTCAATACATCTGGTGTGGTCAATACATCTGGCATAGTCAATACATCTTGCATAGCCAATACATCTGGCATTTCTTGGGTCCGGCATGCTTCCAGAAAGCTGGAAAGGTACTTTTTCCTTTTATCTCTACCACAGACTCAGCGCATGTCCAGTCCCCTGATTTCAGTGGGATTAGTCCTGGTTTGTTTCATCTCTAAGTTAGAGAGCAGGCCAGCCCCTGCCCACTTTCCCTCTTTCCTATGGACCCAGATCCTCTGTTGCAGGCATTGTAAACCAAGTGCAATTCCAGCGAGGCTGATAAGGATGTAGTGGAAAACATGCAAGACAAATAGGAAACATAAGACCCTTTTTTATATTAGAAACCAGGAATAGTTGTAGACTATGGACTTCTGAGGAGATGTGTACCTATTTTCAGCAGGAAGGAGACTTATCCCCTAAAGAGAGGAGAAAACTAGCTAATATGTGTCTGTGATTTCTTGCTCTACAATACTAAGCATAGATCAGTATCAGAACATTAAATGTGAATACAATTCTACTGCCAACAACCTGAAACAGTAAATGTAACACATACATACACTAAAAACTACTCTTGAAATAATATTTTAAAGGACACACCTTCAGTAGTAGGAATATCTTTCTATAAAATGAATACACCTAAGCTTTGCAATGACAATCAAATTTCAGTTATTTTGGGTCAGTATCACTAGAAGCCTATAGATGTCTTTGTAAATTTAACTCTTATTAGAATTATACTTCTTAAGAATGAAATTGTAGATCACAAACCACTAACAAATATTTTTCTAAAGGCAATTTTCTCATGTAATTTCCCTGTGGTTATTTGGTATATTTAATTTAATCACTCTGAGGTTTCAGATTTATTATTGTATTCTCAAAAGCTCAATAACATCACAGAAAATACTTTATTCCAAAAAATTGTCAATGACAGAAATTACAGCACTTTACTTCAGCTTGAACTCCGAGTGCTGCAAAATGATACCTCTCTGAAACTCATCTAATAACTGAGAAAGCAAAGCTACTTCTTTCATAACAAAGTTTAACTTGGCATCTATGCATGCCACTGCATTGCACCAACTTTGGATTTCGAAACAGCTTCATTACAAACCGAGTTTCACAGTATGACAGGTCTTTTGAAGCTGGTTTCAGTGTACTCAATCTAGCTGTCCGTACAGCAAGGTCAGCACTCCTTTCCCCAGCAGTACAGAGAGGTTCTAAGGTGAGATACTACCAATGCTTAAATTAGGAAACTGTTCAGAGAATCAGATATCAGGAGTAAAAATAACCATTTAACGGTATTTTCAGTCGTAAATAATTTCTGCTAGTGGAGTAGCGAATCTTTTCTTGAATATCTGGTAAATCATGCCCTAACTTTTCCCCTTGAGATCTCTTCCAAAGCCTGATTGTTCTTCTAGTTCAGAAAGTCCCATCTCAGCTTTTCCTACCTTAGCTTCCAGCTTTGATTTCTCATTCTGTCACCTTCTGAGACTGTGAATAATTCCCTTCCTTCATTTACATTATTATTGCTTAAAGCTATTTATAGATATATAATTTACTCTCAGACCTTTCCTCTTCTAGGCTACTTAGCTTAACCCTGTCATCTTCTCCTCATAACTTCCATTACTTACACATGATAATTTTTTTTCTTCCTTGTTAGACTTTCTCTAAAGCTTTCCTCAGCTTTGGAGATCAGAATGGCAGGGAGACAGCCAGGTTTCCTACACACTGATGAATCTAAGATAATGGCTTGTAATTCAGGACCAAGGATATTCAGAGGGAACACTTTTAGGAGTCACGAAGTGCCTCCATGAACGCAAAACCCTAAGGTAAGATCCCTTTCTGATATGTTTTGCAAGATTCTTGCAGAAAGAGGAAGGTATTAGCACCAGGTTCTGACTGTAAGATGCTAAGCCTTCGTGTAGCCCTTTTCACAAACCAAAAAGACCTTCACAACCCTATTTTCCACACATACATGTTTTTTAAATCATAGAATGGTTTGGGTTGGAAGGGACCTTAAAGATCATCTAGTTCCAACCCCCCTGCCATGGGCAGGGACACCCTCCACTAGACCAGGTTGCTCCAAGCCTCATCCAGCCTGGCCTTGAACACTTTCAGGGATGGGGCATCTACAGCTTCTCTGGGCAACCTCTGCCAGTGCCTCCCCACCCTCCCCCTGAGGAATCTTTTCCTGATGTCTAATCTAAATCTACCTGTTTTCAATTTAAACCCATTACCCCTTGTTTTAACAAACCATTTATTGGCTTGGTTTTTTTTTTTTCATTATTATTACAGGTGTAGAAATAAATTCTGCTACAGCTGCATTCACCTGCATGAACAAACACTCTCTACTGTCTTCCAAAATTTCACAACTATAACTTTGAATTTTAGTGCTTTACTTTTTTCAACTTCTTCTATAAAATTTTACTTAATTCTATTTTAAGTATCTCTTCAAGCTTTGTAAATCTTCACAGTTCTACATTGTCAACAGATTTCAATGACTGTAGAAGAAGTTTTATAGGCATTTTTCATCTCTGACTGAAAATGACCCAATTAAAAGTCTCCATATTCACATGTTTTGCATATTTTCACCGTCTGTAACCTTGAAATAGAGAGTAGTGGCTTAATCTCACTGGGGCAATCTTACTGTCTGGGTCAGCTCATTATCTAAATGGAGTATTAACCTGTGTCAATTATTTCCTCCAAGCCACTGCCAGTGAATTCAGATAATATTTTGCTTCTTGGCAGCTCAATCTGAATGTGCACATAGGATATATAGCAAAAGATTCTCATTTATGGCTATTATTCTTGATGGCAGAATTTTCATTGAAAAACATTTAGTCTAATGTTAATACATAAAATGAGAAACTTCCTTAATATAACAAGGAGGCTGAAATATTGAAAGTGCAATAAAGAAATCATCCTTCAGAGTTATATTCCCTATTCATTACGCTGAGTAGGTTTCACTTTGTTGGAGCTTTGACTAAGCTCAGGTCACAAAACAACGTAAGTTTCAATCTTGCAAAACATTTAAAAGATTTCTTGAACAGAAAGTGAGAGATTCACTGTCTTTTGATGACCTTAGATCAGGGTTATATGTCTCAGTTTTATATAATCAGTTACCAGATTCAACATACAGAGAGGAGAAAACTCTGTCCTGAGCATCAGTGCCAAATGGTTGCCTTTTGAACCATCAGGCTACAGCCTTCAGTTCAATCCAAACCTGACACTGAAAATTTGAATCCATAATAAAGCCTTATTCCGCTACCACTGTGATCCCAAACAGAGTATGAACTAATTGCATGATCTGCTTTATACAGGTAGACAAAGAAGGTGCTCTGGTTCTCTTTTATCATTGAGTTGGATGAGAACCATTAGCTCTTAGGTTGAGATTGTGCATTTAGATTACAGTACTGCATGCTTGAGTGTTTGTGTCTTGCTTGATTCAGGAAAACATCTTTCACTTGAACACATGCTCAGTATAAACATGTCTCCAACTCCTCCTCAGAATGGAGTCCTAGCATTTCTTACAGAGCAAGATATCAGTCAGTAACAGTAAAACTGTTTCTTCAAAAAAATATAATTATGGCACTGAATAAAAAATAAATATCTTAAAAAAATCATATGAAACATGTTTTTCATGATTCCAGAAGTTCATATTTAGAGTTTACTAAACCTCTGACCTATTTTAGATAGCAGACATATCTAGTACCTTCCCTACAGTGAAAGTCTTTAAGAATATGAAATTCAGGCCTACCACAAGTATGTAGCCAATTCTGGGATGAACCCAGAAGCAGACTACATAATTTTTAAATGTAAAGAGAAAAGCTTCCCCAGTTGAAACTACAGGAAGGGTTCATGCACCCACTGTGAATGGATCTACCCTGAAATCTGGCCAGACTAGTGGGTAACTCCTCCAGTTTTACCAGCAGCTCTGCTCCAACTAATCTGCATTCATAGAGCCACAGTATGTCTGCCTTACATCAGACCTTAGTTACAATAAATCTCTGTAGACCAACCAAACTTTGCCTGCATGAAGAAATGAATAAAAGCTGCAGAAAAATGAAGAGAAGATTGTTAATGGCTTCATAACCAAATCTGGAAATATTGTTAAGGCTTCCTCCTGCTCTGGGTCAATTCTTGGGTGCAACTTGCAACTGTAGTCAAGAAATAAACTTGCCTTATACTAAAGGTCTCTAGAAGTGAAAGAACTCAACTTCTTGGGAAAAATTAGCACAAAACATTGTATAGGTAACACGGCCACTCATTGTACCTCTGTGAGTACTCCTAGTATCTATTCTAACTTCTTTTCCTAAAATACCGCGGGTGGGGGGACACAATATTTTCTTCTACTCAGCTTAGAAAATACAACAAAATTCAACTTCTGCTACGTTGTCTGAATATCACTTGAGAAAATAGCAACTGTTTGTACTGCAGAATGCTGGGACACACCAACAAACACCAGAGTACCTTAAACCTTTATGATATTGCTGTATAAAACAAGATTAACATCACTACTGCTCAGCCACAAAAGAAGTTCAGTGCAGTATGGCAGGAAATACATGTTAAACATAATTGTGAAATAACAGTATGATAAAAAGCACCATTAAAAGTTAAACAGGAAAACAATTGAAATTCTTTCATAAATGCTTTCTTTCCTTGAAGGAACAATTCAGAAGAAAACTCTAACCCTTGTAGAAGGTTAGGTTGGTTGTTTTTTTTTTAGTAGCTAATCAACACAAAACTGTGTGGGAGACTCTTTAATTAGCAATTAACTTCTTTTTTTTAGTATCATCTTCCTCCCAATGAAATTACATACAAACATCAAAATCATTATTTTAAGCATTAAAAATCTGCTTATATTGGACTGTTAATTTTTGGTCTGTAGCGATGCCTCTACCTTAAGTTAAATCTAAAATTAAAAAAAAAAAAGAAAAATAAGAGAATGGGAATAATTATGGCTCAGATCCAATGCAATTATTTTGGCTGCCTTACTCTGCAGGTCTTTTCAAGGCACATTGTTTTTCTATTGAGTGTATCAGGAATTTACAAGCTTTGTTTTAGTAGGACTGTCGTTCTCCTAAACTGTTCCTAATCCTCATCCTTCCTGGGCTTAGTGGCTAAAAATTGGATACAACTGCACTGAAGAAACACTTGTATGTTACCTATGCTGTAACCTTCTGTAACCTTCCTCATGAATCCAGTAGTTTTGAGTCTGGTTTCATGCTTAGGACTGAGGAAGGATTTGTCCTTTTATATTACACAGTCATCTCATAAAGAATAGTCAAAAGTACAATAAAAGGTGGAAAAAAGTCAGTTACCATTCAAGAAGTCAAACCTTTTTGCTTATTCCCATCACATCTTGTTGTATTTTTGTCCACAGAACTGTAAAAAAATGTGCAAACTATTGGTTTGCTCAGTTTGGCTCTTATGGGGCTGACAAGGTAGCTTGTAGTCACATGAGTTGGAGAGATACTCACAAGGGATAATCAGTGGGCTAATGTTTCTCCAGTGGGTGACTCAGAGCCCTGATAAATGAAGCTCTGACTCTGATTTGTCCTCTAAGGGCTCCTGTCTCTCATGCTCCAGTTCTCCAGTGACTGCAGTAGGAATCTGGGGAGATAGGCTTTTGCAATCTAAAATTGGCCTTTGTGAATACTTCCCTTTCCATGGGGAAAAATATAATCCAACCTATCATTTCTGTTAGTGCTAAAAAAAAAAAATCTAAAGACTCTGAAGTGAATAAAATATTTTTATACAAATGAATCTGCTCTCTTTCTTCTTCCGAGTACTTAAAACATTTGCCCAGCTCTAATCATCCTATTTTCATCCGGATGGGAAGAACTACATTTTACATAGAACTAGGGAGTAAAATAAAACTTTCATCATGTTTTAATTTATTTACAGAAAGAGGAACTTGAGACAGTATGGTTGTTTTGTCACCAGGTTTTCATTTGCTGTATGTGAAATGAGCCATCATACTTCCAGTTGGGTTTCGTTCATCGCTCTTGAGTCCCTGTGTGCAGATATGGTATACATCCTATGGCAAGGAGAAAGCACAACAATCATTTTGTTCCTACCAAGCTGACAATTAAATTCCTAATTCTAGGAATAATTTTTACAGATCATTTTTTTCGCTGCACAGTCCTAGGAAAGCCAACTCGCATTCAGCGTAAGGGACTGGTTGAAACCCCCTCTTCCTTTCAGAGTGATAGCATGGAGGTTAAACACAAATCCAGTAGACAAAGATTCACTGAAGATTCAGATTTGTCCCCTATTTGCCTGAAACTGTAGAAGGGTCTTTGGTAAACTATAAATTCAGCACCTAAACAGTTACAACATACATAAACTTTGTGAGTTCTGCAGATGAGATAAATCTGAGCGTAAGATTATAGAATAATCTGCTAAAGGAATCTGAGGAAGGTTGAGATTCACTCTTTGGTCAATACATCAAAAATGCTGGAATTGATAAGGGATAATACGAATGATGAAATGGGAGTTCATGCCTCTAATAAGTGTATACCGAGGCATGTATGGTCTAGGCTTTTGAAGCAAATTACGCTACTGGAATTCTATGGAATCACAGTCACTTATATGTGATAGGGCATTTGTGGCATTTATATCAGTCTGAACTGTCAGATTAACATCCACCATTATCTCATTGTTGTTCAATCACATACGTAAGACACCTGTCTGGCATAAGATAGAACTAGAAGCATTTTTCCTGCAAGTGCATGATTAGTATTCCCAGGAACTCCACTGGTGGTCAGCCTGGATTTTGCCAGAAAGTTGTACACAGAAGAGGCCCTTCTATGAGACCTTATTACACTTTGTTTGGTTTGGGCTGAGGATTTTTGTGTGAGTGTTACCTGCAGGGTGATTAAGGAACTCCATGGTAATTCTGTGGCTGAAAGGCACAGTATTAACAGGTTAATTATGTAATAAATTAACACAGTTCTTTCCCATTTGCTTCACTGGCAATGGTGGTCATCAACACCTTCTGGAGATAGCCCATATAATGACATGAAAGAAAAGGTACTGGAGGACAGGAGTGATCCAAAACCCACTAAAACAAATGGGACTTTTTCCACTGTATCAATGGAGTTGCAGCTGTATCTAAAAGTAAGAACCATCTCCTAGCTTCTCTTTTTATGTCTACAATCACTTTACAAATTGCCTTGGCAAGAAGGACCCTGGATAGGTCATGGTGAAAACCAAGAAGTAAGATTGGAAGAGCTGTGACTCTTTGTAGATCTTATTTTGGTACATTTTTGAAACATTGTGTACATAAAGATATCCTACTTCCAAAAGAAGGAATTACCTTGATTTCTTCAAAGAGCTCTTCTTCTGCAGCGTCTTCAATCCACCTGACCGACAACAGGCAAACTTGCAGTCAATGACCTGGTAGATGATTGGGTTGTACATGGCTGCTGACTTTGCAAGCAAAGTTGGTACCACTGAAAACTGAATGGGAACTGAATCCGGCTCTCCAAAGGCTGACCACACAGAGACCACAGCGTAAGGGATCCAGGCAAGGAGGAACCCTGCACAGATCAACATTGCCACCTTGTGAGAGGAAAAGAGACAAGAGAGAAAGAAGTTAATCAGGCAGAGTCAGACACAGACAGCAGAGCACAGAGCTAGGCAGAATGCAAGGGAACAGGCAACAGAGTGGAAAAGGAAAATGGTAGCTCACTTCAGATAAATTTACAATATGAACAAAAGCTGTCGTGCATTTCTCTTCTCTTTCTCTAGCTCCTGGTTTTCTTTCACCTGACAGAGCAGCTAATGGGTCTGTTATCACAGACCTCTAAAAATGCTATAAGGTCAGGCTAAACATGAGGAAACTAAATGAGATCTCAGAAAATAATGATTCTTTGACAACAAATTTAAATTATATAACATATAGACTCTGTTTTGTAGGATAATATATAACATAGAACTATGAAAGTCTTTGAAAATCTTAGCGAGACCTTTGAAATAAATTCAGGCCAAACTGGAAACACTTTCTATAGGGTTTTTCTTTGTTGTTTTGGTTTTTTTCTTGCTTATTTGAGGAGTCACTTACTTCTACAGTCTCTTCTATTCAAATATTCCTCAGATTGTCTAAAAGAAACCCAGCCTCTTTTTCATTCTAGAGTGAAACAAGCATGAACTGGGAAAAACAAAACAAAGTGCAAGTTTTCAGATTTCAAAGTTCATAAAATCAAAGTCTTTGGAGAAATTTCCAGGACTGAAGCAGGTCCTCACGGTGTGTGGGAGTAGGAGACCCTGAGTGTCTCTGTAGGTGTTTGTTTAGGAGGGTGTATTGTTGTCTGTACCTACTATAGCTCCTTCTTGTGTATCACTCTGTACCAGTCATTGAGGCAAAAGCAAAGGAAATTAGGAAAAGAAAAGTGAAGAGATTACAACACTCTGATCCTTCCTCTCTTGTAGGGTTCCTTCCCCTCTTGTAGGCTGTGTTGATGTCCCACAGAGGAGGCGTCAAAACTGAGTGGGACCAATAAGCTGCCAAGAGCCACTGGTAAGAGAAGGAAGGAGAAGAGTTTTGATAAACCAGGTCTGCCTTCTGCCTGCACCCAGGAGGGGTCTATGGCTTACCTTCCACTAGAAAAATGCCAACCGTTTGAACTCTTTTCCAGAAGAATATAGGAAAAGTGAGCATAAAGTCATTCAACAAGGCATGAGCTGTCGAGTCTCAGGGTATACCCACGCCAGCAGATAAAAAGTGACCGTATGTACCTCATAAAGCTGGAATTGAAACTATTAGGAATTGAATATATCTTGATATAGCTTCAAATTATATCATGCAATAGTATCTACCCAAGAACATAGGCCATTATACTGCTGCCATTGACAGACTATTATTCTGCATCTGAATTGATAGTAGTACATGTGCACTCATTTGAAATAAAGCAATTAGCAGGATTAGAAGAAAAAAAAAAATCAGAAAGCACAAGTTTTAGGATATTGCATAACTTATTGGCGATCCTTTGTTTCCACACCTTGTTGGTAATATTGTTTTCAGGGAAACTTCACTCTATTATGGTTTTTTCTGTTCTCTGACACTGAAGAAACAGTGTGTGTGAGCCAAGGATCTCAAACACAGCCTGTTTGATACAAATTGTGCTGTGAAGTTAAACGGGTTATGATGGAGACTCATTTTCTGCATTTATATATAGCCCAACATTATGTTCTCCACTGTAGATCTGAGACAGAAGGGACAACTACTGTGTTTCTACTCAGACCAAATTAAAGTTTTACATGATCCCTCCAATATGGCAAAAAGTAAATCTGCAGCCTCAAATCAAAAGTTTTCATTGTTCTTCAAAGGAAAGGTCCTGAATAAGCACAAAACAGTACTGTATTGAAGCAACTCTTTTTAAAGGCAAGTACCAGCTTCACTGGCAGCACTGACCATACAGGTTAGCTAGCTGAGATTCTCCGATAAGTTTAGACATAGTGTCATTATTGCTGTGCATTGTATAACTTCCATCTCAACTCTCCAAAATTGTAATAAAATTCCATCAGCCAAGCGAAGGAAGTTGCTTGTCTCCTTCTTGTCATGGCTTACAGAGGCTGGTGAATCTTTTACAGCCAAGGAATCTGGTTTTGTTCAGTACAAGTTTTTATTTTGTGAGATTTCCTGGCACAGTAACCGCTATCAGCAAGGATCATGGCTGTCACCATTGCCAAATAGAAAATAGATTCAGTCAGAAAGGGAAAATAGGATATGGTCTGAGATGCAAAATTAATTTTACCACTTGAGTGCATTTTTATCAGCAGCTCATGGCTGAACATAAATGATAAATTATTTGCATAAAAACAATTGCAATGTCACAGGAGTGACTTTGGTTTATATCTTCATTAACAGAGGAATGTAAGCTGTCTGAAAGTTTTATTCTCCTACCACAATAATTTGCTTTTTATCAGTTTTTCTGTTATAATTCCTGGGCACCTCAAATGCCTTAAAATAATTCTTCACAACTGCTTCTGAAAGCAAAGGGAGTTTTATGATGGGGAGCAGGACCACAGGGAGATGATGCGACTTGTGTAAGGTCATACAGGAAGGCTGTGGCAGAGCTTGACACTGAATCAGTCTCAGGAACTCCAGTGCCCTAATCACAAAATTACATTTCAACTCCTGTGTTTCCCATCTTGACAGTGACAGAGAAGAAAACTACAAGAACCGCCTTCAGAGCACTGTACTCAGCACAGGAGCGCATATGGTTGAAGTTCTCCAAGCCTGTCTTTACAACCTGACAAAGCAAACTGACTTAAATCTTCTTACCTACCTTGGTCAGCTTCATTTCCAGTATGTGGCTGTTCTGAATCCTGGTATCATAGTGAGCAACCTCTTTGGTAGATGATTTGACTTTTAAAATTATTTTCACATAGGAAAACACAATCACCGCAGTTGGGAACAGAAGGCAAAAGAAAAGAATACTCAGAATAAAAGCCTGTCCAGCCACTGAAGCCTGTGCCAGCCACCAGTCCAGAGTGCAGGAGGTCCCAAACGGCTCGGGGGCATAGCTCCCCACACCAGCAAAGGGGACCGTAGCCCAGAACGTAGCATAGGCCCAGATTATCGCCAGACAGATAAATGCATGATGTCTCTTAAGCCAGGTACCTGAAAGATAATTCAAGAGTAACAACCTCAGGTCTATATGCATTTGGCACAATGGAACATGTCATTCTATACATGCAGTAAGTTTGCTTGGCTGTTTGACAAGAACTGCTGTAGGGTTGATCTCACTTCCCTCCAGGTACCTATAGCAATCCCTGAGCTAGCCACCCCAGCTCGCGTCGTACCCCATTAAGAAAAATACACACTCATGGAGAGGGCTCCTGACATCATTTCAGATCTCCGCTTTAGGCTGGGATGATTTACAACCTAGAAGAGCCCTTACAAAAGCAATCCAATCAGCTAGCTCAGCAAAAATCATGGGAATTTTGTCTGAGAATTTTGTCTAGTAATTGTGAAAATTGCTTTCTGGTCTGTCAAGGCATATTCATAGTGTTCGGTCAGATGAGATGGATGTTTGACCCACATGCAGGAGTGTTTAATTCAGCCTTTCATTTTTCAGAATGAAGGCTCAATAGTTGCAGCTCTATGATGCAACTTACGTTATTTCCTATTCCTCCTGTCATATATTAACTGTCTAAAGTCTGATCTCAAGAAACTTTTCTCAACACAAATCATTACTGAAAGACAAGGATTTACAGAGGAAATAACATATCCAAATTTATTTTTACCTTGTCATTCTTTTTCAGTACAGTAAATCATCATGTGCATATGGTCAGAAGTATTTGAATTAATTGGTGTTTTCATGTATCTTTATCCATTTGTTTTATTAAATGCCAATGGAGTGCCTGGAGTTGTGGAGTGGAATATTGTCTCTGCTCATCTTGCATACAACCCTATTTCAGCTAGAAAGACCTTTGGTTTACAAGCTTTCCACCATTACCTACATGCAACAAGTTGGAATCATATAGGACTAACAAGTTATAACCTATGATTCATACAGAAACTTAGACTATGGTTTTATAACAGCTCCTTCCACCTTGGAAACTCTAATCTGTAATCTGGCTGTGGCTCGTGCCTCTTGCCCAGCTGATTTTACCTTTCCAGGTCACTGGAAGGAAAATGAACACTGACTGTCAAACGATGAATTCAAGCACAGTGGCTGAGAGACAGGAACCTGGTTTGTTGTGTTCAGGTGTGGAAAAACTAGAACAACAATAGCAAGAGGACTAAAATATTGGCATTTTTTTCCCAGCTATTGTCAAACCACACCAAGTGATTACCAAAAAGAAAAAAAGAAATCAGTTGCTGCTTTTGGAGCAAAACGAAGGTGTAGGTATACGGGCAGGTGCTCCAGTTTTCTGATTGATTCCGTCCACAGGACTTGCTTTCAGAAACTGTACAAACAGCTTTCAGAATGCACTTCCTATGGCAAGGGTCTTTCTATTCCTAGAGAAGCAGCTCAGAGAGTACCTGTACATGTTGGATAGCCTACTGGAACCAGGCCCCTTCACATGGAAGAATGACATAAGAAAGATCAATCTGTAGATCCTAGGTTTCAGGAACATAAAACTAGGCTAAGTCCTTGTACGGAAAATGGCTAAGTTAACCACCTAAACTGAACACGCTAAATACGTTTATTGTTCTCCATCATTTTGTACGGACAACCATGATCAGACAGCCCTTGAGAAAAAAGGTTTTGATTCGTTCTCTCTTGACCTAAGATTCCATACTAAATACCAGAGTTCATGCCATGAATGCAGGCAGCCATGCAATGTTTACTTTAGCTCGTCAAATCTGAAAAACTGTCTATGAGTTGAACTGCCACTGAATTATTTTGACAAGACCTTTACAGAAAGAACTGAAAGTTTGCTTAATGTGAATGGTGTATTTAAAACTCAGGTAAGGAGACCTTCCCCTCACTCACATTTTAAGGAAAAAGAATGGACTTGTCAGGATCTATGACAGCAGGCCTCAGTGCACTACCACAGCTTTTAATTGACAGCACACTCAGCTATTGGACAGACCAGCCTATTTACATCTCCTAGCTTCAAACATTTGTTATAACTTAACATTACATGTTGATATTGTATGCATTATAATGAGATCCATTGTATGTCCCTCAAGACACATGGTCAAGAAGCTTCTTATTCATAAAGTCACCTTGAGTATTCCCAGTATTTTGTTGGGGAGTTAGTCACTGTTAGTCACTTCCAATGCAAGAAAAACATCTTTTCTAAACTGTGAAATCATCTTTACCTGGAAAGAATGAAGCATATAATGCTTCATATTCAAGAAAGAGAAGATATTGATGGATATGGTGATAATACATTTCACTGCTAAGTTCATTTCACCGTCTCACATTCCTTCTCCATATTAGAGAGACGGTATCACATTTATTATGACCTATTGCACGTCCAAGTCATTTAGATGTTTTAAATAGGTTGTCACATATCTTAAAGGAATTTAGGCATCTCATAAGGAATACTTGTGTGTGTCAGGCCATAAGACCTTGTGAGATGTGCAATCTGTTAACATCAATAGGCCTTGATATAAACAGACTGATATATCTATGAGTGATTACTAAAACTCATGGTTTAAGCAGACAGCAGAGAGATAATAGGAACTATTTTATGTCCAGCAATACAAATTTAGCTGGGATTACTTGGGTCATACAAATATGTTCCTCTTATCTGTGTATTCCCCTCTATATTTAACAAAAACATTCTGAAAAGCTTAAGCATGATTTCAGTCTAGAAAGCTGTATCACTTAATACAGTTTTTCTATGGTCACTTAATATGGTTTTGTTTCTTACCATAAGACAAGTGGCAGATTTTTAGGTATCTATCCAGGCTGACAGCTGTCATGGTAATAAGGCTTCCACAGCCGAAGAAGAAACCAGCCCATCCATACCAGCGGCAGCCCATCCATCCAAACACCCAGCGGTGAGAAAAGAAGGAAATAATGCTAAAAGGTTTTCCTACAACTTCAAAAGGAGAAAAAAAAAGTCAGTTGACTGATACAGTCCACCACTGGTAAAACTGCCCTCTTCCAGAAAAGCAAATCCTTCCCTTCACCCAAAGTTAACACCAGTAAAAACTGCTTTGCAAAGTGGAGAGAGGGTTTCAGGAGCAACAGATGTGATGACTTGCATGCCCTCTATCCACACAACTCAGCCTAAGACAGCTGTAGCTAGATACAGTAGCATCTATGCTGTGGTAGGATGAGCTAAGCCTGCAGTATGGCTGGAAACAGGTGCTGTACTGCAAGACCACATGAACCAGCAGTAAACCCCTACTCTGGTACTAAGCACGTGCAAGCTCTTCCCGTTATGAAAACTTCAGAGTATGTGTCAAGTCCACCTGCAAACACATGCCAGGACGTAAACAGTACGGGTGATGGGTGAGTCTGGGCTTGAAACAGGCACAGGTCTAGTTAGGTTACATGCCTATAATCGTGTGTTTTCAAACAAAGGATAAAGAAATTTGACTTCAAAGAGGACTTTTGCAAACCTACCAAGGCCCAACAGTAGGATACATACTGTAGTAAAATGTTGGGTTAGAAAGGACTATGGTCGCAGCATGGATTTGAGCTGCAGAAGCAGTTTCAGCTCCCGCCCATATCACACTTCCTTGGTGACACTCAGCAAGTCACCTGACCACAGATATTAAAAAGTTTTAAGCATCCCAAAACAGAAGAGAAACACCTAACCATTTTGGAGATCTGTTCTAGCAGCACCCTAGCTCATTTCTCCATTTGTAAAAGTGGGTGGTACATTATGGAAGAAGTGAAGTTGGGTCCTGTGTTGTTCCATTCACACCTTAAAACAGATCAACATTATTCATATTCTTTGTAAATATAACAAGAATAAGAAAGTTTGGAAATCATAATTTTCTAGTTGGAAATCTCTACGTTCTGATTATGTGTGTGTGTGTGTCCCAAACTGCACAAACAAAAAAAAATCATTAACAGAAAAGAAAACTCAAAAATTTACAATCTAGGAACATTAACATGTTTTCCAGATTCATCATTTCTACTTACTAGACTGACCTGAAATGCTCCAAGGACTGAACAGTTCAACTGCAACAATCAAGCATTAAATATTTAACGTCACCTTCCTGTGACTATTCCTGCACAGGAGTTGCCAGAGCACCTCAGGGAGCTGAAAGCATCTCAAGTGCCCTGGGCTACTTTCCCTGGCTGAACCACACAGTCCATAATGTCGTGGCAGCTCAGCAAATCGGTTTATGAAGAGGCAAAATTGGCCTTGCAAACTGTAATTCCCACAAGGTAACCAATTCCTAGAAGACAAGACAAAAGTCTCTATTTTGTTGACATGATCTGTAGAAAAATTATTTTGGATTGTTCCCAAAATATTCCATTTGAGACCAAGCTGATGCAAAACTAAGTATTCTGTTTTCATTCTTAACAGAAAATTAAAGCATTTCTATCAAAACAAAATCTTGCAGAAAATGACCTTTGCTCTATCTTCAGTGCCAAAATCATCATGATTGAAAGCCCTTCAAAATGAGATTTATTTTTAAACAAGGTATTTTGGGATTCTTTTCCTTCAGCCTAAGCCTGTAAGGAAAATTCTGCCTGAGCCTGAAGACTGTGTTCAGGTCAATATATTATGTGCTTTTCTCTCAGCAGAATAAATATAGTTTAATTTTTCAGGCAAAACCTGACCCCAGTGATTAAGGTTTCAAAGAATCGTGAAATACAGCATATTGCTAAGGATATACGCTAAGAGTCAGCAACTTTACTCATGTAAATCACTGCCACCTCTAAAGGCCATCACATTTATTTGCACGAAATCAAATTTCTCTTCAGCGGCACAGGACTCGGAGCATGGTATCCCTGCAAAATGAGCCTGGTCCAATTTTGAACGAGGCGATGGCGCCACCCTGTGGAAATCTGCAGGAAGCAGGGCCATGGCAGAATGTTTCTTGAATAAGGTGCCAAGACAACTGCCTGAAATTCGAAGATTTTGGAATAATCACTCCAATCGGTTTAGCACATAGAACACATTTCTCGAGTCAACATCTTCCATTAACAGGAAAAAAAAAAAAGTAAAGAAAGACAAAGGAGGAAAACCATGCATGGCTGTGCCAATCAATTATTTTTAACTACAAAACTTAAAACACACAGATTGAGATTCCCGCTGAAGACAAAGTGAGCAAGGGATATGTTGGTGACAGAGCTTAGCAGGGACATTAGCATCCCTCATGTGAGGAGGGCTCCAAAACAAGCTACAGTTTGTCTGGTTGTGACACACAGCTTGTATGATTTGGAGATACCTGTTTACATTCCAAATATACAGCTACAGAAATTCTCCTGCAACACTCCTTCTCATTGGAGTGACTCTTATTAGAGTTGGAGATGAGCTTTATAAAATAAGACAGACTCTTAGGACACAACGGAAATGGGAGCATCCAGAAGAGGCAAAACCTGGTCTTTTTAACTTTTCTTCACTTCTAAGAGCTGCAAGATGGAAATAGTGTCTCCATGGAAGATATGCCAAAGAATCATTGGGATTTCATTGTGTGGAAGAAGAGCAGAGATATTTATACTAATGCCTTTCTTCTGCTGAATTCATAATTATCTCCTTCAGAAAACGGTGTTTACTAACCACCAAGAGGCACTAAAATTACCGAATGTTGAGGGCATGGAGAACTCCTTGGCTGTGTGCAGGGAGAGCACAATGAGTTTTGGGTTGGGGAAGCTGGGAGCCATCATTTTATGTTTTTCAGTGCTATTTTAGGCATTTGAATGAAGGCAAAAGCATTTGGCAGAGACGAGGGCAGGAAAAGGGTACACTGGAGCTGTGGGCAGGAGTTCTGGCATATGTAACACATAGGAGACACATGATCTTGGGAGCATGGGAACATGGTGTCATTTATATTGCTCTGAGGACATCCCATGGTCTGCTGGGTCCCATCAGGCCTTTATACCCATTGGATTGTCTGCCATCCAAAACATCCATTTCTACAGGATGTCCACTCAAGAGCCAAAGGAATGATCTCCAAAGGCTTTTGACTCTGCAGCTTCATGTAAACCTTTCTAAAGTTCCCTCCTCTCATGCCAGGGCATCCATGCTGTGGGGTTGAAATAAAAATCCATTCAGCTGGCCGATGTTGCTCTTACTCTATAGATTGACACAAAAATACTTATTTTCGTGGCCCACAGATAAAAGAGGAAGGTCACTAGAGAGAAAATTGTTAGCTCTGATAGGCTGATGGCCAGTGGCATTTTCCAATTCTTTCCCCTCATGACCCTCCCCAGTCATATTTGGCTAAATATGCATTTTTGAGGTACCTGGATCCCTCCAGTTGCACCCTACAGCAACAAAATATAATTTTCTGCAACCACAATACCAAGCTATTTTTTTTATTATTGTGCCAGGATGCACATGGGGCTGTCTTTGAAGGCCTGCCCAGTGCTACAGTGAACAAGAGTTTTTCCTGGTTGATAAATACAACCTTGGTTTTCCCTCTGCACTTTTCATTTCTTTCCATCAAGTTGCTCAGGAAAGTTGTTTTCTATCCTCCTCTCTTATTTACATCCAAATAATAGAACAAAAGGCATTTGGGGCTCCCCATGACTTCCAGAGGACTATGTCTTGCTGCTGCCAGAAAGAATGGTGGGATAGTGAAAATCAGTGAAAATAAAACATGAAATTACCTGAAATGCCCAGATCACACACTGCTAAATTAACAGTCATTATCTCAGCAGGTCTCAACTTCTTTTTTCGCTTTGATGACATAAAAATAACATACCCATTTCCCAGAGTTGAAAGAATCCCTATAAACATAAAAACAAGAAAAGAAAAACAATTCAATTAGAATGCTCCACTAAAACAGCGATATGCCATCTTCCTTGTGAAATTCTCTCATATTTTCGGCCTTAACCTGTTGTCCCAAGGCCAGACATTTTACTCTGAAACATAATAATCTCCTCTTCATTATGCAGCTCATAGAGACATCTACTGCAGATATCTCGCTCCCACAACAAATGCTATTTTCCCCTCTGCAGCAGGGCATTGCCTTCACCACCGGAGCCTGCACAACTATCAGCTGAATGCACGTAAGCGAAATCCCACAATATGTCTGTTCTGATCAACACCATTTGTCTCACAAATGTACAACACAAGAATGAAATTCAGCTGTTTGTAAAGGACCCCAATGTTTGAACAATCTTAATTTTTATTAAATACTATAATCAGAGATTGAGCGATAAATTTCTAAAGCAGTGTAAATTAAGATATTAATATCACATCTTAAAATTCACAAGAAAAAAATATAAGACAAAACATAAAATATATCTCATTTTAACTTCCAGTTGGAATTCAGTGCATCAGGAGGGATCCTATTCATGTTTGCTGATGTCTTTTTGCCGTATCACCACCCAAGGACCCATAGGGACCAACACTGCCTGTGGTTAATCAGCCATGCAGCTAATCACACTAGTACCAAAAACTGCAGGCTTTCCAGTTCCCTCAAAGAAAACTGTTTCTTTGTTAACTCATGTTTGAGAGTTTGAGCTCAGAGTGAGCATTTTGCAGTGGACATGCGGGACAGCCCCCAACATTCCTTTCAGGAAGCAGGAGTCACCCCTAAAGGACAGCACCCCAAAGGGACCATGGCCCATGGAGCCCTCAAGCCAGTGCAGTGGAGACAAGTAAGAAGGAGGGAGATGCAGAAGAAAAGAGTGAATAGCAAAGAGTGGAGTGACCCCAACCTCCTGCGCTGCCGTTGCCTCACCTACAATGGCAAAGAGGGAGAAGATGCTGAAGTTCAGCCTAGGAAGGGAGTAGGAAAGGTGTTTTTCTTCAGTTTTTTATGTTTCTCATCTTTGTTTTTCACTACCTGAATGAGTTGAGACACAAATTTCCCGAGATGAGTCTGTGAGTTTGCTCACAACAGTAACTGGTGATTGATCTCCCTGACTTTAACTCCACTGCTTTTCCTCATCCTATTTCCTTTCCATCCTACTGTGGGGGTTGTAAGCAAGTGGCTGCCCTGGATGCTTGGCCATGGGCCAGGGCCTACCCTCCACACTACTATAAAGAAGTCCTAAAAGACACAACTTTTCTCTGTTGATGAAGCAGCAAAGTTGTTCTATGTGATGCCTTCCTACAAATGCTTTTTGTGGTGCAAATTCCATGTTTCAAAAAGACCCATCAGCCCCCCAGCCACGTCACCCTCTCCAAATATTGTACCTTTGAATACCACATAATTTTCATCAGAATCTTCTGGGAGGCCAGACCTCAGGACTTAAACGCGTATTTAATTAATTACTCTGGTCTGTCAGTGCAACGACCCCCTTGCAAGGGTGTCATGTCCTCACAAAACCCAGCCTGGGAACCTCCATGAGGCAGAGAGAAAAGTGGTTCCCACGGGCTAAAAACCAGACTATTTCTCAAGAAATATGAGTAACTGTGGAACCGGCTGTTTACCAAGCTCGGAGAAAAAATACTTTCATTCTGAATTTTTCAGTAATAAATGCAAAACTCATCTAATTGGAAACATTTCTTATTTTTATAGTGACAGTATTACTTTCTATATTACTTTTGAAAATAAACAGGACAGAAGCATGTTTACCATTGAATCTTAGGTTTTCTCAGCAAATTTGATTTATCCTTAGTGAATGAAATTTAAAAAGCATCCTATTCTTATGGCTCTGCAAAATTAATCTGAATCGTAAGGAGATACAGGCATTAATATGAATTATTTTCTTTCTTGCAGCTAAGTGAATGAACCTCAGTGTCGCTGAGCATTTTTCATGTATCTTAATCCTTTTCTCCCTTAATGCAATTTTGTCTCTCGTGATATTTAGGCTATCTAGAGTGCCAGCATCCAGTTTGAAATACCTTTCGAAAGCACCTGACATTTTCCTGAATCTTTTTCAACTGACTGGTAGTCCAGAGAGGTGTCCTCATTAGAAGCCACTGCTCGTTGTTAACAGCAATGTTTCAGAGAGCCCCAGCCCACTGACCCCCTGATCCTGCAGCTGGAAGGGGTCCAGTGACAATTTAAGCTGCCTTTTGTCTATACCTGCATCTGACAATTGGTCACCTGAATTTGTTTTAACTCCTTGGTGATAGAAGCTTTATAATCTCCTTAGATGAACCATCTAATGCTTCATTTTTCCTACTATTAGAAAGATTTTCCTAACAGCTAGCGGAAGCCCTCGCTGGTGCAGGCTCCCAGCTCTGGTAGGTACTGGCAGGCTGTGTGCCTGGGCAGAGCCTGGGGTTGGAAACAGGGGAAAAAACCTCTTCAGATGATATAAAATAAAGGTTTTTTTTCCAGAAGCTAACAGTTCAGGGCACAACTGTCCGTAACACTATTAGACACATAGAAATAAAGAACCAAGGATGTGATAACGAAAAAAGTGACACCTACGGAGAAAGAGTCAGGCTCAGATATGCAACACGCAGCGAAAGGTGAAAGTGTGTAAAAGTAGCAATCTGAACAAATAAGGCTCCTTTTCCCCAGTTTGACAGCAGTGCTAAAGCATCACAGGTCAAAAAAAAAAAAAAAAAAAAAAAAAAAAAAAAGAAATAGTTCAGGATTTTGTTTTCAATTAAGCTGTTTCATAACACGCTGAGGAAGCGTGCAGCAACAGTTTGCAAATCAATAGTTACTTGCCACAGTCTTTTAAAGGAGCTGACAGTAGTTAGTCACCCTACTTGGCTGTACAGTAAATCGAGTGATGAAAAAGCTAGCAGGGGAAGTGACAAGTAAATAGAATTGGATTCTTATAAGCAAATGTACTGCTTGATTTTTTTTTTTACCCAGGCAATTAAAACAATACACAGGGGAGTGAACTAGTTAGGACAAAAAAGTAACACATTCGCAAAGAATTTATCACAGATCGGTCAAGACCCCTCATTTTCTTCAAAGACACAAAAATATATTCTTATATTTTCAAACCGCAATACTTCAGTTACACAACCAGTCTGACCCTAAAATCTCTGCCGAGTTTCCCGAAAGGATCCCCGCCCCGTTCGCTCACTGTGCAGCCTCTTCGCCTTTTTGAAATAAATTTTTAATTCATTTGCACCTTGCATGCCTCAAGCACCGAGAGATGCTCACTAGCGACCCCCACCTCCTGGCTTCCCACCTTTCCGCAGTGATTCCTTCTCTTGCTGTCAGGATGTCCACACAGGACATCCTCAGGAGGGACCCCCATTTCTTGGAAGGGATCTGGAAAGCCACAGAGGACGAGGTTCAGTGGCAGAAGGTGACAATGGACAGTTTCAGTCTGAAACACAAGTTATAATAAAAAACATAGATATGCCCTCTCTGGGAGAGGGAGCTGAACGCTCCCACTCGGTTTTCCATCTTCTGCAGATCACAGTTTACAAAGTCAATCTGCAATACTGCAGTTACCCCAAGTCACAACTATGCCCAAAAGCTATTTGAGCACATAGTTTTTGCTTACTGTTTTGGATACCTGGGAGCTGTGGTTAACTATAACACTGCCAATTAAAGTAAATTTACAGCCTTTGCAACTCTGCTGTGTGGAATTTGATGTCAGTGAATAGTTTCACAGAGCTAGGCTTCCTTCTCCACCGACTTAAGATCCACTATCTACCACTGAAAGTCTGCACAGCACTGTTTGTCCCAACAGAAATGTGGATGCTTTATACTGTCAGAAATCAGTTTACTGAAAAAAGAAATTAGGATTATTTTTGTCTGCAAAAAGTAAAAAAAGCCACTCAGAGATTTATCTGGGAGCAACAAAGATGAATTTCCTTCTACATTCTCATATTTTTGCAAGCCCAAAATATTATTAAAATGTTGCTATCCACTTAAACATGAATGGGCAATAAAATATGGATCTGCACATCAACAGGAGCTAAAGGCAGCATCCCCAAGGTGCTAAGCTAAACCAGCCTTCTAAGGTACAACTCACATGAGAAGCATCAACCCAAATAAAGCTTTTTTTTTTTTTTAATAAGAAAAATACCTTTGCAGTCTAATTTACCCCATTTATTCACAAGCACAGAAGACCTGACATTGCTCCTTCCACCATTTTTGTTTAATTCCCTGTTAGTGGCTGAGCTCTGAGATGCAATTCTGCTTTACTGGTAAAAGCATAACACTTTCCTTCTTCACCCAAACCCCTATAAAAGGGGGGACTTCTGTACTCTTCATGCCCTATTAATATCCATTACTGTATTATACACAGTTTCTAAAACACTGTTGTGCTGGTATAGAAAATATGAAACCAGTTGCCATTGTTGAAATAACTGAGGGCACAACTGGCCAACAGCTAAGCAATGATGGCTTAAAATCATGGCAATGATTGCTAAAAGGAATTAAAAAGATCTGTGCAGAATACCAGTGGTGTCTTATGCTACAGATGCAAGACCAAGGAAGGTGCAACACCTGCTGCTGAAGTCTGTAAGGGCCATGAAGGTAAAGCCACTAAATAAATAAAATGCAATGCAAAACAGACACATGAAAAAATATGTTAAATCCAGAGCAAAATGTAGGATACGGTGTCTAGAGCTGCACATGTATACAGCAGAGCTATATGGCTTGGACTGCTGGGTGCAATGAGTCCATCACAGGCTGTTTGATAGCCACTCCACAAGGCTGGGAGGTGGGAATCTTATGGATGAAGTCTAGCATCAAAGTGATTATCAGCCCTTTTTAAACTATCATTTCAGTCTCCTCACACTGCTCATGTAAGTCTCTCCCTTCACGGTTAGCTTTTGGTTTTTCACTGGAAATTTATTTCTGTTTCTTGCCTTAATTTTATTATTTCTATGTTTTTCAAGATGTTTCACACCTGGCAGAGGTATTTCTTTGGAATTGGATAAACCTACACTAAACGCAGCCAACACAACATGGCAACGCAGTGTACATTGGAAGGATTCATTTCAGCTACTCAGACATAACTCCTGGGATTAAAGCTAAATTTGCTTAAACGAGTGAAAAAAGACCTGGGGGGCAGTTGTTTTGGACAGTTCAGTGAAGACATCTGTCTACACAGCAGCAGAAAAAGAATATATATATATGTGAAAGGCTAGGATACGTATAAAACAGTGCATGAATACTGAGAACAGCACAGAGATACAGCTTCACCTGCCGTCTCTGCTGCTTTGAATTCCTTTTTCGATAAGACATAAGCTGACAACAAATGGGAAACAAGTGTTATTCAAGCCTTGGCGTGACCTCCACCACAGAAAAGATTCGATTACTTAGGTCAGTGGGGTGGAAGGCAGTAAGAGACAGTAGGAAGGAGGGATGTGAAATAGTGAATGAGAAACATGAAGGTAGGACTGAAAGACCTTTTTGTGCAGAACTGATAGAACAAGAGAATTAATTAAAACCAAAATAAATGTCAAGGAATAACCTGTATACCCAGAGGCCAATTTGGTGTAGCACGGTTATATGACCTTGGCTCAGCTTTGTTGACAAAACAGCCGTTGAGCTGTGAGAAAATCCATGAACTAAAGCCATAAAACATAACAAAACCCGAACCACAGAAAGAAGTGTAAAGGTGGAGGCAAGGATAGATACAAAAACGTATAACCCTGCCCACCTCCATAAAGCAAAGGTAAATCATCAAGAAGAAGGACCAGTTTATCCCTAGAAGCAATGGAGACCAGTATTTCCCAGCTGAATGGCAATTCCTTGGCGTATGAATACTTAACACAGAAATCAGTCCCAGCTATCGTCTGTGTGCACTAACCAATAAATAACTGCATTTGTTCTGCTTGCAAAGTCACTTTGCACATGGTAAAAGACTCCAAAAGAAAAGGGAGGGGAGAGTGTTAGGCAGAAAATATTGTTCAATATAATGCTTAACAGAGGGCAGCTGATGCCAGGAGCTGAGCAAGATTCAAATAAAACATCTGAGGATGTGTTCTTTGCTGCGTAGGCACATGAGAGAGACTTTGAAAACAGGCCATAAAACCCACATGGCATCAGGACAAAAGCCAGTTCTGGTAAGGAACAAATAAATTGCAAGCTAGTCATCTATCAGTAGAAAAAAAATTATTTCTTCACTTTTTACTGGAAGGTCTACTGCTGGTCACTTTTGGCTACCTGGGGCAGCGTTGTCTTTTGACACTAAACAGTTGACACTATTGACACCATATTTCTAGAACATTCTCGCCTTTCCCTCATAGATTTTTCTTTCTAGTACGAAAAAATGTAATTAACACATCTAATGTACAGCAGCTTCTGCCTTCTTTGTGAGCGCCTGCAAGGATGCAGCGACACAGTCATATTTCAAAGACGAATTAAAAAATCATTACCAATTACTGTCAAATAAAAGCCAGCTACAATGTCAGCTTCTCTAGAAAGTTTTGATGCAAAGGGGTCTTCCTTCTGGAGATAGTGTGGGAGGTATTCTTCCTGGGAGGAAGTGTTGTGATCCGATGCCATCCCATTCATGTCCAGTTCAGGGTCTGAAAAACAGAAGAACAGAGTTTGCAATAGATCACATCTGCCACAAGAAAATGCAAATATATTTTTGTTCATACATAAGATGCACCTTCCTGTCTTCATTTGTGCTTTGCAACCTCTCCGGGCATTTCAGGATCCATTTGAATGTTGCATAAAGCATCCTCCCATAATTTATTTCATGACTTGTCTTTATCCAAGAATGCCATTATTCACATGACACTTTATCACAGTAATCCATCTGAGCAGCACCTAGGTACCAGTGTATGGTGGCATTCAATCCAGGGTTTCTGAAGTACCTTCCCTGAATATCTTAAGGAGCTTTGTGTTTCCAGCTGGGTGTAAGAGTGACCCAAGACTGAGAATATGGAAAAGGGCGATTTTTTGTGTCTGAATAGCTTCATTGCTCGATGTGTTTAACGCATACTGAACTCGTTGTGTTTATCTATACCCACTGTTCTTGTAATCCTAAGAAATTGGGAATATCAGTAAAACAGTCCCAGCAATTTCTTCGTATCCTGGGGCGCACTGTGTGCACAGATGGTCGCTCTGCCAATGTTACAGTTAAGTGCAAAGTTACATCCATAAATTCTCCTTGGAGTTAGTTAGGTGGTGGGTTCTAATGTAAATAACTTTACATGGCTGTAGTTACCACCAGTAATTGGCTATCACAGTTATAAAGAAGCAGCAGGAGTATTAAATAATAGACTCACCTAGGGAAGCTCTAAATTTTGCCTGCTCAAAAGCCCAAACTTGCAGGGAGACTAAGCGAGGATAAAAAATGTTTCATTATTTTAGCCATTGGTTCTCTCTTCTCAATAACAGCCCTGTATGGCCAGAAATGCAGCAGATGACACCCACCTACACTAAAGCACCTACAACCCTCTCCCTGCTGTCCCTCTAGCTTTGCAAAACAGACCTCATTTGGGGGGATCAGATCATGGAGAAACACTGCCACTCTAGACACTGGAGAAGACAAAAGGTGGCCCAGGCATATAGCTCCAAGTAGCACCAAGTCGCTAAAGATCAGCAGCTTTGTTGCTTTTTTTTTTCCCAATAAAGGAAAAAATAAGCAAAGGTTTATTCATTAAAAGAAAAATACCTTTTTCCCCTTCAATAGCCACGGAGAATAAGCACTCAAAATTGTTTACTGCTCCAAACAGCAGAGCAACCATTTAGGTTTGGATTAGGTACTGTGGTACAGCAGCCAGAACACGGTTTAGAGAGATCATCTTATACAAAAGGGTGGACTATGGCATGAATCCGGGAAACAAAATCAGATTGATCATCCTCTCCATCCAATCACAGCCGCAGGTCTTGATCCAAATTCCACCTGGCCTTTAAAAGGATCCTGATGCTTTTCTGTCATGCAACTTGCACGATCTCACAACTCATTGCTGCAGCATTTGAACCTTCTTCAGAAGGAAAGGTACAAGTTTCCCAAACAAATCACAGGGATGGGGCAGGAGGAAGCCTTGACTGATCAAACTGGACTGCTACAATGTGGCAGATTTTGCTGCTTTGCTCAATATGGTCTGTTCACCTGCTTGCATATGTTAAGGTTATGACAGACTACTCTTATCTGATTGCTGAGAAAGAAGCCCCTTATCGTGCCTCTAAGCAAGGAGAGCACATTATTTGCTGAAAATTTTCAACAAAAAGAAAAAGGGGATTAATATCTAACAGTTAAAATCTTTTAAAAAATTTTTATCATCCTGTTTAGACAGGAATTGATTGTGCCCCCAAAATAAAGCTCTATTCAAGAAAGAAATCTCACTTTTAGAGCGTAAAAAAAAGAAAGGGATGTAAGCAACAAGACAGAATAATTATTCCTCTCATAACTCCAGGTCAAGAAAAGCCATAATCCTGATCAGAATCTAGTGCCTAAATGTTGGGTAAAAAAAAAAAAAGGAGAGGGATAACTTTTGAACTAAGTAAAGCCTAGCAACTGCAGAGGAAGTGTAGTTTCCCAGAAGAATTATCTCAGGACCCATGATCTGAACTTCTAACTCTGTTGGTTTTCTTCATACGTGTGCTTTTTAAGATACCACAGTATTACATGCCTGATAAAAGTCAAAGGTTCTGATCCACAGTCCCTAAAAATGGGTAAGTCAGGGATAGGGACTATAAAATGTTATTTTAATATAAACTTCACTGACCTATGCTTGTACCATGGATCTCGATCTATGTAACTTCCTGTGAACTCCTAAAACATATTGGGAAGCTACAAACAGGTGAGGTGTACTAACCCAGATTCAAATTATGCCTTCTTCCATGTGGTTCAGATAAATAACGGCAGATATTGGCAAAATCTGAAGTCCTCAATCTCAATTAGAAAGAAAACAATCATTGTACCTACGTTAGCCTGCCAAAAATGGATGCATTCAGTTTATGTAGAACAGCCACACCGGTATAAAGTGGGGAAAGCATTTTTGTAACCTTGCAGGCAAATGAAGGAAATATTAATACCAACAATTAAAAAAAAAAAAAGACCCTGGAACAACTAAAAGCCTGTTGTTGCTCATAGACAAAAGTTACTTAGTATGAGAAAGAGTAGCATGCAGTATGTGCCATAGGAATCGGAGAAACTGAGGTATCGTCAGAAGCTGTACCCTTGAACATTACTGCGGTAGCAACACCTGTCAGGGAAGTACAAGCAATGGAATATTATATGCAAGTCATGGACCACATAGAAATGTTGCAGTCATTTGTATAAGGAGATGAATTTACTAAGGGATAAATGGCAGAGTAAAACAGAAGTCGTTTGTGGACCCAGCGTCACCTCACAGAAAAGATTAATAGAGCTCATTTTAAAAGATTTAACACAGCTAAAGTGATAACATTATCAATTGTGTTAATTACGAAAATAATTTTCTGCCCTCTCACGATATGTTAAAAACAATAAAGCTATGCATCGTTCTATCTGAACCAGTAAGACAAAAGCTGAAAGGATACATTAGTGCCAGAGGGTACTGCCATCCTTTTAAGAAGAAAAAAGGGAATGATCTTTTTCTTAATTTGTCCAACGACATCCATTTCCCAGAGTCTCTGTGGCAGGGTTAGTCATCTGTCAGTGTCTGCTGGATCCCAATTCCTACTGTCAAGTGTCATTTTTTTTCTAAACTTCTCCTGTGTATTTTGCAGAGCGCACCTCGTAAGCATGGGCTGTGGGAGGCACAGGCGAAGGTCCCCAGGGATCATTGCCTTGTCCTCCTATACCCATCCTGGCTGCTACACCGATAACACAGAGCACGAGTCCAACATACCCGCTGACAAACGCTGCTTCACCCTTTAAATACTTGCCTCTCAGTACTCGTTTTTCTGCAGTTTGATGCTGACTGTCGAAACTAATTTCTGTGACACACATCCTCAGCCAAGTATTTCCAACAGTCCCACTAGCTGCTGTATTTAGGAATGTAAATAACAGTGACCAGAAAACTTGTCTTAAAACAACCACAGAGCAACATCCTTTCCTTTCTTTCTTTTAGTAGAAGAGATTTCCTCTTAAGACCTTGATTTAAATTCAGTTTAGAGCTAAAGTCTGAAAAGTCAAGCTATGGACTGGGAATCTGTCTTTTGTCCTAAGTAGACTTGTTTAACTACCAGGCTGCTGGTTATTCTAGGGTAGATCCTCTCACAGCTGTTGAAGAGGAATCGTCACTTCGAATTCACCAGGTTAAAAGTTTAAACTAATGTTACCTACTTTTCATGTGTGCACTGTGCTTCATCACAGCACACTGCTGCTTTTGTGCTAATGACAGGCATCATTAAAATTGAAACGTCTTATATTTCTCATATAAAAGAGAATCAGAAAGCTTTTGGAACATCAGCTTTTTGGATGTTGATACTAGGAAAATACTTCATGCCTACGTATCAGAAGATCAGTGATTTCTTCCCAGAGAGGGTGGTGAGGCACTGGCACAGGTTGCCCAGAGAAGCTGTGGATGCCCCATTCCTGGAAGTGTTCAAGGCCAGGCTGGATGAGGCTTGGAGCAACCTGGTCTAGTGGAGGGTGTCCCTGCCCATGGCAGGGGGGTGGGAACTAGGTGATCTTTAAGGCCCCTTCCAACTCAAACCAGCCTGTGAATCTATGATCTGCCCAACCAACCTAACGAGACATCAGAACACTGGAAGGGCATGGTTAAGGGAAAAGCCACAGTCTTAAAAGTCTGCAGTAAGACTTGTTACTGAGTTTTGAAACAATTCAATAATTATTGAAAGTGGGACAATAATTCACAAGTGGTTATGTGAGTGTCTGCAGGTACTTTTACATTAGTAAGCAGTACAAACCTATAGCAAAACAGTTGCTGTTGAGGGCTTCATTTTTCCAAGGCTGTACACTTTTTGAGCACTAGTGCTCAAAGGGAAAAAAAAAAAAAAAGCAAATACATGACAATAACAAAAAAGTGAATGATAAGCCAACTTGTTTCTGAATAATAGAAAAATAGAAAAAAAGGGAAAAAAAAAAGCTCTGAAATGATGATTTTGCAACACGCCTGCACCATCTAGCGTGTCAGGCACACTTGGAGAAGCACTGGAAAACAAACCAGTTATCAAGGACTGGTTCCTTCTTGCACCCTTGCAGGTCCAAACGATTCCACATTGCAGTGAGTCTCCAATCACTAAAACACGGGAACAGAGAGTACTACACCACAGCCTGCCATCTAGCTCATCTACAGCCCTCCTTCCCAGCACATCCCATGCTGAAAGGCCCCCAGTGCCTGTGAAAACAGATTTAAAACCATAACGAAAGGAATCAATCTGCTGCTTCCTATTAGAAATGGATTTGTGCTTATTCCTGTGCTGCAGAAATTCATATTTAATTAATACAAACAATTCCACTTTTAAATAATATATTCTTTAAAATGGAACTGTTCCACTATAGCCAACCACAGGAGATCCAAAATCTTGACTCAGACACTATAAAACAGCAATATCAAGCCTCAAAACTTCTGAGACTAAAAAAAAAAAAAAATAAAGCAATTTGAGGCTTTCTGTTGGGTTTAATCAATGCTGGTTTGCCAACTGTTTTGCTCCCTGCTCCCTCCTCATCTCCCACTGGGGGGGTTTCACCATATCCTGTGCGGCTTGGCCAGGCTCTTCTTACCCTGAGGAAGGCAAGGATGTGCTATCCCCACCTCTTGCAGGAAAGGAGCCGACTGCAGAACAGCAGCAACCTTCCTGTTCCCTTTCCTCTAGGGAGGGAACCGGAACAGGGAGGAGAAAAATCCCACCTGTTCCTGCAGAGCACTGCCCACCTGATATTTATTCCTAAGGTTTGGACAAATCCAGGGAATTTTCACCTGGACCTGCCAAAAGAAGGACAGTTTGCAGGAGGTGAATGACTGCAACCAGAATGGGCCTGACCATCACCTGTCATTTATTGCACTGACATTTGGTTCCACAGTTTCATAGACCCCTTGGTGGCTGGCACACTGCAGACACAGCACATGACTTTCCATGCCCAAAATAAACTCCAGTCTGTGATCCTACGGCATCTACAACATCACTGGGAGAAGACAGGAGCTTCATGGTAACTGCTACTTCAGCAGCTGCAAACCACTGATGCAATCTGGCCAGGATGTGGTTTTGTCCGGTTATATTTTGTCATACACCACGACTTTGTCACTTTGTCCATCTTTTCCATCCTAGTCCACCTCCTTACCCATCTTCTGAAGGAGGTTCTTGCAGTCCCTGGGGGAGCAGCAAGGTCTGGAGGACCAAACACAGAGCAACCCCCGGGTCATGCAGTCTCTTCCTTTCTTCTTGAAGGGCAATTTTCAGCAAATTGCTCAACCTCTTCCCCCAGAAGGGAAACAGAGTGAATTTGTATCTACAGCAGAGGTGGGCCGGTGGGCTAATGCCTGCTGGTGTAATGGCTCTCAAGTCAGTGATAGGAGCAAGAATAATGTGTTCTGCGGTTTTGGAAAATTATTATAAACCACAAGCTGGTCCCAAGAGATGTAGAGGCACGCAATGCTTCTATGAAGAATGAACTTATTAGCTCCACTCACAACAGATTTTTTCAGGTAAGGTCATACTGAGAGACCTGACGCTGTTTTCTTCCCCAGGATAGCATCTTTGAAAGACAACTGATTTATTTACAATATGGAGATCAAAACTGAAATTTCAGATTCATCTCCACAGCCTGTTACGTTTTCCATTTTTGATGTGAAAAATCACAAGCATTATGTTTTCAAAGGGCACATAACAACATCTACAAGCCTGAAATCACCTGGATTTACCAATTTATTTGTAGGTTTGTTTTCCTACAGCTCAACAAAACAAATAATGCTCTCCGTGGTGTAATGCTTGCTATTATTCCCGACAGCAGCCAAATAAATGTGTCCAGGAGCAGAATCAGAAGGCGCTGGGTTATGCAAAGCATGGAAAATTTCCTTCTTCTGTAAACAGCAATATATTTGAGCGAGATGGGTAGAGCAGCAGCCTTCACAACAGTCACCTCCTATTAGGAAGACAAATCCCTTAACTAGCCACTCTGGCTGCTAATAAACCCCCCTGCGTGTGGTTTACAAGATGATGCTCAATGATCGTTCTGGAAGACTGGGTGGTATTTCCATGAAAGCCAACTGAGTGGTGACTGGGGCTTTGCACCCTCTGGAACACAGACACTAGGAAATTGAATTGTGGCATATGATCACTGTAACTCTTACGACTGAGAAACAGAAGGGAGAGGATATCAAGCAAACACGCACTCCTTACCTGATTTCAAGGCAGGACAAATTCTGTTGTCACAGATGACTGTCCAGCCTATTCTTAACACTGGAAATTTCACAGACTCTCTAGGTATTTTTTTCCTGAGGGTAATTAAAACTCTTAAAGAGAGAAACTTGAGACCACTCACTTATGAAACAACTCACATCACTAGATCAGAAAGACTGATTTTCCCCCCAAATCCTTAACATATAGGCAGATCCTCTTGGGGAGGAATAATATTAGAGACTAATTTCACTATTTTAGGAGTGTAATTAGTGTAGACCAAATAATCTGCTGAATTCAGGCTTGATAAAAGACTTGATAATGCAAAATGGATTATAAGCAGTGTTGTGTACAAAGGACAATTCACATGCCTTGAACAGGTACAAACATATGGTGAAGTGCACTTGCATGTTGATTAGTGTCATTGCTTGGGCAAGAATTGGGCATGAACAGTGCTTTGTAGGGACTGCAAAAAAAAAATGAAAGTCACCATGGTGACATGGATACCACAAATTATAAATCAATTGCAAGAGGTCTAAGTGCAGGAAGAAAAGTGGAAAGCTATAAGATAAATTCAGAAGAACCTGAATTGAAACTCAAGCATTATTTTATCTTGAGAACAGAGAGTGTTTAAGAAGCACTGAGAGAAACTTGATTTGGGACTAAAAATTAAAATGAAGAGCCATGCAAATGTTGATAAAAAAAAAAAACAAAACAGATTTCCTTCTGCTTGGGTTTTAGCTCATAAAATCAACCTAACTGCAAAGCATCACAACAACACGCTACATAGCACATTGTGCCCACAGAAGAGAACATTTCCAGTGCCACCACTGAGGGGCATGGGAAAGCAGCACCCAAAACACATTCACAATTTGCCCAAGAAGAATCACAGAATGGTTTGGGTTGGAAAAGACCTTAAAGATCATCCAGTTCCAACACCCCTGCCATGGGCAGGGACACCCTCCACTAGACCACGTTGCTCCAAGCCTCATCCAGCCTGGCCTTGAACACTTCCAGGGATGGATGAAGACCATATTATACCAGGGGCACTGCTTATATTAAAAAAAATCAACTCCAAATTTGAGCCCTCATTGCAAAGTTGCTCAGCTTCAAGAGAGAGTGTATTAGGAGGAAAAGACTTGTGTTCCCACTGTATCCCCAGGAGCTCTCTGGCACACCAGATTTTCCTCGCACCCATGTTGTAGTTCACCCCGCTTACGAATTTCAGGGCACGCACCCCTGCTCTTGTCCAGGGCAGACAGGACTATATTTTCTTGCAATACTTTTCCTGTTGGTGGGTAGATCCTCAGCCGTGTGAACCTGCTGCAGCAGAGTAACGCTGACCCGCACCTGTCAAATATGTGGTTCTACCTCTCTCCTAATCTTGCAGAAGGAATTTGGGTGACTCTATAGACCAGAGCCAAAACAAACCACAAGAAAAGAGCAGGCATTTCACAGGATCTGGAGAGGCAGAAAAAGTTTTACTGAATATTTCTATGGTACCTACAGCACAGCAGTGATAAAGCAGGTTTCACACTCCTGCTTTCCACAGGTTGACTTGTGAAAAAGGCGTGTGTCACTCAAACACCGGAGCTACATAAGCAGCAGAGACTGTCTATAAGAAAGGAAAAGTAGTCACAGACAGGGCATGGTTCAGAGAGGACAAAAACGGGGCTAAGAAACCCAGCAAGTACAGCTTTAACCAAGAAATGCTGACTCCTTTCCCTTCACTCTCTCTGCTGGATCTCTCTCCTGTATTAAAATTGTCCTTTTGCTGCAGTTTACTGTGAAGCAGCAGTTCAACACTGCAAACTTCGGTGCAGTCGGGCACACGGAGAGGATTCATGCATCCTTCCAGCAAAGAAACTCTCTCCAACTTCATGCAAACACCGGGAATTGCTGATGCCTGACTCTCAGATGAGTGCTTCAGTGCTAATTTGCAATTAAATGCAGTTTAGAGTTCTGTCTGTTCTGGTGTGAAATGCCATCACAACACCGGGCTATAAAAGGGAGTGTTTTGGGACATTCATTTTAATTTCTTAGTTTGAAACCAACCAATAATTAGTATCAAATCAATACCAGTCAGACAATCAGCATCAAATCAATCAGTATCAAATCAAATCAAATCATTCAATATTTTAGGCTCCTGATACAGTCCAAAGACACAAATGACCCGTTTTCTTCCAAATTCATCCTGTAATAAAGGTAATGCCACATTTGTATAGACCTCCAAAAAGACTAAAGGAAACACCGGTCCAAAAAGGACAATATTTATCAAAATGCCATTTCGCTGCCCAGGTGTGTTACACCATGAAATCATCCCTGGTTATATCACACACATCTAGAGATCCTAATGCCATCAGAAGGGGTGGAGGAGAGAAAAAAAAATAAAGGAGAGTGTGCAAACATTAAATACCAAAATGTTCAGATTTTTTTTTTACTTTCTCAGATAAATTCTTAATATCACCCTAAAATCTTTATTCCTATGACGAAACATTTTATTCCACAGGAAGGAAAAGTGGAATGGAAAGCAAGAGGATTCTGTATGAAACTATTAGTGAAGCTCATATGAAGATGGACCTAAGTTAAGAATACAGTGAAAATACTAAGTCTAAGCACCTAGATGGGCACATACGCGTGCAGTTTTGCACCTACATTTTTTGCCCGCACACACGCATCCTTTCGGCATCTTGCAAGAACAGGAGGAGAAGCAGGACGTACCTTATTCACGAACTCCGTGCAGAGCATTCCCCCTGGAGCTCCGCAGCTGCTTTTATTTCAGCGTCCGGAGCGGTCTGTAAAAGCCTAAATCCACAGTGCTCTTGGCGTTTCCAATTTTGGAATTCAAGAGGGAGAGGGGAAAATCATGCCGTTCCTCAGAAAAGGCGATCTCTCTCCTTCTCCCTTTTCCTGACTTGGGCTCCCAGCCTCTGGATGCTGTGCTGTTCCTCCCTCTCTCGCTCTTCCCAGCAGTGCTGCTGTCGATCATCCACTTTTACCCCACGAAAATCACTGTCTGGAGCATCCTGCCCTTGTGTCCGTGCCTATCAGTTCCAAAGAAGCGGTGACTCCTTGGAGAGAGACCCCAGGAGCGTACCACTGGCAGAGGAAGGGGCGTAAGCCAGACCCAGCCAAATTCTATCAAACCACATGTCACACGCTGCTGGATCTCTCCTGCCAGCACAGCTGTAATCCTGTTTATCACCCACACCACAAAACGGAGACTGCTTTCAAACGTGACGGTTTACGTGGTTTTTCTCATCCAGTGATCGTTACTTTCTGTTAAGAGAGGAAAAAAATCTGCAGTCTTAAAAGGTGCTTTCACAGAGTTAATAAAGGCATCTTTTGGTATTGTACTTCACTTATGTTCACCAGCACCACCAGTCACTCACAAAAGTGAGCTGGGTAGTAAGAAGGTGTGTGTGTAAATCTTCATCACTACCCTGATTCTTCCTCACCAAGGAAGATTTCTAAGTCTGTACAATGCTGCCCTACAGAACCAGTTTGCGTTCATCAGCTGTCTGGTCAAGCAGCACTTTCCTGGGTAACGCAGCAAAATTAATCCAACACTAGATATGGAAAGAATATTTCAGGAACAATTTTATTTTCTTTATAACCAGAGATTAACATTGTCGCTTTTCTGCCAGGAGCTAGGAATTAAGAAGCTGCAGAAGTCAACAAAAGATTTTAATAAATAACAACTTCACATGACATTTTAATACCAAAGATCAATACAGACTATGACACTTTTTTTTTCTTCATTTTTAAAAAGATCATCGCTAATTTCATTGGTGACTTTCTGTGCTTGCTGGGAGGTGGAAGGATTATATACTACCAGTAAAAGAGAAAACAGAAGTATATCCTACAATGGTAAAAGAAGAAAAGAGGTAGCAAGTGATTTCGAGAAGTACAGAGATTTTTCTAACCCAGGGCAGAGTCTCACAGTAAGGCTGGACATCACTCTCCAGTGGTTACATAAAAAAGAAAAGCAGCATGTTTTCTCCTTTCCTTCTGAAGGGATTGGGTGCACCCAGTTTTTAGTTACACACTGGCCTCAGTTAGTTCACCTAGACCGCAGCCTTCCTTGGCACACACAGACCCTTCAATCCAAAAGCACAGTGTACAAAGGGAGGAATCATGAAACTCCAAAGAATAACTTTCTAACTGACCCAAAATCCAGGCTACATCATCAAAAACCTTGTGTGTCAAGTGACTTCAGGACTGTTCACTACTGAATTAACAGGAACACAGTGCTTTATGCTCAATTAACTTGAAGCTGCTTTGCAGAAAATGCTCATCATTAATGCCATGTTTTATTTACAGGGTGAAGAATCAGGGCAGAGAAAGATGAAAAGCACATGGGTTTTGAAACAGAAAATTCACTCTAGGGAAGATTGTCAGTCTTCCAAACTGTCAGTGTGTGCCAAAACAGTTGTAGACATCACGATAGCTCTTGAGACGCGAAGCTCCAGAACCTCCAGCCTCTCCAAAACCACTCCTGTGCTGCTACCCCACAAGAGAAGGAGAGCAAGGTAAGTGGCTGCTCTACAGGTGATAAGTCCCAAAAACAGATGCTGCATGGTGTCCCTCCTTCCCTCACCTCCACTTTATTGACATCAACATGGAGAACAGCAGTAATTAGTGAGGGTTAAAGAGAGTGATATAACACAAGAGGGTCAGGACTTGGAAAGGGCAAAGAACAATGGGTGAAAAGGAGGGAAAGGGAGAGATTAGTGAAATTTATAGCATCACTGAGAGCCTTTGGTGCTAGGAGACAACAGGCACATGATTCTCCTCCAAAGAAGTCACTAAAGAACGTGACTTTCAGGGCTCCCACTGATACTTCTGATTAATAACACTGCTTTTTAAGTAAAGTTGCGATATTTGCTATGCAGTCAAATGCTGGTAAATGTGACGTATAAATTGAAGCCTTTTGGGGGCATGTCACATATCTCCAGGAAAGAGTTTGCTTTCCCTAGCTGCAGAAATCATGGAAACAACTTGTGAAAGGCAGCAGTGGAAGAAAATTGAGTTTATTCCTCAGTTTATTGCAGATGGTGTTGGTGATACGATGTCATTGTTAGTTACAGACCACTGACCTCAAGTCCTCCTCTTAGCCCTCATCTTAACTGGTCTTGACTTGCTTTGCTTGCTCTTGCAGCACGGTAGCCAGGTGACTAAACTCTTAACAGCAAAAGAAAAATGGTCACATGGTTTTTGACCACAGTAGTTGTTCAGCAGCTTTAAAATTTGGATTTGTTCTACTTACTAAGGTTTAGTTTTGTATATGGTGAAAGTCCAGCAAGGAATCACGTGTGAACAAAAATCCTAGCATAATATAGGATCCTAGATCACTGGGAAAGCAGCTCACTAACAAACAACATAAAAATATCCTCAAGCAAACCACAAAACTGAAGAGTATCAGAAAAAGAAAGTCTTGCCATTAACAGTGATGCTGGCAACTTGGGGCACGGACATCTTGCCATGAGAGCCCTCGGCCAGTGCCCAGAGTAAATCACAGGCAACTGCAAAGGTGGGAAAGTAGCTTGGAGAAGATGGACAGGAAGAGTACAGTGTAGCCAGGAGAATGCTATTAATTACATTAGTAATTTCACACCTTTTATTTTAAATACACAATTTCAATTACTGATGCATATGTGTTATTTAAATTGGACCAGTAGCAGCTTTTTTCTTACTTTGATTTGGCTATCAATCAATTCTTGTGTGTGTGTACAAGGTCCATAACAAGATTCTGACTGCACCAGGCCAGGCTTGGGATGTGGCATCAGTGCAAATGCTGTGAACTGTTTGATGAACTAGTTCAGCCATGTGGGGATTAGTGAAGATGTGAGACTTCAAAGATTCAAGTTGTGGAACATTTTTTCAGGAAACATGGGGGAAAAAAAGCCGTAATTTGGAAAATGAGGAATCAGATTGTTCCGGTAGCTGAAGAGAACCAATAAGCTGCGAGCCTTCAGGTGGTATGCACTTTTCATGTCAAGACCATCATACATACAGAAATGAAATATTTAATTTGAACTCTTTTCAGAAAAATCAGGTAGAGAAGCAAAACTATAGTGCAAAGGGAAGAAAATCTTTCAGCCTACCACTTCATTCATAGATTATTTTCTAATTCTAAAGCAGCCTTTTAAAAAAATTATTCATTTAATACAAAAGCCAATAGTGGTACATGACAGCACTGTAACATAACTACTCAATAAACAACATAAAGCACAGTGAAGCTCCGTGTTACCTGCATTATTTGCACCACTATGCAGTATTCTTGGTGCAGCAGGTCAAAGAACATCAGTTCAAAATAATCATGGTCATGGACCAACTGCAGGCCGCAGTAAATGCTCAGCATGTTAATTCACATGGTTATAAAAAAAAAGTGTGGTTTGATGCTTAATGCCACACTGATCAACTGAGATAAAACTTAAGTAACTCTGCTCTGCTTATGCAGTTTCGGCTTGTCTACACATGATAGCTTGCAAGAGGGAAATCTGAGTGGAAGAGCCTCATCCATCAGGATGTGTTCACCCAAATTACTCCTATGGCACTTGCACTCTTTCATTAAGAAAGAGATGCCAGGACTCATTAGAGGGCAAGGTTGTGCAAAACTTGAAGTCATACATCATGATGTGTGACAGAATGAATTAATACAATGCCAGTGCAAAGCTTAAGGCGCAGGAAAGCTCAGTGGTGGTGGGTGCCATCCTCTCTTGGGGCCTCATCTTCCAGCTGCCAAAACATGTTAACTGAGTCACTGTCTATGCTAAATCCACTAGCACCATTTTGGATGATATTTTAAATATTAATGCTGAGACAGGATTTGTCAGGTGGAGCAATGCCCTGGCCTTCCCTGTTGACATACACATTCTCGAGAAGCTACAAGGCAGCTGAAAGCATGAAAACCCCCTCCCTAACAGTGTAGGTAGCTGCTTGCAGTACCATTTCTTCTGGACAGATGACTTTAGTCAGGTAGGAAGGTAAAACATTTCTGTATTCTTTTGCCCCCTGAAGAAAAAAACTCATTCTTCTTAGCATGTAATCAATCCTCAAGAGAAATAGAATCTTTTCTGTGTGAAAATGAATCCTTGTAGGGGTATATGAGTTTCTCTTACCTTGTGCAAAGTGTCTGTCTCCACTGCTCCACCAGCAACTGGACCTTCAGGGCCACATGTTCCATCACACCTAGCTACAGAGAATTCCTCAAGTCCCTTCTCTTCTCCTGTTTTCTGCCTATCTTTTTCCTCAGCCTATTACAGATAACCCTCTTCAACCTTTTCTCTTGCTCTAAGCCTTCCCCGATTTCTTGACTCCCAGTTCCTTTCTTCCTTGCACCTAGAACAACATTTCTCAGACGTGTTGTCCACAGATCTCTCAGCCACTTTGAGATGCCATGGGATGGGCTCCATTTACAGTAAGCTCATATGAGTTAACTGCAGAGAAACAGATACTTTGGGTCTCGTTATCACCAGAGGCCCTTTCATCTTGCTATAAAATGCATAGCTGAGAGTAAAGTGAATTTATCTCTAAAGATGCCAGGTTTTCTAGGACTAGAGAATTAGGTCCAAAATTAGTCCTAATTCTAACTTGTCCTATACACATCCCCCCAGAACAACTTGCAGCAACCTCCACTACGAACATAAGCAACGTCTCCTTTAACAGGCATGCATGTAGGAGTATTTTTCTCTTACTAAAGCTTACAAAACCGGCATGATCAATCAAGCCACTAATTCTGTCCTCTGGGTCTGCAGAACTTGCCAAGGACAACCTTAAACTAGGCCACGTGCTGACAGTTCACTCAGGCCATCTGGGTATGTCTCACTTCAAAAAAGTCCTGTGTCAGGAAATGACACCACCTTGGGATCTTCTGGATTCAGCCAGTGGTCCCCAGACCCCCAAGAGGAGGAACATGAAAAGTGCAGAGCAAAGAGAGCCAAATAAAGTGCCACAGCCCATCATGGATGGGTGAGCAAACTTCTGGACTTAATTCTATGAACTATAAAGACAATTATACCTGCAGGCTGATTCACCTCACCTAACATCAGTTGATAAAATGTTAAACATCAAAATTTAAACATCTATACGCCTTTTTTTCTTTAAGCATGAGAAAAATGAACATAAACCAGCACTTTCGTCATGGAATTGTTTGAAAGAGGAAATAGAGTATATAAAGAAAAATGAAAAAATAAGATTTTCTTTAAAAATTTATATTAAATTTTCTGAAGTTAAATACTTCCTAAACACTCAATTTTTAGTTTCTTTATCCATGAAAATATACACTAATTCTGGAAATTGACTGAAAATTTAGCAGTTGACTTGCCCTCCAAAACTGAAACAAATAGAAATCTCTAATTATACCTCTTATCGTGTTTTGAAAAATCAGTAAGAATATAGATAAAAGAGATGCAGAACCATAACCCTCAGGAAAGAAAGAGAGCAGGACCATGGCCTATGCCATTGATGGAGGCTAATGACAGCATCAACCTTTGTTTAGTGCCACATCAAACAAATGAAACAACGGTACTTCTGTGTACAATACCTCTCTTCTGAAATCTCCTAAGAGTAAGAGGCATGGAAAGAATGTAGCATGATTGTTTCAGAGGGAAAAGGGAAGATACACATTAACGGATGAAGAATACAGAAATTGAGCTTCATCAGTTCCACTGCTCATGATAAAACTGGTTATTTATTTTTATTTATTTGAAATTAGGTATTTTTCTTAAAGTTGTTTAATCAGCAATGGAAACTGTTCAAGAGAGACCTCTGAAGACTGAAAAAATGTTTAGAAGAGTGAATAAATTTCCTTCCTACCTGTGTTAGAAAGGACAAGAAGGGAATGGGGCTAACATTTCAACAAAAGAAGTTCACACTAGACACTAGGAAAAAACCAACAAACTTATACTGACACCTAGTAGAAGGACTTGGGGGTAATGGGGGATGAAAAGCTGGACATGAGCTGGCAGCGTGCGCTGGCAGCCCAGAAAGTCAACCGGATCCTGGGCTGTATCCAGAGCAGCATGGCCAGCAGGGTGAGAGGGGGGATTCTCCCCCTCTACTCTGCTCTCATGAGACCCCACCTGCAGTGCTGCATCCAGCTCTGGGGCCCTCAACAAAAGAAGGATATCGACCGGTTGGAGCGAGTCCAGAGGAGGCCACAGAGATGCTCTGAGGGCTGGAGCCCCTCTGCTATGGGGACAGGCTGAGAGAATTGGGCTTGTTTAGCCTGGAGAAGAGAAGGCTCCAGGGAGACCTTAGTGAAGCCTTCCAGTACCTGAAGGGGCTAACAAGGAAGCTGGGGGGTGGGGGGGTGCTTTTTACAAGGGCCTGTAGTGACAGGACAAGGGGTAACGGGATTAAATTGAAAGTGGAGAGATTTAGATTGGATATCAGGAAGAAATTCTTCCCAGAGAGGGTGATGAGGCACTGGGACAGGTTGCCCAGAGAAGCTGTGGGTGCCCCATCCCTGGAAGTGTTCAAGGCCAGGCTGGATGAGGCTTGGAGCAACCTGGTCTAGTGAAGGGTCTCTCTCCCTGCCCACCGCAAAGGGGTTGGAACTAGATGGTCTTTAAGGTCCCTTCCAATCCAAACCATTCTGTGATTCCATGATTATTGAAACAGCTTAGGCAGTACTGAGGTTACACTATTTAGTTAAGACAATTAGCCATAAGATCAGGCACCGACTTCTAGAATAGTATTAATAGAACTAATATTTGATTGATATGATCAGCCTTTCTAAGGGCAGTAATATAGCCCAATAGCTAATAGAAATGAAGATGCTTTGACATATGCAATGTTATGGATCAGGAAAGAAACAGAATCTCTTCCATGGAGAGCTCAGCTAGTATTAAAGACCAAACCCAACTTTTAGGCATAAAGAACTTTTATATTTTGCTACTGTTTTGTTGTGGATGTATTGTCTCAGTAAGCTTTTTTGAATAAATTTTAGAATAGCTCAGATGATCCAACCATGACCAGTTCACAATAATATTAAACCCGAACAGATTCTTCCACTGGTCTTGTTTGTTTATGCGAGTGTGTGCACACACACATGCTTCCCTGCTCTAAGGTCCTTCATGGATGCATGATTTCGCATAACTCATAAGGAGGCACAGAGCTGATAATTACTGTGCTCTAAAAGTTACACACCCCGATTCATCCACTGCCAAATGATCAACAGCAACTGCTCGCCCTCCTTTCCCAAAAGCAGTGCTCCATACAAAGAGAAATTGATAATCAAGCACCTCTTCAACAGTTTTGGGCATAACATACACGAATCTTACTTCCTACACACACAGAATAAAACAGGATAAAGAATAAGGTCCTTATGCTCAGCTTCCACACTTTTTACCAGCTTCCATCCCAGAAATCCTCTCCCTGACTTCTCTCCAAAAACACTCAGTGTCTCCCCAGCGAGGAGAATGTCCAGTTTGGAGCAGCTCCCTTCTGTGACAGCAAATCATTTTCCTGTGCTTCTTCAGCTGGAGATATGTACTTGGGTTTGTACCTGACATTATTTAATTCAGCTACAAACTTCCTGGTAAGTTTTTTAAAACTAATCAAACTCATGCTGGTGTTTTTACCAAGTGGTTTTGATAAGATTCCAGCTGACATGTTTCTCTTAATTGTAACTGGAAAAAATAAGTCTATGCTTGTACCGTTACCACCATCCTTAGAGATAATACTTCAACTTTGTGGTTCTCACTTTGGCTCCTGTTTGTTCATTTTTTTCTGCTGAATGGGATATGTTTGCCTACATATACAACTACATCCTTTTGAATCAACAGCTAGAGAGGGACTGATGAGAAGTTGCAGTTATTGATGGATCCCCATATCCTTGAAGCAATGCTGTTGTATCTTCACTGATGGGTCCAAGCTTCCTCAGTTCCATGCTCCTGGGAGAAAGAGGGGAAAGAGATGGGGAATATTTTCTACCCACCTCGGTTGATTTATCCCCTCTCATACAGCCCTATGAGCAGCTGCGTGCCACAGAAGAAAGAACAGGGCAAGAATAAGTGTTTGTTAAATTTACCAATGTTGCCAAAAAAAGGTACCTGCAGCTGTATCCTGACACAAGGGTTCATGTAAAAGCAAAGTTTTGTGTAACCATAGATAAAGGGGACTATCTCTTATACAGTAGATTCCCAGGATCTCACACAAGCCTTCGCTGGAGTCGCTGGGTTATTTACCACACTGAAAGGAGCTTGATTGTGTTGCTTGCCTGACCTCCAACAAGGTGCAGTGACCAAGGAATTCTAACAGATCAGCCAGTTTAATACAAGGATGCCCTAGCTGAGGCCACCAGCTTTGTTGTCCAACAGCAACTATATATGTAAATGATATTTTCCAGTTTGTCTTTTCTCTGGGTGCTCTTTGGGCACAGCAAACAAGATAAAACATGAACTCTGGCCTATTAAGCAGAATCTCTTGAAGAGAACAGAAGGAGTGAATACAAAAGAGAGGGAAAGGAAAAGAAATGAAGAATGGGCAGAGACAGCAGTAGCAGGTGGGCAAAAAAGGAAAGGTATTCAAAACAGTAAAAAGCAAAAGAGAAAAGTCTTGAAGTAAAATGGGTCAGAAGATCAAAGAGGCTCAAAGGAAAAAAAAAAAAAAGAAAGCAGAAGAGTTTTCAAAAATAAGTTGTCATTAATTTAAACTGCATCTTCTATGGTTCAACAAACTCCAACATCCCCTTTAATGTTTCAGGGTAGGGACATCCTCCCTTTTCACCTGCCCATGCAGTTCCCCCCCCTCAGTCCTCAGCTCAGCCCTGTTTATCACTTGCCTCTTCCCACTCCCTTGCCAGGCACTGTTGCTTCCCTGTGCATGTCACACATTTTAGTCCTTGGACCATGGTCTCCTCGCCTCCCCAGTCCCACAAGTGTCAGGCTGAAGCCTATTTACTATGCTCCAGTTACTTCCAGAGAGATAAAAACAAGTAGCTATGAAATGGTTTGGAGACTGTTGTGCCTGGCCTGCGTTACGCCCATACGGCCCTACCAACACGGATTATCCCGGCTGTGTAAGAGCAAACGTGGTAGCAGAAAGTGGTATGCAGGCTCTACCATCAAATTAACACTTTTATGCTACCAAAAAAACCCCACTCCTGAACAGTGTTACCTTCAGTGCAACAGGAGGTAGCAGCAAAGAAAAACTGTAAGTTTCTCAAGTAACCCAGAAGGTGGTAAAACAATAGAATTAGTGTTTGGAGATGTGAAATATTAGCTTGTGGAGCTTTTGCCATTGATTCATTTCTGGTGCATTAACTGAGAATGAGAGGTGTACTTAAAAAAAATACATATATATATAATCACAGGAGAAGAGTGTTGCTTGAACAAATTCATTTTTTGCAGAAAAGACTGCAAAGGAAACATTCAGTTTTGTCCACTTGAATGTGTTTGCGATAGATGCAGGTTTAACAGCAAATATTTCATGTTTTTTTCATAAACTTCAAATAGAGATGTACAAACACTTTATATTTTGAACAGGTGTCCAAAGCCTTAACCATTTTTTATTTCCGTATCAATACACCAGTACTCACTCATTTGATGCACCGCTTGAGGAAAGATATAAACAAACCAACACAGAACAGGAATACCTTCCCAGTGGGGAGAAGACATCTAGGAAATACTTTGAGGATCAGCTACTTATACGGGAAAAATGGACTTAATTACTAAAGTAGAGACCACAGGAGAAGAGTAAAAAGCAAAGGACAAACCTGCAAGCAGTTGAGCGCAAGAGACAACAACATTGTGAAAAACAGCTGAGGGAGCTGGGGGTGTTCAGCCTGGAGAAGTCTCAGGGGAGATCTTATCGCTCTCTACAACTCCCTGAAAGGAGGGTGCAGAGAGGGGAGGGTTGGACTCTTCTCCCAAGTGACAGGATAAGAGGAAACGGCCTCAAGTTGCACCAGGGAAGGTTTAGATTGGATATTAGGAAAGAATTTCTTCACCAAAAGGGCTGTCAGGCATTGGAATGGGCTGCCCAGGGAGGTGGTGGAGCCACCATCCCTGGAGGTATTTAAAAGACGAGTGGACAAGGTGCTGAAGGACAGGGTTTAGTAGTGGTCTTGATGGTGTTAACAGCTGGACTCAATGATCTTAAAGGTCTTTTCCACCATATATGATTCTATGATCCTGTGATGCATACTGTGTGGATGGATGATTAAAATGTTCAAAAAGCTGCTATTGGATAAACTGACTGTCTACAAAGCACTGTGACAAACTGCTTTCCAGGGGTAGAAGGTAAGGAAAAAAGAACAAATGAATCGTGCGTGGAAGGGTTTGTCTGACCTGCACCTATTCACCTAGAATTCACATGTCTGGTCATCAGGCTCTGCTATGGACACACTGGCACTTCCCAAAGGCAATTTGCCCTATTGTGTGCTTACCAGTCCCAGCTGGAACAATATATTTTCTTTCTAAATACATACATACATATATATATATATATATGTATGTATGTATATAATGTAAACACTTATACAAGAAATATAAAAATATATAGAGAGAGATTATATTCAGACATCATTTTCAATGCAGTCAATAAGTGATTTATAGAGCTCCATAAATACCCAGATAAGGTGGGAACAGAGCATTAGGACGAATGTTTGGGGCTATGAAATCTCATCACCCAGCACTGCAAGCAACCCATGTGTAAGCTGAACATGCTTTGTTTCTTTTCATTTTTACTGCTTTGTTATTTGTTTCTTTTGGTTTTACCATATGTCTATTCCTGACTACTGATTATTAGAAACCTTTCTCTAACGCAGCGCCTGAACATACACCTATTTGTTATTACGTTGCAACCTTCCTGTAGCTCCCATGGCTCTTTCCCTGATCCAGCATTTATTTTCCCAGTGTATAACAGTAATCAATATAATTTCAACCTTCGTTTTGTCATCCAAATAAATGAAGTACCTTCAATTTTTTCATGAAGAGAGATTTCCCATTTTCAGCTCAGTTAGTCACTCTCAGGATCTGCATTAGTTTATTCATTTTTATTCAACGTGAAATACTACAAACTAGATGAGGTTTTATATATATATCACATACCTGGGGGATTCCTTCTCCCTGTATTTGTTAAAAAACTTTATAGAATCACTGAACTCTTTAGCTTGGAAGGGACCTTAAAGAACATCTAGTTCCAACCACCCTGCCATGGGCAGGGACACCCTCCACTAGACCAGGTTGCTCCAAGCCTCATCCAGCCTGGCCTTAAACACTTCCAGGGATGGGGCACCCACAGCTTCTCTGGGCAACCTGTCCCAGGGCCTCAATACTCTCACTGGGAAGAGTTTTTTCCTGATATCCAATCTAAATCTCCCCACTTTCAATTTAAACCTGTTACCCCTTGCCCTGTCACTACAGACCCTTGTAAAAAGCCCCCCCCCCCCCAGCTTCCTTGTTGGCCCCTTCAGGTACTGGAAGGCTTCACTAAGGTCTCCCCGGAGCCTTCTCTTCTCCAGGCTGAACAAGCCCAATTCTTTCAGCCTGTCCCCATAGCAGAGGTGCTCCAGCCCTCTGAGCGAGCATCTTTGTGGCCTCCTCTGGACTCGCTCCAACAATTTGATATCCTTATGATGTTGGGAGCCCCAGAGCTGGACACAGAACTGCAGGTATGGTATCATTAGAGCAGAGTAAAGAGGGAGAATCCCCTCCCTCGACCTGCTGTCCATGCTTCTCTGGATACAGCCCAGGATCCAGCTGGCTTTCTGGGCTGCCAGCACACATGGCCGGTTCATGTCCAGCTTCTCATCCACCAGTACCCCCAGGTCCTTCTCCTCAGGGCTGCTCTTCATCCATTCTCTGACCAACCTCTACTCATGGTTTCTGTTTTTTTCACTCTAAACATGAATCATAAAACACTTTTTCCTGCAGAAGGGCTCTGTGGCCTTAGAAATGTGCACTGCACCAGCTCTTACCAGCATATTTGTGTCCAGATGTGCATCATATATATAATTTATGTTGATGCCCTTGAAATAATATCAGCAAGTTCAGCAGTGGCCGGTTAGTGTATGATTCCCTGTTATGATAAATTTTTAATCTCTGTACGTCCATAGGAAGATGTTAGCCTTATACCAGTCCTCAGGAGGTTGCTCTCAAAGTGTTGAAAAATCCAGCTAACATTCCAGTATTTATTTTTTTCCCTTCTGTGCCTTCCAGAGAACATTATGTTGAACTGTTGTCTTTACAATTACAAAGTTGTTTGTTAAAATGCTTTCTGCTTCTTAGATAGATTTTATTTTCAAGTTCCAGTTCATGTTATAAGGTCCAGCCCCTCTGACTGGGAGCTCCGAGAACTCCAGCAGAGGTCATAACATTTGTGTGTCACCATTTAGACAGAGAGACTGTAAACAGCAAGGGATTTAAAATAAATAAGTGGAACTCTTCTGAACACTTGGAACGGTTAAGCTGAAGGCTTATCCACCATCATGGGTTTACATGTTTTCAAATCTTTTATTCCTTTAGGAAGAAAAGATTTTTAGAGGATAACACTTCAAGTTACACATTTTTACTGGAACTTTACTCAGTCGTTATGTGGGACATTAGGTTCTCATAGTGTGAAGACTGTAAAATTAACCCACCGAGGATAGAGGACTCTCGTATTTACCCAGAAGTTTTCTCCATCCCTCTAGTAGTATGATTTGTACTGCAGTGAGAACTTCATAAAAGAAGGGCCTAGAAAAAAGAAAATTGAGCCTATTCTTATTTAGTTTTACAAGTCTGAATGAGGTTTAGCTGCATACCATGGCCGTGACTTCTGGTTACATCTTCACCTCTCCATGCTGCAGTTACTCAGTGATTTACCTCTTCTTTGGTCTATGTCTCTTATCCATAACAGATTATATTCACTATCTCAAATAGTTGCAATGTCTCATTTCATATTATTCACCCTCTAATTCTTACTCTGTTCTTTTTATCACCTCCCATTTGATCTACTTTGAATACAGAACATAAGCATCTTGTTAAAAATAATTTAAAAGCACACTGAAATTTCTTATGCTAAATATATGCTTAATATCTTAGATATAACATCAGAAAGTAGACTGTGTTTCTATGCACACTGAAGTACTTAAATCCCCACTATGAGCCATAGCTTGATTTATATAATAGCTTTTTGGATTTAAAGATAGCTAACAGTCTGAGGACAATAACAGCATTCTCTCTGCAATACTTTGTGCAGTAAGAACAAGAAACAGTCATTAAAAGGTAATCCTTTTGTTTGTGGAGAAAAAGTGCAATTAACACAATGGCTGATTTCAGAATTAGGCAACATCTCTTGTTGTTGTTATCAGGACATATCTTCTATAGGAGCAGATGTACATTCGTTTCCTATTAACGATCAAAAAGGCTTTAAAGTCCACTTTGTGCTTGTTCAGAACACTTAGACTGCTTTTTTTACACTGCAAAAATTCTTGGTGCTTAGTATGAAGTGGAGGAGTAATTTTATTAGAAATGCATTAATAGTGTGATGACTAGTCAGAGAATGAGATTTTATTTGTGGGAATGTATTCCTTTCACTACAGTTAGCATCCTGTGTAACACTGCTTTGAGGGGACGCATAAAGCCACTCAGGATTATTTGACGACTGTTTGAGGAAAAGCATTTGACACTGTCCCACATGACATCCTTGTCTCTAAATTGGAGAGTCATGGATTTGATGGATGGACCACTCGGTGCATAAGGAACTGGCTGGTCGGTCACACTCAAAGAGTTGTCAATAGGTTGATGTCCAAATGGAGACCAGTGACACAAGCACAAGCAGGTTGGGCAGAGAATGGATCGAGAGCAGCCCTGAGGAGAAGGACCTGGGGGTACTGAGGGATGAGAAGCTGGACATGAGCTGGCCGTGTGCAGTGGGAGCCCAGAAAGCCAACCGGATCCTGGGCTGTATCCAGAGCAGCATGGCCAGCAGGTTGAGCGAGGGGATTCTCCCCCTCTGCTCTCGTGAGACCCCACTTGGAGTTGTGTGTCCAGCTGTGGAGCCCTCAACAAAAGGAAGACATGGACCTGCTGGAGCAAGTCCAGAGGAGGCCACAAAAATGCTCAAAGGGCTGGAGCAACTCTCCTATGTGGGGACAGGCTGGGAGAGTTGGGGTTTTCAGCCTGGAGAAGAGAAGGCTCCGGGGAGACCTTAGTGAAGCCTTCCAGTACCTGAAAGGGCTGACAAAGTTGGGGTGGGGGCTTTTTACAAGGGCCTGTAGTGACAGGACAAGGGGTAATGGGATTAAATTGAAAGTGGGGAGATTTAGATTAGATATCAGGAAGAAATTCTTCCCAGAGAGGGTGGTGAGGCCCTGGGACAGGTTGCCCAGAGAAGGTGTGGATGCCCCAGCCCTGGAAGTGTCCAAGGCCAGGCTGGATGAGATTTGGAGCAACCTGGTCTAGTGGAGGGTGTCCCTGCCCATGGCAGGGGGGTTGGAACTGGATGATCGTTAAGGTCCCTTCTAACCCAAACCATTATATGACTCTATGAAGTTCCCTCACTATTGCAAATCCACCAAAATGGGAAATGCACATCAAACTGACTGAAACGGCACGTTGGTGATTTTTATTAGCAACAAGAACAGAAGTTTTCCACTTCTACCCAGCAAGATTTTTTTCCTAGTGTTTATAGCAAAAGTGAAGTACAGAGTTTATATGGAAAGAAGGCACATACACCAGAGTGAAGCATTCCGAAGGCAAAGTGCTTTCCTTCACGCCTGAGAAGCTGAGATGGAGAATACAAACTCAACTTTGTGGTTTGAAGGAGAGACGCAAAGCAACGTGGCCAAGGAGAAAGCTAAGCAGTGCGCACATCCCACTCAGAAAGTAACAACAGGATCATGTGTTCATGCCGTACTGCTGCAAGGGAGGGGAAAGAGATGTTTAGATGTCCTCTGGAAGAGCTGGGGTCTTCTGTATCTTGAACTGAGTGAGTTTTTAACTCTTGGGGAACTTAGCAGCCATATTTTGGAAAACAGAAGAAATAACAAGTGCATTGTAAACAATATTATAATTTCTTCTGCACATCTTTTTGGTCCTCAGCCTGAGCCAGCAACCTGGGTAGCCACCAAAATACCCTGGGGCACAGTATTGCCCCAGCCTTGTGCAAGAGCAATCAAGCACAACTCGTGTGGAGGGACATCTGATGCTTCCTCTGCATACTAGCACGTGCCATAGTACACAAAAAGAGCAAGGAAGTGGGATCCATCTCCCTTAAATGTAAGGCATCCTGTCCAGGGTACTCCATAAGCTCCACAGACAAGGGTAACACATGGGTATCTCCGGGCTGAGGTTCAGTCCCAACTCAGCATGGAAGTACTCAGAGATATCCCATGGAGAGGGCTTTTCCCAAGAACAATTAAAGGTCAAAAGTAAGATACTATTACAGAAGGGAATTTCGATCAAATTTGCATGGAATTCAAACCATTCAAGACAGGGGAATGGCTTGCTCTTGTCACACAAATGCAACTTCTGCTTTACAAACACATTATCTAGGAGGCAGGCACTCACACAACAATGAATATTTACAGGTACTTTCCTGAATTATTCTTATCTGTGCTTTGAGGAGGTCCCTAGTCCTTTTATGCCATGAAAAGAAAACAGATTTACTTTTGCACGGTCACTAACAAATACAGTTCAGCCATTAAAACCATCCCTACCAGGGCAGACCTTTTTACTCACCACCTGGCAGCTCCATGCCAGCACTGAAAGCTGTAGCCTGTAATGCATCCCTGGAAATATGTCAGTCTGTCTCCACACACACAATGGAGAAGATTTCTTATAACTTTATCTTGGTCCATTACCACGTTACAGTCCTCTAAAGTACCAGTGCAGTGAGGGTCGGTTTAATCTTGGAAAGGTCTTTTGCCTAAAATCAACAGATGCCAAATACATGTGCTTGAGATGTGCAATATTACTTGTTTCTGAATCACTTTTTGGGTCACTATAAGGCTTGTTTCTTACTTCAGATTGTAAACCTACAGAGACTACTCTTAAAATCTCTGGAACAAAAAGATATAGGTAAGTTTTCCTTTCTTGTTCTCCAACAACTGTATTATCTGATTAAATGCTCACAGCTGTTGCACAGAAATGTGGTCTCCTTACACCCCAAATTAATTTTCAAATTATTTAAGTAATAATTGTCTATATCTATGACACCATCCATTTAATTACAGGTTACCTCCTTCTCCTTCAACCACCTTGAGATTTTTGGACTCCTGAAATATAGCTATAATATTTCAAAGTTTCCAAGATTTCTGTTCCCAAGTCATCATGAAGAATACTAAAGGAAGAGCTACTTGTCTATACCTTGGTGATTGGCTTTTCACAGTTTTGCTAAACATAATTAAGATTTAATTCACAATTTTCCAGCAAAATTAGTGCATGCCAGATTCATGCTAAAGTTCAAGATGATCAGTACGTATGGATGATTTTTCTGAGAAAAGTTCACAGTCAGAAATATCACTTCAAGAATGTTAATTTAATCAAGTCACACTGACATCTTCCCCTAAAGAAAAGATCTGATAATAATAGCAAAAAGTCACATCACCTTCTATTTCCAATGAAAACAAATAAAACCTCTTCCAATATATCTTAGTACAAGTGACATGGCTGTGCGATATCAACAGCATAAAATGTTCCACTGATGAAGCCTTTTTACTTTAGCTAAGACAAAAAGATGTTTCCACTATTTTCCCTCAGGAAATCCTTTAAATATTTTTTTCCTAATACATAATTGCATCTTATACCACAACAGACAGCCCCAGTGAAAGAGGATTTCATAAAATGCCAAATAGCACTGAAAATCTAGGAAAATAATTAAGACAAGGTGATTTTCTTGAGAATATATTTAGTGGCTAATGCAAATCAAAAAAATCACATCTTGATACTAAGAAAAAGAAAAGAACGGGCCAAGCATGGAGGAGACGAAGGTTGTGGATTAATTAGAAAGTGTGTGTTGGGCATATTTTAGATTAGACACACTGACTACATTTGAGTTAAACCTTGAGTCAGCCAGGTACCAAATTGGTGTCAGTCACTCCATGTGAGAAGAGCCTGGAAAAAAAAACCAGTTGTCAAGGAAAAAAATGGAGCAAGAGAAGAGTAACTGGCCTCCTAAAACACCAGCTCATAACTGCCCGTAATGCGGGAAGCAGAACTGGAGACGACACTTGTTATTCATGCTACATCTACGGTCTCTGGTAAAACTGTACTGCTAAATTCACCAAATTCTCTCTGGGCATTTATCCAGAGCAGCCCAACTGACATCAGTGAGGAGCTCAGCAGAACACAGCTATGCAAGTTTAGGGCTGATAGCAAGTTTCACAGTTTAACCCCAGGCAGCAACCAAGTACCACAGATTTCAGCTGCAAACACCTCCACTTGCAAATGTCTCTATTTCCTACAAATGTCCCTGTGGGAAAAGGCAATATCCTATATGTGACAGTGCCAGAGAGACGATGGCATGGTGCAGGTGGAAGGCCAGGTGAATTTTTCTTGAGCTAGAGGCGGCTTGGGGTCTTCACCTCCTCACCTTTGATCTAAACAGCTAGGTCAGTATTTACAGAAAATACAAAGCTATTTGCAGATATCACAAGTTTCTGACAGTTCCCAGTCAGACACAGCTGAATTTACAACATATTTCATACCAGCAGTATCATGCTATATATGAAATTAAAAATTATCATCTGTACTGGTATTTATGTAATGTCCATCATTCAGTTTCACAATGTCCAGCCTGTAAACCCTGCACACTCCCCAGCTCAGCTGGGCTTTGTTGCCTTTTTTTGTACAATGCATGTTCTTTGATAAACCTCGTGAAATAAATGCACCATTTTAAGGTAAGTGGCTTAACATCGACAGGTTGCCCCTTTTGGCTCACCGAGGGAAGTTTTTTCTGCCCAATGGTAAGGGCAGGAAGAGCTGTAGGTGCCACTAAATCATCCCTACAAATCCTGAGCACAGGGACGGTGCTTGTTAGCGTTACTCCTGCTATATTCAGGTAGCGTAGGATTGCTTAGCAGTGAGCATGGATTATTACCCTGCATACAGACAGACAAGATGGTGATAGTAAATTATTGAAAATGGGCTATATTTAATAATCATCTCGTGTGCTTTCCACTCCACTGTCCCTGTGAAGACATGGGCTCAGTGAGATGGAGAATTGTTTTACTGGGGAGAATACACATTCCCCATATTTGTCTGACAGACTTATGTGGTTAAGTGACTGACATGAATAATCTGGATAAGATCTGAGACTATATTGATTTCTAATACCTCTCCAGAACTGTTAATATCTGGAGAGAAGATTTAAGATTATGCCACGGTCTCAGCGGTGAAAACCCAATCATTTTGGTTTAGGATCTGACTAATAAAGAGGGCAGATTCGGGTGTTTGTGTATATTATCCCTTTCAATGTGGATTTTTGGAGTTTATAAACATTACCTTTTAGATTTCCTTTGTGCAGATGGCTCTGGTGATAAATGAGGTCCTCCATGGGATGGAGAGCTCAGAGCTTGCACTGCAAATTCCCTGCGGGTCTGAGCTAACACCGATGAAAGAGGGCAAAAATCTATGACATTAAAATGACAGATTCCATTATACTTGCACCTTCAGTGGCTGTCTGGTCAGGAAAAAGAAAGTGTGAATGTGCTGAGCAAGATGACTTTGACTTTTAAAAACCGCTTTTATCACGGTCACGCAAGCAGCCCCAACTTTTAATTGGGCACTGTTCCCTTAGCAGGGGGATGCTCGCCTTGCCCTCGGCTCATCTTTGGCTTTACATGGCGTTAGCAAGGTGCACTCAATGCGATGGAGGGTCAGACTGGTCATTTCCAAACGTGATCAGCTCATAACACAGCAGGAAAAGGCTTTTCAGAGATGGTTGTTGGTGCTTATCGGGCACACATTTGTAAACAAGCCAAAAACTGAGAAAACTACAAACACAGCCCATCTGAAAGTATATCAGAAAGTTCCTGTGGTGTCAAAAACAGCAAGTAAAAGGGTAAGAAAAGCCATTTTTGGTTCACACTACAGACACAGGAAATAGAATCACAGAATGGTTTGGGTTGGAAAAGACCTTAAAGATCATCCAGTTCCAACCCCCCTGCCATAGGCAGGGACACCCTCCACTAGACCAGGTTGCTCCAAGCCTCATCCAGCCTGGCCTTGGACACTGCCAGGGATGGGGCACCCACAGCTTCTCTGGGCAACCTGTCCCAGGGCCTCACCACCCTCTCCGGGAAGAATTTCTTCATATCCAATCTAAATCTCCCCTCTTTCAATTTAAACCCATTACCCCTTGTCCTGTGACTACAGGCCCTTGTAAAACATCCCCTCCCAGTTTCCCTGTAGCCCCCTTCAGGTACTGGAAGGTGCTATAAGATCTCCCTGGAGCCTTCTCTTCTCCAGGCTGAACAAGCCCAAATATTGAATGAGGATACAAAGTCACATTTTCATCTCAGATTCAGTGCTGTCAAAGGAGAGATGAGAACAGTTTTCACTAACAATTTCTCACAATGAAATTGCTTTCAATTATTTTCTTAAACCATTTCAGAGTGATATATCCTTTTACTCCCTCAGAAAAATTGCTTTTTTTTATGTTAATAAAAAATCAAACCTGTAAAACATTCAGTTTGTAAACAAAAATTTTGCATTTGTAAGCAAAATGTTTGATTAATCGTTTTCATATTTTCATTCTTCCACAAGGTTTTCATATTTAAAATCCTCCAGTCAACCTTTAGGGAAAAATTCTTGCCTTCATCTCAGCCTCTCGGAGAAGCTACTGTCTGTGTCTTTGATGATAAAACATTAGAACAAGGAAATTAGTTTTTTCCTCACCTTTCTCTTAGATGAGTGCAGGCAACAAACAATTGCATTACCCTGTAGCCCCAGCCATGCATGCTCTAACAGATATCACATCTTCGCTGCTGGCCACAGATTTGTAAATTTTAATCCTGTCAGAGATATTTGACTTCACTGTTACAGTGGTTTATTTTTTATAGCTCTACATATCCAAAGCCGTATAAAGATGTTAGCAAACAAAAGAATTTATTCCATGCACAGCCTCTATTGATAGTGCATGGAGAGATTTATATTTTCCTGCACATAGAAAAGCCGTATAAAGTATTTTGAGACATGCATATACATACACATACCTTTATGTCTGGTGATAAAACCAAAGAACTATCTTTCATCCACAAATAAATCTACCACTTCCTATCTTTACAGCATCTTAGTGGAAAAAAAAAAAATAACGTTAATGCACTGAGAAGCGTGTTGCTTGAGAAAATAAAACCATACATTTCACGTGAAAGACATTACAGTGGTACACAACCTGAGATGCCATTAAGAGCTTCGTATTTAGGGTTACTCTTCGGTAGGAAAATCTTAAAGAAGCATTAGTGAGTCTGTTGACAGCAGAAACTCCAAGTTGTTCAACAAGCAGCCCTAACACATTGGCTCAGAAGTGAGTGTCCATCGTGCTGACAGACTAACCTTCCGAAGGACACTTCATGGGCAAAAGCTTCCTCAAAACTGGTAGAACTGGTGTCTTTCAGCTACCTTTCAACAGAGAAGCAACACAACCAGAACAATGCAAAATTACTACACTTCCAGTAATTCTGCAAGACAGGTTTTAGGTTGAGCGGAATAGCCCAGAGGAAAGTTGAAATTCAGATGGAACTTGTCTCAGATGTTATCTTCCAAATCTAAAACTTGTTGCACTGAAGCTTTCCTCATTCTTAACTTGTACAGAAACTGGGTTGAATGAATGCCAAGATTATCTCAGTATAAGAGCAAGACAGTTGAAGTTTCAGTTTACATTTAGCAGGTACACGCAACCAATAAAACAGTTTACCTTCTTCCCCAATGACTGCATCCTGACCAGGGAGCAGGACCGAAGATGCAAGCCAGTACCAGACCTTCTCCACGGCAAACTTGGGTTTTCTTCCCCTCTAAAGAACAGGCACTGAGTTTTCAGCAGCAATAGCTGTGAGTGTTGCTGCTTCAGGCCTGGTGCCCATAGCACAACACATCCAGCGTTAAGCACTCAGACTCCCCACACATCTTCTCCACAGAGAATGCTGGCCTTAGAGCTGTTCTTGGATGAAATTATCCACACTGATTTTAGAAAAGGGGGATTCAGGTTGACACCCCCACTCACTTTTGACATTCCCCAGGAGAATTTACGCACTGGAATAAACTAGGACTAACCAAGAGCAGTTAATCTAATCTCTACAGAGAGGTGACTATTCTTGTCATCAGATAATTATACTTTAAGCATGACTTTCAGCTGAAATATGCCTATTTGGCTTACACAGCCTTCCTTTACATTTCTCACTTCCCTGCGAAGTACTTTTCACAGAAGAGCTTGAAGCAACAGCAGTGTTTCTCACTGAGTCAATGTCCTGTCTCCCCTCTGGCTCTAAACTTCCATTTCCATAAAGCATGTTTATTTTTTAAGAACTCTGTAGTAGTTCAAATAATCAGAAACAAATGCCAGCTATCTATACAGCTCTATAATTCAAGTAATTCAGGATTGTGACCAGCAAAAAGGGAAGGTGTGCTGGGTTCAGTCAGGAAAGGGTTAACTCCCTTTACTCTGGTTGCCAGGGACGCTAAGAGAAAACATTGATAAGGCCCCAGCTGGTGCTGGGGATGGCCTGTACTGAACTCAAGGTCTTTTGTCCACTTCAGATACTGTAGCTGACCCAGACTGACCAAGGAAGTATTTCATCCCATAGTACGTCATGTTCCGGTCTCTTGGGTGGGGAAGGGGGTCCGGTAGCCATTACTCTGCCCTTCTCTCTCTCTCCTTTACTCCCTTGCTCATTTATTCCCGGGCACTTGCTAACCCTCCTGCGTTAGCTGCTTTGCCAACTCCTGTGCTGCCTCGTTCGTGAGGGAGCTGGTGGGTTGTTTAGGGTTCCTGGCTGTGCTATTGCTGACGGGGATTGCTCAGAATCTGCTGTGTTAGCTCCCGGGCTCCGGCCCTCGGGCTGTGGCTCTCGGGCTGCAGTTCTCTGGCTCTCTGGGTCTGATTTTCATCACTCAACATCTGCGTGTGCATTGGGCAGTGGATGGTGGGAAATTGTAACAAAATTGTATCATATTGTATATGTTGTATGATATATTTTCTACTATTTTAATTATTATTAGTAGTATCTGTATATATTTATATTTAGTAAATAGTTCTTATCTCAATTTTATGAGCTTCCTTATTTCTTTTTCCTCCAATTCTTCCCCTCCACGGGAGGAGGGGAGGGGGATTTGTGAGAGCAGCTTCGTGGTATTTTGCTAGCCGGAGTTAAACCATGACAGAAGGATTCTTTTATAAGGAAGGAGCCATACATTCATCAGGAGCATCCCATTTTGCGTGCTTATTCCTCGTAAACTCTCCATAGCAAAGTGTCCTACATAGAATCATAGAATCACGGAGTGGGTTGGGTTGGAAGGGACCTTGAAGATCATCTAGTTCCAACCTCCCTGCCATGGGCAGGGACACCCTCCACTAGACCAGGTTGCTCCAAGCCTCATCCAGCCTGGCCTTGAACACTTCCAGGGATGGGGCATCCACAGCTCCTCTGGGCAACCTGTCCCAGTGCCTCACCACTCTCTCCGGGAAGAATTTCTTCCTGATATCCAATCTAAATCTCCCCACTTTCAGTTTAAGCCCGTTACCCCTTGTCCTGTCACTCCCTACCGTTGTAAAAAATACCCCCCAGCTTCCTCGTCGGCCCCTTCAGGTACTGGAAGGCTGCAGTAAGGTCTCCATGGAGCCTTCTCTTCTCTCAGCCTGTCCCCATGGCAAAGGTACTCCTGCCCTCTGATCATCTTCATGGCCTCCTCTGGACTTGCTCCAACAGGTCGATATCCTTCTGATGTTGGGAGCCCCAGAGCTGGACAGAGCACTCCAGGTGGGGTCTCACGAGAGCAGAGTAGAGGGGGAGAATCCCCTCCCTCGATCTGTTGGCCACGCTACTTCTGATACAATTGGCTTCCTGGGCTGTGTACATTTGTGTATGAAAGGAATTCTTCTGCTAGCAAAAATGGGAATTAATACAAATTCAATGACTCCTGAAAGGAAAAAGACAGGTCAATCTATCCAGCTTGCCCAAAGAAGTTTAAAATGTATTTTGATCATGTCAGAGAGAAGACTCAAGTTAATCTCAATAGTTTCTACTGGTCTAAAAAATAAAAGCTTCAAATAAAAAAAAAAAAATAATGGATCAGAACCTTTTCCCAAAAGCAGACATCTTCAAAACACTTATTTCTTGACAGTTGGTTTTAAAGCCAGTGGGAATTTTACTACTAATCTACATACTTCAAAGTCAGCCTTCAAGTCGTGTCTTCAATAGGTCTTTTGGCAGATCCTGACACACGTTATACTCTAGTAGCTTTACAGCTTATTGACAAAAAGGTCAAAATCCTGTGCTCTACTGCCCTGTTCCTGCTGTGCTCAGCAGTGCCTATACTCGCAGTACAAGAGATAAAGAGGATTTCTGCTGCACCTCTCCAGCTGTCCAGATGAATACCTTGGGTTGTCGGCAGCCAGCAGAGATGAAGATAACATTTTGTAATAATGCAGAAGCTAAGCAAGAAATCCAGGCTGCCCCAGAGCTCCCAAGCCAATCATCCCAGCAATGTGGGACATACTCAGCTACAATACAACAGAAACAAGGATTGCAAGAGTAACTTGTGTTACCCAGAAAAAAAGACTCCTTTACTGTGGAAATAGTGATCACTCAGAGACATGCAGCATTGTGATGGATGTGATGTGATTTAAACAGGGGAGTGGTACTCTGAGTCCAGTGATGCTCTCTTGTACCACCAGAGGTGAGGATTAACTAATGATGTCAAGGGAGTATTTCCAAAAGAAAAACACTCTTCCAAATGGGGCCAAAGATCCTACTCATGCATAGCAAGGTTTATTAAAAAGGTTGGCATGGATGCAAGTACACTGATGCAATTACCCTGCCTTCCTTTTCCTTACAATTGTCATCTCAGACCCTTTGAAAGCAGAGAGCTCTGCCTGGGGATCAACACCTATACTACTAGGAAATCCCACTTGGCTACCTATAAAAATGCTGCAATAGAAAGTAAGGCCTGGGACAATTATTGAGTGTTAAGGCCAGAAGGCACTGTTTCACAGCCTGCAGAACTGCTTTCACACCACTGTACACATCCCAGTAATTAGTGTTTACTGAAGGTCTGATTTAGCAACATCAGAGAAAGGAAAACCCACTGCTTCTCAAAATACTTTGTTCCACTGCTAACTTGCCCTTCTTCAGGAGAAGTATTTGAAACTGCATCAATTCCAGCTAAACATAGCTCAATCTTCCAATAGCCAAATGGGAAAAACAATCTTCCAAATTATAATAGTCTGCCTGTTCCCTGAGCAGATGCTGTAGCATGAATAAGAGGTAAATTACAAAAACTCGACTTGCACTCCCCAATGGCCAAAACGATTTTTCTAATCAACCCATTGTTCAACACTTAATTTTCAAACCACCTGAACAGATGATTTATTACTGGTCTCAATCTGAGAAAAAAGTAGCCAAAGGGTGTATGTACATCTTTCATGTGGGTTGAAGGGCTATAAGAAAACACCTAAAGCAAGCAGGAAAGCACTGGGACTTTCAAGCTTAGCACCACTGAACAATTAAAAGTGCGATTCCATTTACTGGTTGCAGTTAAGTTGACCAAAGATGACTTTTTCCAGCTGTGAAAAAGAATGGCCATAGCACATGGCTGCAGTAATTAGTGACAGACGAACTATTTTTGTAAAATCAGAAGAGGCATGCATCTTCTCCCAAACTAGCCTCAAGGTGTCACTAAAGTTGGGCTGGGTTTCAGATATGATGAGAACTTGAGGGCCCAAAGGTACATGGTGTCCAAACAAATTTGGGCTGAAATGTAGACTCATGTGGACAAGTTTACAAACTTTATGCCACTAGAAAGGTTTCCCTGTTCTATCCAGATGGAAGCCATGCAAGAAAAACACCTCCAGCTACAGAAAAAACATGGAAAGATTATGTCAAAAGATAACAGTGAAGTTAAAATTATATAAAACTCTAATAGCATTTGATCCTGATCATATGCCCTTTGTGAGAATGAAAACAAAAAAATCTGGTTTGTAATGCAGAATGTGTTAGAAATCATTACCTAAGTCATCAGCATCACTCTGCCTACAGGACACAAATGGGACATCCGACCAGGGAGGGGGGAAGGCTGCTACTTTTATAATTTTGACCCTACCAATCGCATTCACAGACGTACTGAAAATACATTCAGATGGTACTACTAGCCTAAACAAAAGCATTGGAACCGCAGCCAGAGGTGGCGGCCATGCTCCTGAGGGGTGTCTCCCAGGAGCACACCCACCAGAAATTTTAGATGCATCTTCACTGTGGGGGCAGAGGTGAAAGTGCTGCATGTCCAAAACTGTGCTTTCCCTCCAGACCCCAAAGTGAAAATTAACTTTGGGAGGCATGTTACCCTACAAACCCTGCCGGTCTACCATCACGCACCATTAGCACCCAAAGCCGAGCAGATCAACCGTGGGGCATCACAACACTTCTCAGCGAGGTAAACCAGTGAGCCAGAGCCACATGATGCCTCTGTGAAGGGTCACAGGTCAAGCACCCACTGGTTCCTGGAGCTGCAGGCAGCAGGCTGGAAGCACGCTGGGAGCCAGCAGTGCCAAGACTTGTGGTGCGGGCGAGCATCTGCCACAAGCACATTTCATAGGGCAGCCCAGCAGCCTTGTTAACAGCCCAACAAGACTCTGCTGGTTTGGCATCTTCCTCTCCTTTGATTCACCAACCGTGAAGGAGATGCCTGGGCTAGATAGAAAAAGGGGGAGGGGGAATTGCCTGGTACTGCAAAGGCAATGTAAAACTTGACGCATTTGAGGTAAAGGAATGTTCTGCCCAAGAACTTATTTTGGTGTCAAACCTGACACAAAAGAGAGTTCAATTCTACTTGCCTGGCCAAGGAGCTCTGACATCAATCTGTGCTTGGCCATGCCACCAGTGCTGTAAGTCTATGGAACTAAGCAAAAAAAGGGCTGTCCCATTAATGGTGACACCTCATGAAGAGCAGCACCCAGGGCTGCCAAGCCTGACACTTCGTCAGGCAGGGTGGAACAGCTCCAACATAAGCTCCTGCACATCAAGGGCTTTACCTGACACATCCAACACTGACATTATTAAGTAATGGCAACACTGATAATTTGGGAAACTGGCAGAATTCCAGTTCTAGTGGTTTGCATATTTCTCTCCCCAGCTGCAATTATAACTGGGTGATCAGCCCATGGCATTTAAAGAAATACCAGTTTGCAAGCCAGAGAGGACAGCTACAGCTTTCACCCCTCAGAAACATTTATTTATGAGATGCTTCTGGTCAGTTTAATTTTGGGGTATTAAAAATAAAACTTCAGGGCTCATCCTCATTCTGTACCATCAACTGGTTCTCTGTAAAACCTCGGTTATTTTTAAATAGGTAAATGATCGTAAAACACAGGGTCAAGTACTCTGCTGTCTGTCAGCTCCTGAAAATAAGCACCATACTTCAAACACTCTGTGATAAACTGTTTCGATACCTTTCTCAAACTGCAGATGATTCAAACTCCTTTTGTAGTGCTGTTGCCTGGGCAAGACTCCTGCTGCATACCTGGGAAATTTGGAGGGGGTGTGTATAATCCAGGAAGCCTCATCCAAGATTGTCTATAACTCCACAGTTGTAATGGACCATGGTTTAACATGCACATGTGTGCACAGGTGAGAGAAGGGTAAGGCGCTAGGCTGAAGCCAGTTCTCTTCAATTTTCAGATGCTATAAAAAAAAAAAAATCAAATTTCATTAACTGTTCATTCACTGTTAACAGTGAAACAAAAGAACAAAAAATACCACTGAGTTAAATGTCATCCCAAGCAGAAGAGTGGTAGGAAACAGAGGTCTTTTTAAATAAATTGCAGAAAATTCAGGTGCAAAGCAGTCATTTTCCTATGCTGTAAACCATACAACATTGTACCCTTCCTTCAGAGGTGACAGAGGTACCCGTACGTGGGTGCAAAGGACAGACGCTGAACACCAACCAACATCTTCACCTGGCACTATGCATCCTGGGTCAGTATTTGACCTGTTCTTTAAACTACAGTAGCTGCTTCCTCAGTCAGGTGTACAATACCACCACAATGAAATAAATCTCTCAAGCACGAGAGGTACATAGTTCTGCCACTACACTGAAAAAGGCCATGCAGGGACTCGAAGGAGATGCTACCGATGCCAAAAGAGGTTTAACAGGGACAACTCCAATATACAGGTAATGTAAGGGCAGGAGGGAAGGGAAGGAAAGAAAAAGCCCTCCAGTTGCTTCAAGGAGAGGTAGAAGGTAAAGCACAGAAGATGCTGCTTGACACCAAGATGCAGACCTTGGCATAATGGTCTTTTTAAATTTATGTTACAGCAGCACATAAGCCCAATTTTATCTCTGATCAAAGCTCTCCAACGTGCAAATGTGCTGTATGAAAGAAGCAGGGATAGTGTCTTGTAACAGGACTACAGTCTGCGAGGAAAGAAGGTAGGAGGGGAAGCCACAGTGTCCTGGGGACAAGAACTGTCTCATGCCCAGGCCAAAGCTCTGCTCTCCAGCTCACCCTCCTCCACAGCCCCAGCTTCTCCCCCCAGAAGACATCTGGCTGTGAGTTTTCCATAGTACAAATCTTATATCTCACATCCCACAGGTCATCTGCCAGGCTACTTTTCTCCCTCTTTAGTAAAGGGGTGCTCATGACACGAGACATTGTGATTAAATCTTCTATATTTCAAATGCATGTTAAGTCAGAGGGGTACAAGTGCTTTCTGACTTGAGTAATACCAGCTAATTTTAAAGGGCATTTATGTACACCTTTTGGTAGGGGAGGATAAGGACCGCTTATTAGAAACAAAGACAAAATTTTAACTTTATTTCCATTTTAAAATCACTGATTTGTCCTGACAAGAGACAATAACATGTTTATAAAGCATTCATTAGAAAGAGTTTCTCAGACCAAGGACTGAGTTTTTAATGAAACCAGACACACCATCTGACATGGACGAACCGTTTCCTTGGTTAGCACATTCCACAGGACACGGGAGATCTCCATCCACTTGATTCAACTCTGAAGCATATTCAAAGCTTGCTTTCCCACATTTAAAGAGGGAAACTAATTATCTGCAGAGTGCTTTTCCTTGCTTACCTTTGGTATCGTCTTGCAGGACTGGAAAAAATGAAAATTCTGTACCAACAGACCAAAAAGGGCTTTGTGCAATTCCTGACACACAAGTACTGAGACAGAGAGAACAAATAGAGGAGAGAACAGCTGTAATGCAGAAACAGAGTTATGTTGTCCATCAGTCTTGGAGGACAGATGGAAGTGATGAATACAGTGCCACCATATTCTTCCTTGATGACGAACACAGAACAGCCAAAACCAGCTAGATAACACTCAACGTTTATGTATCACATCAAAACCGGAATAATTTTAGAACAGGCCACATGCTGTACAGTTCCTTATTGCACTGGCAAGAAAAAAAAAACAAGAAACTGAAGTACTGAAATGGCATACAAGGACAAAGTTTCCTCACAGCAGTTTTCACAAAGGTAAGAAACAACCTCCACATATTGTTTCCTCCCAGGGTTGCAGCAACACTGACGGTTTCCTGCTCCTGACAGCAGATTCAGGGCCTTCTCTCCTCTGGTTTTCACAGTACTTCCCATGGTCATGCTCCAAGGCAGCACTGTCCATGCTCCATGCTGCTCAGCCACTTCGGCTCATCTCAAACCAGGATTCCTGTGTAACAAGTGCTGCTTTTCCTCTCGCTGGTCAGATCCACTGAAGACAACTGTCCACTGCTAGGACTAGGAGAGAATAAACGAGCAGGTCAGATTAGATTTGTAATCCACGTAGGTGGACGTTCCACTTCAAACGGGAGATGGCTCAGAGTCCTGCAAGAAAAGCCACAAGATGGTCATCTTGGTGGTGGACAAAAAACTGGACATTAGCCGGCAGTGTGTGCTGGCAGCCCAGAAAGCCAACGGGATCCTGGGCTGTAGCCAGAGCAGCATGGCCAGCAGGGCAAGGGAGGGGATTCTCTCCCTCTACTCTGCTCTCATGAGACCCCACCTGGAGTGCTGTGCCCAGCTGTGGAGCCCTCAGCATCAGAAGGATGTTGACCACTTGGAACGAGTCCAGAGAAGGCCACGAAGATGTTCAGAGGGCTGGAGCCCCTCTGCTATGGGGACAGGCTGAGAGAATTGGGCTTGTTCAGCCTGGAGAAGAGAAGGCTCTGGGGAGACCTTATTGCAGCCTTCCAGTGCCTGAAGGGGGGCCTACAAGGAAGCTGGGGTGGGGCTTTTTACAAGGGCCTGTAGTGACAGGACAAGGGGTAATGGGATTAAATTGAAAGTGGGGAGATTTACATTATATATCAGGAAGAAATTCTTCCCAGAGAGGGTAGTGAAGCACTGGGACAGGTTGCCCAGAGAAGCTGTGGATGCCCCAGCCCTGGAAGTGTTCAAGGCCAGGCTGGATGAGGCTTGGAGCAACCTGGTCTAGTGGAGGGTGTCCCTGCCCTTGGCAGGGGGGTTGGAACTAGATGGTCTTTAAGGTCCCTTCCAACCCAAACTATTCTATGATTCTCTCAAAAAATGACCCAGAACAAAGGCTCATATGAGTCTGGAGAAACTCGAAGACCTGAAGCAAGAGCCTGCATAACCCTTCTAGATGTTTTATGTGCTCACCATTAAAGTCCCAGATACAGTGTCTCGTTTTGAAGCTTTTTTTTTTAACAATCATTTCAGGTGTGACAAACTTTTCCATCTCTCATGACTTGAGTTCCATATTTACACCCAGGTTTACAGAAGTGGATGACTAACATCTTCCCCCTCTCTGTTATGCAACGGTAAACACCTACATGTGGTCTCCTCCACCCAGGTGAGTGACAACATTGACCCAAGCACTTCAGCACATGCAGCCATGGTTTCCACATCAAGTTTTGCCCATGAGATCACTCAGTACTTTTAGTAAATGTTGCTGAGTATAGGATTACTGACACTTCCACCCATTGTTTCCAGAATGTTATGTTGGTTGTGCCTTGAGAGAATTTTAACCTTTAAACTTTCAATCCTGACCTATAGCTTGATAAAATGTTTCACATCTTCACTGTTATTTGGATCCTGGACTTGTAAAAGCAGGAATTGCTCCATATTTAATGAACAGAGATTACAAACACAAAACACTTTTTCTTCTGTTAGGAAACAGTTAATTTTAGCACAGGTTTTGGGGTTGCTCTTATTATTTGATTTTGGGGTTTTGTTTTGTTGTGGGAGGGGGTTTGTTTGGGGTTTTGGGGTGGGTTTTTTCGTGGTTGTTTTAAGAGATGACCTTCTGCACTGTATTTAAGTTTAGCACATAACAGCAGTGCTGGATGAAACTGAAGACCGAATTGGAGAGGAAGGATGCAGGGGAATCTGAAATTGCACTAACATGCAGCCTCTCTTGACCACATGACCCAGCACACACCAGGCAACACTAATAGCAGAAAGGAGGTATAGTCTCCTTACCCCTTCTATTTTTTCCTCATAAACCAAGTACATTTGGACACACTGTCACTAAAACACATTGCAATACTAGAATCAGGACAGATGAATAGAATGGAGTAAAGCAAGGTAACTATTTTTCTGAAGTCCAAACTGCACTGACACAGTTTCATTTGACAGAGAGCAGGAGCCTTGCAGATGATTCCTGAGAGACTGCTAAAGGGGACTGACCCCCTTTTATAAATACAGCGTGAATCCATTAAAGCCTTGGTACCAAAAGAAATCTAACAAACAGCACATAAAAGTTTTCCAGCAGAGGTAGGAAACACTAACTCAATGGTGTCAACACATCAGTTCTGCCAACATTTTCCTAGGAAGCTGATGAAACACATCTGTTTCCTTAAGTATTAAACATTTCCTTTTAATTAATTACCTCGATATTTAGAAAAAACTCAAGCTCCTATTATTACACAACATTGATTAGCACCAAACATACTGGCTGTGCTCTGAGTGGTTTCCATCCTGAGCTGACTTTCAGCTGGAAGCACAACCACCCTCCGACATCCTAGGGCAGCCCTGCTGTCATACAGATCCATATTTCGTGAAGACAGTAAACAGGTCATTACACTGGGATTTTTGACTCTTAATTCCGTCCTTCACTTAGTCAGCAACCTTAAAGTTAATCTAGTTTACAGGTGGGGAAAAATTCATAGGCATTCTCTGTCTAAAGGGCTTTGATATCTACAGGTGAACAGATTAGATTAAAATACCATTTTTAATTTTGTAACAGCAGCAGTAGATTATGCAGAGTTCATAAAAATTGATGGATCGCCACTTTTAATATTTAGAAGGTTAATACCATCAACATATTTTTGATACCTGTATTTCCTGCAGCAAGCACTTGCTTTAGAAAAACACTAAACCAGCTCAGATTCAGTGCACAGCTTCTGTTCTCTCCATGTACAAATAAGCAGGTGTGTAAATTAGTATAAATTTTAAATTAAACTACAGAGGGGCAGGGGGAAATCTTTACCTTTGCTAGACTACACTTTCGCTTTGATGAAAGACAGTTCATCCTTAAAGCTTCTCTCGTCTGTAGATTTAAAGGAAAAAAAATATTAAAGGGAACAGTTTCTCAAAGTGTAAAAAATGTTCATATAATCCTGAATAAGTGCTGAAGTGACCCAAGTACCTTTCTGTCCAGAAGTGTTCCAAACAGCAAGATGAAGAATCCCTGAAAAATTGCAGTAAGTTAACAAAACCAGCATAACCACATGATGTTTCTTAAACACTTCTAGATGTCATTTCCTTACGGACAGATAAAACACTGCTTTTGTCAGTGCAATAGATCTCATCACCTATGACTCAGATAACAGCAATGTGCAAAATGAGTTTATCCACCCAGGTCACACGGGCTCTCTGGGAATGTCGAGAATGGATATATAACTCATGCTAATTCTCATGACGAACAGGACTGATGGGTTACATACCAGGACTTTCTCAACCCACTTGGTAGCAATATTAGCCAAGAAGAGCTAAGGCAGACAAGGTATACAGCGGTATGTCAGGTAACGTTGGATGTTGATATTGATGAGTTAAACAAAACCATCTTCAATGGTAAATGAGAGTTTTCTGTGTATTTGTTAAGTGATGAGATCTTTGCAACTGTTGGGCATTGGCCAGTGTATTTTATGTTTAACAAATTCATCACCTTAATTCTTCATCACACTTTACACTAGCTAGTTTGTTCCATTATCCGTCTGCATCTACATCAGTGCAGGATGCCTAGTGCATGCACTGTGTGAAATATTTAAGTTGAAAGGAAAGTTTAGATCCTGTTTGTCATGCACAGCTCAAGCTGCCAGCCCCACTTAGATCCACTACTTTTTCCCCAAGCTCAAAGTCTGAGCACACGCTATTCCCGGTCTCGCTGAGTTTACCTGGAAGGCGTTCAGTAGCGCGAATGTAACGTGGAATGCCAGAGAGCGACTGTCGATAATCGTTGCTAATCCAAACCCCCACGTGAGACCCAGAAGAGGTGTCAGGAGGGCAATATTTTTGCTAATTCGGATCATGTTTCTCAAATCTTGTGACTTGCAGCCTTCCCCAACAGAGGATCTCCCAGTCTTCATGACAACCACCACCACGACCACCACATTGACAACAATGATGCTCAGAGCAGGCACAACAAAGGCCAAAAGGGCTTTTGTCTCATACCAATTGAGCCAACAGGCTCCACTCCTTAAATAACCATTTTTTGGTTCAGTAATAGCAACAGTGAGGATAGATATGACCAGGGGACATCCATATCCAATAAAGAATGCTACAGCTATGAATACAGATCTTGTTATCTTAAAAAAAACTAGTAGTAATCCATAGAGAATCAAGAGGCCCAAGGTAAACATCCAAAAAAACAAGGCAAGATAGAAAAAGTGAAGGAAAAAAGCAGCTGCTACACACAACCGGTAGTTTAGTGCTGTATTGTGCACAACAGCTGCCAAGATGAACAAAACATCAGCAATAAGAAGCGAGGTAGCAATGTTGACCAAACAAAAATGGCGCATGTAGGTGATTTCAGTTTTTGTAACATGATGCCAGACAACAGCCTCGATGGTAAGGCAGAGAACCAAACTGAAAATGGAAAGACCTAACCCTACACGCGTAACGTAATCCAGCACTGCGCTTCGCAGCGTGGTGGGGGACATCAAAATGGAGAAGGATTTGAACGTCCGATGGTGATGCCTGCAGATGCAAACAGCACTGCTGATGTTGTCCGACTTCATCGTGCACGCCTTGTTATCCCACCTCCTTTCAGCAGAGTGCCACCCAACACACTGAGCCTTGACGTTCTCCAGTTTATTCACCTTTTCGAAGGTGAGCAAAATATGTCGGAGTTCCTCTGGCAGAGACACGGATAACACCATTCCATTCACAAACCCAGGGTCCAACCGGCTGGTTTCTATAATGGCTCCAAGCGTTGGAAAGGCAATGCTGATGGCTTTGGAAGTCTTGGGTAACTTCATGAGCTCTTCTTCTGGAATGACCACATGCCCAGTGATATTGCCTGTGTTATTGAACTCCATGGAAAAATCAAAGCGCTTCCCTGAAGTATTTCTATGTATGTTGTAGCCTTTTGTAGAGATGAAGTGTTCCTGTATGCTTTCTGACCCATTGCTTAGAAGAAGTTTCCCAGCAAATAAATTCACCGAGTCCAGCAATATCAAACTGGCATTTCTGTCCCTTACAAAAGCCCAGTTGGAAATGATGGAGCTGTTCAGAATATGGTTTGCTATCCTGCTGTAACTCTGAAACAATAAAGAAAAAAAATGAGTTGTTGGTTTCTTTTAATGCAAAAAAAACCCCAAAAACCAAAACAACTATTATTCCACTGTCAGAGCCTCTGTAAAAGCTCATTTAATTAATAAGTGATTTCTATTAAGGGAATACTCTTCTTTGACAATAAAGAGTAATCAGTGATCCCATGATACATCCTAGTCAGACCAAAACATCTCATTCTCAAGGTCACTACCAGAACTGTCCCATCCACTTCACCTCATAGCTCAAAATGTGCTTGGAGAAGCAAATATATGGCAAAAATCAGGACACCTAAGTTCTATTCCAGACGCTGACCTATATGCAGGTCTGCTTGCATCACCCTCCCTGCATTTCTTTCTCCACATCTCTGATTTCTGAGCTCATCAGGGAAAGATTTCAGCTTCCATTGTGCAACACATGACAACACAGCTGCAGGTCAGCATCTCCAAGGCTGCTTTCCCTATGGCATCACACTGGAAAAATTGATTCTTCCTTGTACTGCTCTCCCATGTCTATAAAAGCAACTCCTGAAAACTTTTGCTTTTAAATAAAATAAATTCTACAGAGTATTTTCACCACACACAAATAGGTCAAAGAGTTTCTCCAACAACATAACATGGCCCTCTCTGGAAACTCTTTCCAGGTGATCGTCAATGACTTGCAACCACCACCTCATTGGGTAGTGGCTATAAGGACAAAACCCTGTATGGATGATCTGGCAAGCTCAGAAACACCTCTTGAAACCCACGAAAGTAAATACCTGCATTTTTCCTCTATTGACATTCTCTGATAACAGCAAGGAAATCTTCTTTAGCAATTCCACTATATCAGCAATGTTTCCGGGAATGGCTGGTGAAGACAGGATATCTGGGACGATGCATGAGAAATCAGCTAGGCAGTTACTATTCCCATGGTTATCAGGACCAAAATATTTTGCTCCATCTCCAGGCTTCCCATGCACTGGTTTTCCTTCTCCTACAAAAGGAAGGTGTCCTCCAGCAACATCAACATGACCTCCAGAGCTTGGAACAAGTTCACGTTCATAAATTCTCTGAAGAGGAAAATAGATTCAAGAAAATTAATTAAGAGAATGAAAACAAATCTACAGCGACAACCAGGCAAGATGTACAGTGCGGGGGTGTGAAACAAGTGTGCCAGACGGTTTGAAACCAGGGACCAAAGCTCGCCTGACCTGTCTTGCTTGTACAACACACAGGAAGGAAGGGGCAAGAACGAAATGCAATGCAATTCTTCACGTGACTTGAAAAAAGTTCTCTATTTTGCAGTTGGGGGGAATTTATGATGAATCACCTGTTTATTACAGATAATCGTGTTGCACTTTTCTCAGGTTCATTGTCTTGGTTTAGATCCAGGCAAAGAACATAGGCCAAGTGAACAAGGCAATTTCATTTCTGAATTACGTTTCCACACAGGAATTCCCCAAATTAATTTCCCATCACTTGATTTAAGATGAAGTCAAAGCCTGTTACCAGTGTAACCTATTTAAGGATCACATTTTCTTCCCTTTGTCTTTGCAAGAAATTATGAGCATACGGCAAAGTAGATGCATAACAGGTACCTCACCTGGAAAAGGGACTGAACATCCAGGCTCGCACAGGCATCTGCAAACATCTGCCACTTTCTGTCTTCGCAGACAAAGCTTGTCTCCCCGTGGAACGAGGGAGAACAAGGCTGAACACAAATAGCTCCGTTAGCTTTGCACGGAATGAGATTTCCACACCAGTCTGGAAAACAAGTCAGGCAGATGTTGATATAAGGTCCAAGACAGCATACAACAGTCCATGAGATATCAAGGGTAAAGTATTGGTAACTGGTAACAACTCACAAAGAATTAAAGACAAATAGCTATTCACTGTACCTTGCTCATTACCCGTCTTTGATTCCTTACTGATGACCTGAAAAATAAGGAAAAGTGGAATGTAGATTGAACGTTAAAATAAATAATTAAAAGATGACTCCTTGGCACAAACTGGAAAGGTGATTTCAAGAGCAAAATAGTCCTTTTGAGGTCCAGAAGTCTTTTCAAGGTCCAGAATGCAGAGCTCATGGCCCCTTGCTCGTACAGACCAATTGAGGACTCTCGAGTAACAGTTTGTCTCTATATATTGTCTTCAGTTGCACCCTTCTGCTAGTGACACACTGAGCTACTGGACAGGACCACACATGCCTCCAGCAGTTATTACTGTCTAAAAGCCTGTAATAGACTTAAGCTTCCCAGTATTTTCATGTTGATGAGAATATGCCATCTATGTGACTTCTGCCATAAGATAAAGCTACAGTTGCACAAATACAAATTGCTGCTTTGTTTCTCTCCTGAGTGGGAAGCGACCCAGAGACAGGCATACTGGGCGCCTGCCGGCAGGACCATTCCTGGGACCGTGTGTCATACAGCCAGGCGCGATCCAGAACAGCTTCCGTCGCTGCTCAGTCCAACGGTCTATCGCCTACAACCAGCCACATCCTGTCAGTTTGGCAGCAAAGCTTGGCTACGCAATGCCCTGGAAATCGCACTGTTACTGCTGGGTAGAGCAGGCTGAATACCAGATTTCTAACACTCCAATAGCTGTGCTGGAGGTTGCTTGGCATACCAAATGCATTAAATACTTCAAAGTACTTTCTCCAGTAGTGACAGGACATGGGTAATGGCTTTAAAATTGAAAGAGGGTAGATTTAGATCAGATATCAGGAAAGAAATTCTTCCTGGAGAGGGTGGTGAGGCACTGGCACAGGTTGCCCAGAGAAACTGTGGATGCCCCATCCCTGGAAGTGTTCAAGGCCAGGCTGGATGAGGCTTGGAGCAACCTGGTCTAGTGAAACTTACCCTGAGAGCATTGCGTGGCACGACTGGGAAGAAGTGCACAGCCCAAAGGAGGAGGCAGTGGACTACCCTCACCTCCATCACCTCACACCTACTGGTCTCCTCCTGGAAGAAAGCGATGTTAAATAAGTTTAGATACACCTCTTTTCAGAACACAGTCCAGCTCCTAGTAAGAGAGCAGCTAAACCCATCCCAAAGACAATCCTTACTGGGTTTAAAAGGTGATTTTCAGACGTTTACAATTTTTTTTTTTTTTTTAAATGAGATTAACTTGTAAATCTTTTCTTAAAAATAAAAAAGGAAAAAAGAAAAAGATCTGTCCAACACCGGAAGTTACTGCATTAATAATTTACTGTAAACTGCAAGGTGGACAGCTTATTGAAGTGGTTCATTCAGCCTGTGCTTCCCTTTTGAAGGGATTCAAGACAGCCTTGCCATCACTGGGTTCAACGCTGCTGCTCTCTCTCCTCGGGCAGTTCCTGCCACGCGAGGTAGGAAACTTGGGCCCTTGTGGCTCAGACAGCCAAATCTGAGAAACAAGGGCCAGACTAAATCGTTATTTGCTTCACAGAAGGATTCAGGCCTCTGCTCACTCCATGAAGTTTCCCCATGGTCTTTGGTAAAAGTTTAATATCCTGGGATGCAGGTTGTTAAAATCCAGTAAAGGGAATGAGCAAAAAATAACGTTTTACATGAAATCTGATTATCGGATGCCCTGCATTTCCACAGCAAAAGCAACAGCTGCTGTGGGTTCAACAGAACTGAGACACTGAGAGTCTCTCTCTGGATGTACAAGTAGATCAAACCACGTACTAAAAAAATAAAAATCCGTAAAATGGATGCAAGGTGACAAAGCAGGACGATGGCTGGTTTTCAGAAGATGCACACAGGAGAAAGCTCATCAAATCACCATGGTTTGACAGAAGACACCCAAATTCCCTCCAGTAGACACTGATCAGGACAGAGGATGCTGAAAAAGGAGGGGTCCTGCATGGACAGAGCAGAGCTGTGTTTTTCTATCCAAGAAATTCTCACCATGTGATGGCATCAAAGGGCCAGACACACAGCTGGCTGGCTTTTTCATCTGAGACAGCTCTTCACTTTACTGTTTTTAAATCTGTAGGTTTATTACTCAGTTATGAAAAGATCATAAAAGAAAGAGAGACCGATGCAACAAGGCCAAGTGCAAGGTCCTGCACCTGGGTCGGGGCAATCCCAAATACAAGTACAGTCTGGGTGGAGAATGGATCGAGAGCAGCCCTGAGGAGAAGGACTTGGGGGTACTGGTGGGTGAGAAGCTGAACATGAGCCAGCAGTGTGTGCTGGCAGCCCAGAAAGCCAACCATATCCTGGGCTGTATTAGAAGAAGTGTGGCCAGCAGGTCGAGGGAGGGGATTCTCCCCCTCTGCTCTGCTCTCATGGGGACCCCACCTGGAGTGTTGTGTCCAGCTGTGGAGCCCTCAGCATAAGAAGGATATTGACCACTTGGAACAAGTCCAGAGGAAGGCCATGAAGATGCTTAGAGGGCTGGAGCACCTCTGCTATGAAGAAAGGCTGAGAGAATTGGGCTTGTTCAGCCTGGGGAAGAGAAGGCTCTGGGGAGACCTTATTGCAGCTTTCCAGTGTTCTGGTGGGGCTTTTTACAAGGGCCTGTAGTGACAGGACAAGGGGTAATGGGTTTAAACTGAAAGCAGGAAGATTTAGATTAGATATCAGGAAGAAATTCTTCCCAGAGAGGGTAGTGAAGCACTGGGACAGGTTGCCCAGAGAAGCTGTGGATGCCCCATCCCTGGAAGTGTCCAAGGCCAGGCTGGATGAGGCTTGGAGCAACCTGGTCTAGTGGAGGGTGTCCCTGCCCATGGCAGGGGGGGTTGGAACTGGATGATCTTTAAGGTCCCTTCCAACCCAAACCATTCTCTGATTCTATGAATTTCTAAGTTAACTCTAAAGGAGAATATCATGCCAGCTTCTTGAATTTAACTGGTATTAGTAAAAGCATTTTTTAAAGTCAGTAACCATTAGCTCTTCTAAGAAAATAAAATGGATAAGGAGAAGTGAACCAAAAGGCTCAGATCAATATTGCTGAAGAACGGGAGGTGGCTGGGAAACACCTACAGGCAAAGGAATGTATTGAATTCTCTTCCAGTTTCTGAACTCATGAAATGTTTATCGTGTGCTCGTACCTTTAATTCCATTTCACAACTGGGAATCCTTGAGTTCATCTTGTTTCATCATTAATTAATTCAGATTCATTTTGTATTTAATCACTGATGTAACTCCACCTAGGGCTGTTGCCTTTAAGTGAGGTAGAAATCTGGGACAGGTCCAGGTATCTAAGGCTCACCGAGACACTGGCCACGTTAGCAGTGAAACACTGATCTTGCTCAGTTGCACCGCCTGACTCATCGTGGAAACCACCCTGCCTCACTGCTGCAAGAACGTGCCAAGATGATTACTGTGCATCAGGACAAACAAGCAACGCAGCAGAAACTCAGTCACTGTAGAAAGAACATGGATCTACTGACAGAAGCCCATATACAGCTGTACCTCTCCCTCCAAAACATCCAATTACGGCACTCTAGACAGTTTATTATTAGATATATATCATCTCCTGCTGTAATGCTTCACTTTTAAAAAAGCTACAAACATGTTACTCCTCTCTTCCAGAGGTTTTTGCTCCATCAGGACAGGGGCACACGGAGTAGCTGTGTTGTCAAAACCCTCTCATGTGGAAGGGACTTTCTAGCAAGAGGACATTCTCATACCCTCAGGTGTCTCCCACCCAACTCAATTCACCAGCTGCCAAATCCTCCTTCTCCAGCTATTTTCGTTCACTCACAGCACCCCAGGGGGCAAAGCCCTCAACAGGAGGGAAAAAGTGAGGAGAAAGTGGCTAGATAGCGGCTACGAGAGAGTAAAGAACCTCTTAAAGCAGTAAAAAAGGGTAAACTGATCACGTATTTAAACATTAATCCCTGTGTTGGTTAATGCATCACAGCCTTAAATTAAAAGCCTTTACTCTGCAACTTCTGTTAGTTTAAAAATGAAAGTGTTTTGTAGGGTTTTACAATACTATCCCTCCTTCCTCTAGCCCAAGCACTTTCTCGCTTTTAATTTCAGGCAGGGCGCGTGACAAGGCAGCCTGGCCCCACGTGCTCACCGCTACCAGCCCAGGCAGCCACAACTGTGGGAGCTACACCCCCAGGCTGAGGGACCCAAGGTCTGTGGCCAAAGGGTTGTCCATCACTTGGGGTCACAGCTCTCCCCTCTCCACCAGCCCCGAAGACAAACTACAGTTGGGTTTATGGGGAAAGGTATCCTGCACAAAAACTACAAGCACATATAGCACAAAATAAAAATTTACACTGGGCTTGAGGTAATTAGCTAGATAAATGCATTTGCCCAAACGCTGCAATCTCACACTGCGTTTAATGTTTTTTAAAAATATTAAATGTTGTTACAGAGCTTCATCTATTATTTTTAGGGCTTGAATGGTTACATGGCTAGCTTAAAACTCTATAAACCACCATAATGTGATCACCTGCCACCTAAAAAGGCAGCAGTAGGAGACTTTAGTGTCTTCAATATGTTCATCTGAGGATAAAAATTAAAGCTCTTAATTATACAAGATGGTATTAATTGTATTTTTAAAGGGATCACACTTGGAAAATGTGAACTTAAGTAAAGCAAGTTCTGAGAAGAGTTACCTTTACAGCTATAAGAAAATTTCAGATTCTCTTAGAAGTGACAACACTGTGATTAGAGACCAATTACAAAACTATGAGCAAAAAGACCAGAGCATAATTGAGATATCTAATTATTTCCACAGATGTAAGAACATAAAAACTGAGGAAATAAGCACAAAGTAAATACAGAGAAGTTAGGTGCATTTGAGGCTGCAAATGAGCCAATTTCACACACCACTAAATTTTCAAGCACCTCCAGAGGAGTGTTGTTTTGCGGTCGTACTTACCGTTTTCAGAAGTCTGGGTTCTGCTGGGAGCAGAATTAACACAGGCAGAGATCCTCCAGATATCACAGGCGAGCGTCTGACCGTTCATCTGCTGCCATCGTGACCCAGTCTCACGGCCTTACCCAGCCTTGCCTGGGTGCTCTGAGTCACTCAGAGCTTTCCCACAAAGAAATAACCTTGGGCATCAGCCTGCTTCTTTTCTTGTCCGACTGGATTAACGCTGAAGGACCTGGAGATGACAATAAAGGTATTGCACTGTAAAATGACAAAACAAATTACAAACACACCCACAAAACTGCCAGATTGCCACCTTTGCCAGGAGTCCCTACAGATGAATCACACCTGCGTGGTTTGGACCCTTCCTCCTGCTGCTCTTCTGTATTTAACCTATCTCTAGACTTTAAAGACCAAAAAATAATCCATGATCAAAATCTGGTCAAGTTAATGCATTACCCTTTGTAGATCCAAGATTACACTAGGAGTATCAAAGACGATACTACTTTAGTGTCTTGTGCAGCTAAAAAGCTCAATGAGCAAGTGACAGTCTCTGCTATGGGGACAGGCTGAGAGAATTGGGGTTTTCAGCCTGGAGAAGGCTCCAGGGAGACCTTATAGCACCTTCCAGTATCTGAAGGGGTCTACAAGAAAGCTGCGGTGGGACTTTTTACAAGGGTCTGTATTGACAGGACAAGGGGTAATGGGTTTAAACTGAAAGCAGGGAGATTTAGATTAGATTTCAGAAGAAATTCTTCCTGCAGAGGGTGGTGAGGCACTGGGACAGGTTGCCCAGAGAAGCTGTGGATGCCCCATCCCTGGCAGTGTTCAAGGCCAGGCTGGATGAGGCTTGGAGCAACCTGGTCTAGTGGACGGTGTCCCTGCCTATGGCAGGGGGGTTGGAACTGGATGATCTTTAAGGTCCCTTCCCACCCAAACCATTCCATGATTCTATGATCTTTTCTTCACGGGCTGCACCCATCGTAAGGGGTGAGAGGTGTCTCCTGAACCTTAAGCCATGTTCATTGTTGACTCTCTCAATACTGTCTCACCTCCACAGCCACATTTCCAAGAGGCAGTGATTTATAGCACGTACTTTATCTTAAGAGCAATTCCTAACACTTTCTACTCACAGGACTGCCCTGGAAGAGCTTTGATCACTATTTTTTTCCACAGTCCTGATATGTGTTTCTCATGAGCTTATAGGGTTTCCCGAGATAATGTCATTTTGTCTGCTGCCACAACTCCAGTCAGTTCTCAGCCACAAGACAGGTCTCCAGTTTTAGCCTAAAGGTAGGTGTTATTTACTGGTCAGTTTTGATACAGCCAGCCTTGCATCTCACATTGGTATCAAGCAGGAATGAAGCCAAGCACAATTAGACACAGCTCATCCAATCCACCTGGGAAGTTGCACTTGATAAATACCAGGTAGAAAGGAATTAAAAGGTGGCACCTTAGCAACCTTTTAAGTCAGAAGGGCCAAAGAATCATAGAATGGTTTGGGTGGGAAGGGACCTTAAAGATCATCTAGTTCCAAACCCTGCCATGGGCAGGGACACCCTCCACTAGACCAGGTTGCTCCAAGCCTCATCCAGCCTGGCCTCGGACACTTCCAGGGATGGGGCACCCACAGCTCCTCTGGGCAGCCTGTGCCAGTGTTTCACCACCTTCTCTGGGAAGAATTTAAAACACCAGATCATGTCAAGGTAGGGACACTTGTTTTAAAAGGATTCTTCATCCGCTCACCTGGAATTGTGCTTCTACACGCTCCCTGGACCTTTGCCCCCATGGCAAGACCGAAAACCCCTTGATTCTCAGAACACCTCCTCAGCCTAAGCAATGGTCCTCTGAAGGGCACGAAGGCTGGCACACCTCACCACTCAGGCACACAGAGATGCTTCTCCCAGAAGGAAGAGGTGTGAATGTGCTCCCAGATACTCAGACCATGACTCCAACAAGCAAGGGGACTACTCCAAACCCTGAACACAGCAACACCCGTCTTGCGCTTTACAACCTGGTGGAGGCTCTTTGCGTTCTTCCAGCTGGGACGTATGTGCCAAGGCACCCAAACAGGAGGGGTTTGTCTTTTCAGCTCTTGCAAAATCCAATTACCCAAGCTCTATGACCAGCTGCTTTGACACTGCTCTGAGACAGCAGCTACCAATCAGAAACATCTCAGAGAACTTCAATAGCAGCCAAAAGCAAGGCAGCTGTGAAAATGTGGTTTTGCATTATCTTTGGATAGAGTTAGCAGACTTCTGCTAATTTATAATTTTTAAATAAATACCTTGTAGTCATTAAAGCTCAACAGGTACTTTGTTACACAACTCAAAGTCAAACCTCACAATGCATTACAGGTTTTCATCAGAAACTTCACTCCCCTGAAGCAACATCAATAAAAAAAGAGTTATCTTCATGGTGATTGTTTAAATAAATTAACCAATACAACAAATACAGCTTAAAAGAAAAAAAAGTTCTATCTTGTATGCAAACAAAAGTTTTTAGAAGATTGAATAAAAATCCTTGAGGTTTAAAAATGCCCTTCTGTTGTTCTGCTCTTGATATGCCTTTTCACTCATCCATACCCCTTTTAAACATGCCATACTGTCTTCAATTCTTCAATATATATTTAAGAAGTGATTAAATCCTGCATTTATCCATGTTACTGAGAGGCAAAGATCTTAAAAAAAAAAAAGGCTCTAAAGGTGCACAGTAATGTCAGCTCAATATGGACAAACAATGTAAAAAAAAAAGAGGAATAAAAATACTGAGAAGATTCCCAGTTACAATTGCAAACAAACAATAAGCTTTCCAGCTGTTTGGATCTTAAGCCATCCTGACAGTCAGGAACCAGAGCATCCCAGTGAGTGAAACTACAGTCTGAAAGGGTAACTATGTAAATAACAATATACTTTGCTCCCATCCCCTGCAAAGAACGTGATGGCATATAAAACATTCTTGAAGAGAACTGAGCAGACATTTCCAGAGGTTTTTAAACTTAAACTTACTTTATTTGCCGAGTTTGGATAGCATGCATCATTTTACAGCACCGGTAAACAAGTCAGTGAAGCATACTGCCTTTAGGAACTTGTACTGTAGAATGTCTTCAAAACCATTACCCTCTCCCCTCCCCTCTAGTACGTAACACGAGCTGAAAACAGACATACACGAGGGCAGCTTCCTTATGGCTAAAAATACTCATAGCAGCGACTTCCAAAGGAGGGTTTTATTAAATCAAGTCATTGCACTTGGGTCATTTATTGCTATAGCGAACAAAGGCCATTAAATAACGAACACTTTCTGTTGGTGGTTTTAACTGATTGTCGTCTTCTGTCTGTCTGCTACAAGCTTACATGCAGACATGATTTCTGTAGAGCAATCCATTCCAAGATTTGTTTCATGCTCTAATCACACTGAAGAGCTTGTATAACAAAATCAGCTATTCCATTAGGCTCAATCCTTGCTTTTCATCACCTGACTTAGAGGTATGAATTCTAAGTTTAGTGTCTGACGAGAAGCATTACTGCCGTGCATTATTCCTCCATCTGGCTCAAGTCTTCATTTGTGATGCATCTAGGCAATTAAAAGTTAAAAGCATTAATACTGAATCAGCTTATTAGCAATGTGACTAGCAAATATTACCTAATTTCTACATAATTTGGCATATATTAATCAAATTTCATGACCAATTTAAATCAACAACTGAAAAACATCCTCCAAACGATTTTTTGATGTTTGTATTTTATGATGCATCAACTGTGGAAAAAGCATACTCTCAGGAAGTAACACTTCCATGTCACTTGAGCAAGAAACATACCAAATAATTACTGTATTTATGACTATTCCTATGAATAGAAACTTAATTACTTCTCTCACTGGCAAAGTTGCCAAACTATGTGGCATGTTTTTGTCATCTAAATTCTAGTAGACCAAAAGGAGATGAAGTGATGACTAACAGAAGTAATGCATTTGACTGCCTTTTTAAAGCTGTATGTTAATTCTTTAATCAAATGAAAACAGCAATAAATATCATTGTTTCCCATCACTTTGCATATTATTTGTATATTATTCTGGTGCACTCTGTTGAGTTCAGGGATTAAAGATAAAGGCAATCCACAAGATTCCAACTGTTTTCCATAAAATGTGAAAGACACTGTCCTGGACACCAGCAAAATGCTGTCAAAGCAATCGCTCCAATCGCTCATTACAATACAAAGATGTTAATAAATTTAGAGGTACACAATATACTCAGAAAGTTTATGGCATAGATATATAAATATTGAGACTTTTTGAGAGTATCAAAGTTCCAAAGGGATTTATTTGGAGACATGTTATAAACAAAACCTGACTATTGTAAAAACAGATCAAGATGTGTATTTAACCACTAGAAAGACTGATGACTTCACTTTAGATACACAGAAGCACAGACATTATGACTTAAGGTTTACTTTTTCATGATGCAGGCTGTAATATTTTAGGCACAACAGGTTAAGTCTGGATTCTTCCCTTGTGTCTGTATTTCTTGCGTTTTGTGGGTTTAAAAGTTAATTTTGTCATAATTCATGATTCAGTCCTAAATCCCTTTTTAATCCAATAGTGCAAGTGACAAAATGTTCTGCTGAACTACTCAGATTAGATCATTCTTTCTTACTACAATGCATAGGAGTTTCACCTGCCTCACTGCATTACCAAATTCCTATCTCATTACTCAACTTATAAACAACGTATTATTAATATTCTCACTGCAGACAGGCACAACAGCATAACCCTGGGTAAGACTGCCAAAATTATACAAATATCATATATTCCCTTTTGCGTGTAGGGGAAGAGTAGTGACTACGATTACGATACAGTTATTCCATCCCTCCCGATAGACTATTGTACAGATTAGTTGTAAAGATAGATCACCCTATTTATAGTATAGATCTCTTTAAAAATTAAGCTACAGGTATTCAATAAAAATCTATTAAGAATTCCCTCTCCTTTCTATACAGATTCAGTAGTATTTTCAAGCAAACCAAAAAATAAGGTCTGCAATTCCAGCACAGTAAGAAATAAGGCCTCTGTTATATTGGCAAAAAAATTACACCATTATTCTTTTTCATTTTCTTATCTCTCTGCATAAAAGACTATATTCCTCTTTTTACTATATTTTCTCCTTTAGGACTGTAGAACACCAGCATCCATTATTGTGAAATAAGAGTCAGTTCTCCTTGTGTTCAGCTTTGAATTCCTGGTGAGTTAAAAATAATGAGTCCATAGCTGTCTCATGTAGACATCACTGCTTTCTTCAACTTTTCTATTTCAAGCTGGAAAAAGGACAATTTGAAAAGAAAGAGTCACTATTAAAGTAGCAATAATCTAAAGTCTGTTAGAGTTTTCACCAAAATTACTACCTTTGTATTTCAAAGACACTGAAGTAAATAAAACTGTAACACAGAAGCGTTCAACAGCTCAATATTTACAGCTGACTTCCTACTATTATATTGCTCAACAAAGAAGAATTTTTAAAAAAATTAAAATTTTGCCTAGAGTTCTAGTATGTCTCACTGGATAAACTCACTCTCAATAAAGCAGTCAAAGCTAGGTTGTGGAATCACTTGACATATCCCCCACCTCAGAGTAACTTCCTAAAGCAGCCTTCATACAAAATACCGTGCCGTGATTAAACTGTACTTCTTCAAATGGATTTAGAGGATACATGGAAGTTGCCTCTCCTCTTCATCCCCAGTGCGTATTTAAGGCAACTTGACTAACTACTTTAGAAGGGCATTAAAAAGAGGACTCACCAGAAGTTCTTCTCAACTTTCAGAAGTACCTTTGTGGTCAGTAAGAAGTACCATATCACACATAAAATGCCTTTTTGTACCGGGCTGAAATAGTTTTCTACAATGAGCTCATCCTACTAACTGCTTAATGGCATCACACTGTAATGCGTGTAGCCTTCCTCATGAATAAGTTGAGAGTAGCAGCATTCATTCATAAGGAAATTTTTCAGTTGCCTTCTGCTTTTGGTAAATTATCCACTTGGTATTTAAACAGCTCAAAAATTTAAGAAAGTTTATTTTTGCCCTGTTTTTGTTACATCAAGTCAATTTGTCCTTCAATCTTACAAAAGCAAAGTATTAACAGTCTCTCCTGGAAGATGTCCAGTTGGACTTGTTTCAAGCAAAGAGCAGAATCGAGCAACATTAAACTGGACTCCCATCCCACCACCTGTACATATTGTTAAAATTAATTTTCCAGATAAAGAAAGCTGAACTAAGATCAGCTGTGAATCTTCTACAGACAGCCAACCGCCTCGTGAGGCATTCAATGAACCACACACCAACACAAAAAAGGTTAAGCAGGTTCATTAAGACGTTCCTGTGGCATCAAATTCCAGAACACTGCCTACGTGTTTTTAAACATGCACCCCCCAGCTGCTAACATTACCTCCAGATTACTTCGCAACAGCTTCTCTTCTTCCAAATCCTTCTTTAGTTTTTCCAGTTCTCTCCTAACAGCAGTTAAGATATCAGAAATACAAGTTAGAGGGGGCAGGAGGGGGAATTTCACATTACTGAGAGCAGGTAGCACAGGCCTTATTTAAATTTTACAAGAGGAATTCACATAACTGTCTGATGCTACCGCTTATAAATAAAACTTATACCTAAGTACATGTCCACTAGTGAACTGGTACTCAAATCTCTTGGACCACAGGCTTCCATCAACTCTATCACTGTACACCTACCCCTAACTTATAACCACAATTTTAAATAGGCTACTTAAATTCAACTCTCCTTATATAACAGTCCAAACTTTTTAAGTTAAAGTAACCTGGCAACTCCTACATAGAGAACAGAAATTCTTCAGAATAGAAAGTTACTAAAATGTGTTTTATTTCATAACTATGTTCAGGCAAGAATTATCATCAAGTCAGTGAAGAACTAGTTCATTAAACTCCAAAACTCGTAACTTACTAACTGGCTTTGGAGACCAACTAATCCTGATGCTTTATAACTTCTGAAGGTCATGCTCAAAGACGGTTTGGTTAGCACCAGTCACCATTTAAACGGTACCAAATTGCGCTCTAAAACTAAAACCGGAAAAGGTGAATTTCCTGCAGATTGGTCTTAATTATGTTTACTCAAACACCAATTACATTTTTCTTCTCATTCTCCAAAAACAACCCTACCCACAAGCACACACATAAGGGCCCACCATGATCACCAACGTGAAAAGCTCCATAGTATCTTTCCCTACTACCAGTCACAAGGATACTGCAATTACTAGTGTGCACTCTTACACAAGGCCAGCACATGTGCTTATGTTAAATACCACAAAAGTTACCTACTTTCACTGTAAGGAAAAGTACTGTCTAAGAAATATATTCAAAAAGCTGCAATGAAAACAGGAGCACAAAGCAGGACGGAAAAAATGTGTACAAATTCCAAAAATACCCCAACATCACATTTGTACATAGTTAGAACATCTACTAGTTGGATCAAACTCTAATGAAAGAAGTTCTGAATTAATATTAATATATAATAGATCTTTATTTTTAAGAAGCTTGGCATTAAAGACACTTGGAAGATGTCTATATATCACTATGCAGATGGAGAAGGAAAACATTTACCCATGTTCTTTCTTCAGTGCGTCCACTAAACCCATCAAATCATTAATCTGAGTCCTGAGCTCTTCCACAGAAATTGCTTCATCATCCGTTTCCCCTTTAAGTTGGATGTCTCCAGGAAAAAAGTTGAGTAAACCAGAACTTGGTCTCTGAGATGAAGATGGAATTGGTGGACTGAACGCAGATGGCTGAAGAAATAAATCGGTAGAAAGCTATGAAATGAAATCTTTATGTGTGGACAATTACAGCATATGGGTTGTACTGGTATGGGAGCTACAGATGCACAAATTTCCTTAATTTTCTACCCAAAAGGTAAAAAAAACCCCAATATCCAGTTCCAATGGACTACTGTAGTATACAGGATAGTTACTTTATAGAATCATAGAATGGTTAATAAATCACCAGAGGAATCTAGTTACTTTATACAGCTCTTTATTAAGCGTTTCTGTGAGGTTCCCACAGGCTCTAAAAAAGTATTCATGCTGCACTTCTCCACCTTCTTTTGTTTTAACAGTGTGATACAACGGAGCCCCTTGGTTCATTAAAATGACATGGCTCACTTGCATTTAAATACCATCATTTGCGTTTAGGTGGTTGCATCGATCTAAACTGGAAATATGAGCGTTACAAACAGAACACCTAGCTGCCTAATACTTCCCTCGCTCCTTGGTATCATACCTTTTTTGTTTCAACTGGCTTTGGTTTGGCACTTTCTTCTTCTTTCTGCACCTTCAAATTTTTTTCAGGACTCACATTTTGACTTGTCTGGTAATCCATTTAAAAAAATTAAAAGGTTGTCAGAATTAAAAAAAAAAAGAGTAAATTCAAAAAGAATAGTCACACATTTCTAAAGACACAAAAGAAAAAACAACCCAAACATAAATTGCTGGACTACCATGGTTTTCTTTCCCTGCCAGTCAGAACTTTCCTTCCCTGCAATACTCATTCAACTGAATCTAAATTAAACATAGGAATCTTGGGCAGGATTTGCAAACAACTCTGCAGTACATAACAAGTCCTTGGTGCTTTTGGCAGCCTGTAAGTGCTTCCGTAAAACAGAAACATTAACAGGCAGTAGCTGCGGATGGTAACAGGCATGACTGAACAATAAAACACCCGATTATACCATTTGATTTCAAGGAATCTGCACGCACCACCTGGTTCTCATGGTTTGAGAATCTCATGTCTTAGCACATGAGATCACAAGTTCCACACCACAGCAACACTGAACTACAAGTTTGTTTTGGCCAAAGACTATACATTGTTAGGCTTGTAAGGCACTAGACACTTTCAGAGTTGTGTGTGTGCACAATACCTACTTCACCATCAGTGATGCTGGAAGAGTTGACTATGTACTGCACTACCAGCTCAGAGAACAGAGACTCCTCCAGCTACAACGCAGTCATGTCGTTTCTCTTACGTACACTTCCCTCCCAGGAATGGATAGTCTGTAGGAACCGAACCTTCACAGCATTTTGCTCCCAGGTAAATGGTTCATAAGCCTATTTCCCAGTTCAACCCTGTTTCCTGGGAAGTGAGTTCACTAAGAGGGAAACACACCCAACATACTCACAGGACTACTGCTATTGAAACGTGAAGGCAGCCTCCTACCAGGCATCTTGGGTCGGTTTGCAGTAGGGTGTGATAGATTATCTGAGGTAGCTATTACGTCATCAAAGCTTAGCAGACCTAGAAGATGATGAAAACACAGACCACCATCAAGAACAGAAGGTTTTGCCGTGTTCTTTTTTAACACTTTTTGCCTTAAGACAACACACACGCCCCCCAAATTCTTAATGTTCCAAAGATTTTCAGCATAGACAACACACAAGCCACAAGGAACAACTACATGATTTGGGCTTATCTGGAAAACCACATTTTCCCACTTGAAAAAAAATCTGGGCTTAATTCAACCAGCATTTAAATTCAAGCTCTCAACAGAAGAAGTGCTGCACAAAACAGACCTAAATAGGCGGAGAAAAATATATTTATGACAGGGTTTTTTGAGAGGTGCCATATTCAATTAAGTGAGAATATTTTCTTGTCGCTAAACTTGCATGAAAAGCACAAAAATCCAAGTTTAGAGACTAAGACAAAAAGACAAGCAACATGGTAAAGTACACATCCACAGGTTGGTGAAAGAAAGCTAACGAGACATTAACTGCAAATACTTCTCTGCAGGGTAGATCAGCAGAAATTCTTTACAATCTATAGGAAGTTGCTACCTTAGGAAAAAACTATTAATAGGAAGAACAGAACATATGTGATCTAATAACATAAGTAGTTCACCTAGTTAACAACTGGACTTGTTAACCATTTCTCCATAAAAATAACACTTACCTGCCAACAGATGTGTAATGAGATAGGATGTTTATTTTTTACGCGTTGTCAAAGCTAATTTATAGCTGTAGGAACTAAGTTTTCCACTGAATGTTTTAACTGATTTTAATGTCTTCTACTCTGCGTTACTATCCTTGAACTCCTTATAGTATTTTGGACAACCCTGTATGTATCAACTTCATCCCCTGTTGCCTTGTAGAAATGCCAGCATTTATAACACTGTTAGTAATCAGTTTTGCTGCTTCTGAATTTTGTTAAAGAGAATGTAAAGACAGCCTTTTGTAAACATGTAATCATATTTGCCATTAAAAAAAGCAGGGAGGAAAAACAAAGGAGGAAGACACAGAAGAGTGATGAATGGCAAGCAGCTGATGGAAAAGAGCATGAGGAAGAGATAAGTAACAATTAAGGTATTTCTGTAGTCAGTTAAAATATTTAACTTATTAGATGTCAAGCACAGTGACCAAGGGGTGTGCCTTCACATTCTTTCTTCAATCATCAGTAATCCCAGAGCGCTAACCCGTGCCAAAATGCAAATCAGGATTTACATTAGTTAGGTATTACTGAAAAGGTAATAAGACAGGAAAAAGCATATATGCCTTTTCCCTCATCTCAGTAATTTTTGCCTTTAAACATTCCTTCAGAAATGACAAATCATTTGGCAGTAGATTTAAATAAGAACTGTAAGTTGAGTTGCTGTTATGATGGTAACACCAGCCCTGTCTCCAGGAATAAAGTGAATAATTAAGAATTAAGAATATTAAGAACATATGAAAAACAATGTGTACCTGTGTAAAAACCCCCACAGTATTCGACAAGGCTTAAAGATGAAGACTGCTGCCAACCTGAATTGTATATGATTTAAATATAGATGGTGGGGTGACACTAAAGCCAGGTGAGGGGTTTTTTTTCTATTTGTAAGAGCTCCTAAAGGGAATTGCTACACCTGAGACAACTGTTCAGCATCAAGATACTACCATCACAGTACAGTCCGAGGAAATTCTGACTGCACTTACATTTTCCTTTTCACCTTTACATTTTGTTGCTTTGGTGTAAGGAAGAAATTAAAGCACAGGCTGGTGGGAATTAGGCTGTCTTGGGGATGCTGGTGTTGTGTGTTTTATTGTGGGTCTGGGGAATGAGTTTTTCTTTTCAAGCAGCATTCTTAATTATTTTAGGTGACAGGTTGGTCCCACTGAAACCAACAGAGATACTGATGAAGCCCACTGAGAAGTTCACAATTTACACCCATTTCAATCAATAAAATGATTTATCAATTAACTTTCTTACAGACAGCCCACGAGTAATTGTTAAAGGGAATCTGAGTGCAGTACTATACATCTGGGGGTAATTTGATTCAAAAAATGATTAAGGCTAAGCAAGAGCACCTTTCTTTCTAGAAAGATGAGCTGAGCTTAAACAGCTACTTAGGACAGACAATTAGAAATGTCTCTTCTGCAAGCTTAACACAGATGCATAACAGAACTGTTAGGAGCTTTAACAGATACAATTAGGTGAAAGGTTTTGTTAAGATTTGTGAACACTTCAAACATATTCATGGCAGTTTGTCTTTAAAAGCCTTCACAAAAAGAAGCAAAGCTGATGGGGTGTCTAAAGAAATTATGGTTCCAACATCTCGTGCGGCTGGGGTTTAAAATCCCATGATAGAAGTGAAATGTATCCAAAATTTTAGAAGACAAGACCTTACATTAATCTGCAGAGTAAGAAAAGATGGCAGCCCTTTTCCCTATTACTCATCTTGCTGAGACTGCACCCAAACAGTTCAGGGGACAGAGAGAAGCTTTAAAATATTTAAATTTGCAGTCGAGAAACAGTAAGGTATTTGCCACAGCTAAACATGTCCTAATACAAAACTTTCAAGAGTGCTGTTTTACAAGACTCGTGATACTCAACAGCCAACACCAGTGGATACAGTACCTTAAGGCTTCATAACGGCATAATTTGTCTGTACAGAAAGATAAAGCCATTCAGCCTACACACACCAGAAGCGCTGTAAGTATTCACCACATTACATTACAAACACTAGGTCTGGCTTATCAACAGCTGGACTGTAGAGTTTATCTTTTTTTTTTTAATCCCCACAAGCTCCTAATTGAAAAGTATAATTAAAGTAACTTCTTTAACAGCTAAGAAAAACAGGCATTCAAACAAACAAAAAAAGCATTTTAAAGTGAAACCCAAAAATTTTAGTAGCAATAACTGCAACTGAAAATCACGTTTATGATGTTAAGAAGAGACTATGTGTATGGCATAAAGCATTCGGATTTCCTTATAGATTGTTATCTTACCAAAATGGAGAAGGGTAGGGTAATTTCCTGACACGTAAGAAGGGAAACATGGCAAACAGGATAGGAAACAAAATCTGGAAAGAAAAGTCAAGGAGAGGAACGTCTAGAAAAAGATTCTGAACAAAAAAATTATTTTACAAAGCAGGAAAAAGAAACATTTGTAGAAGAAACAGAATCGCTTTACACGTTCAGCATGCTCGTATTACAGCTTCAGTCTTTTACAGTGCTTGAGTTCTAATCAAACAGAGAAACATTTCAGCAATTTTTCAAATAAAGCTTTAAGATATTTCAACATGATCAGTGTTTCTGAATGTTTTTGAGTATTTGTCCTTATCTGATGGCTGAGGGCCTAATTTTGGAATGGAGTGGGCTGGGGTTTTTTTCCCCATGTAGATACAGAATATTTACATCTTCTCCCTAGGTGAAGTTCTACATGGCTCAACTTATATCACACTTCAAGGTCAAACTAAGTTGCAAAAAAATAAGACCCATACATGAAGAAACTGGTTTTCTAAAATTTCATTCACTTCAGGATCTCAATCTAAAGGGGTAAAAAGAACAAAAAAGAGACTCTGGTAACAGTTGCCAACCCCAGCCACATATTCTCACCCATGTTTTAGTATCTATTCCAGTTCTTGTAAGATTAAACAATCTTACACTTTACAGGAGGACCCAGCGTCTTTGAAGTTCATAAAGGCCTGGCTTCTGCACGGAGTATTATGTCTTTAGCAGCATAATGCGTAGAGACACATAAAGCCAGAGATTCATTACATTTTTACTGGAGTACTCCAGCGCTTTGGAGTACCAGGAGTTTGGACTAGTCTCTCTTCACAGCAGTAGTAAAATTACAAGTGATTTATGTGGATTGTTTTAAACAAGAGTAGTTTCATATAACAGGATTTTTGAAACCTGATGCTGTCAGTGCTGCATGCCCCACACTGATTGCCAGAAATTCCTCTGCCTGCTCCGCACCAAACAGACCTCACCCATTTGCTTGTTATGCACCTCCATCCCCTGCCCCATCTAGGTATTAGAATCTTTAATTTCTCCCCGAGTCTGTAAAATCCTATGTTAGCAAATCAGAATTCACAGACATTTGGTTTTTTCTAAATCCGTATACAGTTAGGTTTTTATATATACGAATAACTGATATCATAGTCACTATGTTGCCACTCTGGTTATTAAAGATGTCAAGATAATTGCACCTAAATTAAAAGACATGCTATCTGTTTTCATTGGGAGTTTTTTCCTGGGGATAAAGAATGCTATGCTATACAGTAACACACTTTACACAATCCTAGACACACACATCTGAGTAGTAGGACAAGGCTTACATTATTAAGGTCAGCCTACTTTGGCTTCAAAGCCTTCCCCCCCCCCCCCCCAGACCCTCACTCAAACTCATCTTTAAATAGAGGCAAAAGTTCAATTGCCAATCCAAAGCCTTTAAAACAAGGCATATCACAGCATATGCACAGATTTTTGCAGGGGAATAAAAAAAGAATTTATACTTTAAGGTACCACTGATACTATTTGTAATATTTCCAGGATATTTTAATACCTGTTGAAGTCCAGCTTTTTGTGGCTCAGAAAAATATAATTTCTGTATTAAAAACATACATGAACTAACCTTTCCTCATACAGAGGATTTAAGCTTAGAAACACTTTAAAATGCTTGATGAAAAAAAGCAGTAGTATTCTTTTCTATTCATAAACTGCTTTGTTTTTTTAATGCATTATTTTTATCTCCCAGATGAATTTATTATGCTTTAATACCAACTATTCTACAACCTGAATACCATAATTGGTCAAAAAAAAAAAATCAAGTAATACTAATTTCAAAATGTGTTCTTGCTAAAACCTTCTCAGAGATGAAAGGTTGCATCTGAGATGCAACCAAACACTGGAAGTACAATTCACTAAAGCTTTTTCTGCAGTGGTTAGCCAGACAATAAAAATAATTTACAGTTTAAAAAAAAATAAAATGCCCACAGAAGATGACCTCTGCCTAAGAGGCACAGAGGGCTGAAATCAGTTGCCTTGTCAGTAAAGGACAAAAGGTAACTCCATAATAGCCCAGAGCGCCTGATTGTCACTGTTATTACTTTAGCCAGAATCAAGGTTTTTACTGGACAGATTTAGGTTTAAAGAGATGCCAGGTTTGGCTCAAGGAGCAATAAGCAAACCCATAAGCATGAAATTCAAGTGTACAATATACCATGCTGGCCTAAATTGAAGGTAATGGCATTGCCAAAAATATGCACGTTAGCTAGAAAAGCAAAAGTTATCGGAAATGCAAGAGCAGAACAAACAGAACCAGTCAGTAAGGAAAACAATTTCATAAAAACGCAAGAAAAAAGGTGACAGCAAAAAAACATGCTTTCAAATTAAAAAACAAACCATTACCTGCATTCCACCCTTCTGTAATCTATTGCAACACAGTGCTCATCAACTAACTCCCAATAGTGACTGACATCTGTTCATTGCTTACTGACTCTCACCTTCAGCTACCCACCGCAGTTCTAAAAAAACCATGCTTTCTACTGAACAGGAATAATTGCACCTGGTGGCGTTTCGAGTCAGTTTAAAAGCTTATTCTAACCTTGTAAAATACTGCAATCCAAACAGAAAGACCCAACAGAACATCTTATTCTTTTTTTACCTGATTCTTTAGAGCTCTTTACCACAAGTGAATCTACCTCTACTGATTTTGGTCTAAGCGGTAACGGTTCAGAGTCTAACTTTGGTTTTGCTACTGGCTCAACTTCAGATTTCGGTCGAAGAGAAACAACTTCTCCATTAGATCTGCAGCAAGAAGAAAAAAGACAAGATATAGCTAGTCAAGAAATTTAATTAAAATTAAATAGTTAATTATGGAACCTAACAAGAATTAGAAGTAAATGGGAAAAAAAAAATCAGTAGATTTTATCATTTTCTAAAGTCTTGCCTAAAATCAAGTCTTTCAGAGAGCAATTCTAGTCCTATAAAAGTAAATTCTTCTGTCCCAGCTCTTGCAGAGTTGTCAAACATTTATTTTCACAAGGGGACTGCACAACCTATACTACATGGCACATTTTGGCACTTAAAATTAAAATACTACCTTCAGTGCAGCAGAAAACAAGAGAGCTGAATAGCACCTTGACTACTACCTCTTGAAAAACCGACATCAAAATCTTCCCATAAAGAAACAAGCTGCCAAGAACAAGTTATTACTTTCTGGGTATAGGGTAAAGTACCTTGTATATATGCCTGTTACCCTACCATGTATTCTTTGCATGGCTTGTCACATCATCCAGGGACACACAAAAAAACCACTCCACCAAAACAAACAGATGAACAGATGACATTTTCCTTTACAATTCTAGCCACCATTTATGACACAGCATAAAAATAAAGTATACAAATGGACCAGTTGGCGGCTTAAATGTTTCCCTGTTATCAACTCACCTCCCAAATCCTTTATGTGGAAGTCTATTTGCAGTAGAAAAAGAGGCAGCTGCCTTATCTTCCTAGAGCAATGTTACACTTTCAGACACTGAAATGTATTTAAATTTTCTAAGGGTTTAGTTTTCAATTACTAAAGGACCACAGTTTTCTATTTAACTGCACGTGTTTTTATATCCATAATTACTTTGTAAAATGGGGGAGGGGAACATGACGTGGTTTAAAAAAATAAAAATCTTTACTTGAGGAACTCTCCAAAATACCGAGTCATATAACATTATCATGTACTGAAAACAAACACAAGAGGCAACTGTCTAATTCTTCAGTCATGTATCCAATGTTCTCAGGGCTGGGCAGGGTGGGATCAGAGGCAGCTCTACCTAGACTGTCCTCTGCTGGGAGTCAAGTGTGTGCTTGACTTTGTGCTTCAAAGTGTGTGCCTTACTCCCACTGTTTCTCCCTTTACAGATTCTTCCTTTTGGTTCAGCTAAACAGGACCCGCTGTAAAGAAAGTCAAACCTCGACAAATGCTTTCTGCCACCCTGTATCTTTGCAGGGATTTAAGGTGCAAGCTCTTAGATGCAGCAGCTTGTCTGCTCCTTCATTCGTACAAGGGCAAGTGCATTGTGACCTTACTTTCTCATGGTTCTTTAAAGTCAACTAAACATCCCAAAGGGACAGCCACGCGTCAGCAGCTGATTTACAGCTCTAGGTAAAGATCTAGCAAATGCTTTGATGGAGACAGAAGGGGAAACTGGGGTGGGGGGACTGTATTGATGCAAAATTAATGAAACGCCATAAATAATTGTGTGAAAGTCATTTTTAAAAAAAAATTAAAGTGGATCTAAAAGAAATAGCAAGCAATTACTTGCTATTACCCTCCCCATTTGTCCAATAACTCAACTGAGAATACTTCAAGACGGAGTAGAGAGACTGGGTGTTAGTCTGTAGTAAGTATGCTCTTCCCCAGAAGAACACACGAGCAGCACCGCGTTCCTTTCACACAGGTACTAACTGTGCTTAGCTCTTCCTTACCATCTATCTTACTGTATAAAGAGTGCTAAAACATTTAACACTGATGCACCTCAAATACTCACATTTTTTCCAACACAACAATAAATCTAGAGTGCCCCATCGAGATTCTTTTACACCATACTGCCACTGTAGCTACAACTTCATTATGAGGCAGGCTTAAAGCAAAGGAGCCCACAGATCTGCAACTTCATCTGCCCCATGGTTAGTTCTGTTGCAGTATTTACGCTGAACCATGTGCATTCAATGTCTCAAAGAATTAGGAAGTTCACATTGATAAAGACTTGGAGAACCAAGATACTGGTAGGTGTCCTTGCAGCCTTTTCACCTTTAATTTCTTCGCACCTCACCCATAAAGGAAAAATTAAACAACAAGCCAAGTAAAACATATTTGATGCATACGATTTAAGTTATACTGACTTGGATACAGATGATGGCAAACCAGGTTTATCTGGACGTTTTGGGTGCAGAAGCCCTGCTCGCAATAAGCTGTTAGTCTTGCTTGGAGGAATAGGCTTCTTGGGTGGTACTTGAGGAGCTTGTGGCTTCAAAGGCTTCTGATCCAAAGCTCCTTTTTCATCTGACAAAATAAGTCGACAGAACATTTTAAAAACCCATGTTAGTCTAGAATTCTTACAGTGCTAATCAATTAGAAAGCAACTGCTGTCAGAAATCTTTTCTTTTGAGATCAAAGTGAAAAAGATATGCAAGTGTCTTCAGGGATACCTTATCAAAACAGACAAACTACTTCCCTGCACTTAGAAAACATTGTGTTAAAGTAAGCATGTCTTTCTACTGACATGAAACAGTAATAAAACATTATGGATTCACATTTTTGCACTGCAGATGACAGCTAAGAACCAAGAATCTCTCTGTACTGCTACTGCTTTTTCTTCTTTATGAATTCACCTTATCTCCTCTTAAAAAGGTAGGGTTTGGTTTTTTACTTTGTTGTAACTAGACTTCTTCCATACACACAAGCAGCTTAACCTTCCTAGGGAAAAAAGGGGAAAGAATTAATACTTACTGAATAACTGAATTTATTTCAGATAGTCTACCTTCCTACAAATTCAAGATGCAAATTAACTATGGAAAATCAAAAAAAAAGTTAAATTTATTGTTCAATACAGCATGACCTAATTGAATACTGTCCAGAGGAGCTGACGTATAATGCGTGAGACAGTAAAAAAAACCAAGCTGCTTCACAAACATTACCTGAATAGTCTTCAACCCTAATCACACCCTGTGGGATACCCAGGGCATACCTTCTACCTTTCCTTGTACAGCTATGCTACAGCTCAGGCAGGCGTGCATCAAGTACTAAGGATTTAAAAGGTTATTGTTAGGTTACAGGAAGGAGTTACAGTTCTCTACAGTTACTGCCCTTACAGGGCAATAAATGGGAAAACTGGGGTGGAGAGACTGACCTTCAGCTTCTCCCCATCCTCCCTTCTATGACTTTGCTTTTAGCCAAGTATTAGTCTAATGTAAAAAGTTTACACACACTAAAGATTTAGGGGTACGGTTGGAAAACTGCTTCAGCTCCATTCCAGCTAAGTGCCTTAACTGCTAGGTCTAGGACTGCCTTCCTCTGGACAAATGCTGCAGCCACTGCCAGCCTTCCAACTGTAAAATGGGAAAACACCGATCTTCCTTCACAGGAATACTTGGAAGAAAACAGATTACAGAGATACTTCAGTAAAAAGCATTATTCAGGGTAGAATCATCTTCCTGCTTAGGGACATTTGAACTTTAGGAGGTACAAATTAAAGAACTGAACTGGCTGGCATCACCTTCAGGCCTCAGCATCGAGTTAAAAAAACCCACAATACTGAAGTAGTGGAAGGATTTTGCCACATGGTGGTGCTGGCCGTCCTGTGTAAAACAGACCGTTACCGGAGTAGCCACTTCTGCCTACCGATGCTACCCATATGCAAGACCTGAATGTTACATGCCCAAGAGCGGTTAGTATTACCTAAGATGAGTTAGCTGTGCTTTAGCTGTGCTGCACACAAGTTGTGAACTACGCCTTTTGTTTTTCAGAATAAGCAAAGTCAGAAACAGGGCAGAAAAAAATAATGCTTTCATCAAATTGCACTCATGAATTATGGGCTGTCAGTTTTCCTTTCAACGACTCCCACTCAAAGCCTGAATATAAAAATCGTCCACAGCTAAGTGGAAAAAGTTAATACCAAAGGTCAAGACGTACCATTAGCATGGAAAGCAGACAACTGCTGGAGAAAATGGCATGCCTCTTTTTTGGATTTTGCTCCACAATTAGAAAGATAGGAGTTGGCTAAAAATGAGCAGCTTAATGGAAATAAAAATACTAATCTGAAGACATTTACACGGGACGAAAATTTCTACATGACAGCACTAAGCGTTCTTCGCTGTTGTGCTGGGTTTGGCTGGGGTAGAGCTAATTTTCTTCACAGTAGCTGCTATGGGGCTGTGTTTTGGATTTGTGCTGGAAACAGTGTTGATAACAGGGATGTTTTTGTTACTGCTGAGCAGTGCTTACACAGAGTCAAGGCCTTTTCTGCCTCTCACACCACCCCACCAGAGTAAGCTGGGAAAGTAGGGAAGGGACACGACTGGGACAGATGACCCCAAATGACCAAAGGGATATTCCGTACCATATGACATCATGCTCAGCATACAAAGCTGGGGGAAGAAGGAGAGTGGGGACACACGCTCAGAGTGATGGTGTTCGTCTTCCCAAGTAACTATTACGCGTGGCAGAGCCCTGGCTTTCCTAGGGTGGCTGAACACCTGCCTGCTGATGGGAAGTAGTGAAAGAATTCCTCCATTTGCTTTGCTTGTGTGTATGGCTTTTGCTTTGTCTGTTAAACTGACTTTATTTCAACCCACAAGTTTTCTCATTTTTACTCTTCTGACTCTTCTACCTATCCCACTGCAAGGGGAGGAAGCGAGCAGCTGTGTGGTGCTTAGTTGCCGGTTGTGGTTAAACCATGACAACTATAAATACAGAAATACTTACAGGAGTATTGTTTTTCATATTTGATCAATTTTTGATTGCAATTAGAGGCAGATTTATTAGATTCCCAAGAACATCTCCCAAGGGATAAAAGAAAAAACTACATGGTTTGATAGCTTGTGATTAGAGCTTCTCAATTAATGTATTTTTTTTAACACTAATAACAGTACATTTTCATACTTAATGAATTTAATCACTAGTATCAACATGGTTATTTTCCCAGAAGTAAAACTGCAGTGATAACAGGCATTGCTTCCAGTAAAGCACTACTGCTACCTAAATAAGTAACTTTTAAGACCTGACCTTCAACTAAAGACAATTTTATTCCATCATTGCCTGTATTACAGTAAAGGACAGTTCTCTACCTTACTTAATTTTTCAGCAGCTTTCATGTTCCTGAACATTTTGGATGGTGTCACTCAATGTTTTTGGGTTTCTTTGCTATATTCCCCCCCACAAAAAGCTGAACTCAACTATGCAAAGTTTAACACCACAGTACAAACAGAACCAGTCTAAAATTAAACTTACTTCTGTTTAAATAAACTTCTAACGAGCCAAGTGATCAAAACTTACAGAATCATATAGTTCATCTCAATTCACACATTAAGCTACTGTTGCAACAGATAATTTGCTTGCTTACAGGCAGAGGAAACATAGCTGATTTTAACAAGTATTCTTCATATGAAACACCTGAGAACATGATGTTTAAACTGTGGGTTACAAAAACTGCCCACAGAAGCCAAGAAACCTACCAAGCAGGCTTACTTGTCAAAATGCTGTTTAGCCATGGTCAGCCACAGTCCACTACTCACAGTATGTTTTTATAATAAGATTAAGCTGCAGTAACATCAGAATTTCTTCTTGAAGACCCAACCGGTATTCTTCTTTAAGCTTCTGACTTCTAGCATAAAACAGTTTAACAGTTTCCTTTGCCAAGTTTTTCAAATATGAAAAGAAGCATTTTTAGAAATTTGAGCAATGGTATTAAAATCTAAAGGTGCCTTTTTCCAGAAGACAAGATGCTAAAGTGGCAAGTATCTCCAAATTCTGGGGAATTGGAAAAGACTGAATATAGCAAGAATGAACAGGAGAAGAACTCTCAATTTCTGAGCACCGTAACTGTAACATCTGTCTAAGGAGTGCTGCAACTGTTCTGTATATTTCTGTTTTCATCAGAGACTGATTCTGGCCAAAAGATTCAGAGGCAGCAGCAAACATTTTCATTTCTAATACCTTACTGTTCAAAACTGCAGTTACTATACTTAATTGAATTAAGTAGTAACTATGTTATTATGCAGTGCAATGAACATTTTTCAGAATGCAATGCAGTAACCGGAAATACACATTTCATAACAGTGTGGTGCTTGTTCTAATGACCCTAAACACATGACCACAAGGTCACAGACACAAGAACTTCACTAGATGGTATTGAGAGAATCTGTACGATGACTTCCGATCAGGCACCTATTACACAGAGCAACCAAGCTGAAAACTAACTCGTTCACAAGAGCAGACTTTGAAATTCACTGTGAAGAAAACTGGTCTCACCTTTTTCTTCAGGCCTCAAAGAAGGGACTTTCTTCTCTCCAGCAGGCAATTCAGGCTTTGGAGCTGAATGCAAAAGCAAACCATAGACATTTCTCAGAGAGCCTAAATTATCTTGAGTCACTAACTAAAAATATGACATACACCAATTTGTGTTTATATTTTCTCCTTTGCAAGGAGTGTAATACCACTTACAAACACTCTTTTGAGCCCAGAAAAAGGTAGGTCTGTACTAAAATGTTTCCAAAGCAGGCTCCATCATAATTTTGAAATATATATAGCAGCAGCAAAATACATAAAGCATAAAAAAAACCCTCGAACTTATTATGAGAGGCTGCATTACTAGGAAATGCAAAGCTACTTCTGAATTTGCTTTTGAAGTCAGGCATTGCTACTGAAATCTAGTATTTCCTCAGATATGTACCACCATAAATACACCACGTACCTGGATTTTTAACTGGAGGTGGAGGTTTCTTTGGCTTCTGCAAAATTAAAAAAAAATGTCAAGTGAACAAACAGATATTCTCTACAGAAAACAGACGTATTCGTGTTTTGTTTCACATACTGTAATGCCTAGCTTGTTTACTAGCTGACTTCAAAGTATTTCACAAAGGAGGCAATCAATTCACAGACAGGAAACAGAACTGGAATAATTCCTCTGATATTTCCCAGCCAACCAGTTGCAAAAACAGGAACAATTCTTCAAATCAGATTAGTGCTGCAGCAATGTGCATAAGCAGCAGAGTTAAAGAACTAAAAAACCATGAATTACATCTTCTCTAGTCCTAAGAATTGCTCTGATTGCACCCACTTTAATTTCAATACGTAAACCTCAATATTAGTAAAATGCAAGTTTAAAAGAGTAAGCAGGTAAATTTTTGAACCAAAAATGGTCACTTTCACTTAAAAAAAAAAAGTTATCAATTCAGTATCAGAAGAACCACTTCAATTAATTGACTTGTAAATTTTAACAGTCTAAGAAAAAAAACAGTTGTTATCTGCAACACTAACACTGCAGTTACCTGAAAAACTTTCGAGTTTCCTTATCGTTGTACACTTAAGTGGGAGGGGTGGACAAACTATTCTAGCCATTAAAAATTGAAAGTATTACACTGCCATGGGTTCTACACTGAAAATAACTATTTAAAAAACACAGTCACTCATCACTTTCCTTAAACTGCTAACATCGAATTTGAATCTCTCCCTCCTGCTGAAGGAGTACCAGCAGCCCTCAGGACAGACACCTCACGCCACCTCATCCTCAGAACCCGATTCATGGAAATGCTCTAAAGCAGTGTCTTTGTGATCGCACTAAGGACAAGACTCTGATAAAATGACCACAAAAGACTACAAAATCACTTGTTCTTCATACAAACACTGCTGAAATCATTTGGGCTCAGTCTAATACAGCCCCTCCGGAAATGCCTTGCAGTGGGTAGTTTTGAAAGAGCTGCTGTGGATGGGTTTCACTTCCATGCTCCTACTGCTATTGAATAAGCTCTTCTTAATGCAGAAAGATTTTGTTTTGACAAGTGAAATGTCATTAAGCAGGCATGAAAACCCATATTACATTTCTTTCTCTAGTTTCAGAGAACACAAAAGCTGGTGAACTTAAGTAACAAAACTGTATTTTCTTTCCCAAAAAAGCAAACACATTAGCGAGCTGTGCAGCACTGCTGCCTGTATCAAAATCAACACCGAGTTCAGCATCAACTTACATTATATGACTGAGCTGTGTTTTATTAAGTTGATATCAAATGGCTGATTACAATTATCAGCCAACCAGTGCCTTGAACTTCAAAGCTGCTCAGAGCAAGGTGAATCCCTGTATTGAGACACACTACACACAGCAGAAGAAAGGATCAAAGCAAGGCTTGCCTCCAGGAAACACTGTTTATGGTAAAAGAATCTTATTTTTTTCTCTCAAGTGAACAGTTCTGTATTACCACCCACACCTCAAATGACATCAGCTGTATGTCTCAGCATTTATGCCATCCCTGCAAAGCTGAGAACCAATTAGAAAACACTGACTTGGAGTAACTAGACTTTCTGTGTATGTTAGGTAACTGAGGTTAAATACTAAGTTAGTAACTATCTGTCACGTTGTAGCTAGCAATTCTCTGTGAATGTCTCCAATTCCAGACCACATGGCACTAGATTGCCACGAAACTCTGTTCTGCTGAGATACAGGGCTTCAACATTTAGATGTCCTCATCTGGAGCTGAATCCATCCCATCTAGGGATGATGTACAATTGTGAATTAATACAACCATCTTCGCTGCACAAACTTGTCAGAACCAAACATCCCACTAATCTCAATTAAAGAAAATGTAAATTAAGAACCAAAATTACAAGACAAAGGAGTACTACGTGACAACATGTATTTCTACAGGTTACCACAAGAGATGATGAAAAAATTATTTCTAGATCACACCAAAAATTATCCTTCACATAGGGTAACCTACTGGCAAGTCTTAACATGGAAACATCCTAGTGGGTCCCACAGGGGTCATTCAGTATTTTGCAATTATAGTTACAGGACTAAAATGGAAGAGACCAAGTGCTTATCTCCTTCCAAAACAGTAAGGGTTTAATTCAGTAATCAGTTGCACAACACCACGTTATCAGAACTATATCCTTTTCTATAGGATGTACTCATTCCCATTAATTACAGTTAATCTCAACAAGCATGTCTCAGTTTAAGAAGTTTAACACAAACACTAGCCTTTAAATCTTTCTTCTTTGATATAGCTAATACAGGATAAATTTAAAACCTGTCACAATTGTATTAATATTTTAAGCAGCGTAATGTGCTGTGAAGACTTATTCCTTGCATTTCCATCAATACTTGTGTGTTAATAAACCATATGCGTGAGAACTTACAGGGAAGTCTTTATCAGAGTCTTGTATTTGAACAGCAGAGTTATCTGGGAAGACTCCTTCTTTACCACTGAGTTCTCCTTTCCACCAGCCTGGCTCTCCAGCGTCCTAAAACAAACAGAACATTTAAATCAATATTTAATTGATTTCCCCAGGACAGATATAAGAACAGTAGTTTTGATTTCACCCACAATACAAACTAATCATTTGACTGAAATACTGCATTTATAAGAATACTTCAGCCACCTTAGCAAGGGGAAATGGCTACAGATCAGATCAGGTTTGGTCACTTTCTGTTTGCTGTTCTGAAAGGAAGGATGAAATCATATTACATCATATATGAGATAAGGGTATAAGGATAAGACCTGCAAACAGAAGCAAAGCACATGAAACCAGTTACTGTCCAATGCACAACATTTAATATTCTCAACTTCCTTGACTGACAACTTCTTATTCAGTAAATACTTCAAGTGTCATTGCAGCACCACACAATTCTACCAAATAAAAGTGATTCTGATGTGGCTGATCAGTTCCACTGGTTTGAAAAGGCTGAAGAAGTAGGATGGGTACTATACCCTTCTGAGGGAAAAAATAACCACATTAAGACAAAGAAAACAAAATATGGAGAATTAATTCAGTGGCACAGAAATCCATTACATGATCTTACAGGACTGAGGCCTCGGTTTGTCCATGAGAAAGTACAATGTTATTTAAATATTACAGCAGCATAAATAACAGCTTTCCCCTTTGCCTCCTATCCAAAACACTGCAGATGTCACTCCTCTGTACAAATCCAAGTGGATTACTGCTGATATGTGCCACTGCTACCAGCATCAAGTAGTTCATCCCAAAGCTCAGTACACAACAAGGACAATTCAGCACTCAGTTCAGCTGAGACACTGAACAGATGAGGGAGAGAGGAAACAATAAAATATATAATTTTTTTTTTTAAAATCCCATACCACAGTAAACTAAATGAGGAATCAGCAGTAGAGACCTGAATAGGTGATCAGTGCTGAGAGTAAAAGTTTGCTAAAGTTTTCTTTCATTTCTCCCTCCATCACCCTTCCAATAAAGTACTGCAGAGTCCAAACTCTGAGGTGTGTGCAGTCATGAATGGGATAAGGCACCTATTGCTGAACTTCATTTAGACAGTGCTGAAGCATGCTAGGAAGTCAGAGACCCTCCATGGAAAATGATCATATGCAGAACAAACAGAAATGGCTGAGTGGTCAGGCTCTACACAACGTGAATGTGCTGAAAGAAAATACCTTAACACTTGCAAGGTCAAAACCTGACCTGAGTCAGCCACCTGACAGTTACCTCGATACACTTGGACTGAAGATGGTTTTGGAGGGAGAGCTCTGCTCTGGGTAACTCTTCTTCACTCCAGTTTGGACCTACATTCATTTGGGTAAATTGGTTTAACAAGGACAGGAGGTCCTTTTTGGGTTTAAAAGGATAGGTTTAAAAAGGCAAGAAATTCAGTCAAGATAATCCCCTGGGGCAAGAGCTGTCACATTTAAAAAATGCCTTCAGTAACTGCCCTTTGACACTGCAGTTAGTCAGTAATGCTGATAATATCAATTTTCCTGTAAAGAAAAGTAACCATCTTTTCTGTAAACTTTAAATCATCCTAAAGAAAAATAAGCATCACTTTTGTTCTGCAACTGTGTGAAAAATGAAAACAAACCAAAAAACTTTCCCCTTGTTTTAGACAAGTTGTTATTCCTTAATATAGCAGCATATAAACTAACGAAAGACTACAGAGTACTGCAGGGAAATTAAGTATGGTTAGGTTTATTTCTTGCTTAAAACCATCTCTGCAACAAGATGACCTTTCAAAAAGGTATTTTTAATATTCCACACAAAGTTCAACTAAACAGTCATGTTTCTCTAAATAGCCAGACAGTATCATTAACTTCTGTATGGTTATTCTGAAATACCAAGTGTCTCTAACACCTGGACTTCATTCTCCTACTGAAAACGTTCGCTATGGGGGTTTTTTTGTAATACCTAGAGCAAAATCAGTAAGTACAAATCTTCATTTCTCATCTTTTGATACCATAATGCTTTCCAACCACCACCTCTAGGTCAGCCCAGTATGTCACCAGAGAAAAGGTAGAAGCGCTGAAGGGAAAAGGGCTATTGGCAAAGCTTTTCCAATTTCCTCACTGAAAAGGCATTTGGTACTGAGTGTACTGATCTGACTGGCCTCTGAGGAACTGAAGATAATTTCCCACTCTGGAACAATCTTTAAGGACATCTGTATCTTCACAGAGTGCAGAAGCAAAGAGTTGACCCTCACATGAAACAAATCAGTCTAGGGGAGCATCCACTCCAAAAGACACTCCTGCTTTCACGTTTTTACCTATCACCTACCTGTACAAAACCCACAAAAGCTATATGAATGGTTAAAGCAGACCAAACATCTTACCTTATTGATTGTTGGAATGATCTCGCCTTCTTTAAGGCCAAGTTCATCATTGGAGCCTTCGTAGGAAAATACTGTCCTGCAATATTCCTTGGCTGAAACAAAGCGGCACAATTACTACTTGCACACCACGGGTAGTAACACACAGATACCAGAGCTAATCACTACAATCCCACCTCCCCTTCTAAGACCAGCCATTTGAGACTGCTTTGCAAATGCTCACTGCCATATGTATCATAGGAAAAATAAGATTATATATTTTCAGAGCAATGGAGATAGAGGCTAAAATACTGACCTGATAAAGATTTAAAACATTTTATGCCACAAGAGCACCTTAATTCAAGAACTTTGGCTTCAAGGGAGAAGAGAGGAACTTCCTCACTTCAAACTGTAACAGCCTATCTAATCCTCCCCAAAGCATTATGTATTCTGTTTTAAGCTATGTTAGGCAAAAATGGTTTCAAGCTTTTTATTGATAGTTTACATGCTATTTTCTCAAAATTGAGCTAAATTCAAATTTACAATCCTGGTTAGTTACATGCAATTATTTCAAGGTGACATCCTTTATTAACAAGTACAACTACAGAAACTTCAAATACCCATGCAGGACATCTGCTGAAATTCTGCAATGAAATCAAATAACTGAAGCAAAGGTATTCCTTGGCTGAGCACCTGAAAACAGAGCTCATCTGAGCTATTAACTCAGGCAGTCACAGCCTCTTCTGCAAAAAGAAGAAGAATTCCTTTCTTCCCATTTGGTACAGTTCAATAACTAACCCATTTTAAACTGTGATAATGATTTCAGGTAAAGTGGCAGGAGGGTTTGTTTTCCTTTCCCACACTAGAATAAAAACAACATGAGAAAGGTCAAAATACATATAAGTTTTGATTGCAAAGCATTTTTTCCCCAAATTTAAAATTATTTAGCAGATAAAGCTGGATTTCTGTATCTGACAGATTAAGGAAGAGGAAGCAAACAAAACGGACTCTAAGGCGCTGCCATAAACTATCGGGTATTTAGCACTGACACACAAGCGAGCAGCTGCGTCAAGCCTCAGTCAGATTAACAGCACAACACCAAGTCATCGTTGGCAAGTCAACAACTGCCTTTTGCTGAATGGTAGGAAAATAAATGAGTGAGTTGCAACTGAATCTTTTTGTTGCTGATGTATTTTGTTTAATCAAGACATAAATCTGTAGTTAAAGGAATGTGCAAATTGTATTGTTAAATACACATCTGCCTTGGCCAGTGCCAACCACTGCTAAAATGCAAAAGTATGCCAAAGCTTGACAGTTAGATATAGATATATATAGATATACAGAGATATATAGCCACATGAGTAATCCTAGGTACAAGAACTTGCATTATTTTACTTCCTTATCTAGTGATTAAAGATGTTCGGCTATAGACTGACTATACTGTTGTTTGTGAAGAACTGCAGAAACATAAGCAGAATCATGTTTAAATCAAGGCACACACCCAAACACACACACACACACGCCCCAAAAATCACACAGACCAAAAAAAAATTGAATGGGTACACTACAAATACCTATCAAATTTTATCCATTAGTAATGAGTAAGTGTAACACAAGTGTAATACTTTTCTATACAACCTGATTCTGTACATACACATGCATTTCCTTACTGCCTGGGGATTTGGCCAGTACCGCTGTGCTATACAAGCCTCTTCTCCCCTCCTCACATACACCATGTCCCACAACAGACAAAACTGCCAGAAAGGGAACCTTTTGCTCTGCTCCAGCTGCCAGGAAGGCTGGATACAGGGAGCCCTGCAGAGTGATAAGGTCCCTGTTTGTGCCAGGCTGGGAACCAGAGAAACTCATCCATGTATGTTACATGTATGTACAAATGTCACTTTGGCATCTTTTTTTGTAAGCCTGACATTCTGCCAGTGGTTAAGATGAAGAAAGAGTCCAGCTTAACTCTCCAGCATTTAAATCTAAGATGGTATTTACAAAACAGTAAGGACTTCAGTAAATCCTTTTCATAAGAGACAGTTTAAAAGTGAATCTTTACTGAAGACTCAGGACTAACAATACAGTAGCAGGAACCACAGATGTTGTATTCTATCATAATGGGGGGAAAAAGAGGTGAAGTTGTGATTATTTTTTTTTTCTTCAAACAAAAATATTTTTACATACTTGCACCAGAGCCCAAAACAAGCTTCCCAGAAATAGCAAAGCCCCACTGCAAAAATCAGCCACACTAGTCTAAACACTTTAGAGATCTGTTTATTTGCTAACATATTGAACACAGTTTATTTTAAACTGGCTCTCTCAAAACTGAGGATGATATATATAAACTACAATATGTTCTATATTAAAATAAAAATACTAAGGAAGGGAAACCAAGCTTTCTTGAAAAGTTGAGATGTTCCTAAATGGTGTCTACAGGCATTATCTACTGATGTTCTCCTACAGCATTTATTACCATCATGTTTAAGTTCCTCTCTGTATTCATTCTCTGGGGAGCAGAGACTCAGCTTGACTACTGGATTTAGTCCAATTGCTATGCTTTCAGCATGAGATGCACCTGAAATGATGAGAAGAGCTAAATACTGGATGTTCTGTGTGTTTAGTACTGAATGTTGAGATTTTTTAGACAGACCTGGGATAATTTTTATGCAAAGTTTTAGACAAGGGAGCTCAAGGCTGCACATTGTCTTGCTGGTTCCTACAGCAATAGCTCTGGAATGATTTAAAAAACAGATCCCAAGACTATCCCACTTTTGATATTTAGTAAAGATTTCCAAGTTGCAAGCAAGCATTAACTTCCACCAAATGCAGCATACACAAGCTTTTGCTATATGCTTTGCAATGGCAAAACTTAAGTATAAACCACTCTCGAGCCATTACATCAAACACTTCTTGACAGTAATCAGCTGTTTGTAAACATGGCCATGGTATTTATAGCTATTCAATTCAAGCAAGCCAAAATACGGCTAAAATGGCATGGCTGCCCTATATACTGCTACAGATAAACCAGGGCTCTGACTAACGAACCTGACCTTTCCAATGCCCTCGTGCTAGATTGCACAACTCCTGAACACAGGCAGAAAGTCAGTTGCTTGTTGCAGTTTTATTTCTGCAAATTACGCATTCCAGGTAAAACAACCCACTTCCGCCAAAATAAGGTATTTCCGCATAAAACAAATATGCTTGAAATTACAACACATAAGTCAAAAAAAACAGTTTGCTCTGGAACCAGATGAAATGAGCTGTCTGCGTATCACACAGTTGAAGTTAATTTTTTTATAGGCGGTTCACACTCCCACACAATGTTTTGGGTTGACTTAAAAGTATCTCTGGATAAAGCTATGCCATTTGGTATTTAAACAAAGTCATAAATGCTTAAGAGATAATAAAAAAGAAAAATAAAACCCAAATTATTATAATGAAAACCACAATGGAACTAGGTTACATAGGGAACAGACTTCAACAAAACATAAGCACCAACCTTCTGATGCCCGAAGCCTCGCATACCGTTACGACAACGCACTAGCAACTCTGCAGTGAATTCTGAGCCTAGAGAGTCACTCCTATAGCTTAGGGACAGAAACTGAGTTAGGGGACTGGTTCCATAGCTATAGTTTTCAGCGTCCCAGCTGACCACTAAAAGCTAGGCAGAAAGACAGTCTGAACTCATCATTACAGCAAATTAATGCAACAGGGTTGCTGCAACAAAACACCCTAGCCTTTTTTTGTTCTGGGAGACCACCTGTCAAATGTTTGTGGTCCATTTTACACAGAAATACAAGCAAAAACCCCTTCAGACTCTTTTGCATTTGCTTAACTCCTTAAAAGGTACAGAACATTACACAAAACCCCAGTATACACAAAAGTTTAAGATTTTGACACACAATGTGACAACCAAATACTTCTCTAGAGAGGACTACCAAGTAATAAATGTAAAGTTCCATCAGCCTTACCTTTTGGTTTGCTTTCAGCTTCTGATTTTACTACTTCTGATGAGTTTTCAGTTTTTGTTGTACTGGGAAAATGAATTAGCTTTGTTCCAGGGGCATGGTTAGGTGACGGCTACATGAATGAAAGAGAACTTTGTTAACAGAAGCCCATTGAGTTTTCCTTTTGATTAGGCTACTGAACATACTCAGGTTTTCATTAGCTGAGATGATGCAAATGACCATCACCAAGAGATTGAATGACCTTTCCCATTAAGTACTTCACTTCATTACAGCCATTGCAATTAGAATTTTGTCTACTGATTAAAGATACAGTCCGGATTTCAAACTGGAAACCTGTCTCAGAACATTGCCAGATACACTTTTGCAATTGTATTTCAGCAGTTCCAAGTGTTACTGTGCCATTATCTTGAAAATTGCCTCCTCCAGCACAGAACAGAAGTGGTTATTTAACAGCTGTGATGAAAGTAACTCACTGGCTAGGCTTACTTTGCACTGGAATAAAGCAGGAATAGTCAGTAAGCCACACATCACCTCAGCAGAAGAGGCCACCAGTTTCTACCTACTCAGACCAACGTAAGAGCACGTGAAAGCCTGTCCCAGCTTCCCTTCACTCTTAGCAATTCATGCACAACAGAATCAGAACAGATAGAGGTCACTAGAGATTCCTCCTGAATCAAAAAACCCACAGAGGTAACAAGGTTAACCAGTAACAAGTTTGAGTTAACATTTAAGCCAAATAAGTGTTCCAATTTAATTTCCCCCACACACACCCCACCAGTAGCCTTACTAAGCTGCCAGGAAGGTTCAGAGAGCTTCAGCTGCAGCCACTTCTTCACAGCCTTTGGAGGCACACACACAGAATATAATCTTACAGTCAGTACTTACTGAGCAGCCATAAGAGTTACGGATGTGAAAAATCCCACTGCCTTTTGTTACTCTGTCCATTTACAGCTAAACTTCCAGACTTTCTACTGCCAGAGCAACTAGATTTACTCTCCTTAAAACCAGGCGATACCTGTGGGCTGGTGTTTGGTACCACTGACATACCATCAGGGAAGCCACAGTTACTTGGGATGTTCTTGGAGTATGTATGTAATTTAACTTGCTCCAGAATGCTCTATGAAGTAAGCACTAAAATAACCCACCTATGAGATTAAACAAGTCCAACATGGAAATAGTCCTCTACATTTCCCCTTTCCAAATCAAGATGCAATTAGAAATGAGAGGGGAAGTTAAGGCAGACAGTGTATAAATAGCCTGAGGCCAGGCAGGCTGCTGAGACCAGCTGAAAACTGTCTCCTGAAGGAGCATATACACTCTTAAGCACTTCAGATACTCAGTCTTCCTGTGCTGAACAGTCTCCGAATTCCCCAAGGAATAAAAAGCCCTCTCTGCTCTAGTTTCCTGATGACAGCTTTTTTGTTTACTGGCTCAAAGACTGAAAAGGCCCTTCTGGCATCCCTCTATCTAACACCAGTGAGTTGAGCACAAACCCAAAGAAGCCATGCATTTTTGCAAGACCTTCATCAGAATTACCTCCCTAGGCTCTCCAGGTTGTTCTGTATATCTGTCTGCCTTTGGCAACAAGCATAAGTGGAATATTGAGTGCTAAACTCAACTGTTTATTTCATTGTCTTTAAGCTATGCAAAACTTTCCTCACTTCATTTCCCCTCCTGCTGAGAAACGGCCTACAACAGCTTTCCAGACAAGCCAACTAATGAAACAGAGCGCAAACATATTTTAGTGTTTATACACAGTCAAATAACAATTCAAAATCTCTAAGCAGACTTCACATTAATTGAACATATTTTAAATAGACTTCTTACACTCCCAGGTTACAAGGAAGAAAGTAGAGAAACACACTTTTGAATGATCAGGCGCAGGACAAAAAAGCAAACTGAAAGCTAGGTCCTGAAACCCTAGTTGTAACAGCATTTATACAAGGATGTAGTGATCCCACAGACTCCTGCTTTAAGGGACAAAGCCTAAGGAGAAGCAAGGAAAATCAATGTGCCTTCACAAAATCACAGAATGGTTTGGGTTGGAAGGGACCTTAAAGACCATCTAGTTCCAACCCCCCTGCCATGGGCAGGGACACCCTCCACTAGACCCAGGTTGCTCCAAGCCTCATCCAGCCTGGCCTTGAACACTTCCAGGGATGGGGCATCCACAGCTTCTCTGGGCAACCTGTGCCAGTGCCTCCCCACCCTCTCTGGGAAGAATTTCTTCCTGATGTCCAATCTAAATTGACCCTCTTTCAGTTTAAAATCATTGCCCATTGTCCTATCACTACAGATCTTGATAAAAAGTCTCTATGAATCTTTCTTATAAGCTCCCTTCATGTACTAGATACAATAAGCCTGAAGGCTCCTGAGTCTTCTCTTCTTCAAGCTGAACAACATCTTCCTTAGGAAATAACATTCCCAAAGCCTTAATCAGACAGAGACGCTCTTGGAACTTTCATCTTCTAAATCATCTGATGTTTTGACTGGACCAGAAACAAAGAGGACGCACACCATGATATAGGTGGATGAGCACTGCTCTTAGCGCTGCTACAGAGGGAAAGCACATTCACAGAAGTCTCTGTCCCCACCCTCTTCCCAGGGAGTCAACCACCCTTTTGCCCTACACCATTACAGTAATTTCCGTAGCAGCAGAGGAAAGCAAATCAGTCAAAACAGCATTAATGACCATAACCCACAGACAATAAAACTGAAATTGGACAAAGGTTTTAAAAGCTTTCTTGAATCAACCACCTGAGTAAAAACTGAAATACTGGATTACCTCAGCTGCCTTGAATTTATCAGAGGCTGAAAATCCAAACATAAGCTCTTGGTATATACAATGTGCAAGTTCAAGATGAGGGACTGAGTACCACTGTTCAAGATGAGGGACTGAGTACCACTGTTCAAGATGAGGGACTGAGTACCACTGTTGTGCTTCCAAGGGATAAGAGTGGTCTCGGGTTCAGATCAAAATGAAACTCAAACTAAAGCAATTTTGCTATCACCACATCATCTGCTCTCCGCTAAGCTTCAGGTTCCATATAAAGAATAAAAGTGCTCCTTTTCCCACGTATAAAGGGGAAAAAGAAAGTGAAAGAGGATCAAAACTGTATGACAGTATTTTTGAGGTTTGGACAATCAGTTTATGTAGCTCATTAGACAGACATGACCAAAGCCAAACGCTGGGCAGCACTCACTGAGGGACACTTAGATCAGTAGCGATGGCTGACACCTAGAACAGCAATCTCATCATCATCAAAACACGGAAAAAAAACCCAAACCAAAAACTAGAAAAACCCCAAAATATTCCTTGTCTTAAAAGCCAAGTTTAACTTGCATAGGAAGACTGAACAGTCTTGTCCCAGATTCTATACAAAATCTGTTACAAAGAGAACTACAAGAGATCTCATACTGCAGCTGTGCTTGAGTAGTTATGTTTTACGCCACGTGGCTTTGAAATTTAGAATTTTTGTATCAGCTTGGTTTTCCTTCTCATGTTTTAAATGCCAAGACATTTGAATAGATCTTTTGGAATCAATATAACTTATTATGAAAGAAAGTTGAAATGGTTTGTTTTGTTTCAAGAGCCCTATGAGATGATTATGGTCAGATTAAAGAACAATATTTACAAATTTTAGAGTGGCCAGTGTATTCCATATCTGTAAACTATTAGGTCCTCAGATTCCACATCTTGTAAATTATTTTATCAGGACAACCAAAAATAACAGTGTGAACTGCTACAAACCTTATCTTGCTTTTTATCCTCTGATTCATTACTGGATAATCTTGGCTTAAGTTTCACTGAGCCTTCCTTAAAGATGTCTCCAAACCCAATCCCTCGGATTTTCTTTGGCTGGGCTGGTCCAGATCCAGGTTCACTTCCATTTCCTGGAGAGACCACAGGTGAGGTAGGACCACTGAAAGCAGAGTCTGAAAGTAAAAAAGAAAGAAAGAGTTATTAAAATATCAGAAATCATTTATTTGTTCTTCTGGGAAGAAAAAGTAAGTAATACAGCTGTGTGCACTGTTCTTCCAAACAGCTTTTCTAGGAACATTATTGTAGCTGTTACATTTGGTCTAGTCATGTATTTCATAGAATCATGGAATCACAGACTGGTTTGTGTGGGAAGGGACCTTAAAGATCTTCTAGTTCCAACCCCCCTGCCATGGGCAGGGACACCCTCCACTAGACCAGGTTGCTCCAAGCCTCATCCAGCCTGGCCTTGAACACTTCCATGGATGGGGCATCCACAGCTTCTCTGGGCAACCTGTGCCAGTGCCTCCCCACCCTCTCCATGAAGAACTTCTTCCTGACATCTAATCTAAATCTTGACACTTCAATTTAAACCCATTATCTTTTGTCCTATCACTACATGCCCTTAAGACAATTTGAAATTACACCAGTATTGCCCTGACACAATCAGTACTGAATATCTTGTGAATGAGGGTGCACATTACTACAAGAAATAAAACTAAAAATCACTTTTTCCCTTGAATATTCCCTTGTCTTTAAGGGGATTAACTCGCATCAAGATGATGTTCCCAACCAACATTCCCACTCCAGCAGTATGTATCACAAGGCCCCGGTCTTTATGGACAGCGTGCCCCTGAAGTGCAGTTTCTAGGGAACAAAGTGCCTGAAAGCACCTGCCTGGCACCACTCAGCTCCTTGTTCATTCACAGATGGTCTGCTTCTGCCCAAGCTAGAGAGCCACAAAGGAATGGCTAAATGTAAATCCCATCTTAAAAACATTTCCAGATTAAAACGTAGCAGAGAACCAGGGTCCCCTTCCCAGGATTCATTTTAAGTTAAGCCACTCTACACTGTTTTGATTCAATTTAATTCTCAATCATCATGGTTAAACGCTTATGTTTTTCATGTTAGAGAACGCCTGTCTGTCAGAATAAGACTGAAAAAAGCTATTCAACAGAAGAACAATTTTATATCCAATACCAAAAAAAGCCCAACACTGAATATGATAAAATTTCTAGTGATAATATGCAGAATATACATTTGCAAGAACAAGACCTTGACTGCAATTTTAGACCTGTATTTTCATACTCAGCATCAATATCTTCTGATAAAATTAAATATTTATGGTTCTTTGGATGCTTGAAATCTTTACAACTTTTGTTGCACTACAACCATAACACTCCAAATTATACCTGAGATCTAAAACGACTTTGCTAAGGGTTTACAATGAACAGAATGCCACCTGTGTCATCCAGAGTGTCCTGTGTTTCTCCATCATCTGTCAATTCCAATTCTTTCACAAAGTTTGAAGGAAACAACCCTGCCTTGCCATTTAGTGTTCCACTCCACCAGCCTTCTTCTACCTGTAGAGAAATAGTTTGCACATTATCAACAAAGCAAAAGGAAATTCCTATTAATTCCATCCATACTTCACTGATAAAACTCTACAACTTTGAGAAAGATCAAACAAACATTTCTCTGTAAAGAAATCAAAGACGTAGAAACAATAGACAAGAAGAGCAAGAAAATAATTTACTGTCATTTCTATCATTACATCAATGATCCTGAAATACGACTAGCCCCATGCTAATTAATCCAGAACACCACCACAGTGTTCATCAGTTTTCTCAAGGTACGACAGAGTAACAGGCATTACACATCTACCAGAAGAAAATATGAAACTGCTTATGAAATGAAGATGCAGCTTTTCGCCTGGCTTTCCAAGGAAATGTTTGTGTTCTTGCTGTCCATCAGTCTTTTCCAGTTTCCACCAGACCTACTCCCACTGTCTTCATATCCGTTGAAGAGATACAAACAACTTTTGATCAAAAGACCCAAGTTTCAAAGTTATTATTCTTACAGATAATGTTGGGTAGAACAGAGCAAAGGCCTTAAGAACATCACAGAGTAATGGAAAACTAAGCTGTCCATTCCTCCAGCAGGAGGCAACTAACTGCACGCACACCCCTAGCTCCAGGTGGGTCAGAAGGTGCAGTTAGTTGCCCATCAGAGACGGCCAGCTGATGAAGGTAGCAGAGGCACATGTGGTGGCACACAGCAATCCTCAGGACAGAAGTCTGCTGGATGCCAAATTCTGTTGGCTTTGCTATTCACAAAACAACTCATTTTTGCACTGGAAATAAACATGTTCAGGAATTTGGGAACCTAATCAGTCTAAGGCTCAGTTATGTGCTTGGATTCCTGGTGTGTCATTTACATTGCAGTACTCCAAGATTCAATGGAACATCAGGAACGATGACAAGCAGAACAAGCAAAAGCCAGGCATGCATAGGTGACTGTGTGAAGCAATGCCAGAAGACTAAGAATCGTGCTCTTCACATTTATGAACAGTTTTCAAAATGTCTTAAATAAATCAAATGTATTTGCCAAATGAGCACTGTTTCAAAACTATAATTAAGATAAATTTTCAAAGTATTTTGTTTCAGTTGCTCTGTTTTGGGGCTGGAAAGCTGTTTTTAGATAAGAAAGAAAAGCAACAAGGGGAAAGAAAAAAAAACACCCAGCAGTTGTTTACATTATCTTTTTTTTGCCTTGTTTTGTAGGTCACTGCACCTGACACACAGGCATAGTTTTTAATGCCAGATAACCTCCAGGCAAGCAGAACACGTGCAACACCTAGCAGCTAGAGACACAGACAGGCAATGAAAAGAGCGCTGTTATTTTTAAAGACATCCTGGTGCTCAAACACAGCGTTGCTGAGGATGGCTCAAATTCAGAGTATGGTCCTCTGAAACAAGTTTTAAGTGTAGATTAAGAAGTGCTGACCCGGCTCGGACATCCCCTGCTTTACATAATGCGTTACAGAAAACTAAAATTCAAATGTCTTGACTCACCCATACTACACCCAAGAGCCATAAGAAAGGGACTTTTAATGCTTACAATACAGAAAGCAACTCGAGCATCCATTTATTCTTCTGCCAAGAAATAAGGTCAGCAAAGCACTTTACAGATTTGGAAGGCAAAGCAATGCCAGTTCAGAAAGCCAGGAATAAAACAAAAGTTTCTTGAGCGTACCTGCTTCAGCCTCCTCACAATGCTGTCATTAAAAACCTGATTATACCAACTGTGTTACCTGAAAAGGTATTTTCCATCAACATTAAAAATCAGGCAGAAGTTCTACGTGCTTTGGTGGAGAGCATGGGTGCTTCTCCAGGCACTAGCAACACACATGACAACTTCACAACTCTTATCTTCCATTTCAAAATCTTCCCACACAATACAATATCCACAAGAGGGAGTTACAGCTCTGGCACACACATCTGGACCCTTTTTGAGTGTGAATTCCATCAGCTTATTTCTATCAGATGGTAAAAGCTCACTTTTAAACAAGGCAGGGACAGAGGAGGGGAAAGGGCTGAAGCAAGCAGTTTTGCCAATCTGGTTACTTTTTTTTTTTTAATAAAAGCTCCATGAATGGAGTCATACAGATTTAGATTATTCTTGATGATACAGCATGCAAATATCACAAACACAAAACTACAAAAACAAATCTGCTTTTAGTGCTGCATCAGACAGGAGGGGGGGGATATGTGAAGAAATAAGTTTCACAGCAATGATACAGTTATCATGTGCAATTTGTGCATTTATTTTGCATGTAAAACCCCTAAGTTCAGTAAACAAAAAACCCTGCTATTCAGCCAGCATGTAGCACATAAGGGCCTTCTTCCCTAAAAGGTACTTTTGATCCTTGTAACCTGCTCTGCTCAGTATCAGCAATTTAATTTCCGAAACCATCTGCCTCCACCTTTGATTTCACCATCAGCAGTGTCAGTTGTAGCTACTCAATTTATGAGAACAATTGCAAGCAGTAAACACTGAATTATTCTCAGTTAACTGGTCAACTGATGCCCTTGCAGACCTGATTCTACCTTATTTTCCCCCTAACAAAGGGACTAAACAACCTTTCATTGAAGTAACAGTTGTGAGTTATCTGCACATACACAAATAGCACCTTTTCTATATATACACATGGAAGCAAAGATCACCTCACAGTAGTGAAGACAAGCTACCTAAAATAAATTATTCCAGCATATTGCACAACCGATGGATGGCATTTTCTACCATTCTTCACATTTCTTGCCTATTGGTACAGTTTTGTGAAGCGGACCTAGCCTACACCTGCCAGGTCTAGTGTGCAAACAGCTCTCCGCTCCCAGTCAGCTGCAAAATTTTTCTACCTGGTAGCATTTGCCTAAAAATTTGATTAACGGTTTTCCTCAGAAGTAGTAAAGGCTGAGTACTACAAATACGTGGTTTTGAATCGTTAGGAAAGGAAGATGCATGGGAACTGACCAAAAAAAGAAATAATAAAACGTAATGCCTGTTTCTTAAGAAACCGCAAGGAAATAATTGATCTTATTATTGTTTGGCTACTTGGTCATCTCTGACACATCCCACCAAACACCCCTCCCAAAATAATTCCAGACATTGACATGTGCGACCTGAAACTGCAGCTTCCACAACAGTTTACTGCACATGCTCTCTCCTGTAAACACTTAAGTTGGACCACTCAAAGTCATGATCTTTGCATACAGGCAATATCCACAGATTAAACTGGTGAGGTTACCCAGGAGAACTCCTTTACAGAACACCCACACACAGTGCACGGTATTTATGGAAGTTGTGATTTTGGTGAGCAGGTTTTACAAGTCACTCACTGTATTTATTCCAATAATAAATACTAGAAGTTGTGAGTGCAAATACACCCAAAACCTTAACTTCTTCCTTGCTAGGAAAATGGAAAAGTCCTTCCTGGCAACTGTTGGGATCCTGCAAAGTTACACTCTCTTCAAAAGAGATCATGCATGTGAAAAAAATCAGTCTCAAAGCTACTTAGAAAGCACCACCAGACACGTAGCTAGAAAGAAAGGTTCAATCTTCCCCTTCCTCCGACTGCCAGGGAGGTAGAGATGGCATCAGTGAAGGTCAGAGCATGCTGTGCAGAAGTTTTCCACCTAGTTCTGAAAAGGTTCCTTCCACGATCACTCTGGTCTTTCTCCACAGAATCCCTGACAGATCGAGCTCTTGTGAGAGGCACTCTTCCCACATATTCCCACAACACCAGCTATTGAACAGAACAGGATAACACAGGAGCACCTAGGTAGGAAAAAAAGAAGCAATCCCTACCCCTAAAGCCCCTCTCAAATACACAGGGTCATTGTCATTCAGTTCTGAACATCAAGACAGACCTTTATTTCTTACCCAGTGGAAAATGAAGGGAATAAAAATAACAACATGTTGCCGAATGCATTTCAATGTTCCATAGTGTTGTGCAAGTGGGTTAAACATGTATTACAGGTACAGGGGTTTGTACTGAATATTGTTACTATTAGTTCAAAGATTCAATGACTTCACAAGAAAGCACAAAACTGGAAAATCAGGTCAAATAACATTTTTCACCCTAATCAAGTTATGGTATGTCAACTTAAAGGCAACTGGTCAAACAGTTTTAGCATAAGCATCCTAAAAGTAAGGATTGCATAGAATCCAGGGCCAGAGAACTAGAAAAGTCTTTGGAAAAAGGAATCTGTGTAACAGACCATAATTTATTGCCACAACGACCAAATACTTCCCCTAAACTCCTAGTATTCATTGATTTAGGATGAGATACTGCAAGAATATTAACTTTAGCTTCAAAAACACTACTTCTCATGCTAGTTTTCCAACATTGTTGTAATTCAAGCAATCACACAGAAAAAAAAAATAATTAGACTTTTGGCTACATAAAGAGATAATCAGCTCCATAAATCAGCTTACCTCTTCGTTGATGTCAATCACATCCCCCAGCTTGAGTTCCAGCTCATCCTCATTCTGCGGGATGTATTCGAAGAGCACTTTGCACTGCCGCTTCTTGGACCCTGATTCAAGGGAAATGGCAAAAGTAAAAACACCCGAAAAGGACAACTGTTATTTCCTACACTCAGCTCCTGATGACCAAAGTCTGACCAGAAGACCCATAAACCCTCCTGAAAAGCAAAAAAAAAAGGCAACAGCTTTTGCTGCTGGTTTTCTAGTTTGCTTCTGTCACTTTAAACTAGCGAGCTCTATCTTACACAGAACTAAGTTTGAAAACCATCAAGCTTCACAGACTGTCAGTTACAAACAAATAAACACTACACTGCCAATGCCCAACACACTATAAAATACATGTTGACACAAGCAAGTCAGATAGATCTCCAGCACAATGACTTTCAAGCTATTTCCTGACCAGAATCTGCAAGAATGACAACCACTGCCAGTTGCAGTGTTAGCACTTGTTTGGAAGAAAATGTGCAGCTTTGAGCCTCCAGTCTTTAAGCCATCCCAGGAGAAAGAACCCATGTTTTCTTCTGCACAACACTGCAGTGCAGATAGCAAGGTCTTCATTAGAGGGCAGAAAGGCTAACTACAGCCCTGAGGTAATGCTAACATTTGCTTGGCTCATATTTCAAAATCCAAACTCATTTTTATCTGTGAAAGCAAAAATAAAAAATCCCGTTTTTCAGAATGGAGTCCAGAAATTAATCCTAAGCTTCAATTAGCAGTGTTTGACAAAAGCAAAATTAAAATAAAGCGGAGTCTTTAGATGTTTGCCACATACCATTAAAGCTTTCAGGCATTAAGAAGTCCAAATGCCATCCCAAGATGGGAGAGCATTGAAATAGCGTTCGACAACCCCTCCAGCCAGAGTGATGTGAAGCTACTATTGCCCAGTTCCTCTGCACATATCCCAGGGTGATGCTACTGCTGAACTTGGAGAGCTGAGGCGCTTCTGCAAACAACTGGCCATGCCTTCAGAGCTTTTTCCACAAAAGAGCAGGCTACACGCTCTTGAAGGCAACTGTCACCCTGAGCTATGACCCACACACGCTCCCTATCCTCCCCCAAACCCATCTGCTGCAGTTTAAGTGAACATACGAATCAAAAGCTTGAAGTGGTAAAGCTTAAACCTTACAGGAGCTGTTTCATTTCCATATTCCCCTCTTACACTTTGCACTCCTTCAATACTCAAACTTGAGCAAGTAAGATTAGCTGGGTAAAAACATTTCAAAACAGGGATACTGTCTCCAAGACTGATCCTTGCCTCCTAGCAGCGTTGAAAGTCCAAAGTCAGATGTGTAGAAGACCGCCACACCCAGTGTCCACAGTACAAAACAGGCCAGGCAACCGAGCAATACTCTGCATCTAAAATTTCTGAGACAGGGCTCACCAAATCAGGCATTTTCTACATGTTGATATACGGTCTGTGCTCTAAAGAGCTTAAAAGGGGCAGGAACCAAATAAACCAAAAGTATGAAGCTCTATGGGGTATTTCTAATAACATGTAATTACGCACATAATACACCCTTCTTATAACTCCACTGAGTTACAATGGGGATTGTAAGGTTAACAGTAATTTGCAATAAACGGTTCACTGGCCTTTACTACCGCCTGCAGCGCTTTCAGGGCTCCTCCTCTGTACGAGATTAACTGATACCAAAAAAAGACAAATTAAAGAGTCATGGCCATTTAATATAAATCTGATCTCAGCATTCCTTTTCAGACTGTAATTCTACCTAAATGGGGGGAGGGACAGGACACAAACCCTCCAGGGTTAGGTAAGCCTTGGTCATGTCTCCTCTTGACTTTATCCTCTCAATTGAAAATCTATGTGTTTGTTCCCCCACCCAGAACCCTCTCTCAACTACAGTGTTTTCACTGATCCTCAGTTCAGGAAATACTCCCTTCCAGTTTTGAGAAATCCCTAGACTGACCTAGGAAGCTAACCGATCCCCTCAGAAAACAACACTGCAGCTTCAAAAGGTAGAGCAAGACTGCTGGGATGGCAGTCCCCAGGCAATTCTGTCCCTTTTCAAAACAACTCAGCAGGTTGTGTTTGTTTTGTACAGAGTAAACCAAATTTAGCACACCTTCTGTATTCTCATTTTCCTGAAAAAATGCAGCCATGTAACCGATAGGAATTCTGCCTGCAGCTTACTAATATGAAGTACCTGAATTCAGCGGGAGCTGTACTTGAGAACAATGCAAGGGACTCCCAGGCAGAGGCAACCTACCTCACTGCACATTGCAAACTTCCTATTAAAGAAGCTTGATGTTGTTTTTCACATTATAAACTTCATTTTACCAGGTTCAGAAACAGAAAGACAACTAAGCACTGGAAACCTTCTGAAGGGAGTGAGCGATTGCCCAGGCACAAAACAAACAGGATCTGCAGGAGCTGTCTAAACAGTCTTCCAGAATAGAGGGAACAGCAAGCAAAATGGAAACACAGGGATTGTTGCTATGCCAAGTAAATAGTTGTGTGCTTAATGGGAGGTGCTTTAACAGCATTTTCTTCAAGGAGGATGAGCCTAGCCAGAGCACTGTAAACTCTGAGACCCAGTTGTACCTCCTACCCTGGCCACCGCCACCAGCATGAGCACGAGCCATGCTGAATATGGGATGATTCCAGGGTTAGGGAGGTCAGAACGAGTAGGCAACACCTGAACTGCACAGATCATGTTCACAGAATCACAGAATCTTGAAATATCTTGAGTTGGAAAGATCCATAAAGATGACACAGATTCCCTTTCAGAGCGTTGTTCTGTTAATCTAGGAACAGCGTTCATCTTTCAGGCTAGATTTTCAAAAGTCTGCTGACGCAAGCTTCTAACAGGCACGTATATGCCGTCGCCAATATGTACATGCACATCAGATTGGATAAAAGGTGGTTTCGAAGGTAACATTCTTAGTTGCCTAGAAGCAGGCTTCAACAAATTTGTAAACCTGGTGGTTCCATTTCAGGGCTTTAAAAGACAACTAATGGCTCTTCTCCTTTTATGGGCAAAAGCTCAAAGCATAAACATAGCAGAAAGAGTAAGGTCTGAATTCTTTCTTTTAAAAAAGCAAACTTTAATCATAAAAGACTGCAATCCCTTGAAAGAGGGAAGAAGCCAGTGTAATTTACAGCAACGTGTCTTCTAAGACTGAGGTGTCCAAATACAATTTACAAGTAAATTTTCTGGATGCAGGGAAGGACATTAAATTTTTTGCTTTAGGTTTTAGTCACCTCGATTTAAATACTAACATTAAAACATAGAAGCCACAGATACGGATGCTCCAAATTTGCACTCCTGACCATCCTGGGGGCTGTAGTTACAATCAACAGAAGACCACTGCTTTTTCTTAGACATCACCAACTCCACCTTCTTCCACACTAGAAGCAAGTCTACCAAACAAGAGGAAACTGAACTACAGAGTGCTTCCTTGTCAAAGCCCTGAATTTGTAACAAAACTCTAATGTTTAGAAGAAATGACCACAGGAAGATTTTGATCATGAACAGGCCTGCAGTTCTCATTCAGGTACCTGACAATACAAGCAGGACTCAAGAAGTTACAGCACAACTCCCTGGAATTTGGAAGGGGTCTAAATCTTGTACCCAGGAAAATTCATCCCTATTATTGCTGTTACAAACTACACGTAAGCTTTCTGCCCACGCATAAAGGAGCAGAATTTGGCTTAGAATCAAAGTTTTTCCTCCTGTGTCCCTAGTTTTCTGTACTAGTCAGACATTAAATAATTCATGTTTATTAAAAAAAATGTGCATCAGCAACTTATGCAATTAAAGGAATTGGAAAGACTACATACTCTTCTTGAAGCTTTTGGCTGGGGGATGAGGCTGAAATCCTCCTGCTGGAAGTCCATAGCTGCTCATACGCTGCACAAGACTGGCTACGTTGCCAGACTTCTCCCTCCTGAGTGGTACGCCATCATCCTTGGGCTCTACATCCTTCTTAACTTCCTGAAACAAGAGATTTAAAAGACTGAGAAGGCCAATGAAATTACCCAAGAGATCAGTGTTTTTAGACAGGCACCTCATAGACTAACAGCTTTCAGGTACTTACCATTTGGTGTGTAATGATGTATTACTCAAAAAATCACAGCATCCTGCAACTAAACACGCTGAAGGCCTTAATAAAGTTGACACCTCCATACCATCACGTTAGTAAACAGGAAAGCTGATTTGCTGAGAAACGGGTGGTTTTCTAGCCATCTACTCCAATCCTAAGAAAAGTAGCTTTGAGCCCAGAAGTCCAATATTACAACTAAAGTCACAGCTCATAAGCAATATTTATATTTTTAAAAATGTTTTCAAATATAAATTTTACTTCAATGACAGACCCATATGTTAGGGCACTAAACAAAATATTTTAGTATGTAAAACTGTATTAGTTGATCACCTTTGCCTCAGAAAGCTTAAAGGTTGTTTACAGACAAGATACAATCGTACTAGTGAAAGACGAGTAGAAAATAGAGATACAAGAAAGAGTGGGAGGAAAATACAGAAGGTGTAAGAGGAAACAGACCTCATTTTTCTGATAACTGTCTCCCACCTTCCTATCTTTCTTAAATTAAGGTGTTAGCATTGGAATTTAATGTGCCATTCGACACTAATAAGCCTATAAACAAGAAAGCATCATTTCTCAACAGACAAGGCAATGACAGAAACGGCAATGTACTCAGCAGTTACTCTACTGCATCAGCTCACTAAATGAGATTCCACCGGAGAACAGATACTCTGAAAAGAGGAAATCACCACTTTGCCTAAGAAGAAACCCATTAAGTCAGATCAATGGCAACCAGCGCATGAACACAGCTCCCAGCAGCCACAGTCCCAGACACTCTTTAGAGAGCTAGCCTGCAATCCAGATCCTCCCACATTCCCAGAGGGCCCATAAAGGTTTCATTAGGGAGATATATCTCCTCCTCTCTCCCTTTTACGTCTGCAGATGAAGCTGTCTAACCCCTTTTTGCACCCATGGTCTTGTCTGCCTCCACAGCTTCCTTAGGGACAGACACCAGGCACTTGCTCTCTGCTGCTCCCACCCCCTGCTTTAAGCTGACACCTCATTAGTCCCAGCGTGTGCACCCCACCACTGCCTTCAGTTTATCACTAGCTCCAGGGCTAGGTAAACATTGATCATGCCCCTTCTTGGCTTTATCCTCTCAACTGAAGAGTCCCAGCCTTGTCAGCCCCCATCTCACCAGGCAGCTGCTCCATCCTCTTGAATATCCAGCCGCCTATCCCCATCCTGGTCTCAACAGATCTGATGACACCTGGCATCCTGCCTGTGTTTTGGGTCTCACTGCACCCAGGGCAGAGGATTTTGGAGAACTGAAAGCAGACATTCATTAGCTGATGCTCAGCTCTCAACCAGCACTTCAACGGGAGGCATGGTATGGATTACTGTTCTTATAGAGGAGTTGGCATTTACCTACCTTCAAAGCTCATCTGTCGCCCTTTTTGCCTGCTCAGCTCCTTGCCATCAGCAAGGCCCTGGACTACATAAGGGTTTAATAGCACTCACAAAATGGGAGCGTCCGCTGTTAAATCGCCATTCCAGACACAGATGCTGAACAAAGCTGGTACCACAACCAGCTCCTGGGGAATCCCATCGCCAACTGTCCTCTATCCTGAGAAGTCACTGGTAAGTCCCTTGTTTCTTTAAGCAATTTCCAATCCATGAAAGAATTTTTTCCTTCAGTCTGAGAGCAACTTCATTCCTTCCGTAACTTGACAGAAAACGTTATAAACAAGATTTTCAGAAAACCCAAGTGTGCTGCACCCACTGAATCTCATGTTCCTGTGTACAGGGCCCCCAAAGCCCGTCAGCTTTCCTACCACCGCAGCATTACACTGTCTTGAGGAAAGCAAACACCCCTGAATATTTTGCAGCTTTTCGTGATCTGCTTCAGAACAATTCTTGCACCCACCATCAGTGGCCACTGGTTAATAATTCAGCTACTTATTTTAGCTACCACTGCAGTAAAATCTCTAATAATATTTGAAAACACTATTGGCTATATATACTGTGTATATACATATATATATATACACACACAGAGACACTTACGAACGTCATGTGAACTCTTAAACGTGAGCTTTAAGACAACAAAACTCATGCATTGATGAAATGACAAAAGCCAAGAAACATTCACCACAACATACCCTGGTGCTTTCTGGAACAGTACAACCCATGCTACTTCCTGCAGCTGTCTAGCTGGACAACCCAGCAGGTCCAGCAAGCTACTGATGCTTTCAAACACACCATGAACCTCAAGTCAAACAGTCCAAAGCAACCCTCTTATTTCCCAAACAGAAAAGCAAGCAGAATAAGCAAGACTACAGCACCATTATTCCTCCCCCTCACCTGCATTATATAAAGAGGCTTTTCAGAAAACACGTGAGTAGTTCCTGCTGCTCCTCTTCTTAATCCACAGGGACCTCTGCCCTGGAGATCTTGGCTCTGCTGAGATGCCACCTTCCAAGTCAAAAAAAAAAAACCCAGAATAGCACAGCCTCCTATCTGCCTCCCAATTCAGCAGACATTTCACATTTCAAAGACTTTGTTAGTCTCAGTCTTCAAGGTGGGGTTTTTTTGGCCAGTTACTTGCAAGTCTGATATACCATAAGCAATTAAATTTGGCTACAGCTGAAAAGTTTGCCACCTCCAAAACGCCCTTCTAGCTGCCACACTTACAAGGCCATTCTGCTCAACTGAACTTGAGTGGATCTGTCCCTGATTTTAAAAATTATAATCTTCTGCTATGCAATAATATGGATGCTGCATAAATAGCCTCCAAAAGCTTCCAGCTGCTCCAGGAACGAATGCTTCCCCAGTTAACTGGTTTCTCAACTGTAACACGCTCCAGTGAGGAGTCAGCTCCAGGCTCCTTCCCTAGGTTTGCACTTCACACAAGACTTCAGAAGCAGCTGGTGCAACAATTTTGTGAAAAGCAGAAATGCGAAAGAAAAACGAGGAAGACATACACAAGTGGCCTGGTCAAAAACGTAATCTACTTCTTCTAATATATTTTTAAAAAATACCACAAACCACTTCCATAAGGTAGGACAGGCTGTAAGGGAAGCATCACCTTCACCAGTAATTTGTAGTACGGACAATATACTTTGAAGCCCAGCAGTAGCACCAAAGGCAAAAAATAATTGATAGGTTACAAACAACAGGAAATTATTTCAGACAAAAGCAGTGACCATAAAAGACCAAAGACCCAAAATGAAAGCAGGAATGCTTGAGCGACTATCTTGCCTGGCTTGAGTCAGCAATTAAAGTGGTGACAGGTAAGAAATACTCAAAGTCTAACACAAGACTAGCAATTGCAAATATAACAGAAAATATAGTGGAATTAGATTGAAAGGTAAGAGATCTAAAATAATTCTGTGAGCAACAGTTACACGAAAAAAATCTTGCAGACAGACTCAAAGGATGAAGACTTATTGATGAACAATCACATCAGTGGAAACCAGACAGAACGATGAGACACTGGGAGATACTGGTACCACCAGACCTTCCTAATACAGCTAAGATACTGAAGTTGAATACTTCAGTACACAGGTAACAGAAACCTTCCTAATCCAAGACACAAAAGGATAGAGGATGCAAGGAATAGATCAAGATGACGAGAGAAACAGGAGCAGAGAGCTGCAAATCGATCAGAAAAGATCTGCCATGAACAGACGCGGGTAAAGGAGTGACATAAGCCAGGCGTGAATCACAGTCAACAGTGACATTTCACTTCGTGTATCAGAAAGCACGCTGTGACCAGCTTCATCATGTGAAGGTGCTTTGCAACAAGGACAGGAAAAATAACCACACAAGAGTCTGCTGCTACAGCAGCTAGTGATAAATGTAGTTTTGACAGAACTACAGGAGAAGGGTTAGTTAGCAGTGCACGGATAAACCAACATCTGGTTTTGCCATATTCAACCTACTACCCTTCAGAACATCTTTGTAAAGCACTGTATTTCTTTTTTCTTCTTGTTAAAGAACTGCAGCATTAATTATCCTTCCCTGGGGCATTAAAAACCACATGAAAACCAAATCAAATTAAAACAAATTCAGGAATCCATGGTCTCCACACCACAAACCTGTATCTCACATCAGTCCTAGCAGCAGGATACTGCTCTAAGATTCATTTTGAAAAGCACACGTCAGGATCCCCTGACATATGCACCCCATCACCGCTGCCAGCAATTTCATCCTGAGCATCATCGCTGTGACTGACCATTTGAACATACTACCGTTTTACAAAGGCAGTCACTTCTAGACAAGATACATATCTGTTTGCATCTCTGAAAACTGACACTGATCAATTCAAGCATCAGTGAATGCCCTGTTAATAAGAGTCTGCAATTTTTCCATCTCTGCCCAAACAGCTGGCCTGACCTTCAGTGGTTAGAAAACAACACTGCCCACAGGTCTCATCCCTGTATCTGAACCAACCATAAAATGACCCGGGTATCACGATATCCGACCTGAACATGCCCAAGACTCCTATTCACTGGCTTCACAACAAGTAAGGCTTTTTTGTGTTCACTGTTTAAGTCAGCCCCATCTATCCAAACTAACAGAGAGAGTCTGTGCTGTGACAATACCAACAAAAAAAACCTCCAGGACGCTTCAGCTTGTTTAGCGATGAGGCCACCACCAGCTGCCAGCCAGCAAAAACAAAATGAATATCTGACATTAAGTGCAGCTGGAAATTTTAATATTTTTTATTATGCCAGTCCACTGCAGTTCAAGGCTTGTCAGTGTTTCCATTAGCAACACAGATTTTATGCATTTATGACTTGGCAGTAGAAGGTCAATACAGACTGTCTCTTGGCATAAAACACATGCAACTGGGAAGTAACCACCCACTCTTTCTGGTGCAAACTACAGCACTAGGCATATAGGTTTGAAGTTTTCATAATCTCCACTAAACGCGTATTTCAACACTTCAAAAATCTGCTGAAATCACTACAGCCCAAGATGCAAAAATGCTTATAAATCTACCTCAGTAGGAAAGAAAAGACTGGGGTGATCTTAATGAGGTTTTAATTGCACCTGCCACAGTTTAACCACCCCTCAGGGAAATGTATATATTTATACATAAAATCTCAGTCATTTAGGTACAGCCAACTTGTGAAACAAGAACTATTCTTCTTTATACACAGACAAAAATCTATACACATCTAAGTTCATCTATAACCTCATGGCACCCGTTAAAATGAACAAATTTAAAAGAAGGCAGTCCTGACTTATTTTTTAAGCAAGCAAGCAGCCTTCCCACCATCCGCTGCTCGCCCACGCATCGCTCCAGCGGGGACAGCAGGATCCTCCCCACGTCTCTCGCCAGAAGCAAAGAACGCTAAAATCAGCCGTGCACTGAAGTTAGAGAAAGCAGGTCAGATCGTCTGAAAGGACATGAGGAATGGATAGCTAGAAATATGAAGCCTGTGCCTGAATTACAGGGCACAGGGAAGTTCGTTATCCAGCAAACCTAAATCCTTAGCTAGAACCTTCAAGCATGAGTGTGAAGAATTAAGCTGCTCCACCTCCTTCCATATATCTGTCATTATGCCAAGAACAATCATCTTTAGGCTTTTTAAATTATTTCCACTGTAAACTACAAAACATAAGCTTGTACCAAAGCAATGTGTATTTCTGTTACTGGCTGAGTACATCTTAAAGCAAGATCTCAAGCAGCAAAATGGTCTCAATCTCTCAAGAGGCTGAGATTAAGAATACACAAAAGTAAGTGTCTGAGACTACATACAATGTGTTCACCTCTTCCCCTTTTCTCACCTCTTCCCCATCAGAACAGCAATAAAGAATCTATGGACTGACAAATTAAGTTTATGATTCATATTGTACCGAGTAGAAAAGAAGGAAGTTAGAACTGAACCTGCCATGTATTGTAGGGGAGAGGGAAGAATTAGAAACTTGTGTAAACAAAACTATTGCCTGTAGGTTTGTTACAAGTTTCTATCTCTCCCAACACAGCCTGCAAAATCCGGACATCGAAAAGTCACACATATGTATATAAAACTGTATATAAAACCATATAAAAATCTGTATAGCTGCATACTGATGCTAGTCAGCCATAATCTGCTCAAGCACAATGAAACACTGTGGTTCCTGGAATACAAAAATCTTCACGTAGCTAATTATTTAAGCATCCACTACCTCTTGCATTGACACTCCTGGTTACAGCAGCAGACAGGCAGGCACAGGGCAGCTTTAACTGCCCCAGTCTCTTAAATCCAAGATATGCCACATCCTTGCGTTTTGCCAGTGTCTCTTCCTTGACTAGAAAACATGTTTTCTCATCCTCCGTGCAGGTGCCCACAGAGGCGCAGTATTTCACAAAGGCAAAGAAAGAAAGGAAGAACGATGAGTAATTTGCAGCTATTCCTATCTGCCCCATTCCTTTACCACACTTGCCACGAATTAAAGGGATAGATCAAGACAATTTATGAACCCAAATAGCTAAGCAGCTCTTGAGCTCTTTCCCTGGAGCATTCAGAGGTCAAAGCAGGTTCCACCTCCTGACAGAATTACTCTCTGGGAAAGGGCTCTGACTTCCCAGAGGATTAAATGTTATTACTAAAAATAGAAACAAATCACTTTAAAGATGAAAGTAGTCACCAACTGAAGTACAAACTTGATAACCTTTGTTTTGCAAGACAAATTACATCCTGGGCAATTTAACATGTGTCACAGGTTCATTTTTTTTGGGGGGGGGGGGGGGGGGGGGAGGGGGCATAATTTATGGCCAAAGTAGGAACAGTTTAACAGTAAAGCACTGGGTTTGTTTTTTAAGTGATGATGCACAATCAGGCTGAACCAACAGTAAGGCAGCATCACTCTTTGTCTTTGCCTCTTCCAAAATTGACATTGCTTCATATTCTCACTTCTGTACACCCCAGTCAAAGGCATTTCTACTCAAAACCAAAGTTAGACTGACGTGAATCCCCAGCAGTTCTCAGAGGCGCTACAGACACATACTGCTTTGGGAGCAACAGTTGCTGTAGATCCCCAGCTCAGCACACCACTCACTCAAAGGCCATGACCAGCTGAGCATGGCTTTGGAAATTCCCCTAAATGTTTCTTACGTGAGTTTTAGGCAGAGTTATTAATTTACAACTACAGTTTTCACATGTTTTAAATGTGAGAGTATGGTAAGCAAGGATGCAAAGTCCTGGTAGATGAACATACCCACCATCAAGCAATGCCAGAAGACATCCACACACAGCAGTGTTGCACAGATGGTTGAAGAAATGTTTTCAGAAAGTGGAATTATTCATATTTGTGCCTGCTGCAGATTCAAATCACTTGTTCCCCCAATAATAAAACATAATTAGCTACAGAAGTGACTCAAGCCAGGCTCACACTTCTCCAGTCTGCAGAGAGAACCCCGGCATTTCTGTCTATTAAATCACTCCCACCATGTCACTGAGCATGAAGTTTAAGAAGTCACCAGTATTTTTACAACTGTTACAAACCATTCTAAGTCTAGATCATATAATCATACTATAATGCCTCCCTGTTAGGAAGAAAGGCATCATCAATCAGGCAAGGTATCACTTCTTCCTCACAATACATAACACATGGAATAAGCAGGATCTCTGGGAAGCATAAAAAAATTTACTGAGCAACTTCAGCCTTACAGACCAACACTTGAACCATCGAATGAATGTAGTATTTGAATGTGAACACAGGGAAACAACTGGACTTTTCAACTCTGGAAAATTCATCTCTACAGACAGAATGTCAAAGCAGGCTTGAAATTTCAGGTCTTAATAATAGAAATTAAATCTGTATCATTATACCTGCATAAACAATTAACTTTTATAGTGGAGAACTGGATACCTATAAAATAAAGCTTGCTCCAAACAAGGTCAAAACAGATTCTGACCTGAGGTCTTGTTAATATTTGCAGAATACAAGAGACCTAGAACTGTGTAATGTCATAGCACCCTAAGAAGCTTTTGCAGATGTTAAAGTCTCTTTCCATCTGCTTTGAACAAGGACCAACACCCAGATGCAGAAAAGCACAGCAGTCAGATCACCAGGCCTACCAACAGCGAAGCAAACCTACCTAAATTAACAGGAGTAACTAAAGGAAGCAAAGATGTTTACATCAATGTTTCCCAACCATTTAATTAAGAAAAAAGTTAGATATAAAATACTTCTAAAAATAATACTTAAATAATATTTTATGGTGCTGCCACATTCACAGCCAGATAAAGACATCTTAAAATGGTAATTGCATTTCTTTTCTATTCTACTTGCTTATACATACGAAAATTTAATTATATTTCTTGTAATTGTTTTATAGACTAAGTTAATGTCCTGTCAACCACCAGCCACAAAATAGTGCTTTAGATCAATGAAACCAGGAATCGCACATGGCACAGGGCAAGACATAGATCCAGCTCCCTCAGCACATGGTGTTTTATCAAGCTTCCCACACAAGGAAAGGCAGGAAGACACATTTTTTCCCTTTTCCCAGTTAAGTGCTTCTATTGCTGGTTCAGAGAAATGTGCAATCCATTAACCACTACAGGTTCACTTTGATGTTTAACTCTGAACATCCCTTGTTCCTTCTTGCCATCATCCTGGCTTCCTGTACCCACTGTCCTACTCAGCTTTCTTCTACCCTGCATCCCTTTTCCAGGGCACCAGTCTCTTTCCATTCCCTGTCAAGCCTCCTGCACTTCACCCATGGCCACTGCTGCACAAAGGTTAAAGCAAGTTAAAACATTGCCACATCTATGTCCCATCACAATTCTTGCCTAAGACACAAAACTAAATGCTGAAGAGATTTGCCAAATAAGGGCTAAAAATATAAATCTCAGTCTCAGTGGAGATTAAAAGTGGCTTGAAGATTAAGTTCTATCAAAGATTCGCACAGTAACTAACATTTTTAACTTAAAATGCATCTCGCCTTCTGCTGCTGTTTCATAAGCAGCTAGTTGACAGGGCAACTGCCCATCATCATCAGTTTCTAACAAATTGAAAGCTTATTACACCAAGTCCTAAGCTAATAAACTCACATACGTACACCAAAACAATACTTGTAGGAAGCGAAAAGTATCCAAGAGGCTCGTTAAGCTTAGAAAACACCACACCTAACTTTGGACACTGAGTTCTAGCTAATATTATGAGGTAATTTCAAGGAAGGAAAACATATGTTCAGAAATAAACTTAATACTGAAAACACTACAGTAGAGGAGAGTTAGCTTCCTCCCTCCAAAACAATGATCCATCCAAAAAAAAAAACCACCCGCCACACAAATAACACACAAGAGAAGCTATAGACTCATGCAAGTTTAAGTTTCAAGTTCACAAGTAGGTTAGTTCATCCAACCTCAATTAAAAAAATAGAAGAACAGATTTAATATTAACTCTGTTGGCTGTACACACACGTTGATTTATTAGACATATGGCTAACTACTAAAAATCCAGCGCTGGAACGTACGCCCAGAGCCTCCCAGGATGTAACAAACATTACACATTACCTGGAAAACTGATCTTTTTGGTGGTGTTACAAATGGTAATTCCAGATCACGTCGTTACGGCTGTATTTTAGACTTCTGCATACAGTACAGGTATAAACTTGGAAGTTTTCTGGACATGTCCTGCCAATTATTGCTGACCAACACACTGGCAATGCTTTCTGGAGTTCACTCCATGTTTGCAAACGCCACCTGAGGGAACACACCCTGTTTGCAAGCCTCCAGCCAGGGAATGGTTACCTTTCTCTGGTGTTCAGAGAGGAAGTTATAAAATAATGCGCAAGTCAAGAGTAAAAACTAAATAAGGAAGGGCAAAAGAGCAGACTGTTTCATGTGGTTAAAGGAGCACCTACTTGTGTATACCTGTTGCCCCTTCCAGACTAGCTTGTGCAACAAACCATTACACCTGAACTGAGCACCACTGAGTATCCAGGAGCGTGCAGTTACAACGGAGTAACACCACAAGCCAATACGCCATTCAGAAAAGCAAGAGGTGCATGTACAGCCAAGAAATTTGGATAGCTCAAATCAGAGGGAAGAATTAGCTTATAAAGCAGGATTCATACAAGTCAGTAAGCACATTTAATTCTGCATCCTTCAGAGCAGACCCTCAAGGTCTGCTCCATACCAGTACTGCCACAGAGGCAAAATTTTAGAGCTCTTTCCATTCCTCTTATGCTCTTGGCAACACAGTATTTTAATATATTTATATATTCTTTATTTTAAAACACTAAATACTAAAAAAAGCACTGGTATTGTTCTCATTCTGTATACACGTTCAGCCATGGGGGACTTCATGACGCTACAGATTTTCACTTACAGTGAAACAGTTTTCAAATGCAAACTGAAACTTTCTTGGCAGGTGACTTTTTAAAAAAATTTTAAAAAATGGGTACTCATCTGAAACAGGGAAATGGCCACTTCATTTCACTAAATTTTGTGCAGTTATAGTCTTTTGAGGAAAGCATCTGTGACCTTTCAGCTCTAACAGTCCATCAAGATAAATAATCCATATAGCCACATAACTTTCTCATGCCATCTCTTTACAATCAACATACCTGCAGTGCCTTGGAATATAAAATAATTCACACATGCCAACCAACAGCAATACAGCAATAAAATCACAGTGTGGACGCACTGATGATACCACGGGACAACCTGGGAGGCAGGTGCCCGCAAGCAGCTGTGCTGGCAGAGCTGCGTCAGCAACAGGCACTCTATGGTGTAAAGTCTCAGACCATCTGCAAACTCAGACCAGCCGCAAGACTTAGCTTTTTTCCCCCTTTCATGCCAGATACAATCAGTTTACAGAGAGAACTCACAAGGTTAGAGCCCGTGCAGCAAACTCAGTGATCTGAATGGGGGGGAGGGAAATCAAAGGAACAACAATAAACCCTGATGAACTCTGAATCCTAGCAGAAAACTCATACATAACTACACGCCTATATATCAGTGCCATTGGCTACATTTATTTGCCAATATTTTCAGCTTTTGGCTTTTTTTAATCTTATTTTTATAAACAAAAATTCCCCCATCATAAGCAAAGGTTTACCCGAGCAATTTATCCTGACATTCCGGTTGGAAGAAACCTGTTCCTTTGTTCATTCAGGCCAGAATACCTGGCTAGTAGAGACCCTTCTCTCACCCCACAAATACAGGGATCATTATCACCATTCTCGAAAATCCCAGACACGTGCTGATGGACAGGGCTCAGGCAAACCCTAATAACACTCCTCAGTGGCACTCTTTTCAAAAGCCAGAAGAAAAAAAAACTCTGCAGGAACAATAATGGATGGCACCATCGTATTGGCAACAGGTCTGAAGGCACCAGCCTGAACTCTCAGCTTCACTCCTTGCCAGGAGACAAAAAAGCCAGCTTACACCCTTCATTTCTCTCTTATACTCAACACTGAAACCAAAGTTACTTATGCAAGACTGAAAGCCATGTTATTATCTTTGCTTCTGAGAATAAGAACTGCCAGCTTTGAAGCAAGCATTGTCTTCTTACTGGCAGGGCTGCCCACCTCTCCCCAGGAAGCTCACGCCACCAGAGCTCCTCATGTCACTGCCCTACACCACCCACTGCCATGAGTTTCCTCAAACAACAATAAAGCAAAAGGAAGAAGCTGTATAAACCAAAATATCATTTGACTGATAGGATTGATAAATTACTGGGTGTCTGATTTTCTCCAAACCTTACCTGGATGCAAAGAACTCTGACAGAGCAGATGCTTGGTGTAACACCCAGCACAGAAGCAAACCCCAAAATTCTGGAAATAAGTGCCCGTTTTACTCCATAGTACGTGTTTTACTCCATTCTACAAAGACACCCTCATTACATCAAACTACATGTGCATGGTTTATCCTATACACATTGTTTTAAAACTTACAGTTCCTAATCTGTTTTTTAAATTAACATTACTATGCTATTTAATTGTGCCTAGGTCACAACTAAAAATGACCCAAGAGAGTGACACTGTCTCGCCTGTGATCCCTCCCCACTCCACAATTCCTATTTAAAGTTCTGCACAAGGTCAATTTCTATTTTTGAAAAGAAATTACAGAAGGAGTTTTCAGCCAAAACTTCTCTCACCAGCTCACAGCACGCTCGGTGCTTAACAGCATAGAATCATAGAATCACAGAACGGTTTGGGTTGGAAGGGACCTTAAAGACCATCTAGTTCCAACCCACCCCCCACCCCCCCATGGGCAGGGACACCCGCCACTGGCAGCCCACCAGCGAGAACACAGAAAGGAGGCAGCAAACACAGGCTTAGGAAGGTAGGTCAGCTGTGCTAGTACCCTAAAGTTTTGGTCCAGGGAGGGGTTTAAGGGAAGGAAGGGGATTGGGTTTTGTTTGTTTTGCATGGACAAACACACAGACCAGGAAGTTGAACAAGAAAGTAACCTCTAAAACCAAATCACCCTTTATGTAAAAAAAAAAAAAATCTTCATGCAAGCACCATAGTTGCCTGCAGTTCCTGAGTGTCTCTATACACTACACAGGGCTAGATAGAATTACTTGGGTTTGGTTTAGCTTATTACACAAACAATGAAAGCAAAGAATTTACACTATATATTAAATAAAAAACTACAACTTCTATTGCACTCACAACTTTTAAATCTGCGCTGCTGTTTACACCCATTACCCCGAAATGCAAAGTCTGTTCACAATATTTGATGTTAAAAACAAATGGAAAAACAAAGCAAGCTTACCTCTTCCAAGGGCATATTTGCTCGAACACACCCAGTGTTGCGTTTTGGTTGGGTGTTTTTTTTTTTTTATTTAGGGGGAGGAAGAAAAATGTCACAGCGAGCAAAGTTCACGTGTTAACCCAAAAAGGATCCAGGCTCAGCGCTAAGTTAAGCGGGAGCAGCTGCACACACCTGCGCAGGCAAAACGTTTTCCCTGAGCCAGCTCTATCGCAGACGCGTGCTCTGCTGGAGGGCTGCATGTCCCAAACACGCCTCTGGAAGTGTCCGGCTTGCCCACTGAATGCCCCTGAAGCCTACCAGCAAGCCTTTCTTCTGCTTTAACTGATGAAAGCTACTAATTAATCTAGCTGCTGCTCCTCCCTCATTTGAGTTACTGCCTTGAGCTTATGATCGAACTGGTTTTACTACCCTGAAAAGCTGTATTAGTCACAACACAGATAGTTACAAAAGTAAGATAGGAGTAAGTGAAATAAAACAAGGAGCTTAAGTTCTTAAAAAGCTTCTCAGCTACATACAAAAACATTCAAAACTGAAAATTAGGATCAACACAATCATCACTGCCAGCTTATCAACACAACAGAACCGTAGAATCATTTAGGTTGGAAAAGACCTTTTAAGATCAAGTCCAACCGTTAACCTAACACTGCCAATACCACCACTAAACCATGTCCCTAAGCACCACATCTACACGTCTCAAATACCTCTAGGAATGGTGACTCAGCCACCTCCCTGGGCAGCCCATTCCAATGCCTGACAATCCTTTCAGTGAAAATATTTTTCCCAATATCCAATTTAAACCTCTCCTGGTGCAATTTGTGGCCACTTCCTCTTCTATCACGTGGGAGACCAACCCCCACCTTTCTGCAACCTCCTTTCAGGAAGTTGCAGAGAACGATAAGGTCTCCTCTCAGACTTCTCCAGGCTGAACACCCCCAGCTCCCTCAGCTGCTCCTCACAGGAATTATGCTCCAGAACCTTCCCCAGTTCCGTTCCCTTCTCTGGACACGCTTCCAGCACCTCAATGTCTTTGAGGTGAGGGACCCAAAACTGAACACAGTGTTTGAGGTGCGACCCCACCAATGCCCAGTACAGGGCGACAATCCCTGCTGGCCACACTGTTCCTGATACTGGCCAGGATGCCACTGGACGCCTTGGCCACTTGGGCACACTGCTGGCTCATATTCAGCCAGCTGACATATTTATATTTCAGCTATATTCAACTATTTCATTATATTTCTAAGTGAAATAGTTGGCTGGAGAGTGAATAGAGCTACTCAAAGTAAACAATCAAACAACAAACTACGAACAGACAGAAAAAACTCCAATCCAAAACACCTTCCAGATCCCACACACCTTCACATCTCCAAAACCCTCACACACTCCATCTTAACAGTGTTACTGCAGTGCTCTAACCCACACTGGAGATGGATGTGTGTGTGCGCACGCACACACAGAAAGGAAAAGCCACTCTCAAAGAAAACAATAAAAAGTCTGCTGGGTTTCCACTGTTAATTCCTTTCAGGAATTTATGAAATTGTTTATTTTAAATTGCCCATACAGGAAGAGGAAGGAAAACAGCAGTAACAATGTCAGGAACAAGAACTCTCATTCAAATACTTCGATCTCACTGAAAGCATGTATGCCCACAGTTCAAACAGGAATTTCAAATCAGGCTTTGTTAATACTCTACACACTCCAAAATCCAACCCTGCAATACAGGCAGAAAATCTTTAAAATGGCCTATTACTGCAAAAGCGAATTCAAGGAAATTAGCTTCCCAAGTGGGCAGTGTAATTACTTGTACCTTTTATAGCCACTTGTTTTCAACTACACAGTCACCACAACCTTCGCCACCACCCCTGAGCTCTGGCTTCAGGCCTGCTTTAGACATCCCACCCCAACTTCCCTCCCAACATTTACGATCCCTCCTACTCTCCATCTAACACAGTGAGCTGTCACAGTAGTACCTGAGGATGTTTTGGAGGCGTTATGGCGTTCCCCTTAACTAAGTCTACCTGTTCTCTTCATGCAAATCAACACAGGTGGAAGTCAGCGCCAAGAACTGCACTGATACGGGACAGATCGTATGTGACTGCTGGTTAACCTGCCAAGTGATGAGCCTGCAGAAAATGCCTGGTTCCAGCCGGCATGAGGAACCAGGCATCACCAAGCCCCAGTCCTTTGTCAGGATCTCACCATCAGTAGGCAAAATGTTTGGGTAGGAGCCCAAAAAATCACAACCAAAAAGTTACCAGCAGGTGTTGTTAAGGTTCCAAGCATCAGCATCATATTGGTATCCACAGGAAGCTTCCACATTTCATCTATCGCCTATAAACTTCCATACTTCAAAGTCATGCAGTGCTCAGCTCCCCTGCATGTCTGTACAACAAATTAACTCATCTGCAAACCAAACGTCAGCTTCCTTTGCTGCACTTCTGACAGTAAAGAACCAATTGCTTCTACTACATGAAATACAAACCCACTATCACTACTTAAAACTGTTTTGCAATATTTAAAAGACTAGAGGAAAAAAAAAGTAAGACATGAAAAAGCTATTTCCCACAGGACTAACAACTCAAAATGAAGTTGATAGCATTTGGTCATCCTTCAAACAGAAAAGATGCATTCGTCAAAACATGTAAAAGTCAAAGTATGAGGGTTGGTGTAAAATGTCACTAAATCCTATGCATTAGCGAAACCCAGAAGGAGGGAACAGAAGGGGACTGATTTGCTTTAGTGGTGACGATGCAGTCCGAATCTGGGGCAAACACATCCAGGCAGCACGAAGCCATAATCCTCCTGTCAATATTTTGGTTGTCCTTCAAGCTGCCGCACGCTGCCTGGCAGCCAAGGACAGTTTGCAACTGTCACTATAGCAACAAGCTCTTTGCCCACCCTCAATCAGGATGAGGAGAGACAAATCACAAAACCAGCAAAAGCCAAAGTAGCTGGAATTAGCATCTCCCTCCAACATCTGCAGCTGTCTGATGAAAACCAAGGGCTTCTTTTAAAGAATTCATCTCGTCTAAAAACACCTAACATACGAAAAAGCAAACACGTCCGTTGTCACCTTATTTAATCTGTCATATATTTATTACGGTTATAAATATTTATACATGAAGAGGCTAGGCAAACCTAGTTGATAACACATCTACTTTCCGCTTCAAATGCTAATCCTTTTCAGATCAGCACAGGTTATTATCTACCATCCAAATTCTGCATGGAGAGGTTACACCCTGGACTTAGTTCAATTCTTAACAAACCAGCATATATCTCACCAAAAATAAAAACCTAGCCAAATTTATCCCTATAATGAGTTTAGGCCAGATCCCCTCTAACACATGAAATTATACTCTTAACAGGAGAATAAGATCATCTTTTCAGGAAGGAATAAATATTCAAGTACAATTCCGGAATCTTGCATATGGACCTATGAAACTTATTGCACACTTTGGTCCTGCCCACACTGATTTGTACTCTGTCATCACATTTCTACTGACCTAGGAGATCCACCCCATGCACCGAGATCCTCCCAGCCCTCCCAGTCTAGTGTCCTTCCAGCTGTTTCCTCCTCACTGCATCTTTCAGACCTTCAGACTCCTTTCCTTCTCACATGGGTCATGAGAACTTAGCAGTATTTGTCCCTTTTCAGCATCCTTCTTTGTCACAGAACCATAGAACGGTTAGGGTTGGAAGGGACCTTAAAGATCATCCAGTTCCAATCCCCCTGTCAAGGGCAGGGACACCCTCCACTAGACCAGGTTGCTCAAAGCCTCATCCAGCCTGGCCTTGAAGACAGCCAGGGATGGGGCACCCACAGCTTCCCTGGGCAACCTGTTCCTGCGCCTCCCCACCCACTGCAGGAAGAATTTCTTCCTGACATCTAAACTAAATCTCCCCACTTTCAGTTTAAACCCATTACCCCTTGTCCTGTCACTACAGGCCCTTGTAAAAAGCACACACGCACACCCCCAGCTTCCCTGTAGGTCCCCTTCAGGTACTGGAAGGCTGCAATAAGGTCTCCCCAGAGCCTTCTCTTCTCCAGGCTGAACAAGCCCAACTCTCTCAGCCTTTCTTCATAGCAGAGGGGCTCCAGCCCGCAGAGCATCTCCATGACCTCCTCTGGACTTGTTCCAAGTGGTCAACATCCTTCTTATGCTGAGGGTTCCACAGCTGGGCACAGCACTGCAGGTGGGGTCTTGGAGAGCAGAGCAGAGGGGGAGAATCCCCGCCCCCGACCTGCTGGCCACACTGCTCCTGATACAGCCCAGGATATGATTGACTTTCTGGGCTGCCAGCGCACACTGCTGGCTCATGTTCAGCTTCTCATACACCAGTACCCCCAAGTCCTTCTCCTCAGGGCTGCTCTCGATCCATTCTCCACCCAGCCTGTACTTGTAGTTTGGATTGCCCCAACCCAGGTGCAGGACCTTGCACTTGGCCTTGTTGAACTTCATGATGTTGTCATTACTCCTCCCAAGCAACTTGCTACACTTCCCTACCCTCAACCCTACAACCCCTTGCCGGAGATGTAGGAAGGCTCCTGATTAGAGTAGTAGGACACCCCTTCCCATAGAAAGCTCAGAGGACACAAAGGCCACCAGCATCTGGGGATGGTGAGCTACTGGGCCAGGCAGCAAGTGAGTAAATCCATTTCTCGAGGGACCTTCCTTGTTCACAAGGCCAAAGTACAACCCTGCTTCAGCTTGTTTCCGCCTCCCCCCTGCAGCTCACCCACACCCTGCGGGTGTTATCACTGTCCCAGGCCAAGCTGGAGCATTTGAGCTTAGGCTTGGTATTTGCAGCAGTCCCATCACAGCCACATTTCACAGGTCCTGCACTATCAACAACACACTGCAGCAGCAAGTTAGACCAGCTGAGAGGAGGCAAAAAACCCCCTACCTTTCTGCAATAGCTTTCCCAGAAACAGTCTCTCAAACTATCACTACCTGTAAATTAACTTTTAAGAAGAAACTGTAAACAAACTAGGTATGAAGAAAACCATGACTTTCACTTCCCTAACGATTAATGCTTTCCCACCATCTCATCACTGCACGACAAGTCTTCCAGCCTATGCATTCCGCCTTCAAAGTGCCCAAGACCAGCTTCATCACTGCACTCAGCTCCGGCACCAAGGCAGCAAGTTATCCCTGTTGTCATGAAACCAAAGAAAGAATTTTCTTCTACACAACTTCCTTTCCACTTCTCCAAATCCCTACACCCTCTGGAAAACTGACTGTCCCCTATAATTTACTATATCCGACCACACCACTCACATACTGAGCCGCTCTATCGTTAAAAATACCCAGAGTCAACTCCGGGTTGCAGAAAGATTTTTTTCAGGATGAAAACAATTTAAAACAAAGATTACAAAAGCCACAGCTGCAGAAGGGCAAGAAAACACCCAACAAGTTTAGTATTTAACATGGAAACAAGCCACACCTGACCCCTCTCTGCTGTTCAGTAGGCAGACAGTCCTGACACAAGAACCTGAGAAGAGCCATATTCTTCATACGTGGCACCTGAGTGCTAATGAAGTCCATCAACACCACTTCAGGTAGTTACTATTTGTTCAGGACTCAAAACCAAAAATGGATTTTGAACTAAACCACAAACAACTGAAAAATAGAAAACAATGAAAGGCATTCATACAAACTTCTTGGATTTTACCCTCTCTAAGAAAAAGTGGATTATTCCCATCAGTTTTAAAAGGTACATACTTAAATCTCCCTGCAGTAAATAAAAAACAAGTAATTTTGCTTTTTTAGCAAGATGAACAGAAAAATTGTCAAATTTAATGTAAGCAAGCTTAAAGAAGTGCTTACAGTACTGTGCAAATTTCACCTTATGTTTAACAATATAATATCGCAGTCAGATATATTAGATAATTTTTTTGCAAAGATTAATTTCATTTCAAAAGAGACGAGAATATCTAAATTCTCTCTGATTACACTTTACAGAAGTTACACTAAAGGAATCCTTGGATGTTACTAACAATTCAGAAAACAAAAGAAGCAAAGCATAACATCTGTGTAACACTTGCATAGTTTAGATGAGTACACGTGCAGCTCAGCAGACTTGGAATTTCAGAAATTACACGTGGAGTAATACACCTAGCTGCTTTGGAGACTCCAAGTAACAAACACATAGGTGCATACTCAATATTACATTCCGAAAATTTGCAGCAAAACCAGGAAAAACGTGGAAGTTGCAAACAAGAACTTCAATTACAATTAGTACACAAACACAGAATAAATATAAGATGTTCAATAAAAGGTTTGAGGCAGTATCTCACAGCAGAAGACACCTACCACAAGTCAGTCGCCCAGCCCTGAGTGAGACAGACCCCAGAGAAGAGGATCACATTTGGAAAGACGATGAGTAACCCAAAGACAGGACAGCACTGCAGCCCAGCGGAGCACTTACCTCACACCCTTCCTGTTTCAGACACTTGCTGCTGACAGACTGGGAGCACAGTCAGGAAACCAAACGAGCTGAAAGCCAACCTGATTTCATAGTTACCTTTTAGCTGGACAGGTTCCCTGCCCTATCCCTTCACACAGTCACGAGAAAGGCAATGTCAGCAGCATGGAGTCCAGGGTAGGGCTTGCTTTTTCAAACAAAGCAGCTTAATCTAGGCTGAAGCGTCCACACAGCCTGAGGATGTAGTCTTTCATTATAGCTGACTGAGCTGTGACCCCACTTTCCCAACTCTCTCAAGACTTCATGTTTTGTGTAGGGGTAAGTTTGAGATTTTTTTTGTGTGTTTTGGGGGTTTTTTTTAATCAGGTATCTCACTAAAGCAGGTCACCATGGCTACAGAGAACTGTTAGTGCACTGCAGCAGTAGGAAGGAGACAGAACATACAGTGCAAGGGTAGAGACAAAAAGAAGTATCAAAAGTGAGTAAGAAGAGACAATAAAACTTACTTAAACAAAAAAGGCCTTCAAAGCATACAAAAAAAGTAGTCAGCTAAAACATCTTCCAGTTGAAAAATATCTCGCTACAAATACAAATGACGCGTGACTCTAACCATCTCAATAAGAACTAGCCTGCTGTACGATCACAGTAAAACCAAGTCAATGCAGGAAACTCACCTTCACAAAATTGTCAGGGAACATGCCCCTTTTGCCATTTAGCTCCCCTTCTAACCATCCTTCTTCTTCCAGTTTTTTCACATTCGTGATGATTTCCCCAACTCTGATCGTTAACTCATCATCATGCACTGCATCATAGTCATATTCCACGATATAGTCCACTAAAAAAAAAAAAACCCACAATGAATGCAACTTAGGCATGGAAATGCAACTTGAAAGCCACGCATGTACAGAAAGGCAGACCTGAAACGCTAAGAAGTGTTTCTCTTACGGCAACACTCATTTCTGAATTGTAGTGTTCCCAAACATTTTGGAGAAAGACTGCACAGTCACCTATTAGAATGAAGTCAATTTAGAAACAGGACACCAGTCATACTTTGGTGGTGGTGGGTAAGGTTTTTCTGCATGTGAGGTGGAAGAGATTGCTGGCAGTGTTTTTTTCCCCTCCCCACCCCACCATGTCCCAGCCCAAGATTTAACAGTTATGAATCACTGTCAACAGGGCAAGCGTTTGTTATACAACGCGTATTTGGGGCCAAAGAGGGAGAAGGATTCAAACTGTGCATGTGTGGTACATACATGCAATGCTTTAATTCTCACACTTGCATCTGCTATTATATCTGAAAAAGCTTGATTGCTGTACACACAATATTCTTGAAGATTTGATCCAAAGCGCGTAATACAGCCAGAAGGTGTAAGAGTGACAACATCATAGAACTTACTTTGCACAGACATGGAAAATGCACCCTCTTTCAGATTCATCTGGCTTTGTATGAAGAAAAATAAGCAAGTGAGCTTTAGTTTTGGCATAATTTACTCAGAGGAGCATAGCAATGTATTTACATACTTGTCCATCTGTTACACAAGATCCATGAGAGTTGCTTACTGACAGTTTAAGGCTTGTTTGGCAATAAACACTCATTTGTTCATCAAGAAATTCTGTTTATGCCAGAAATCTCCACAAACCTTGCAGCAATCAAATAATCTTCCCTCTCACTCAAACCCAATCAGGACATCCAGGCACTACCAAACGTAACACTGTTCCCATCAAAACCTCCCTCTCCTCTGCAGATCATGAAGACGAAAGCACAACAGGGTTAAAATACAGAAATCCTGAATGGCTGGAAAAGCTTTTTCCCAAGTTACTCCCTATTTTATCAGTGCATGATAATATCCAACAATTAATTTACAAATTAAGGAATCAAATGGGAGAAAGTATTTTTTCCTGGTACTGAATTTACAGCTCCATTAAATCAGTGTATAATTCTGACCTGTGGCCAGTTTTGAAGAAAAAGTGCTGCTGCACGCATGTTGCAACATAACCTTTATCCTTCTGCTGCCTATAGATGAAGTCAGAAAACCCTTGGTAAAAAACAGGGCTAAACGATGGTGCCATAAAAAACAAGAGAAGATAGATCATTCTATCTGCCAAACTATTTTCTGAATACACCCATTAACAAAGGAGCCAGTCAAATATAAACACAGAGACTCAGTTTTGCTGGTTTTCCTTTAAGAAAGAAAATTTGTTTTCTTCATTATGAACAGAAGTTAGTTATCTGCTCATGATACGCGCTTTGGAACGCCTTACATACACTTTTTGTATCGTATACGTTTATTTTTGCCAAACGTATTCGCTAAGCTTGCTTCAAAGCATCGTATTTCCCCATTACTGCCTGCAGCAAGCACAGTAGTTTTGTCTTGCTTTTGCACTGAATTGCTTCTTGAGTGGCTGACATGAAATATTGCACAACAGATAGGAAATTCTGGCAGCCACAGATCATAAAGACAACTGCCATTCATCACCTACAGTGTGGAAATAAAAATGTCATCTTCCAACGCACTCAAACCAACCATTTTGGAAACTCACAAATGCATAAAAATGTAAGAAATACCCATGTTATATATTTCTCTCATGATAAATTCTGGTTTTAAGCACATTATCAGGTATTGTATTTCAACATACACACTATAGGACAGTTTTACGAAGTTAAACATGGAAAATGGATCAGAAGACAGTGTCAGCCATGGTAAATGCTTACAGCACTGCAGACTACAACTCCAACTGCCAAACACCTGGTCCTTTTTCCACAGAAGCAGTAAGTAATCACAGCCACATTATGTCAACATCAACTAATTATTCTCAAAGCCTTTTTATTTCTTGGGGGGAACATTACTATATTTATGGACAAAACCAGACTCGGTCAGGCCAGCAACCAAAGTAGGATCTCGAGAACTTCCCACTCATCACCCATGAAACTGTGTTCCAAAGATAAACAGCAGCAAATTAATATCCGCTTTTTATGTTTGAGATTATGTGCTGAATCTCCTCTTGTATTTCCCAGTGATACTCAATACCATTCTCATTCTCATGGATACATATACATAACTCCTAAATTCTTATCTCACCTGAAAAGTGAGAGGTCATGGGGAACATCAAGCTAGATCCCATGTTGTTTCTGTGTCATCACATGAAAAAATGTAGGCAGCGACATCTCTCTCTATTACTTGGTCCTCAAGAGGAACACTTACCAGTTTTGCTTTTCAAGATTAGCAAGCAGCAGTAGAGGAACCCTCCAAGAAATTAGGACTGCAGCGTGATGGGCAGGAAACCATTCTACTGCCACAAGAGGTTGGATTAAATAGGCCTTTAAAAGGTCTTCAAGTATAGTATTTATCCAAGCAAAAACAGTGTTCAGTGGTGACAGAAAATGTTTTTAAGGAATCACAACTCCTTACAATAACAGTAATTTGGGGTCATGTCAGTCCACAGATTATACTTCTGAATGCTGCGAGTTGTCACTTAAAAGCTTTACTCAAGAGCAGATGTGATACTGGTCAAAACCCTCAAGAACCAGAAAGTCTCAACTGGTGGAAGGTGCAGCAGAACACCACAGCAACACAAACTATCAAAAGTTCCTACCTTTACCTCCCCTCTGCTTTTTACACACCTTCCTCAACTTCTAACCCAACTCAACTCAATTATCTGTACCTTAAAAGTCTCTAATGACCAAGTCTTGGATGAAAAATAGTCTTCTCAAGCCTGAGCACAAGCACTGTGAAGTTAACCGTGCTTTTCCTGCACATTCAGCAGGCCCAAAGCTTACCCTGAGAGGCAGACAACATTCTCTTGTTTCCACAGACAGCATGGGCCATCACAAGCCACCACCCATACAGTGTGCAAACCAGATGTCTTCATCCAAGTGGCAACCTTGCTTTAGCAAGAATTCAAAAGATACATGAAAGACATCACCTGGCACATCCTTCCAACCAAGGAAAGATGGAAACAAACAAAAAAATTAAAAGCCAAATCAAAGTCAGGTTGATCAGGGTGTTATAGAAAATAAGTTATAACAGACTAAGAACTGACAGAACTAATTTAGAAACACGGGACTAGGTTCAGTGCCCTGGTAGCAGTTGAGGGGCTGGAATAAAGCGTCAATAAAGCATCAGAGGCAGCGGAGCCTATGCCACTCAAGGGCACCAGAGTCATGATGGTGGGAATTAGCAAAGGTAGATGAAAAAGAAGCCACGCCTGAGAAACCTGGCAGCATTCCACAACTACTTCAGTGGACAATGAGAAAGCAGTGGACAATGTTTATTTCCAATTCAGCAAGGCTTTGGACACTGTCTCCCATAACATCCTCATACACCAACTGAGGGAGTATAAGCCAGATCAGTACAGTGAAATGGACTGAAACTGCCCAAAAAGCCAGGCCAGAGGGTTGTGATCAGTGACACAGCGTCCAGTTAGAGGAGAGTCACCGGGGGTGTGCCCCAGAAGTCAGTGCTGAGTTGTTCAACATCTTTGTTAATGATCAGGATGATGGGACTGAACGCACCCTCAGCAAGTCTGCAGATGACCCGGAACCATGACTAGTGGCTGACAGACCAGAGGGATGTGCTGCCATTCAGAGGGATCTTGACAGGCCAACAGGAACCTCATGAAGTTCAAAGGGAAATGCCAAGTCCTGCCCCTGGGGAGGAACAACGCCATGCACCAGTACAGGCTGTGGACAACTTAGCTGGAAAGCAGCTTGGCAGAGGATCTGGTGGACACCAAGTCGACAGGAGCCAGCAACATGCCCTTGCAGCAAAAGGCAGACAACAGCACTTTGGGCTGCATTTGGAGGACTATTGCCAGCAGGTAAAGGGAGGTGATCTTCCCTCTCTGGTCAGTGCTGCCGAGACCCATCTGGAGTGCTGGGTCCTGTTCTGGGCTCCCCAGTCCAACACAGACATGAACATATTGGATTAAGCCCAACAAAGGGCCACAAAGATGATTAAGGGACTGGAGTATCTTCATACAAGTAAAGGCTGAAGAGCTAGGAGTAGGCTCAGGGAGATGCTATCGATGTGGGTGTGGAGAAGACTGAGTGGGGGCCAGTGAAAGAACGAGAGGCAGTGGGCACAATCTGAAAAGGAACACATTACACTTAAACAAACACACACTGTAAGAGTGACCAAAAATGGCACAGTTTGTTCCAAGGGGCTGTGCCATTTCCTTAAAGATGCTCAAAACCCAGATTGACTTGGTCCTGAGAAAACCTGCTGTAGCTGAGCCAGCTCTGAGCAGGAGAGTTGGACTACATGATCGCCAAAGGTGCCTTCAGCTTCTGCGATTCTGTGACTGATTTTAAGCAAAGATATGCCTTTGGGGGCAGCTTTCTGTCATCCAGCCATGACAGTTTTCCAACATATAGAACTTCCCAGATGATGCTTTTTGAAGGTTTTAACCCATTTTCAGTGGCAGGGGATTGATTAAATCAACAGTGCTAAGTAAAAAATATTAACTGGACACCTTCTGGGCAAAGGTGGTTATAGCAGGCTTTATGGGAGTGGTCTGTTCAGCTCTTGGTTTCAAGCAAGATGAAACCCTGACTAACGAAACAATAAAACAAAACAAACACGTCACAGCCAGTCAGCCCCATCAAGAAGTCCAGCCTACATTGTTCCCCATGGCAAAGATGAAGTGTGTCCTATCTAACAACACAGCCTCTTCAACAAAATAGCTCACGCTGTTAGCCAGCACAGCAACACTGCCTGCACAAGGCATTCAGTCACTGCTGGCACAGGTGGACTCCACTTCTCCAACACTTACACAACCGGCTCTTCTGCCAACCACATCCCAGTGCCAAAGCAGAAGGCAAGCCTCCTGATAAGCGAGGCCACGTAACGCCCATCTTCACTGATTTTAAACAAAGGAAGTCTTCAGCTACTCAGAGTCTTTCTGAAGTTGGCTGTTATAGGTCACTAAGGCCCTCTGGGTGCCCCATAAAAAAATACATAAGTAAGTCAAGAAAAAAGAGTAGAAAATGTGGTGAAATTTTAGCATGCCTGCATCTTTAACAGAAATAACCAAGTGTCAGACACTCACCTAGCAAAAAGCACAATTTCACATTCTTGGTACTTTGTTTAGGGTATTACAATACTGTCAGAACCCAGTGACCTTTCTGTAGTAATCAGAAAAAGAGACAAACAATCCCACAAAACACACATTTAATACTGTATAAAATGGAAAAAAGACTCATTTGTGGGATAACTGAAATCCTTGCATATAACTCTCAGGCTATTCAGGAAGCCTTGCTGAAACTTGCAGCAGACTTGGAAGGACAGAGCCAAAGACCAAACAGCAAGAGAAGCTTGACTTGTGTACCATGCTCCGTAAAGCTCTCCTCAGGCAAGTTTCAGGTTAGCTCAGATTAAAAGTCATTTATTGGAACACAAACCCTGGAAAGTTGTGTGGCCTCCAGAAGCATCCTGCCAGCAAAACTGCACTTAGGCTAGAAACGGAGATTTTGCTTTTCCAATTTATAATAACAGTTGCTAGATGCCTCAAACTTACTTTATTAGAACTGTTATTTCCACTTGTACATCTATCACAAAAACCCAAAGTTTAGTCTCCTATAACACTGAGATTTCTGTTACTATGTGTGAATACATACACACAGAGTTACAAAGGTATTTGGTTTTATAGCAGACAGCAAGCTTACAGACAAAAGACAACAGATGACAATCTTACTCTTTCAACTATCATACTTTTCTTCACAACTGTCACAAAATCAGGGGTTGGACCAAAGAAGAAAGCTCCTTCCAATTGCTTTCCCCCAGAAACATTCCTACAGTTTGTGAGATAAGAGTTTCAACTGTTCTAATAGCAATACCATTGTACACGTTTGGCCACTGAAGACAGATGTTGGCACTGAAAAGGTAGCATAGGTGTTTAAATGCTGAACAATGAAAACACCTCGATAAGTGTTTAAACATAAGTACTAGTTGTAAAAATGGTGGTTGGTTGGGTGTGGGTTTTTTTTCCCCCCACTTTAACACCGTAATTCCCTGTTTCCTTGATCCAAGTCACTGATGACAACTCATATGCTCAAATAAAGAGACCCAGTAGACTCCCCATTGCCCTTAAACTGCATGGGATTTGTCCTATGAAGCTCTCCTAGTAAGAAACACACACAGACACACACAGACACACACAGACACACACAGACACACACAGACACACACAGACACACACAGACACACACAGACACACACAGACACACACAGACACACACAGACACACACAGACACACACAGACACACGGTGAGCACCAGGGTTTGGCAACCAAAGACAAATCCCTCCTGGCCAAGAGCCTCCACTACCCTGCAGCCAGGTTCCTTCTGCGCTCTGCATTTCCTCCCATGATTCACCCTCCTGTTTACACAATGACCCACAATGACCATAATAACCAGTTCCCTAAAGATCAAAGGATTCTTTTGGGGTACAGATGTGGGTTTGGTCTTCCTCACACTGAGTAGGGAAATGCCTCATATTTCCCACTGCTGGGGAAACCACTCTGACCACTGGTCTTGTGCAAAAGGTACTTTTTCACATCCCCTTAGCCACCAGCATGATAAGCAGCCTATGGACTGAACCTTGATCAGATGGAAACAAGAGTATCTACGTCCTTCTGATGGTGCCCAAGACAGCTACTTCACTAATGGAAAGTAGGAAACCTGCAAAGATGTGCTTCCAAGACATCTTAACCCATGGATGCTCTGCTCCCATCCTCTCTCCTCCATGCATTCAAATGGTCCCTTCCCCCTGCTCTACACTATTACTGCACTTATAATTAGTACTAATATAATAATTAGTACTTATTTGTACTACTGGTCCATCAGATAAAGAGTAAACAACCCAAGAAAACAATCTAGTTCCAACTTTCCACAAGTTTACCTCCCTAAGATGCCTCACCGCAGGGTCAGAGGAGCAGGACTGCACCAAACCCAACTCAGATCAACATATGCATCATTGTCACAGTCAGATCAGGAATACGCTTCTCAGTGAAGCTCCAAACCATCCTCATTTATTGTGCCTCAGTTCACAAGGTGGAGCAGTTTCACTGAAACCTAAATCAAAGATAGGCAGCCAGGAACACTCTTAATGCATGTTAATCTTTTAATAGTCATTAAGTCCATGGGAGGAGACTAGAAACAGGATGATATAAAAATGTCACAGAATCACAGAATGCTAGAGGTTGGAAGGGACCTTCAGAGATCATCTAGTCCAAGTCCCCTGCCAAAGCAGGTTCACCTGGAGCAGGTTGGACAGGAATGCATCCAGGTGGGTTTTGAGTATCTCCAGAAAAGGAGACTCCACCACCTCTCTGTGCAGCCTGTTCCAGTGCTCTGGCACTCTAAAAGTAAGAGCTATTCATTGTGTTGAGATGGAATTTCCTGTGTTCCAGTTTGTGCCCATTGCCCCTTGTCTTGGCGCTGGGCACCACTGAAAAGAGTCTGGCCCCATCCTTTAGACATTTATAAGTACTGGTGAGATCCCCTCTCAGTCTTCCCTTCTCCAAAACATGCAATATGAATGGCGGGTCCCTAACAACAGCAGCTTCCCCCTATGGATCCACTCATCTTGCCCCTCACCACTTGCTACTTTGCACATAGCCAAAATCTGCCATGAAACTACATCTTAAACATATAAACAATACAAAGCCATTGGATTCCTGTCAACTCTGATGGCAGGGATGCAGTTCCAAGCTATTAAGGAATGGAACAAGGAGAGATTATTTCTGCATGGTTTCCGTTGGCTAGTCTCATCCATTTTAAAGTGCAGTTCACCACAGCCTGCAGTAAGTCTGTAGGTTCAAGTCCCACCATACAAAACAGCAGAGACAACCGAGCCACGCAGAGCCATCACGTTCACGCTCCACGTGGAGGACTTGCAAAACAGTTGCATCACAAGTACTACTGACAGCATTAAGCATCACAAGTAAGATGTTCTTCCTTCATAGCATCTCAAAAGGAGGTCGGCTGCCTCTTGCTCAGCCCTGGAAACAGCAGTGACACATAGCAGAGACATTTCTACCTGTGCCTACTCCCAGGTGAACCATACCAGTCATGCCAGCTCCAGTGCTGGTAAACACCTCTCTACCGCAGCAGTCATAGGGCTTCCTGCTCCTAAAGCTCTGAGCCCCTGTGTGCCAGCCAAGCAAACTTCTACTCCCATAAGGAAGGGATGGGGCAGGGGAGGCAGTTTAAGATAATGTCAACCACATATATTCAAATACTGACTTAAGGTCCTGTTTTAATCAAAGAGCCCTCTGCCATCAGGATTCTTTCATTAGTTTACAATAAAACAACATAATGACAATGGAACTAAAACATTTTCATACCATTCTATGTACATTTTCTTTTAATCACATACAACTAACTCCCAATTTGCTGTGAATTGATTATTCCAGTAGTAGATTGTTTCAAAAGACACAGAACCTAAATCTATGGAGTTTATTAGCTCAGGTGCTTGACAAACAAACATTGCTTTCAAACAATAAAGACACCTTCAATATAAACAAATACACACTGTTGGACTCAAGCTGATTCTATATAAAACCAGCTCAGCTGAGTCCCCCCAAACTCTGGGAGCACAGTGAACACACTGCTGTCACCCAGCAGGGACTCAGTTTGGATCCCAACAAGCTTTGCTGCATTGGAAGCAACAGCCTTCACATTCACTCCAACACCCCCTGTGTCTAAAAAGGCTCACTATGATCGATGCAGGGTTTGATGAGCCATTGCAAGCAGCCACCACGCTGCAGAGTCAGGCCAAATTCCCAACAAGCCCTCTTTCCACTTCTCCCACTTAAGAGCTGATCCAGAGAGCACCATCTCCGATGGAGTTCGCATTCGTACTGCACTGGGCAGCTCAGTCTTCCAGCCCCTGCCCAGCTTCCTCTATCAGATTTTTTTTAAAAATTTATTTTTATATTCACTTCTAAAAAGACTTTCCAAGCAAAGACCATAGCACTGGTTATACAGAATATCTACTATTCTTCTGGAATACAGTTTATATTTTCTATCACAAGTTGCCACTAACAACCTGCTGGATATATGTGATGGTTTAGAAGATCATTTAAAAACTTAATGAGTACTCTAGAGTGCTCACAGTAAGGGTAATTTATACTGCTATCAAGAAAGCTTTTAGGAAAGAAAAAGTCAGAACCAACACATACCATGGGGAAAAACCAACCGAACAAAACACAAGACAGCAACAAAACAACTTTCAAATATATTAAATCTCACAATATCCAGTATCACATTTGGGCCTTTACTTGTCCAAACTTCAGCATCATCAGCTCAGCTACTGTCAGCTTCCCGTTTTGTTTAAACACTTCAAGGGAAAAAATTACCACTGGAAAAGGGGAAGGAACAAGGCTGGAATAAAAGCTGGTTCTGTTAGTTTCCTAAAGTATAAGGTCCCACTGCTGTTTATACTTTCTAATGATAATGGAGACCTTACTGCATCCTTTCAGTATATAAAGGGGGCTTAGAAGACATGAGAGAGACTTTTCACTAGGGTGTGTAGGGACAGGACAAGGGACAGTGGTTTTAAACCGAAAGAGGGTAGATTTAGATTGGATACAATGAAGAAATGCTTTATAACGAGAGTGGTGGGGCACGGGAACAGGTTGCCCAGAGATGCTGTCCCATTGTTGGAAGTCTCCAAAATTAGGCTGGATAAGACTTTGAGCAATCCTGTCTAGTGGAAGGTGTCCCCCTGACCATGGCAGGGGGTTGGAACTAGATGATCTTTAAGGGTCCTTTCCAACTCAAACCATTCTATAATTCAGACAAAAATCTTCTAATGACATTTTACCTAGGGTTAAATATACCATACAACTAAGGGAGCTTACCAGTAACTGGCTTTACCATGTTCTGTTTCAGAGGTATTCTGTGACTTTCACAGATTTGTGATGCACAAGATCTGTCAGATCCCCCATTAAAGTTTCTCACACTTCCTATTTTACATCTACAGCTGACAGGCAACTGCCGAAGTTCATCAAACTGAAATTAATTTCAGCCCCTCAACACTCCTCCCAAAACTACATTCCCACTGCTGTGCCACTGACATCCCAATCCTGAACTCTGAGACAGTATGATCCCAGCCAGCTCCTGTCGCTCTCAAAGCCAGTGGTAAGGCTACTGGAATATTTGCTTTTTCTTGGGTTTTTTTTTGGTCTTTCCACCCTAAAGTCTGCTACTTTTCATTACTCCTTTTATAATGCGCTCTTACGCTGCATCACCCTGGTCTAGCACATTTTCTGCTCTGAGCAATAACCCTTCTACAGCAATAACTTGCCTAAAAAAAGAAAATAAATAAATAAACCACCAAAAATAGCTGTCTACCCATGAGACAGTCAAAAGCCAAGAGCTTTGGTTCTGTCAGCCCAGAACTGGCACATCAGGATGCTGCCCTGGATCCGCCTGGCATTTTTAGACTGGGCAAGTCAAAGGTGCATTCTCCAAGAAACGACTTGCCACACGTATTTAATAAAAGGTTACGTGCAATTTACAGCCCAGTGAGAATAAATGTACATTTTTTACCGTTTTCAGTTGTTCAATTCCTCATTTCAAGAAACGAGAAACTCATTGCATTCTAACAGCAACCATCTCAGCCACCAGTTTCTCAAGCTGGCTCCAGCACAATCAGCAAGACACTTTGTGAAGGAAATTAAACAGTAGAGCAGAAATCCTGCCCAGCAGCCTGCCCTCAAGCATTGAAGATGCAAACCACACACGCCTCATTTTCTTTCTCCAGGTTCCCATAAGTTTCTATAGTGCATTCTCATGCTTGCACTACTGTGCATGACAGAACATACTTAAAAAATAAGAAGTTTGTCAATTTTCACTTCCCTCAAGCAAAGCATTCCCACACATACCCTCGTAATTCTACAACTGCAACCTGTACGTGATTAAGTCATCATGACCAGCCAGCTACGAATACAAAGAAGCTTTAGTGACACATTCCTGGCTGCAGGTACATTAAACCAACTCTAGAAGAAGCATCCAATGGCTTCTCCGATATTATCAAAAATACTTGTCTTAAACTAGGTCACAAACTTCATAAATGGTAAAATTGTGGATTTGTCTACCCCTTCACTCCTATGAGCTGGAATTGCCAGACTCCTCCATTCACAGGAAGAGATGACATGAAAGAGGCAGTATTAGAGTAAATTCTCTACCACCTACAGGTATTTGATACTACCTTGTAAGGACAGAGAGGTCAAAATGTTTCACCTGGGTGGTTACATTAAGCAGAAGGTGATGTTTCGTGCTACTTGCTATTTCCTTCAGTCTGAGTAGAGCTCACTGTAAGAACCCAGCCTAGAAACAAAAGGTGACACCTGCAGGAAAGGTAACAAATGTCTGCACAAAGAAAGGTGTAAAACTGCTATTCATTTAATATGCAGAGAAAACCAGAGATCTTAGAGGGCACTGGGGAATGTACTTTAAAAAAGCACACCACATTTTCTTAAGTCATGACTCAGCCACCGTTCCATATATAGATTTACGCCTCTTCCTTCCCTTAAGTTAATTTTATAACATCTATTTGGCAAAACATTCAAGGTGAGTTGCAAAACACCAGGTTACAAAAGCTGCTATAACAAAGCCATGCCAAAAATCTCTGAGGAACAAAAGGATTTAGATCCTTTTGCACCAAATAAGTAGTAAATACAGTACCAACCATGTGGTATTTTCACAGGTTTTTCCTCTTAAAAACTCCACTAGATAATTAGCTCACAAAAACACATATGAAGCTGAAGACTCTGCTGCTTATCTTAGCTAGAATTCTTTTCACAGAACTATCCCTCTCCAGTTAAAAAAAAAAAAAAAAATTGAATTTTATAGAAGTTTCCTTCCGTCAGTGTCAGGACCCCATGTTACTACAAAAGCTTCAGCTCCTCCTGCAGTTCTAGCCAAAAAGGACAGCATGATCACAGCTCCAGGATACAAATCCATGAGTTACAAAAACGAAGAAGTTTCTGAAAGCTCCCTGGGTTTAAACCAAAAGAAAACTCCTTTCACAGTCAAAAAAAAAAAAAAAGGCAAAAATGCTTTGATAGATGGACTACAGTTTGGCACACACCTAATTCAGAATGACAATTAGTATTTCTGGAAACATGGCAAGAATTTGACTTTGAAATAAATTTATGGAAACTTAAAAGCATCACTCGGAGCATGCACAAAGTGTTCCCTTCATCTTTAAAAACAGGCATGATGCAATAGTCTGAACGGTCCCAGATTGGGATCTTGCAAAACCCACAAAATATGCTCAGCATTAAAAGAGGGACAAGTGTTCCTATCCGACTTCATGCTGTCAGGATTGTCAATATTAATTATGGCATTAATAAAGTTAATTTACTTTTTAGTGTGGACATTTTAGTCAATACAAAAACTGAACTGTTGATTGAAAAGCGCAGAGAGGAATCCTTATGCAATGGATTTTTACAAAAGCCAGTCAAAACCACAAACGCTCAAGGACACCCTACAGTCCCATATAGTTTTAAAGGAGGTAACGTTGCTTCATTAGCTCAATTACGTTCTAAAAGTAAGGAGACAGTCTCCTTTAAACATCCATTTGTAACTTGAATGTAGAAGGATTTAAGCATTAAGACCATGATTTAAACCTGCATGGCTTGCAATACTTCCAGTCACAGAAAAACAAGGTTTGGAAGGACCTCTGGAAGTCATTTACTCCAAACTGGTCAAAGCAAGGCTAACCTCAAAGTCAAACAGGGTCACTTGAGGCATTGACCAGCTAAGTTTGAGAGTCCTCAAAGGATGGAAAAAAGACAGCCACCCTGTGCACGTTTTCTGGTGCTCAGTTCTCACAGTAATTTTTCTCCATTATATTCACTGGGAATTACTGTTGTCCTAACTTGCTGCCATTTATTTTTGGTTTTTTCCACTGTGTCTCCGAGACAGGCTTTCTCTTCTCCAGGCTAGATCAACTTCTTGCACACTATATGCATCAGCACCCCAATCGCACTCGACTCTCCAGTTTGTTGGCATCCCCCTTGCATTTCAGGGGTAAGAGGAGCAAAACTGTACACAGTATTTTAGAGACAGCCTCATGAGTGCCAGACAGTGGTGAACAATCACTCCCTATAACCTACTAGCTACTATCCTGCTCATGCCACCAAGCAGACACTAGGGTGTTCACTCCTAGATGTTGGATTATTCATTGGATTTTTCTGGAACTGCAGAAGGTTCCTGCTGGCCCATTCCCCCAGTATTGCAGCACATCACTCATCCCTGCCTTGTTCACTGTGGGTTTTTTAGGTACCTGAACATAATCTTGAGCACCTGAAGAAACCAGGCTCACATGAGTGTCCCTGTCAGCCTATCCTCCTGCTTCATTCTCAATAATTCTTCCTCTGTACATACATTTTGTTGAAACATGTTAAACAGTAGCATCTCATTTCAGAGGGCTGAAGCCCCTCTCCTATGAAGAAGGGCTGAAAGAACTGGGCTTCTTCATCCTGGAGAAGAGAAGGCTTCGGGGAGAGCTTACAGCACCTTCCAGTACCTGAAGGGGCTGACAAGGAAGCTGGGGGGGTTGTTTTTACAAGGGCCTGTAGTGACAGGACAAGGGGTAACTGTTTAAATCAAAAACGGGGAGATTTAGATTGGATATTAGGAAGAAATTCTTCCCAGAGCAGGTGGTGAAGCACCGGCAAGGGTTGCCCAGAGAAGCTGTGGATGCCCCATCCCTGGAAGTGTTCAAGGCCAGGCTGGATGAGGTTTTGAGCAACCTGGTCTGGTGGAGGGTGTCCCTGCCCATGGCAGGGGGGTTGGAACTGGATGGTCTTTAAGGTCCCTTCCAACCCAAACCATTCTATGATCTCAACTGTAAGAGCTGTACATTTTGGGTTGTTTGTACCACTACCACCACCACCACCCCTCTTCTAAGTCAGCACTGAAGCACCCAAATCAGAGTCCTCCCTGAGGAAAAGACTTCTGGACTGCCCCAACACTCTTTTAACCTGATGGTTGGCTAATCACCAAATATGCAACTTGGAAGCAGCTACAGCATGTGCTGTGTCTTGCACAGCTAATTGATAGTAACGCAGAACGATCGGTATTTGAAGAATCTGGGGAGGGAGCAGAGGCATTACGGGAGGTTATGAAAAGCTGTCTGGGGCAAGGGATATCAGTCACTGCGGTCAGGAGACAGCACGCCCAAACGCAAGTTCATAGAAGGCTAACCCTCACCACCACTGTTCCCAACACATCTGCTTGAGGTAATAGCTTGGATTTCAGAAAAAAGGAAATGATTTTGACGGCCCCCACATATTGCAAAACTACCAGGCACAAACCTGATGACCCAATATACGCACAAAAAAAGGGGGAAAATCAAGAGGAGAGAAAAATCAGCAGCATAACCTCAGCTTTAAAAAAAAAAAAAGTCAAGATTTACGACTTCAGTCGCTGCTCAGATCTGCAAAAGCATCATACAGCAGCAAACAGCAAGATCCAGCAACTCTGTCCTGATAGGGAATCAGTATGGGCATCTTGCTGCACGGAAAAAGAAGGTTGTGACTTACTCTACTGACCGCACATCTCATGCTTCACAAACACCTTTATTTCATCAAGCCTGAGATTTTCTGCTACTGGTTATCTACCAGGGCAGGTTTTCTTCTACTACCCACACATCAGAAGCCATTTATACTACAATCTATATATATATTTTACGATATTCTCTCAGTAAGGATGCGACATTAAGATTGAAAGAGCAAACCCTCTTCCCACAAGAGAGGCATCTTCCAAGATAATGAACACATGACAATTAGAGGAAACAACTTTATGCACTCTCAGTTCTGCTTTTACTACAGAACCACAACTGTCAATTCACATACAGCTAAAAGAAAGGCCTTCAAGCTCTCCACAAGTTGCAGAGGGTTTCATCCAAGACAACCTCTAACTTCCTCGTTCCCTGCACCACATCCTTACACAGACACTGGTACACAATAAAAGTAGATTCTGTTAAACTCAGGCTTCTCATAATGTGAAAATGTTAATGTTTTTAACTATGGTCTTCCACTTTACAAAGTCTTCTTCCCTGGGCTGAAGGACAAGGTGTATTTTCAGTAGAACACATTGTTTGAGTCAGGCAAACTAAGCCCCGTATTTGATTTTCAAGAGAAAAACAACTGTTTATTAAGCAAAAGCTATTCTAAACTGACTATATTCTGCTGTTTGCCCTTTTCTGAGAGATCTGCTGTCTCCTTATCTACCATATCCATGACAGCATGAGATTAACATACTTGCTTTTGTCCTCACAACTACAACAGACTTACTCTCCTCTGCACTTCACTGGCCCCCTCATTTTACCTGGCTTCAGAAAAGCCTTAACTCAAGTGAACACAAAAAGAAGCGTTGTTTGGGACACCGAGGTTTCAAACAAACAGCACATGGCCCACTCTTCAGACAGTTACCTGAAACTGCTGACACTCCCAGGCAGCTTGCAAATCTAGCTAAATCTGTGATGTCTTGTACTGAAAACTCCGCACAAAAGAATATTCTTAACCTCTTTAGGAAACCAAACAGATGGGCTCTGCTTTTCAGGAACAGTTACTTCAGTCATTTACAGACAATACAGTTTCTTACACATAATCCAACAATCTGATGATGGAGTGACCCTGCACGCCCTCTCCCTACTCATTCCCATACCACAGCCTCTTCCCTTGCGCTGCTCTCGCAGTTAGGCTGCTCCAGGGCGTGCCGGTTTTGTTTGCTGCCAAGTCAGCCAGCTGGTTCTCTTCCAGGGGGATTTCAACTCTGGCCAGTGTCTTGAACTACATCATCCCATGGACACATGATCACTAGATCTGCCAAAAGGGAAGATTAAAGAACGTGCCGATATGGGTTTCATTCAGGGGATTGACCATATCAAGAAGTGATGGATCTAGCACTTCCCTTAGCAATTTGTTCTAGTAGTTTGTAACTTCCTCAACAGAAACATTCAGATGTTAAAACGACTGCAAACACCACTGTAATTTACCTCAAGTTTTAGGCAGGCTTACTCTAGTTAATCTTGCATTTATTGATTTATGACAGTACTAAATAAGCCCAACTCCATAAAAGCATTTGATTAAAGTCCAGCCCAACTGTGGAAATATCGAAGGATAGAGGGGTTTTGGTTTTGTTTGGTTTTTAAAACCATACTGTACTTGGTCTTCTTAGAACATACACATTATTGAGGACAACAAAACACAAAACCCACAGAAATACAGAAAGCACCTCAACAACAAGTTTTATCTGTTTAGGAATGATTTTTTCTTTAAAGGTATAATTAAACTAATTTGGAAAAAAAAAAAAAAAGAATACCAAAGGGCACTTGGCTGGCTTAAAATGTATGGGGGAGGAAGACAAGGAGCTTAAAAAAGCATTTTAACTATCAGGAACAAGCAAGCTGTGAAATAATCAGTTTGCTAGGTCATGAACACTTAAGGACAGCAACTAATACAGACACTCAAAAGCAGCTTATGAAATTTCAGCTTGGATCCAGTGCAAAGTAACTGCAGGCTAAAATGGAAAAAGAGAAACACTTTCCCTTCCCTGGCTCCTGAAATACTGTCTCATCCACTCTCTTGTACAGGAGCTAATGCCTGTGCAGTCAGAATAAGGCCATTCAGCTTGCTGACATGATGGCAAGCCTGGCATAGGAGTTTCTTTCATACCAGCTCACACCGTGGACACACAGCCACCAGAGCCATGGCAAGCCAGGCAATGGCATCCCAAAGCCCTGGCCCTTTTTTGGCAGCAGCCTAAAATTATCTCTGCTGAAGCACAGCAGGAAACTGCACCCACAGGATGACTTCAGGACAAGAGAGATTACATGCAAAGCGGCCTTAAAGCAAATCCTTTCATAACTAAAAATACAAGTTCAGAGTTAAGTGATGTGATTCTCTTTTACTAGAGTGAAAACATGATGAAACTAGCAGTCTCCTTCCATCAAGCAGCAAAGATAGAGACTTTTCTCCCACTCAGTTCCAAAGGTGCATTGAGTAGAAATGACTTAATTCTGAGAAGTTTGTTTATTGTTCTGCTTTGGTATTTTTTCCTGAAAAAATGAAAATGCAGCTGGGGGCGGGGAAGGGGGACGACAAACTTGAGTGGAAGTAAGGTAAACTGCTTGGTTCCCAATAAATCCACAACTGTACTAAACAGCTAAACTGGGAAGACAAGTTCTATCAGGCATGACTTCAATGACTGCCGTAAATGTGCTGTGGCTGACACCACTGTACGTAGCATCCTCCTCCTGCTTCCACTCACTCTTCCGCAACCATGAGCTTACTCTCAGTTTCTGGAGAGCCAGCCTGGCTGAAAGCTAATCTGGAGAAGTTTTAGAAGATTCAGCTAGTACAATCAAGGAAAGAGGACAACACTCACTAGCCAGAGGCAAATTGAGGGGTGAGACTTTACTTCAGCACCAGCTTAAAAAGATCAAGCTACATACACAGACAAAAACATTTGACCAAGACTGACCACTTAGTAATTTTACCCAAGAGGTAGAAACTGATGACTTAAGAGTCTTCTTTAAATGGTAAGGCAGGCAAGTTTCCAGGAAGTCGGGCAAAACTGCCCTCTTAAAAACTAAAATAAAAATCATTAATAACCCCATCCCATAAAAATCTATTCACAGCAGCCAAGTCTTGGCTGCTGCAAAAGCAAAAATAAATTGAGATTACTCAGTACTGCTTAATTCAAATAGCATTTACATACTCCTCTACTGTCAAAAAGTATCATGTTCATGGCAATTCAGGTACTGTTAAGAAAACAGCATGAGCTTAAGCCATTTAAATAATTTAAAATAATACTTTATCTGGTTGAAGAAACAAAGGTGATAAAATTAATTTTGAGTTTCTTTAACGACAACATAAGATTTAAACTCAAAGTTCACAATCGAAGTTCTTCAGCACTAAGGTACACAAGCTGACAGATCCCCGCTTCCTTCTCCGGAGTTCAGCAGAGAGCTTCAACTGCAACCCTCCCCTGTAACACCACAGCTCAGCACTGTGCAAATTGCTGCAATTAAAGGAAAATGGTTCATTTTTCTTAATAACTCAAAATATTAGATACTAATTTATTCCACAGAAAGCAATCTTGCCTAATACCTTAAGCATGTTATGGGCAATATATATTCCTTTAAGAAAAGTTAACTTACCATATTCTAAGTGACCTCATATTATATTCTCTCCAGTGTACATGACCCCAAAAGTGGAAAGATTTAACTCATTTGGCAGACATACACATACTGTGACTTCTCCTTCAGTCTGATTCAGGACTCTGGCAGTGGCACCTCTTAAATTTTTCAAGAAATGCAGATACATTTGAACAGTGTATCTGCAATGCTTAGTTTTCTTGATTCAAGAAATTTTTTTTCTTTTTTCTGAAAAAGCAACTTTTCATACTAATTATATGTAAAGAAATATATAGAATTTCACATATGGCTAGAGTAATAAAACATAATCCCACCCAAAAATACTTGTTGGCACTAGTCAGAGAAAGTAAATAGCTGTGCTGGTGTCACATAATTCACATGAATTGAAGTTTAAGCTAAGAAACACAGAATTTAACTGCATTATAAAATATAGGAAACCAGTTTTAAAACAAAAAAAACTTTGAAAGGATCAGAAGGGCTAAACCCCGTAGTCTCTCTCATTCACTTCTTAAGTGCCCAGGTTGGGCTAGCTGCTAGTAATCACTAGATCCCACACCCACTAGCAACAAATTTCACCCCATCGACTTAGTTCTTCTTGACAGAAGTGGGTAAGTCATTCTAAAGCACTTTCATTGCTGCTCTTTCCTAACAAATCATTTTTATGAAACTGGGTTAGAGAAATACCTAAGTAGTCATGTGTGACAGTATCCAAGGAAGCAAAAAGGACAGGAAGAGCAATGACAGCCAGACTGGCAGCCACCTCACGCAGCCCTACAGTACAGGGTGCCCAACCACACCTTTCTTGTGTTTACACAACAAAAACCCACTAAAGGACAAAACCCTAACACAGGCAGACAACAGAGTGAAGGTGCAGAGATGTATTGGGACTGCATGGCAAGGTTTTGGTAGCAGAGGGGCTACAGGGGTGGCTTCTGTGAGAAGCTGCTGGAAGCCTCCCCTGCATTCAATGCCAGCCGGCTCCAAGAGAGACCCACCACTGGCCGAGGGCAAGACCATTGGCAACAGTGGTAGTGCCTCTGCAATAACATGGTTAAGAAGAGGGGAAAAAAAAACCAAAAAACTATGACAAAAAACCTGCACAACAGCAATTGCAGTCAGAGAGAGAGAGCAAGATACGAGAGGAACAGCTCTGCAGACCCCAAAGTCAGGGAGGAGGTGCTGCAGACGCCAGAGATTCCCCAGCAGCCATGGTGCAGGCCATGGTGAGGCCAGCTGTGCCTTGTAGCCATAGAGGGTCAAGGGGAGCAGAGACCCACCTGCAGCCCCAGGAGGACCCCACACAGGGGCAGGGGGATGCCCAAAGGAGGCTGTGACCCCATGGGCAGCCCGTGCTGAAGCAGGCTCCTGACAGGAGCCATGGCACATGGAGAGAGGAGCCCAGGTTGGAGCAGGCTTGCTGGCAGGGTTTATGACCCTGGGGGGACCCAGGCTGGAGCAGCGGCTCCTGAAGGGTTGCACCCTGTGCAGTGGATGCACGCTGGAGCAGTTTGGAAAGAACTACAGCCCCTGGGAAAGACTCACATGGAAGAAGTTCATGGAGGACTGTCTCACACAGGAGAGACCCCACCCTGGAGCAGGGGCAGAGTGTGAGGATCCTGCCTCAGTTGGTCTGTCAACATTATTCTCGTTGAGTACCCTAGTACAGAACAGCTGTAATAACCTGTATTTCTTTTTAAGTAATTTTATTCTTCAGTAGTTTACTGTGAATAAATTTAAACCCTACATTGCATCGTACACAATTCCTGCTAAAAACACTATCTGAAGGACTTCTCATTTATCCTACTTATTTATGTGGGTGTGTTTGGAGTGGATTGGGGGGGGGGGAAGGGAAGGGAGGATATGTTGGGTTGGTTTTGTTTGCTTGTTTTTTAAAATCAGAGGGCAAACCTTGAAGTAATGTTTTAACTGGTTCTTGTCATACTACTAGGAAGTACTGAAACAGTATGTCACTATACCTGTGACAAAACATGAAAAGCATTATCTCCTTACAAAAACCTCTATTTTGTTTTTTTGTTACCAGCATGAAGGTAAAGACAGCAAAAGGAGTCACACAAGTTTAATATTCAATTAATTAAATAAACAGCTTCTGTAGACCAAATATATTTATGCTTGTACTCATTCTGTGAGCAATGAAGCAGCATGTTCAGCTTCTTAAGGTATTCCACAATTATAGAAATTTTTAAAGATTAAATACAGCAAATCCAAAGGTACTTACTCATGGGAGCCACAAGTCAAAGCTTGCACAAATTTTTTGAAATAAAAAAAGAGAAATAGGGGGGATGCATACAGCTAAGAAGATACTGGCAGAAGTCCAGATTTCAGCGTACCACTGTGCCAATGCATCAACTATTGCTAGAATAGTTCTCTTAGTTGTGAAGCCGTACACTGCACATTTAGCTCAACCTTCCTGTTAATAATGCAAGCTGTATAATCAAACCATTTCTCAACTATAATTAGGAAAATTATCTGTTATTAAGCCATAGAAGTACACCAGATAGATGTTACAATACATGGAACTCTACCTCCTTCTAAGTGGCTATCAACCCAAGGCAGCAAAAAGGTAATTGAATCAAGTAACAAGGGGTTTGTTTCCCCCAGAACATCTGAATACCTTTTTCCTTTCATCAATCTCTTTCTCCATCTCTCTGTAGAACGATATATTGAATCCCCATGGTTAACGCAGCAAAGAAGGCAAAGAACTACAAAGACAGAGCTGAAGCATGTAGCTCTAGTAATTGGTGACTTTATATGGTCTAGTGTTTGTCACCACTGATAACATCCTCCTCCCCATCTTTGAAGCGCCTGAATGACACGTGCTCTTGCAACACTCCTTTCCAGCTACTACAAGAACATAAAAGAACCTGTTCCAAGGCATTGTGTATTTCTGCCCTTCTCCTTTTGGTTCCTCCAGAGCCACACTGCCCTGTTCTTACTTCTCCATACATCTCAGAAACCCTTGAGTCTGTCAAACAGACACTTCAGTGCCTTCCAAGCCACCTCTCGTAAGTAAAGTCTCTTTCATAAACTGACATGAAAGACAGTCTCTTATCAAGAGTCAGCTCTACTATCACACCATTAATAATCAAATAATGGCTTCTTGAGGCAAACGTGAGGCCATCACTAATTACAGCAAGTGCAATGCAAACAACAGGTTTTTTCCACTCTTAGTTTTAAAGATGTTTTACTGTACATTGTTCCCCACTTTCGGTCACCAGAAGTACCACTTGAAAATCTGAATAAAAGGACAACATGGGGGATTTTATAGGTGAAATCTATTTAAAAGGCTCTGGGACCATTCTGCAATCATTTATAGAGGTTTGCCAGCATTCTGGAAGAAACTGCAGTTCTATAATTGCACACGCACACAAACTGTTATGGTTCTACCAACCCATGCAATAACAATACTTGACACAGAGTGTATGCACCCACTCAGTTCAGGTGCCTCTGGAGCAGTAGTAACATGCTTACTACTGTAATTGGAAGAGAGAGAGAAAAAAAAGCCACACTCAAGCAAAGGAAAGGAAAATATACATAAAACAATGTCATATAGTAATCATTAGTCATAAACGAGACTCCATCCTTCATTAACAGTGTTATACAGTATTCCTAACTACATACTAATAATTCTAATAACCAGTACCTAGCATGTGTAAATCCTCAGGTATTTCACATTTCAGCATTACACAGTCCGAGTTCGAAATGTTTAATTAGCATACTAAACTTTACACTTTAGGAACTACAATCCACCGCAATAGCCTGGGTAGACACTGCTCACTGGCAATACATTCCAATAAGAAAGAAACAGTAATTCTTACCTATTCTGAACAATCAAAAGAAACATCAAAGTGATTTCTTCAGAGTTTGGTTTGTATCAGAACCTAAACCACCAATTTCACTTTATATTTTCAGACTTCGTTTTAAGCGTGCTTTGACCACGCAAGACAACTTTCACTGAGATGAAAACACTGAAAGCACGTCTTTATAATGAGGAGGAAACACAAGTCCAGAGGAGCCCGTATCGCTTCACTAACTGCACATTCGATCAGCACACCATGCACTTCTTCCCTTTTTGATGCACGAGAGGAAGGATGCAAAGCTACACAAACCCCAGGTATCCCTCACTTAAAAAGCTTTAATGTTCCAGAACATTATACGGAACAGCAGGGCAAGGGATGCAATCCGAGTGGAGATCAGACGGCCAAACAAAATGCTCAGTGGACCTTTTTGGACCTCAATGAGGGAACTCCGTGGAAGGAAAGAGGACTGAAGAGCAGTGTTCAAGTCACTCTCTCATACTTCCCCATGCAGTATTTTAACTCTCACGTTAAAAATTAGATCCAGTACAATGGTTTCGCATTGTATTGTAAACCTGAGCTGGCACCTTACGAAAACAGGAATACTTGGAGCTGCTGTACGCTTGCTTATTGCAAGCCAACACCTCGGTGAAGAAACAGGTGAAGGTGCAGTTCCAACTGAAGCTAGGTTAAAAAAAAAAATCTGAAAGGGCTGGATTTAGTCAGCACAACGTTTACTTATCACCAAGCTCCCTCCAACTAGCACTGGATCAGGATTCGCTACACGGCTTTAAACCTCATTCTGCCCATCCAAAACCCCGTAACCCCCGCCGCTGCCCCCCGCCTTCTCCCGCCCCGGGCCCCCGCCGCTGGCCCCTGGGACCGGCCTCGGCTTCTCCCAGCCCCACCGCCGGAGGAGGCAGCGTTTACCCGGGCACCTGCGGGCACCTGCCGCCTCCAGCTCCCGCCCGCCGGGCCCGCACCGGCTCCCACCTTCTGAGAAGGCACCGGGAACCAGCAACGCTCCTGCCCCGGGAGCTGCCCTAAAGCGGCGGCATTTCCCGGGCACCCCAGATCCGCGCCCTCCACCTCAAACAAAGGGCGGCAGAGGCGGCTCCAGGGGAGCGGGAAAACGGGGCCAGTCCCGCCGCCTCCCGCCGCGGCAGCCCGTCCCCGCCGCGCTCACCCATGCTGTGCCCGCCCGCCCGGGCTCGGCGGAGCGGCTCCGAGTCCCGCCGACACGCTCAAGCCGGGCACGGCAGCTCCATCAGCGCCGATTGCAGGCGTGAAAGGGACTTCTCCGAGCCGCCGGCGGCCCCAGGGCGGACACGACCACAAACCCGTCCCGTCGCTCCCGCCGCCGCGCCTCGCCTCAGGCGAGCTCCTGCACCGGCGGCCCCGCCCTACCCACGGCGGGGGTCGCCAAATCCCGCGAGAACCACGCGCCACCGCCCTCACGCCGTGCCGCCGTTGCCAGCCGGGGTGACGTCACCGCCCTTTCCCCGCCCCGTGCGGGGAAGGTGGCGACAAGGCCCCGGCCCCCTGAGGCGCTGGGAGTGCCCCGTGCGCCCAGAGCCCTCCCCGCCTCCTCCCTCCCCTATCCCCTACCTCTTAGCCAAAACCACCCACCCTGGGGTCGTTTCGGGAGAGAATGTTGGGATCTGGGGTCGGCGCGGTGGCCCGAGTGTGTGCAGGGAGGCCTGGGCAGGGTAGCGGGGACGTCCCCTTGGCCTTCGAGGCCGCTAACCTCGTGGGCATGTCTGTGGGCTTGTGCATTGCTTTTGGAGAGGTTTTAGGGTAGAAGGATCTTTGGGGTTTTGTTTTTTCCTTAAGGAGGGAGGAAAGTGTTCAGAACTGTATCAGGCTGCCACTGTTTATGGTTTTGTGGGAAACTCGGGAATGAGTGAAAACGACTGCTTAGAACTAAACCGATTTAAAGAAAAAACAGTGACCCTGAGGCCAAAAGGACAAGTAAACATGGTCTGGTTTTGATGAAAATCAAGGAATATAACGCAGCAGGGCTCTCTGAAATGAAAATACTCTGTCTTCCCTGCTGCAGACATCCGTTTATGAGTGGTTCAAAAGGAGCCATTTCAGCCAAGTTTGGGACAAAATTAGCCTAAAAAGAATGTCAAGTATTTCCAGGAGTCAGCTTTTGCTTAGCCTCTTTCTCATGGCATATAAACAGAAAATGAGTCAGATAGTACTGCAGACAAAATGTGAAGTCTGAGAGTGTAAACAAGCATCTACCATATCATAGTATGATACTTGGTCTCCTCCACTGTGCTTTCGGGCAGAGTGTGCCCTGTTTCTTCTGACAGCAGAACTGGACATGTACAAGTGATAGAATTTTCTTGAGGCAGGTATAGCATTTAGCCTTGACAAATGGCCCCATGATACTCTGTTTAAAAGGAGAATCTATTTTTTTGGTAAGAATACAATGTCCCCACCCCCCACCCCCCCAGATTTATACTAGTTAACAGAAAGAGGATATTCGGGACAGAAAGGAAATACCCTTAGTGTTTGAAGTCACTCCTAACAAAAATTCAGAAAATAACTTCCATGAGGATGAATTATGCTCATCTGTCTTCTCTGTAGATTTTTTCCACTTCCTCTGAAGAGCTATGTGCTAAAAAAAGGATAAAGGATGGCAGGAATTATAAATTTGATCTGATGTCACAATGTTTGCCTTTTTAAACCCTGCCACAGGGGTAAGTATCCATGAACGAGAGGTGAGAAATTCAGTATCATAGGGTACGCCCTTACAGAGAGTTGAAGGAGCTCCATGTAGCCTTCTTGCAGGGAACTGGTCTGAACTAGGGCAAAAGCTCCTTCCAGTTTATTCAAGCAGCACTACTACCTTTGGATCAGTCCTGAATGAATACTCGTGCTGACATAAGGCTATTTTTGTCCTCCTCTTCAGTCCAGAACATGCTGGAGAGCAAAGCACTGGTTCTCAGTTCTCATGCTGTGGACTATCAAGATGCTGGCTTTCTGAAATTCTCTGGTTTTTTTTTTACATGTCTTGATAACTGTGGCCAAGGCTGGCTCAAAGCTTTTTAGCAGTTGGAGTACAAAACCAGAATTTCGTTCAGAGCCCATCTGCTCAGATGATAGTGCACCAGCATCCAGCTGGTCCTGTGCTTTAACCTCTCTCTCCTTTTCAGTACCAGTGAGGCAGAAATGGGATGGTTCCTGAGGGAGCCCACGTGGCTGCTGAGCCCAAAAGTCTTTTTCTCTCTGGACGACTGGCTGCGCTGGTGCTGATTCCATCGTCTGCAGCCCTGTATAATTTTCTGTTTTGGCCATGTCTAAAGCTCGTCTTTCTTTGGGGCTGTGGTCTGTGAGTTACGTGGCACAGAACAGTTGTGTCTGCCTCATGCTTCCTTGTGTTCGACAAGACTTTGCTGCAGTGAGTTTTGCCAGAAGTCAAGAGTCTGCTCATGTGTAACTTAAAGCAGCGTAGGGACCCATATTTAGCATTCTTGTATGAGCTGGCAATTATAATACATATAAGGAAAATGCATCTGTGCCAGGCTATTTACTATTAACTATTATGGCTCAACCGTTAAGTCACGTGGCTGCCATGTTTCTTTTCTATATGCTCTATGTCTGATGTCATGTGCTAAGTGCTTATTTACCAGTGGTTACCTTCTAAATCACCAACAGTGCATTCCTTCCTCACTTTTCACTTTAATAAATGCTGAAAACATTTAGTTAGCCATTTTTACTTGGATATTATGCAATGCTTGGTATTTATGCAGTCCTTTGAAAATACAGTCTTGTTGTTATACTAACAGGTATGCAGGGAACACTGGGTCTTGCTTTTTATTCAGTCATTTCTTTCAGTTCAAGCAGAATGTAGGGCATCGATGGTCTCACTCTGAATTATAGAAGTACATGTTTGTTTCTGAGTATTTTAAAATCCAATTAGCTTCCCCAAAATAACTGTGATTATTTTCTCCCCAGTTCAACAAAAATTTTTAAAATGAATGATCAGCATTTAAAATGCTTTATAATAGAGCTTAATGGAATATCTGAATTTACTGCTTGCTTTTGAGAGAGGAAGCGTTGTGACGTTCACAGATTAAGAAAATATTCACTGTTAATGTCAGTAACTGCTATCACTTTATTTTACAAGACAGATCATTGTGTAGGGCCTGGTATGTAGGTTTATAACATAAGAATGATAGAGTTTGTCACCACTGGAGATGCTGGTTTTTCTCTCACAAAGAAACTAGGAATAATGATAGACTCTTTTCCTAGTAGTGCTACAGTGGACATTTCACTTGAACTTTTATGCCAACTGTGGTAGTCTTAAAATTACTCCACTGCTTCCAAATAAAGAGACCTAAACCCGGAACTTTCAGAAAGTCTAGATGTTAAGGCGCAAAAAAATAAAGGAACTAACTTTTTTTTCAAGCAAAAGTCATGTGTCAGCTGTTAACCGAGTTATGGTTTCATGCACATTTGATGAGTACATGTACTGTAATAATTGTACATTCCCCTTAACCAAATCATTTGCTCCCAAACATTTTAGCTGAGTCAATTTTTCCTGCTTTTAACACTATTGCATTTTTCATGACATCAATTTTTTGCACACTAATACCTGTAAAAATTGACTGGAAGCATACAGCCTCTAGCACTAAGGAGTTAAACAGTCTTGATTGTAAAATTTCACCTTTTGGTTTCAGTAACAGTTCCTAGTAGTTAAAATAACATTTCTGAAAAAAAGACAGGTTTGTTTTTCAGAAGTTAAAAAAATATTTAGATGACAAAACTCCCCCTGCTGGTTTGAAGAAGCAGCAGATATATTTCATCTAAAAAAAAAAAAATAAACTGTGGGAAACTATTCATTCATCACACAGAGTATTTTTCCCTTCACCGCATACTCAGTGAAGAGGGAATCTGCTTATTCCACAGAATGAGGCAGGACTCTTAAAAAAAAACCAAAAACAAAAACCCAAACCAAAATCCCACAAACATTTAATCCTATTATTTATTTTAACTGTTGAGGAGGGGAGTGTTGCATTATTTTAAGAAGCAAAACCAACTTTGTCTTTCTTTTCTTCCTACTGCCCCACAGACACACCATTGTGTGGCATCTTAACAGCTATGCAGGGCTCTTAGAAAGGCTGGACCCTTTGCAACTACAGCCAGCTCGCTCCATCCAGGTAAAGAGTAACTAGTCATAGTCTTCCTTGGGGATTATTGCTAAAGGAGGGTGAAATACTGTCTCACTACAGACAGCTAGTGATACTAAGGAATTTGGGGTGCCAGTTTTCAGGCTATCGAAGGAATCGTGTGCTAGTGCCATATTCTTCAAACTGGAGTGTGGCTCAGTGATGATCTATGAGAACTCAGGAGCTGGTCTGTAAACTATTTGAAAATGGCTTTGTAAACCAACTACACTTGCATCCTCACACATCAAATAAGCAAGGAACCAAAATGAGAGAAATAATATGGACACTGGAAATTTGTCCTAATTTTATTTGACTTTAACTGGAAATCGTTGTAGCAACGCCACAAAAATGGTTGTTGTTTATTGGTTAGGTTCTTGGTTGAAAAGGTTGAGGAACATCAGGCAGCAGTAACAAATTCCTCTGTCCTTTGTTTCAAGTTTAACCACTCTTCATCTATTTCCTCCATTATTATCAACCTCTTTAGTCAATCCCATTCTCCATAATCAGTTTTAGTCGTGACTAGCAAGTACTGATTTTTCCTTTGTCTTATTCCTTTCCCTCAGGCCAAAACCTCCTATGCCTTATTCCATTTTGCTGGGTTGAGCACAAGACAGGGAGCCAGGACAAGTTTCAGTTCTGTGGCCTCAGTTTATTGTATAAAAATAATGTCCTTCAAATAGGACCCAATGTTGATTAAAACATTATTGTAGATGACAGCTTGGCCAGTACTAAATACTTTCAAAGTCCTGAGTAAAGTATTAGAAATGTCACTTTTGTTGCACAGGTATGAAATAAAGTGCTTGCAGCTGTTGAATCTTGAAAATGAAGAACTGGGGGAGAGGGGGGGTGTATCTCAAATTCAGGCTTAGTATAGGCAAAAATTAATCATGTTTTGGCCATGATGCCATTACAACAATAACCTGAAAGAGTAGTTAACTACCCTGGTGGCAGGTATTACATTTTTTCTTTGACATGTCTTCTGTGGATTGAATTAGTTTATACTGGGCTATTACAACTAGTTAATACAAAGCTGCAAACAGCAGGGAGATGCTCTGTCCATGTCATGCTGATAAAAACCGTTTCACGTGGGCATGTCATCATTAACGGCATAACCATATGTGTAACCATGCGTGTAGTTTCAAAGACACTCTATTTCGTTTAAATACAGGAGAGTTCTCCACAGTTTGGTCGTAGTACATCACACTGTACTTAAAACAGGGAGAAGTAGAACAAAAGCAAACTATGCTTTTCACTGGCATATTTATTTTTTCTCTAATAAGCAATCGCCTTCCTCCTTCCCTTTTAGGTACATTTGGCATTTTGCATTTGTATTAAGTCCCTTTGGCAGCCACTGTTAGGCATTTCCTTATATTAACATCTAGCACAAAGAAATTTCGTCTTCAGGGTCCAATGGGCTAATGGTTTCCTTCGGCGTCTGAATAAATCAACAGCTGTGGCCTTCAGCCATTTTCTCTTACCAAAATAAAAGTAACTGAAAAACCCGCTTGTTAACAGTTCTCTCACATGCTCCGAGGGCAGGTAAGAAGCCTTTAATTTGCAGATGACTTCACACAAAATGTACGGTATTAGCAATGTGATTTTTCCCTCGCCCCATCAGAACAGCGATGTAGTCCTCGTTACAATGATCTAAAGATATGAAGTTTGCTCAAAAGGTATTTTTATTAAAGCATTTGATACATCGTCATGAATACCTATATCACCGTAAATGCACGCAAGTTCTATATTAGGGTGCATTTTGGTGCTGCAGGTAAGATGATGGCGCCAGCTGAAAGTGCTGTTATATCCAAATGGCAGCGACTGATACCTGTACGACCCCTTTGTGCTGGAAGCGTGGTGCCAAAAGCAACTGCGTCACTTGCCACCGCAATTGGGTACTGCACTTCTGTTTCTGACTCTCTTGGTCTTGTGCTAGTTATAGTGCTCATCTGATGGTTTTGCTCAGTCAGTTCAGCCTCCAAATCCATCAGGAAACTTTGAAAGCAGGGAATTGTTAATTCTTCAGAACAGTTTGCATTTTCAATTAAACTATTTTCAACAGTAATTTAAAAAAAAAAAATCCAAATAAAACCAGTCTGTCACCAAAATGACTGATCAGGTGCAGAAACTCTGCACATACTACTTGCACCCGGGGAACTATATTGAGTATAGTTTGAGTCTTGGGGTTTTTTTAGTGTTTTGGTTGTGTTTTGGTTTGTTGTTGTTGTTTGTTTTTTTTTTAATGGAAGTGTAGCAAAGCCACACTGCAAGCTCCAGGACATGAATACTCAGTATTCTTTATAGTGATCAGCTACAGTCGACTCTTGGGAGCCTTTTGGAGAAAGGGCTGTGGAGTTACCTGCATGTTTACATTTTCCTGTATTGATTTTTCTAAGCTGACAATGCAATGAGTAGTGCATTTTCATCTATATCACAGTCTTCGATAGAGAGGTCAAGACAAAGGAGTGCAAACACACTTGGGTAACGCTTTATGTTTTAAGCTTAACACAATGCCTCTTCTCTCTTCATTCTCAAACAATGTAAGATTGTCATTAATCTTCTTGAAACTGACAGCCTGTCTGTGAGTGCTGTTCAGCCACTTTTGAGTTTATAAATATCATTCCCAAGGGGCAGTCTGTACATCTGTGGGATCGCCAGAGTTGACCAAATACCCACTGTTTAGAAAATTCTATAATAAAATGTTACTTCCCCTGGCAATTACACGCCCTTCAGTTATACCGACTGAACTTTAGGATTTGTTGCTATAATCAATAGATGCTTCTGTAAGGTGGGTAATGTATTTCCAGCAAGCTACTAAATTTTACAAAAAAGTTGAATTCTTGCATTTTTGGTCCTGAAAGTTACTAAGTTAGAACTGACAAAACCATTAGGCATTACTGCAGAGAAAACACTGCCCAAATCAAGAAAGGACACACGTTTCTCCCTCCCCATCCCCAGACAAACCAAATCCTATCAATTTTGTTTCTTAAAACAGTCAGAATTGTGACTGGATCTAATAAATCTGAAATATTTTCAATCAGAAGGGTTAGCTCTCATCTTAGTAAGACACTTCTGACTGTAAGGAAGGGTCCCTTGTCAGAGCTTTGGAGGCTTTCACTGATATTTTTTTTTCTGTTGTTTTTATGCAGAGTAACAACTGAGATACTTATCTACATTCCTGCAGGCTTATATATCCTCTCCCTTGGGGCATTGATCCCTGCTGCCAAGAATGCACACCAGGTTTTCTAGAGAGAGAAGCTAACAGCAGGCTGAGCACTTCAGAAGCACCTGATTGCTTTATATTTTCCCTCTTAAGTAAAATACTGGGGATTATTCATTTTACCAGAGCATACTCCCACAAAAACAGCAGAAGATGAGTTTTCTGTTTCACTCGCTGGCTACAAGTGGAAATTTGGACTCTCTATTTCCACGTCAACAGTTATCAGCATCTCAACCTGAAGGATAAAAAGCATTTATCCTATCCTATTCTGCTTTCAGAGGTGATGAAGTAAGAAAGGCAAACAGAAGGTTGGATTTATGTCTTGACAAATGAAATGTTTCTCAATTCCCGTTTCAGGTGGGACAGTGAACCGAGTTTATTTCTACTTTTCCCAATTAAGGTGCAAAGAATTGTAGGCTTTTTTTGTGCAGTCAGAGGAAAACACCACAAAGAAATTAAAAGTTTGTTCCATTGTTTGGACTTGCATTTGCCCACCGGAAAGTGCAGAGGAGGATGTGTGACAGAAAAGGGGAATGTGCTCCAGCAATGGTATCTGAGTGGCCAAAAGCGTATCGCCAAATGCACTCACAAATCTGAGTGTTTCTCTAAGGAAGCAACATTTGTCTAACTAGTCAGCTGTTTTGTGAGTTGATTAACCATAGATATGGGTGTGGATAATTCATACTTTTACTACCGAAAGCTGAATCTTTTACTTGGCACCCTCCCAAAAACACCCACTCAGAGAACAGTTTGCAGACACCATGTTTTCTGTTCTTTTTCACTTCTCCATCTGTATTATTTCCAGCCCAAACTACTTGAAAGTCAGCAGCCCTTCTTGAATCTAATTAGTCCTTATGACTTGGCCCTTCACATCAAATTCCTTCCTTTTTAGAAATACCAGTTGATAATTGTTCCAGGGCTCCTGCTGTACTTGGGAACTCCCAATCTCTCTTCATGACCTTTTGTCACAAACAAGAGCGAAAACAATAGTTTTGTTTAGACCCACCGGTCTGCTAAAAGACAGTATTTTTTTCAGAGTGAGCTCTTAGGAAAGAGGATTGGTCTGATATAAGGACAGATGGTAACATAGGCTTCCTATCTCAGCCATTTTCTACATCAATTAATCAGAACTCTCTCGTGGGAGATCACAATTCCAAAGCTTATTCTTGTTCCAATTTAAAGTTATGGCAATTCTTGCAATAAACATTCTGGAAAGCTGTTTCTGAAAAAGAAAAATGTTTCCAACATCCTATGCTTTTCTCTCAGTGTTTATATTTGTCTGGTGACATGTCAGTAATGACTGGATTTAGCGAGTACAGTTCTTTCAAACACTTCTCTGACATCCCAAGTGACTGCTGTGTGATCTGTTTCCTTCTCAGTGCATGAAAAATCCAAATGCCAAAGCCTCAACATCTTCCATTCCTGCTGCCTAGCCCTGTTACACTGGAGCATTTAGCTATTCTAGAGCTAGTGGCCAATAGGGACACAGGAACACCCATGCATGAAATCCACTGTTACAATGTTCAGAAAAGTGCTGATGTCCACCTGCAATTTTTGGAAAAGTGCAGCATGGTGGACTTCATGTACCCACCCATTTCAGTCATTTTAAGATATACAGTGAAAGGAGGCTCATTTCACCTGATTTTAGCTGCATGTTTCAGCTACCCTGCTGATGCAGATTCATTTGACAATCTGTGGAAAGGAAGAATCAGGCACTGATAGGAAACACTTTATCAGATCCTAAAATAAGTGTCTAAGATATGAGTGATAAAAACCATGGAGAGATGCCAGCATTTTCTGGTGGACATAGAGGGAAGCCACACGACTAGCTTGGGCTTTCATGACTGAAGTTTGATAATCTGAATGCCATCATTAGAGTAGTTGGATACATATTCCTCTTGCAGCATCTCTGTATTATTTTGCTTTTATGTTCTGCTATTAAAATGTTTTCCTTGCAAACAAATTAACAGTGTCTTTTGGACAATCTAGAGTTATATTTAGTTCATGTTTCTGGAGATTGCTTCATATACCCAAAAGTGAGGCAAGACCTAGACACAGCTGCTTAAAGAGGAAGTCTTGAAGTGGAAAGAAAGTAATAAAACACTGGTCTAATCCAACTACAAACCTTCTATTTTTAAACCTCTTGGTGTGAAAGACCAAGTTCAAAGGGCAAGGTCTGGCACTGGTCCTGTGTTTAAGCTCATGGTGAGAAACTACTTGTTCGAAAGGATAGATTTTGAGAAATAAAACCGGAGTGATAATTGGCTGTACCCACTAGCATGATGCAACCACAAAAATGGCAAATATGATTCTTCAGTTTATCAGGAGAGGTGTTTCCAAAATATAGGAATGATGCCGTCATTTAACAAGCAAGACCTACTCTTGAAAAATGAATGCAAAGACCACATTCAAGAAGAGTAAATTCGGCTTGGAGTAGGTATGGAAAAGGGCCATTTGAACCATACTGGAGTGTGTGCAGTCTAAAAGAGGTTTAATCTCACAAAGACTGTGAAGGGAGGGATTCTGTCTGTAAATACGTTTGTGGGCAGATCTGAGGGAATTGAAATGACTAAAGCTTACAAGCAGCACTGCTCAGAATCAATGGACACAATGTGGTGGTGGATGTGCTTAGACTGGAAATGAGAAAGGAATTATTACTGCAGAGCACAGCCATGATATTCTGGAACAATATTCACACAGGTGTTTGGAGAGAAGCGACAACAGTTCCCAGGATGCATCTTGCTCATTTTATGTAATGGATTATTATGATGTGATTTGTTTTACTAGCAGGAAAAAGGACTTGATTGCATGATTTCCTAAATTCATGTATACGTATATATAATGTATGTTTTTGTGTATGCATGCATGTGCTCTATGTATATACATGTTTATTTTTTAGAAGTTCTATGCACAAGGGTCAAATTCTCACCAGTCCATGAGAAGCAGAGGCCGCATGCACCTCTGTACATTTATAGGATGATGCAATGCTTTGTACAGCGTGGACTTCACTATTGCCATTTTGCCTTTGACATCCAAATATTCAGGAGAGATTACAATATAGTGCACAGATGCCAGAGCAAGCTTAGCGTTACCAAATTTGAATATTGGTGACAGTAATCAGTACAAAAATCACAATAAGCTAGGTAGCTCTGCTGTCTGCAGTGGGTTATCATAGTCCCACTTTCACCCTATTTCTCTCCTTTTCAGAAAGGACAGTCTTCAGACTGTCAGAAGGGCATCCCTCAAGGGGCAGGTAGAGGTGCAGACCTGTAGTAAGGGGTGCAACTCTCCCTCCTTCCCTAAAAGAAAAAAAAAAGACTGAAATAGAGAACTGAGATGTTGTAGCAGCGTTGGTGAGTTACCACCCTGGACCAGAATTGCTTGAGCAGAGCTATTTGACAGCTGCTGATTAACCTTTGTGGTCTAGCAGCAAAGTGATAGGTGCCATACAGAAGCCAGGTGCTTGAACTATCACTGCCTGTGCAAGCTGGTGGCCTGGAGTATCTGTTTCTGTGGGGCTGCCAATCCAGCATCTGTCACTAGTGTCTAGTTCGTAGTGAGGAAACAAAGGGAAGTCGCAGTGACACATCCTCCAGCTGCAGTCCCGAAGAAGTGTCATAGAAGGGCAATAGAAAGCCTCTTCTGCAAGGATAGAGTGGGTATTATTACAAGGCACATATAATATGTACACGGTTGAATTTCATCTCTGCCAAAGAGAGCAAACACTGAATGTGTCTAACTGAAGGAAACTCTGGAGTTTTGCTCTACGAGATCCTTGAAGAAAGCTGTAGTGGGATAAGTGTCGTGGCTGTATGTGATAACAGCATTGTAACTTCCATGAGAAATGATGATGCATGAGATGTAGTAATCCCATGCTTCTGTGCTCCCAGGCTGTGTTTGCAGGGAGGGAGACAGAAAAAACCAAGAGCTGTGATGTCATTTTTTATATGGTAACTTCTTGTGTTAGAACAGAAGATGCTTGTTCATTCCATTGACTTATATTTTCTAAGTACAACAGCACTGCCCTGTGAAGTCCTCCATCTCTTATTCCTCTTCTTTGTCTCCTTTCATGTGTATTTCATGTTTTTTGAAAATGGACCTTATTCTCCCTTGGCCAGTAACACTTTTTCTCCTCCTCCTCACCTCCACCTATACTATTTATTTTTGTTTAAATTGTGTATGTATTTTATTTAATTATGTAAAACCATTTGCAAAAGAGGTGGTATTTAATGCACAGGTTTGTTCTGTGTATTTTGCCTCTTTGTGAGGGATGCTGATAATCGATGCTTTGTAGCAGGCTTTAAGATGGTACTTGGTTTTGGCACTAGCTATATACCCGTTGCCTTAAAAACCCACTCAAGTAATTTCCCCAAAGATGTTGTAACAGTCACAAATATAGTTTAGTTGCCTCTACTTTTGACTGCCTAATTGGTTATTTTATAGATCACCTGGTTTTCATATAATAACTTCCGTAGCCAGTTTCAGATAGCCCAGACATAGGAGCCCAGTCTGATCAAAGCAGCAGAGGGACAATACCAGAGTAGAAGAAAATTTGTGGCCTGGGAAGGGAAAGGAGCTCCAGGCACAGAGGTAAACCTGAGTAAAGATGAAAAGACGGGAGCCTGAGGTCAGAGGGAGGAGAAGGCTGATAAGGAGTTGTAGCCAATACAGTATACACAGGCCAGGTAAATAAGTGCCTTTTCCAGGAAATGAGCACAAGTGTTCAAGAGGAAACTTACCTCATACATAGTCTTTGTATCAGATAGATGTGACCTAAGCCTCTGAGCCTTGAGGTCTAAAGGAGAAGGGGAACGCCATCCACAAATCTCTAAAAGGATGGCAGCCCGGAAATCTGCTAACAGGGAAGGGACCTAGGGAAATGGATAAACGGGCATGTTTGAGGCAGGCATCTGAAAGATGTTGGATTTTCATTTAAGTTTTTCATATTTGGAGCATTTTTGTTAAAAAACAAAGCAAAACAAAACCAACCCAAGCATACAAAAGCAGAGGAAAATTACACAGTTACTATAACACTAGAAAAACCTGAACCAACCAACCAAACCAAAATAGGCCTGGAGTGACTGGTCTATCTGATCTTTCACACAGCTTGTAGCTTTAGGGAATGAAAGTACCTAATTAAAAAAATAAGAGAGAGAAGGAACTATAGTTAAGAGGATCATGTGGAGAAATTAGGTCTTGGGGTAGAGATCACTGAAGAAAAGGAATAGTGCTCAAAAACGAACACCTTGCTAGAGGGGCCAGAAGAGAGAAGCATCTCAGGTTTGCTGGAGGGCAGTTCAGACTTCAGGCATCAGCTTTTTTTATCCTGGGAGGAGAGATGGGGCGCTCAGGCTGCCAGTGGGGTATTAGTACCAGAGACACAAACCACCCTGCAGATTGCTTGCTGTGAAATTATAGAAGACTTTAAGTTGTTTCACTTTCTTTATTGTTTGACTTTGGGAAAAGTGCACCTGGTCATTACATGCTATTCTGTTTATCCTTTCTTCTCTACCTTTAATAAGCTACTATCATTTTAAATACCGTGATTCATTATTTTGATGTGAAGGAAATTTTCCCGGGTGTCTGGACTGAGGCTCAAACCAGTCCTTAGAAAAGACCTTCAGAGATAATCAAAGCCAGCCCTTATGGCTGCCAACCAGGGCCTCCCAGAAGTACTGCAGAAAAGCTGATAGTGCTTTTATGATTTACTTGGCTGCTGGCAAAGACTGAAGCTGTGTTAAGCACTGTGAAAGCAACACCTGTCCTCAAAAAAAATTGAGTGCAAATTGTGAGATATACCATGGGGCCACAGTTCTGCCCAGGACCAAGCTTTATTCCAAGAAGTACAAGAAAACAGTGGTAATTCAGCCCAGGTAGAGAACTGAAAGGACTCAATGAAATAAGACAGATCCAGCCACAGGTGGATATTAGAAAAGCAGAGGAGTTTAGTCCAGAAGGATCTGGAGGCTGTAGGTTCCTTCTTCAAAATATGAACCAACAGCCTCAGAGTATAGTTCTTGCAAAGTCTAGCAAAAGTATTGCCCTACAACTAAGTGTATCGTTGTTATTCTGGCAAAGCTTCTTTTGTGACTCAATGTTTTTTCTACAACAGATATTTATAGAAACTGTAGTCGCAAAGCTGCCAAAAACACATCCTGTAAATTACATAATGTGTCTGTCGCCCTTCCAGTGTCATGAGGAGCTATTCACAAACTTCCCATTACTTTGGAGACCTTTATTTTACAAGATAGCAGAGCTCTGACTTGTAACCATACTCTATACATTTGCTCAAAGAAACCACTGCCGTTAGGAGGGGACTGAGGCCGACACCAACAGGCAGAGAGTAACTGGAATAGTGACTGTGAGTAGTTCACGTTGTCAAGGATGTTTTTGTTGTTGGGATTTTTCAGATATTTAAAATATTTTCTTAGGCAATTTTTTTTTATGAAGATGCTTAATCAGATTCACCAGCAACCCCTGTGCTGTTGATTTGTCCCAGTGCAGAATTCCCTCTATTCTCTCTTTAGTATCTACCAGAACAGTGTATGCTCCCACCTCACCCAATACTTTCAGGGTAAGTACCTGTGCAGTTTTCCCATTTAGATCTGGGCTATGTTCATCTTTATGGATGAGAAAACTCTGGCGTATGCCCAGCAAGATTACATAGTTTAGAATATGCAACATTCTGAAATAAAGCTAATTTGCCCGAGTTAATTTTATATCCAACCAAGCATAAAATGGTTGATTATAGTGTTCAAGAGGAAAACATGAGATAAGAGAATTGATCTAATCTGCATTGTGGTTAGTAAGAAAACATCCACTCATTGTAGTGGGAATGGTTTTGGGCCTAAATGTGCACATTGTCTGGAGTTTGAAAGAAAATTAGATCCAAGCAAAAGGTATAAAAAATGTGGAGAGTGTGTCACGTAGTGAACAATCCCATGAGCTCATGCTGTGCCCTTTCTCTGCCTGTCTTTGATGTTGGAGCTCCCATTTTATTTGTACAGACGTGATCCTGCTGCCTTTGAATTTAGCGTCCTCCCATTGACTTTGTGCAAAAACTGGCTTCATATTCTTACATAGATTTTTGGAGCAGCAAAACATTGTTGTACTTTTGTTCTGTGGTAGGATCCCAAGAGTGGAGGAAGAAAGCAGAACCAGGGCTGTATTACTCGCAGTGGCTTTCTGCTCCAGACAGGCCCAGGGCAGGAGAGGAGCTGAACTCCCATTTTCCACCTGCTCTCCTTTTTCCTCCCTTTACCAAAATGCCAAAGCAGAGAAGAGCAGTGGTGTAAAAAGGGATTAGTGGGGATTCAGTCAGGAGCAAAGGAAGGATGAAGAGAGAGGGCTTTACTGGGTTGACGTAGAATCATAGAACCATAAAATTACAGAATGGTTTGAGTTGGAAGGGAACTTTAAAGCTCTTCTAGTCCAACTCCCCTGCAATGATCAGGGACATCTTCAACTAGATCAGGTTGCTCAGAGCCCTGTCCAGACTGATCTGGAATGTGTGAGGGTGGTGGCAGAGAGGAGGTGGCTCTAACACTTTCCATGCTTTGCTAGCCTGCAGCCTACTCTGGTCCTACATCCCCTTCCGGAGACGAGGTCATCTGCAGAGGGTTAATGAAAGAGAGCAAGAAACCCCACACAGGCCCAGATCAAACAGATGCAGAGGTGTAACAGTGTCAGAGTGTACAGTAATAGCCCAGTATTTTTGAAGGGGAAGGAGATAACACTTCACAAAATCACCTGTTTTGGACATAAGGCAGCATCTTGCCACTTCTCAAAGGTGTGGTATTACTTCTTGTGCCATGAACACATGTGACAGACTACCTGCATTTCATAATTGCTAGTGAAGGAATTTGACACTGTGCTGCCCCCAGGACAGGAAAAAACACCTTGCATTTTGGAAAAAAATGGAAATAATCTACCTTGTGCAGCTTGCATGTTCCTTAGCTCTCTCATATTCAGAAAAGAACAACTTCCAATGAATGTGATTCTGCCTCTGACTCAAACTCCTGCCAGCAGCCACTTGCAATGGTGACCTCCACCAAAGGAGCAATCACTGTCATAAAAGCCTGGGGCAATGATTAACCGAGGACAAAATCCTGCTGTGGCCACTCATAAAAGCAGACTGAGATTGGCCCCAGTCTGTACAGCTCGGTTTTGGTTAAGATAGACAGTGCTATAGGAAGGATTAGAAAGTGCCAGTGGAGGCCAGCGTGTCTCAGCCCTGGCCATGGCTGCTGCCGTCGTGTTCGGCTGTGGAGCGAGCAGGAGGCTGCAGGCACCAGGGGATGGAGACCGACAGTGGAGGGCACTCAGTGGGAGGGGAGCATCTGAGCTGTGAGCATTACACAGCTCATTATGGCTTTGGGACTTTCTGGCAACATCACACACATCTAATTTGATCTGAAATTAAGGTGATTTCCCAACACATACTTTTGCTCTTGAAACCTCTCCCTTAACTCCCCTTTTGTTAATTCATTAACAAATTAGGGTGTTTTCTGTAGCAGATGAAGCAACATGCATTCACAACTGCACAAAACTGCTTTAAAAATAGTAACAAGAAATTTGATAGCTCAAATACAGGGTGTTTACTTGGAGAATAAACATGTCTTCAGTGTTAGCTCAGCTTTTAAAACAAAATAATAATTGCTTTCAGAGATAAAATATTTGCAACCTATTATTACAACACTCTTTCACTAAAGGGAAGGAAACACAGCTGTCTCTTTGGAGTAGGCAGGCGACAACAAAGTTGTGCTCCATAATTAGGCTTCAAGAACTGTCAGGTACCTGTACCTCTGACAATTCAACATTAAAACCATAACAGTGGAGCATTCATCTACGCTGCGGTTTCCCAAGCCACCCAAAAGAGGTTGTGAATTTGTTAATTAATTTCTGAGAAACACCATGGTTCTGTCTCTGAAAGCAAATGGCCCAGGGAGATGTAAAATGTCTCAGACAAGCCTGGAAATTATATAAGGGCTTGAATATTATGTTTTCTTCAAAAGCAGTGGAAGAGGAGGGACTGTGTCAGCTAGCTCATGTCCTCACACAGATGTGTTTTTTCTTGAAAATGGCTATTTCACTTTAAAGCATCTGAACCTGCAGCTGCTAAAATTGACAGCCAGTAGAGCTGCTTCTTCACCACCTTCTTCAGAGGGTGGTGAGGCACTGGCACAGGTTGCCCAGAGAAGCTGTGGATGCCCCATCCCTGGCTCTCTTCAAGGCCAGGCTGGATGAGGCTTTGAGGCCTGGTCTGGTGGAGGGTGTCCCTGTCCATGGCAGGAGGGTTGGAACTGGATGGTCTTTAAGGTCCCTTCCAACCCAAACTATTCTATGATTCTTTGGCCTTTCTGACATAAAAGGTTGCTAAGGTGCCACCTTTTAATTCATCTCTATGAAGTCTTCTCAGTTATTGTAAATTGGTTTTTCAGTAGCTTAGGCACCTCTCTTCCAGAGGTCAACTTTCCATCATATTCCCTTACAGTTTTGTCCAGAATGAAGAAAAAGATATTAAGAAAGCACTTTGTTCAACACTGCCAGTACAAGTACAGTTGATCTGTCAACATTATTCTCATTGAGTACCCTAGTACAGAACAGCTGTAATAACCTGTACTTCTGATTAAGGCATTTTATTCTTCAATAGTTTACTGTGAATGAATTTCTACTCTAAAACAAAACAAAAGAAACCAAGACAGCAAAATATAATTACACCCCTGTGTGGAGTTAAGTCTTGAATTAAGGGTGGTGAGGCACTGGGACAGGTTGCCCAGAGAAGCTGTGGGTGCCCCATCCCTGGAAGTGTTCAAGGCCAGGCTGGATGAGGCTTGGAGCAACCTGGTCTAGTGGTGGTGTCCCTGCTGTGCTAGTTTCAGTCAGGAAAGAGTTAACTCCCTTTACCGTGGCTGCTAGGGAGCTGTGTTCCTGGATGCTGAGAGAAGTACTGATAAGGTCTTAGCTGGCACTGGGCAATGCCCGCACCAGATTCAAGGTCTTTCTCCACTTCTGATACCACAGCTGCATTCCCAGCTCTCGCTGTCTCGCTACAGGCAGTGCAGGGGGGACACAGTTCAGACAGCTGACCCAAACTGACCAAGGGAGTGTTTCATTCCATGGTACGGCATGCTTGGGGCATAGGTGAGGAGAGGGTCCGGGAGCCATTACTCTTTCCCTCCTACTCTCTTGCTCTTTGACTTCGGTACACTTGCTAACACTCTCCCTGACTCCTGCGTTAGCTGCTTTGCTAACTGCTGTGCTGGCTCATTTGTAAGGGATTTGGTGGGTTTGTTTTGTTTTCCCAGTCGTGTTATCACTGATAGGGTTTGAAATCTGTTGCGATTGCTCTCAGGCTCAGGCCCTCGGGTTGTGGCTCTCGGGCTGTGAATGCTTTTGGGCTGCGATCGCTCTCAGGCTGCAGCTCTTGGGCTCTTGGGCTCTGACTCTCACTACTCAGCACCTGGTTGTGCATTTGATCAGTGGGTGGTGAGAAATTATATCATATTGTATCATATGTTTTATTTTCTATTTTAATTCTTTATTAGTAGTAGTACCTGTATATATTAATTTAGATTTAATTAGTAAATAGTTCTTAATCTCAATTTTATGAGCTTCCTTATTACTTTTTCCTCTGATTCTTCCCCTCCACTGGAGAGAAGGGGGATTTGTGAGAACAACTTCATGGTATTTTGCTAACCGGAATTAAACTACGACACCTGCCCATGGCAGGGATGTTGGAATTAGAGGGTCTTTAAGGTCCCTTCCAACATAAACCACAATGTTAATTCTATGATTTTAGGATTCAAGTGAGGGTGGGTTGGATTGGGGACTGTCTGAAGATAATAGAGGTAACACATTGCTTTCTAGATTTCTTTAGGGTTATGCAATACAACATATCCACTGGCTCTTACTGTCTGCACAAACATCCCTCATACACAGCAGTGTTTCCAGTCACAGTTTTAGTTCAGCTTCTCCTGTTCTCAACATAATTTGGAACAAATTTGCACTAAAAATAACCTGTCAGGAAAAAATAACCAAAACAAAGAACTCAAGCAAGTCATATATCCACATTGTTTCCCTCCCAAGGGATAATAATATTGTGATATGGCAGTAGGCCACAGCAGTAAATTGCCCCATATCTACGCTGCACACATGCCGCATCAGGACGGCACATTTCTGTTCACAGCGGCACAATCTAAACTTAACTACCAGGAGCTCCATGTCACAGCTAGCTCTGTTAAAATTGCAATGTTTAGAAAATGAAGAGCCTTGCCAGCACTGAGGAGGACATCTGAAGGACACATCCTGCTTCTGAGCTCTTGGCATTGTCAGTGGGAACCTGGTACATGTGAATCCCAGGATTACTCACATGTTTTATAGTAAACACTTGCCTGGATTAAACCTCTCCACACCTAATTTTTGGCCAAGGGCTACTTAGAATTTAGAAATTAGGCAACCCTTGGCAGGGCTGATCCTCTTTGGCTGTGTAACATACACTACAATGTTGTGTTCCCCCATACACAGCTGAATGCAAAGCATGCCTCTTGTAAGAACCTTACTGGCCAGACCTCTTGTCCAGCACAGAGACCTTCAGGCAGTTCTTACCCGCATCGTGAATATCCTGCTGGTAGTTACCATCCCAGTATTGATCTGGACACTTCCCCATTTAGCACACAGAGCAATTTGGGCATTGTGATTCTGCTCCTGAAGTGCCAGTTGCTACCACCCACCTTTGCAGATCTATCTTAGGAATTAAAGAATCACAGAACAGTTTGGTTGGAAGGGACCTTAAAGACCATCTAGTCCTTGGCATGCGACTTGAGCACCTACATCCCACAAGGAGATCCTACAAGTCCCACTCAACCCTTTGATCAGAAATCACAGAATGGTTTGGGATGGAAGAGACTTTTAAATATCATCTAGTCCAACCCCCCTGCCATGGGCAGGGACACCGTCAACCAGGCCAGGTTGCTCCAAGCCTCATCCAGCCTGGCCTTGGACACTTCCAGGGATGGGGCAGCCACAGCTTCTCTGGGCAACCTGTGCCAGTGCCTCACCACCCTCTCCGGGAAGAATTTTTTCCTGATATCCAATCTAAACCTACCTTGTTTCAATTTGAACCCATTACCCCTTGTCCTGTCACTACAGGCCCTTGTGAAAAGTCCCTTTCCAGACCTGCTGTGGATAGCAAGCCAAGATGTTTCAACTCCCAGACTACTACCCCCTATTTCTGCCATCTTCTACCCTCTTGTGTGCAGATTCAAAGGAAAGAGCTTTTCCACAGATGGTGGAGTGCTCATAGGAAGACATTCTTCTGCCAGGAGCAATACAGTGTGGTTACCCTGGTTCTGTACTGCTCTTTATTATTCAGAAGAAGGCTCTGTGCAGAGGAAGGAAGTTTTAAAATGATTGTCTGCAAGGATTTCCAACAATCAGAACTCATGATCCACGGGGATTATTTGTAGTTTATAGTGAATTGTTTCTCATTTGTGCTCCTAATAAGGAAGCTCAGTGATTCACTGTTTGAGGTACAACATAATGATTTTTGCCAGATCAACTTCCAACAAAGGACAGCTTTTAATGTAAACAAATCAGTTATTGGAGAGCGGGTCCTTGACTGGTTTGCAGTGAGGAAGAGGACAGAATTTATTACACTGAACACAAACTGGAACAGCTCAGTCACTTGGGACTTAAAAACATTAGTGCAAGTGTAATTTCTGTACTTTAAGCTGATTATTTTATGTCCCTCCATAAAAGCATGGTTCTTTTCCTTTTTTCAGCAGTCTTTTTGAGTATATAAAGGTTGTTACAATCTTCTCCATCCATTCTCTTTTCTGTAATTGTCTAGAAGTTCCTAGAAATGGATGAATTGTCTACACATTTTTGGTGAAGTGTTTGTCCCAAACCAAGCACACTTATTCCATCTGCAGCCTCAACAATGCAAGACCGGAAAGATTATTTTAATATTGTATATGCCACACATAGACTGGTTGTACAAACTGATTCTTTACAAATCTGCCTTGCCTTATTCATTAGATGTTTTCTGCATTTTATAAACACCATTTTGATGGGGTTTTTTTCAGAAAATGCAGTTGGACTTATTAGTAACAATTTCTAAGTACCTTCCTTCCTTCTTTTTTGAAAATACTCACCGTGCTTTTCTTCAGTGTCCTTCAACCTCATCTGTCCTCACCAGCTTCTCAACAATGTTCACTAACATCTCACCCTGCTTACACCAGCTACTTAGGCATTTTAAATAAACTCCCTTTTTCTTAAGTGACTACTGAAGGAAAAAGGGCATTAAACCTGTCACCCATCATTATTTCTCACTTCCCATCGCATGCTGGACTCATATTTCATATATCTGGATTAATAGTAAAAGTAATACTTTGCTCTAAGATTATTAATAAACATGCAAGAGAGGAACATTTTGACCATTTAAAGCATATTTTTAGTCTGTTTGAATATATGAAACCTGACAGTATGATTAAAGAGCTGCTCTGGTTAAGGTTGAATAAACCCAAACCCAAGTATTTTCTGAATGTTTGTCTGTGTCCCACACTAGCAAGGAAACTGTATTTTGACAGTTCTGAAGTGTTGCCTTAATACGGGTTTTCTCTGTTATTTTTCATTTCTACTGTTTAAAATGTTAACAGAATTGAGAGTTTTGACAGTTATTTTTGCAACATTTCTCTAAGCATGATTCAAAACACAAAGTGACCCTGTTGTAAAATCGTTTTACTAATGAGCAAAAATGTAGAAAACCCAGATGCTTGACTGCCTATGTGATCCAAGGGCAAAGTTTGAGCCACTTACCCAGAACCAATCTTAATGCTTCACACTTCTCATCTTTAAAACTCTCTTCAATCATTAACGGATGTCTCAGAGTTCAGCAATGCAAGTAGATTTCTTTCTTCCTGTCTTGCAGACAAAGTCAAAGCAATACAGTTAGCTGAAGAGCCACAGAGGGGTTCACCAGCAGTGTCCCCACTCAGAACATGATTTAAACATGATTACTTGATGGTAAAAATGGCTGCATCTTCCCCTTCCCTCAGTGTGTCACCCATCTCTTTCTCATTTTCTCATCCTTTTACGAAAGAAATTCTGTTTCTTTTTTCCATCTGCTTGGTCTCTTCTTTCCCTGTGAAAGCTCTGGCCCAGGGGAAAGTATCCTGTGTCTTGCTTTTGGATAATCTCCTCATTTCTTGGCAGACAGTCAGGTAGAAAGCAAAGCAGAGCACTTTGGCACAAGACAGAGGCCGAGTGTTTGGTTGTTTGGGAAATTATTGTTTCTAGGGGATTTTTTTCCCCCATGTCTTCTTGGGAATGTTTCATTTAGGCTGCCCTTTAGTCCGGAGAGAGAATAGGAACCCATTATATTGAAGGCTGAGGTTTGATGTTACAGCTATTCACAGGAAAGTGGGACTTTCCTTTTATTGTTCACAACAAACATTTTCCTTTACAAGCATAGTAGAAAGGCAGGTCTGAAGTTAGGGAAAATGATGTTTTGCCCAACTTTAATCAGATATGAATTGCCTGTGAAATTTACAAGTAAAATGTTTGAGCTAAAGAAACACCAGGTGATGCTTCCTTTTCTTTCTGGATGCATCATTACAGAATAAATGTGGGAAAAGGGAAAGTGTAAGTATTCTAATGTTTCACAAAAAAAACCCCACCCCAAACTGTTAAAAAATAACTAGTAAGAACTTACGGTGCTGGGTGTCTGGTTATGGTCTGTCTCTGCTCCGGGTGAGCTGGTCCGTTCCGAGTCTGTAGCGCCTCCGCGTGGGCTGAGCCAAGAAAAGTAATTCCTCCTTTCCGGTCAGAGGATTTACTGCTGGCCAGCCATCATTCCCCACCTGCTTCGCAGCCTTGGCATGAAACATCTTAGAGGTGTCCACGCTAACTCTTTAACTGCCAGATTTCCATCATTTCATGGAAATAAATCCCTGTGCTTTTCGGAATCAAACATGACCTAGGATATTCAAATTTTAGCACTTTTCAAGCCCTGAGGTCTATTAATCCCAGACAAAGTTTACCTCATCCGTGGCCACCATGCAGCACATCCTCGAGTTCCCCACAGAGAAGAATGGCTATTCCCTCAGCCTGACAAAGCCAGCCTTGGCTGACACTGAGAACCTCCTGAGACAGAGAAATAATGCAGGAGGAACAGGAAAATCTTGGGCTACCCATGCCCCTACTCCGTTCCCTAGCTCCTTCTTCACCCATGCTCTGGGGCAGCTCATGAGAGTAACAGAGCTTTATTTTCTAAATACAGCTACTCGGTGCGCATCAGGATCACAAAGCCAGTGTCTCCAGCCAGATGCAGTCCAGTCTCAGAGGAGTGGGATGCTCAGCGATGCGGCTGTTTATCCATATTTTCACTAGCTGTTGGCATTAGCAGTTGTATTCGTGGGGGACTAGCACTATTCCATCCTGTTAGCAATTGGTCTTACATGTACAGGTACTTAAGGACACACACCCCCTGCAGGTGTTGTATGAAACTGGTCCTCTTTTCTGGTGGAAGCCATATGCCTGTATGATGCTCATACTGGGTGTGCAACAGTTGGAGTTTACAGGATTGTTGAGCATCAGTTGACTAATGCTGAGTCCCTTGGCAACAGCTCTAACCTGAATAGCCTTTAAAATCTTAACTGTGCAATCACCATTTCTGCAAAGTAGTTATTTTCTAAATTATGCAAGGTAGGTGTGCTGTCTTTTTCTACATGCCCCATGTCTGTATAATATGTTCATGAAGACCAGGGCGCAGTCTTTACAGCAAATATTGGGGTTTGTCTTCATATAAGCTTATTCTGAAACAATTACACCATTATTCTTATAGGTTCTTTATGACTTAAGGGAAAGCCTGGGAATTAACATGTTTCTTTCAGTGTAAACTGAATTGTCAGCAAACAAAAGGGATCCCTTGTATGGGAAGGTTGCTAGCAAGGAAGAATAAAGCTGATCTAATTTAGGCAGATACAGAAAGGTGAAGTTTGGAGATGCGAGGAGCCGTGCTAGAGCCTATATTCCTGGAGTCACTCTCTGTACTGGAGCAAAATTCATGGGGAATTTTACAGCTAACGAATGATGTGCTGAAGGGGGCAGAACTAATAAAGGATGAATTGACTCTCTGTGTCCATAGGGAAAAAAAAAAAAAGGTCAGTATTCAGATTAAACCAATTTTGAACTATACTCACTCCAGCCCCCTGTATTTCGGCAGGAGGTGTGGGCAGGTGTGTATTCTGACTCATTTCAGCATCAAGTTCTAAATCATGAGTTTATTGTGTAATTGAAAAAGCAGAGAAAATAATTTCAAAAAAATACTTTCTATCAAAATTTGGCCTTGTTTTACCTCACTAAATGACCAAGTGAAATTCCACAAGACTCATTCTTCTTTTGAAATTTTTACCAAAATATCTGTCATATTTTGTAAAAAGCCTGCATGGTTTCTTCTCCAGCAATATATTTGATATTTGTGTCATAAGGGATAACACACTCATAAAATCCTTGTTTTATGGATTAAATGATATAAAAAAATAAGCAGTTGTTATTCATACCATCTACAAATACCCATGGTGCAGAAGGATTTGGGCTATGCTGACAGCTGATGGTAAAGTTTTCAGTGTAAAAGCTTGCATGTACAAATGCCCTACTAGAAATTAAATTTTACAAGTTCATGTCATTTTGAAATCTTATTTCTAATATGAACGTATCTTAACTATTCAGCCAAATAAATTTGGAAGGCAGTGAATCTCAAAAGAAGATGAAAAACAATTTTTTTCATTATCAAAATACATTTCCTATTCAGAATTATTTAATAAACTCATACCAAAGATTAAATTGCATGAAGAACATCACTTGTTAAATTAAAAATTTTAACTCTCATCTAACAAAGTGTAATTAATGCTGACATGCAGAACCCCTCATTAACCCCAGAGGTTTTGCAGAAACTGATGTTTTCAATGGGAAATTTCTAGTAGGAATATTAAAGTTACCCCAATATGTGAAAGTTATATTCCTGTATTAAGGAAATGCATGAATAATTTGCCTTCCAGCACGGCTCTCTAGAGAAACATGTTTCTCTCTGTGCATCCTTTCCTATGTGTAAATATTGGGAAAAGTCTCCAAGCATGGAGAAATGGATGCACAGAGTTAGCCTTAAGCCAAAATTCCTTTCCATGTCATCACAACCCCTTTCAAGAAGACAGCCATTTTTGCATGTCCATCAGCCCCAGCAGGAGGGTTGGTCCACAAAGCCCAGTCTGGCCATTGTCCAAGGTGGTGTAACAACATTTCAGAAAATACATCCATAACCAGGCCCAATTTAAGGTCTCACAAGAACTCCCTGAGGAAGGAAGCATTTGGCAAAAATTCCATATTATTTTCCCTTGGTTTCTTGGTCATGGCACTCATTCAAAAAATATTTTGGATGGAGAAGTTGCCTGGATTAGGATCTTTGAAAAATCAAAGGCTTTGTATTCATTACACCAAGGTTCACCCTAGCTCTTGGGGATGGAGGAGAGGCAGTCACAAGAAGCACTCACCTTTTTCATATTCCCCACAGGCCTGTCAATACGATCAGCCAAGCAGAACATCCCACGGTTCATTTCCTCTTGAGCTCTGCATGCCGCCTGTCCCACAGCCTCTGTCCAGGCACGTGAAGCCAATTGCCAAGCTCTTTTGGCTGGGTGAACATGGATACCTACCCAAAACCGCTCTGGCTGTACAAGATACCCTCAGAGATAAGGAGAGACCATCTTCACTAGGTGCCACCTAGCTCCGTGGTGCTCCTGCTGAAGCATGGCCGAAGGCACCACATAGAACCTGCTGCTGCAGTCCTGTCATGGCACTGTCCAAAGGTACCTGTGATGGACCTGTGTGTGACACTGCACATTATCAAAGCCCACCTGCCTCAAGGCTGGCATGGCAAACCTGGTGCATCCCATCATGGAGCTGTCACATTTGGTTAAGGCCCACGTGCACGGCTCTGTGTAGACTGTAGCTGGCTGATTTGTGTGGGGCAGTAAGTCGGGGCCAAAAAGAATCTGATATTGCTGACAGTTGTCTCCAAGTGCTGCAGCTTCACTGGAGGAGACTGAAATCCACCAGGAAAACTGAGGGCTTGTTGTCTGTGTAGATCTAAGATGAAAGCTGAATGGGGCTGGCAAAGAAGTACGTGGGAGGGTGCTTGAAAAGATGTCCTGCGCCTCCCACGCCGACTAACACTTGCTTCTTGCAATCTTGGTGTTCTCCACTGTATTCTGGCAGGGAGACAAAGAAGAGACAGGAGCCCGCAAGCTGATGGACAGCAAATATCACAGCAGCCTATGGTGACCCAGTTTGCAATGCTCTGTGCTTGCCTGTGAGTGCAGGAAGGTCTCAGCGGGACTGAGGAGAAGCAGGTGGCTCTACCAAGTGGTTGTCACCTCATGTTCTGGGGGGAAGGGGGTCAAGCGAAAATTAAAAACAGGTCTGTATTCGCAATTCAGACCAAGCTGATGCAAAGCATATTGGGAAGACTGGCCCAGCTCAGAGTGATGCCCAGGCTTTCCAGGGAAGTGACTGAGTCACCATCCCTGGAGGTATTATTGAAGACAAGATGCTGAAGGATGTGGTTTAGTCATGGACTTGACAGGTTAATGGTTGGACTCTTAAAGGTCTTTTCCAAACTAAATGATTATATGATTCTGTGAGTCTATGATCTGCTGTCTGACTTGCTCCGGTCCTAGTTCTTTACCAGCTCCATCTTCCCCTTAGCCATACAGGCCGTCCCCGGAGGGGATTATGGACTGTCCTCATCATCCAGCAAACGAGAGTACCTTCTTACCTCCAGTATCATGTGCCTTTGGGTGTCTCCCATTGGCAGCTGGCTGAGAACATCACTGTCATAGGAAGCCTGTTGTTAGCTGGTAGTGAAGGATGTCTCTGACTTGTAACCGGTCTTTAATGTAACACCAGATAAGACAATAAAAATTTAGGGGGAATTTGGTTCAAAAGAGAGAGATGTGTCACATCAGTCAGGCAGGTAAGTCACTCCAGCCACAGCTGCCTTAACCAATATGCTCTGGACATACTCCATTTCAGCTCAGGCTTGCTATGGGAACATAAAAAATCCCTAAAATCAACCAAATAAAAACTAAGTAACCCTTACACAAAGGGCATTCTACACACTTCAGTCTTGAAATGCAAAGTAGCAGGCACACTGCATGATGAAGGCGCATTTCAATATGACGGGCAGAGTTAAGGCTCTTTTTTGGAGTACGTAGCATGCTATTTCACACAGGGTTGTTTGTGAGCCTGGTTACTAGTTTTTTATCTTTATTTCAGATGTCATTTCTCCTCTGCCAATGCATTACAAGCTGAATGCACAGGGATCCTCCAAACTGCAAAAGCAAGCTCAGATCCTGCCAGGAAAGGGGCTTTCAGGTGCAGGTAGATGCAGTGCATTGGTATCAGAAGACAGCTTGAACCAGTGGGGTGGGCTGGGGTGGAAGCAGAGAGGAGATGGGCCATCCATAGATGCTCATCTGGGATGTAAATATTAAAATAGAAAATCAAATAAAATGTTTTAGAAAATATACAGTCCTCCCTTCCAAAAATGCCATGATGCCTTTTAGTGTGGTAAGAATTTATGCTTCTACACTGCTGTAAGCTCTGTTTTCCGTGAAGCATCAGCTCTGCAAACCTAAGAATCGTAGCATCTGGTTATAGTTTTAAGAAAAAGGTGCATTTCTACCCCAGAGGCATGGAGCACTTTGAAAACTGGAATCGTACCCATTCCAAAGCCTGCTGTTTGCACACAAATAAGTTGGTGTTTTCATGGAATAAACACACAGTCTCAGGTCAGGCAGAAAAGGTTTGTTTCTACAGCTATCAGAGGGAAGGTGGAGTGGCAGAGGTTCAGCCCTCCCTCCATACGAACTCGGATGTAAAACAAAATGCTGGAGCTTGTATACATTTACAGCAGATAAAAAGCTGCCCTGAGAAGGGGTGTCTGCATGGAAAGAAACTCTGTTAGAGCAGATGTACCCCTGCCTTCCCGGTAACTCAGGATCTGCAGCCTACGACCTCAGCGCACCTCTGTTTGGCTGGTCCCTCTCACTCCTGACACCGCTGTGTCCTTGACCGACTCACAGGCCTGTGTCCATATTATGTAATATTTTTCAGTATCGTGATTTTCAAGCAGAGCTCCTGTTTGGGGAGGGAAAGGTCTGGCTCCTAATTTCCAAGGATACTTCGCAATAACTTTATTTTCTCCCTTGCACCACAGATCTGTATCCAAAAATGGGGCAGTATTTGGACATTTCTTATTGAGAAGAGCACATATCAGGCTGGCAGAGTAAAACAATTCCTCTGTTGAGTTGTGGGCAGGAGCTGGACTATACCGGCCGTACTGCCCATGGCGTGTACTTCAAGAAATCTCTCAATTGCTTGGACAATGTTGGAAAAAACCTACACAGGAGAAAAAAAAATAATTCCTTGTCCTGCATCCCTCTGTCAGTAGATGGCTCTGCAAGCCATGGTGTTGCCCGGTTAACCATTGTGCCTGGAGACAGATGAGTGGGAGCCTGGCTGAGTGCCCTTCTGCGGGTCTTGCTTTCTGCACGTGGAAATTTGAGATGCCCCAAAACTTGCAAACAGCCACGGGATTTGACTACCCCTTGTTCTTTCTGACATCTTTCCCACCCTGACCTTGTTCTTTTCTGACAGACATCCATCCCATCCTGCTGTCTCTGGAGGTCCAGCCCGCGATGATGAGCACATGGTTGCTCAATCACAACCCATCTCGCATGCCCTTAGCTGGATGCCGATGACATTAGCTGGGTGAGTACATTAATTTGTCAGCTCCCGCAGCCACCTCACTCACACTGACACATGCTGCATCATATCTGTGCTGGCAGCGGGGATTCAGCTGCTAGCTGCGGTGTGCCGTCAGGCACCGAATAGGTTAAACCAGCAGCTGCCATTTAACACACTGCAGAAAATAGGACTAAGAGCGTGTTTTATCATCTCTCTTCCATGCCTGATGCTGGAAGCCTCTAGAGGTCCAATCTGCTTGACTTTTTGTTTCCTATCTGGCAACTCAATTATACTGGCGTTTCTCCCTTGTGACCATGCACAGTCGAAAATTGTATTTTCTAGATAATACATTTAGGTTGGGGGTGCAAGCCAATTTAAAAAACCACTCTTATGGAAATATAAACAGCACAGGCTTGGAACAGTCAGGGAAAAGGTGCATGCTTTCCAGCTAGAGCCCTTTGCAGAAGATTGCTATGGAGATAGCAGGAAGATTTGTCATGGGTGGCAAGCCTGGGGAGTTTAAATCGTGTAAGCAAATCATTACCTACACAGTAGCATCCAGCCTGGCCATAAGGGTTTGCAGCTTTATCTGATATCTAAAAGCATGGGCTTGTTCTCTAAAATTCTGGTAACAGTGTTTTGTGTCCTCTGCCTTACCTCATAGGGTATGATTAAAAAAGGTCTCTGAAGTTGCTCAGGTAGTGGATGGCACCCTTTCTACACTGTCATGTACTGAAGAGGCACAGAAGTGTTTTTCTCGGGGTCCAGACATGTAGAACTGATGTGAAGGAGGTTCCCTCTGAACTGGTAGCATGGTCATGTCATCAGATCCAGGCTGAAAAGGCCACTCTTCCGACACTGAGCCCGTTCAGAGACCTTCCCTCTCCAGAGGGCACATGTTTTGCTGTCTGTGCAGAGCATTTCCACAGCTGGGACCTCACCTTAAACCGATACTACAAGACTGACATCAATATTTTGCTATTTTTAGTTTTATTTTGTTGTCTTTCCTCCCACTAGTTCTGCTTCTCTATTTATTTTCCCTATGTCTGGGTGTTTGTGTTTATGAAGATAAAAGCCAAGGAGAAGTGAAGTGAGAATCTTTCCCACTTGAATTTCCACAAACAAAAACCCTCACCCTTGAGGTGCCAGAGAAGATACTTGCTTGGTGGCAGTGTGCCTGGTACCTGAGAGGGACACAAAGGCCACATCTGTATGAGCTCAATGTCTGGCCACTGATGCTCAGTTGTCAGTATGCTCGCCTTGGTGGGACATTCCCTGGCACAAATTTGGCCCCAGCTCTGCCCAAGCAATTCCCAGGGAGGATTCAGGACTTAACCCAACACAGGGTCCGTGGGTAGCTGCAAACTGGGTGTACCCACCCCTTTAAAGGGTAAATTCATAGTAGTGTGGACTTGGCCTTATCACACCAGGCAATCTAAAGGTCAGAGAAAATGCAAATAAGAGTTTTACAAGACAAAACCTAAAGGGATGATGTTTCAAAATGGAAACCAAAATGCCCTTTTCCAGCAATGCTGAGTTTTGACTCCCTTGACAAATTCCAGGCAAATCAAGGCAAGAGCGTGCTCATTTGGACAGACAGTACTTTCCCAGCTGAAAGCCATTTCTTCAGGGAAGCTGGCACAGCCTGCCTAGCACAGCACAGAACAAACCACGCTTTGCCTATTCCCACCTGCCCACTGCAGCCCAGCAGTCAGCAGGGTCAGCTTCTCTGTGGGATGTCTCACAGGCACTGTGTAGCATGATTTGGAAGGGAAATGCAAAGAGCTCCAGCTCACATGCATTGAAAAAATAGCTGCATCCATCTACAGATTCCTTGCCCTGCTTTTCAACTCTGTCCTCACTAGAGCTACAGCTCCCCAGGCAGATCTGACTGTGCAGAACCTGGGTCCGTACCTTGACTGGGCCTGACTGCAGTACGGGCATCTTAGAGCAAACCCACCCCCGAGGACCAATCTCGTGTTAATGTGAAGCTGTGAACTAGAGCAAGAAGGGCACCAGGTGCCACCCCTTCTGTCCCACCTGCTCTGCTTTTGCAGGAGGCATGGTCACAGCGGGGCCAAGAGCAGTGTCAAGACACAAGAGCAGTGTCAAGCACCACAGCTGGACTGGGCTGAGCTTGTGTGTTGCAAGAGCCCAGACTGCAGAATACATCCCATGAGGTCCAATCCCTAACTTCAGTCATCATTTGGGCAAGTCACCTATGTCAGCAATCATCAGGGGGCTTCAGTGGCTGCTCAGATTTATAGCTTTTACCAAGCAATTTGCAAAAGGCCCCAGTATCTCCTCTGGAGGAACCCTGGAGCTCTGAAAGGGTCACCTGAACCACGTGCAACCTGCTGCTGCAGGGGCTGCCCGGGGCTGTGGGCACCCCGCAGTCCTTGACTTTTCCATGCCTGAGCACAGGGAAGGAGACATCCTTGCACCATTCCTCCAGGCTATGTAGGGGGCATAAGGCAGAGCTCAGTAACCCTATAGCTCAAACGAGGACAGCACTGCATGGAGCTGGGGCAGTGCTTTAGTGGAGAGTAGCCCTAGGAAAAAACAGCAGTTCCTTCCTCCCCATCCATCTCCTTTGGCTGTCTCTCCACGTGCCTTCCAGTCACTCCTTTCCTCTTACTCTGCTCACTGTCTTCTTCCCCCTAATCTGAGCTGCAAACCACTGGCCCACTTTTGCCTGTGCAGGCTCCAAACTGACACCATGGCCAAAACCAGCATGGGGTCTCTTCTCCCCAGGCTTAGTCTTTTTAACTGAAAATAAAAGCAAACTGGAACTGGCCTCCTTGCTGGTTTTATCATTACTCATGCAGCTTGGGCAGGATGGGTGAAGGTTGCACAAGGAAGATGCTTGATACCCTGTAAAGGGCCAGCCTGGGGCGAACTAAAATCTTTGGATGATATGTTGCCTAAGGTTGCCTTCATGACTCTTGACAACAAGAAGGAGCCTCACTCTCAGTACTGGGGTCTGGGGGTGGCACAAAGGCAATCCCAGAAGTATCCTAGGCTGGACAGACTTGTAAATGACAGGGCTTCTCAGGCTTCTCCAAATGAAAGCTGTGTTTGATGAATAGGCTTTAAGATATTGATGTCTGCTTCACCCTGCTGTGCCATGGCTTACACCATTTTCCAGTTATGATCTTTATTAGCCCTCAAGAGGTGTTCCAAAGCAGCCCTAAAGGATAATAGCCTGTGTCTAAAAACTTTGACACGGGGATTTGACTCAGGACCCTGACTGTGTTCTCACTCAAGGGCTGAAAACTGTAATCAAAAGCTCAGCTGAGCCTCCACTTTCCTTAAAACACCTCCCACCCTGAGCATCATCTTCACATCAGCCTGCTGGTACACAGCAGCAAGGAATAGGGCACCTCCTTCATCACTGAACAGCACCAGCGTAGCAATACATGGCTGCAGCTTTAAGTTCTGATATGGAGAAGCAAAGGGCCTTTGGAGCTGCTTCTCTCAGCAGTAAAACCCTTGTCCCTCAGCAGTGTGGGGAGCGATGTGGGTGGAGGATTTCTGTCTCGATGGCAATGCAGGCTGGCTGCTTCTGAGTGCAGGAATGAAAGAGAAAAGCCACATCTGAAATAAATGTTTGTTCATCGGTTCAGGTCTCGTTCACAGCCCTGTCTGCATCTGTGTGCTTCGCCAGCCTCACACTAATTTGAGCTGGGCCTGGCTGCGTCCCCTTGAAGGGTATGAAATTGGTTATTCCCTTCCCCTTCAATGACCTCTATCACTGACCTTCAAAATCTGACATCAGAGTCAGAGGCGCTCGATAATAAAATAACAAAGCCCAGCAATCAGTAACAACTCTCCACATACCTGTTGTATTGAATGAAGACATCTACCATGGTCTGTCTTGGCAGCTCCCCCTCCCCTGAGCACCTCTGAAATCACTGGAAATCTGGTTACTTTTATCCAAATGCTGCCAGGTATCTTGGAAGCCGGATTAGTCTTTAAAAATTGCTGTGTTTCCAAAACAAAACCACAGGATTTGGGTTCTGTTAATGTTGTTTGAGGTTTGCTTCCAATTCCACATGAAAATAACTCTGCAAATCCCAACATAATATCAAGGAAATCAGAATTCCTGATCTGCTCTGGCTTTCTTCCCTTCACTCTGTCGTTCTCTGGTTGCTGGGACATGGAGGGACCACCGTGCTGGTTTTAGGGAATGCTGCCCATTTTCCAGAAAAGCAAGAACCAAGGTCGTAGGAGAGGAGAATGAGGTCTTACCCTAAGCCAAAGCCCAGGCGTCTCCATATACCCCTACTGCAAGGCTCCCAGCAGCATCCTTCCCTCCTTCTGTGAAAGAAGAGACAGACTCTTCTTGAGGCCTTCCCGTGGCATCAGAGAAACGCTCACTGGGTGGTAGCAGCGGACACGCACCCAGGTAACCCGTGAATGGATGATGGTCACCACTTCAGAGCGTCTCTAGGAGGGCTCTGGAGGGAGAGCTGCTAATTCCAGTACTGCTCAACTTTGCCACAAATTTGAGAGCAAAAATAAATATCATTGCTGGTAAAAACTAGGGATTGCAGAAAGATTGATGGGATAATCAGTAACTGCAGTGACAAAGCAGTTGTAATGCGGTCTGCATCCCTTCCAACTGCGTGGGATGAATATCACTCAGTGCAGTGGGATACACTGGGGAATGAGGAATACAGGCAGTGCCTATAGGATAGGGACTCTATGTATCTAGAAAAGGATTTGAGGGATTTAGGGGGATCATCTGTACCAGCTCGCAGGGTGATGTTGCAGCAAAAAGGACTGAAGCTGAAGAACAGATGGAAAATCTGTGCTTTAGTCAAACACAAGCTGCTGAACTCAACAGGAGGAGCTGGTTACTTGTTATAATTCAGTGTCAAACGAGAAATCGAACTAGATGTTCCAACAGAGTGGAAGTTCATGATTTGCCAAGGGTCACACATGATGTTTATCATAAAGAAGAAACTTGAAGACATGTTTTTGAAGCCCCATGGCTGATGTCCATCCCCCGAATCTCTATCCCTTGTATGAAAAATAGCAGTTTTCATTCCCTTTCCCTTCCTTCCCCTCCCCTCTGCAAGGAGTGGGCTGTCTGGGAAAGCTATGGTTGTGTAAGCCTGCACCAGGCTGTCAGCGGGAAAGCTGCTTTTGAGAAGAAATTCTGGTGACAGCACAACCTGTTCGTCACGCTGCATCTCGAGCTCAATCCTACCTGGGTCCCATCGTATCAATCTTCTGCAGAACTGCTGTGGGCACCCGTTGTGATGTGAAAGATGGGTCCAAGAACTCACTCCAAGGGTTCTCCTGGTCCCTACTCAAATTGTCCTGGGTCTCAGACAGTTTGCTTCACCTGACTGCGCTACCTTAATGGTGGGTCACCAGAGCAGAGGGGCTCAAAGCTAGGATTCAGTTTGGAAAAACAACCAAGAAGGAGAATGCTCCTGGCATTCCGGCAGCACTTGTTAACTTGATGTCAGCGCTGCTACTCCAGAGACGTGGGAAGTGACATGCAGTTCAGCTGGGAACCTTGGCAGTACTTTCACTGCAAGTGGCTCAGCTGTGCTCCTCAGGGAGAGAGTGGGAAGTGTCCTCATTTCCCTGGGAGCACGAGGCATAGTGTACTTTCAGCACGTGTGCATGAGAGCCATACCTTCACCTGGGCACTGGGACCAAAGGACATTTCCTTTCCTCTCACAGAACCACGTCACAGGAGAGATATAGTGGTAATACACAAGGGATCAAAGATGTTTTTTTCTACAGAGCTGGGAAGAGAAGGGTTATAAGGTCCTTTCCCTCAGAGCCTTTGGGATATCTGCTGGATTTGCAGAGAGCCTCTGTGTCGTTGCTGGTCAAGAGCTGAGCTGCCTGGGAGGGACAGGAGAGTCCATGGAGGAATGCTCTGGACAGGGTTGCTAGCAGGTTCCCTGCGGCATGAGATGGAGCCTGAAGAGCAGCAGAGAAACCGTGTGAGTCAGCAGGTTTGCCTCCTCAGTCATGGCTGCATGCAGGCTCTCAGCTGTAGGAAACATCCTCCTTTCCGTGTCTTTTCACACCCAGCTCTTCATGGCAAAGCTTGAGCTAACACCACCACAAATGCAATGAAAGCCCAGAGAGCTGTGGCTCCCTGTGGTGAGATCTCCATGCTGAGCTGCTCTGGTAGCCAAGGAAGGTGCATCCTCCTGGTTTGGACCAAGGCTGACATTTGGTCTTAGGAGAAGTGGAAGGAGGAATGAGACAGGTTTCCCAGGGCTGTTTCTTGTACGGGACCTGCTGAACACTCGGTAATCTCACAGAAAGAGCAACTGATGGTTGCAGCTGACACTGAGCTCCCACAACACCAAGTCAGTTTGGCTGCAGTTGATAGCCAAACAGACCCTAAAGAAATAAGGAACATCTCAGCAAGAGTGAACGGTGAGTAATGACTGACCAAAGTGGCAAACCAGCAGGATGAGGGATGTGGCCAGAGGAGCTGCCACAGGACGGCCTGGAGGACCATGTCCTCTGACAGTGTCCTGTGCAGAATGGAGGCTTAGTCTCAGGATGGGAGCCTTGCAGGGAGGGAAAGCCTGGAGGTGTAGGAAAGCTGGGCAGTGTTGGACAGGGAGATGTTCGCTGGGCCACCCATTCCTCAGGGGAAGGGAGATGTCTTCAGCCCAACGAGTTTCAGGACTGGGATGATGGAATGATAGAAAGGCAGTACTACTGGCAGATCTCATGCTTGGCAATCCCCAGGAGGATTATGAGGGATTTCTAATGCTCTGTGTGCCAGGACAAGGTGGGACTAGCCAGTTGGGTCACTGGTCCACAAAGGACACTGTACCAGGGCCAGCACTGCAGCCATGCCCTGTGCCTGGTCATGAGTAAAGTTTTTGCTTTGCCTGGGCCAGCTCTTTGCTCCCTAAGCATTTTGTCCTGTCTTTCTTCCTCTATCACACACATTTTTGGCATTGCTGATGCTCATTCATTTTTAATGCTGAATGCACTTTTCCTGCTCAAAGTCCTTCCTAAACATCAGCTAATGAAGCCTCCATGCTGCCCTCGGGGACTGGCATAGGGCATGATTATCCCCATGGCAGGGATTTGCCCAGGAGCATGAAACAGGTCAGCTCCAGCGCTGGACTTGAGCCTGGAGCCGGAGACCCCCAGGGCTGTGCTCAGGCCAAAGTGTGCTTCTGGAGCATCCCACCCCTTCCCCCTGGGAAAGGCACCCATGAGTGGTGGGTAAGGCCTTCAGCTGGGGTTAGGGTACAAGGCACCATATACACTTTTGAGCTCTCCAGGCTGAGCTGCACACAGCAGCTCTAAACCCATACACAACATAGGGCATAAGAAGGGTTGTCCTGTCTGTCCATACCAAACTTGTAAGTTACAATTGCAGGCATGTTTTGTTCCCAAAAGAGACCATCCATCACCCAGTTTAAGGTTATAAACAGCAGTTTCTCAGTGAAGGATGTGTGATATTAGCCCCAAAACCCCTGTGTCTGAAGGGTAAATTCATTTAGCAGCTTGTCCATGTTCCTGTTGCCTTGGTGTGCCTGGCCCGGGGAGCTTTCCAGAAGCAGGAGCTATCTGCATCCCAGCACGAACCGCCTTCAGCAGTATTATTACTATTATTACTATGGTCTCCTCCATGTCTGCCTGCAATTTTGTAGAAATGGCAAGTCATTAAGGCATTGGAGGAACAGCACACAGCGCAAGCAGAGCTGGAGGGGGCAGTGGAGCATCTCTGTGCAAAGATGTTTCCTACTTTCCAGACACCAGCTTTGCTCACAAGCAGCAGCCAGATCACGTAAGACAAGAACGAAGAGCAGGAGGACCTTTGATGTGCAGTGTGGAGCCGCTGCATCCCATCACCGCAGCCCAGATGTTCCCATGGATGGCTCGGCACGGAGGGATGCCTGTGCCTGAGGCTGCCTCGCATGCTCACGCTCAGCCCTGTGGAAGGACGCCTCGCTCTTTATGTCAAGCTGTTTCTTAATGTGCTTTCTTCCCAGGTGGCATTTTGGGGAATATGAAAATGTCACCTGTATGAAATGAAAGACAGATGAAATACAGTGAAAGGCCCATTGAAATGAAATGTCTGTATGCCTCACCCTCCCTCCTTTTGGCTCGCATTTTTCATTCTTTGCATATAGAGCAGAGCAGACACAGGAGCAGCAGACAACCAGCAAGGAAGGAACTGAGCAGAGAGAGTGGGCTGGGAACAGGGCATGTCAATTCATTTGCCTAAGACCAAAACCCCCATGAGTCAGAGTGGCAAAATGCTTATTTGAGTGCCAGCATAACCCTATTATAAGGTATTTTTAATCAGCAGCAGCAGACCCAAACTGTCCTCTCACCTCCTGGGTAGGGTGTGGAGGGGCTGACTGTTTTTACAAGGGCATGCAGTGACAGGACAAGGGGTAACGGGTTCAAACTGAAAGTGGGTAGATTTAGATTGCATATCAGGAAGAAATTCTTCAGGGAGAGGGTGGTGAGGCACTGGCACAGGTTGCCCAGAGAAGCTGTGGATGCCCCATCCGTGGAAGTGTTCAAGGCCAGGCTGGATGAGGCTTGGAGCAACCTGGTCTAGTGGAGGGTGTCCTTGGAACTAGATGTTCTTTAAGGTCCCTTCCCACCCAAACCATTGTGTGATTCTATGGTTCCTGCAGCTCCTCACCACAGCCCATGCACCTCCTGCCCTCCCTGGTGATGCCCACCTGGACCCTGGAGGGAACCCATCCTCCAGTTCTGCATGTAACAAGGACTGGCAGGGATGCTGTATGTGTTTGCCATGGTCCTTCAGGAGCAGGAAGGCTGTAGCCATCACTCCCAGTGCTGTCCCACTGACTTGCTTTCCAGGTCAGGAGGAGCGAACCTACTCTGCATCTGAGGCCACAGGGATGTGTGCCAGGGCTTGGGCTGCTTCAAATCCTTCTGAATGGGATGCTGTAGGGCAATGTCATCTCTGAAGCTTGTGTTCTTACTTACTCCAGAAGTTCTGCCGGTGTCTTGGGTCATACAATTTATTTGAGCATCTATGAGAAGAAATAATACACATAGGGCCTTTGTTGATAAGGCGGCTTTGGGGATTAAAGCAAACCTATATATAGGCAGTAGGAGGAGATGCTGTAATGGGGGAGTGCAGGCCCGCAGCCTTAGCAGGCTGTTAGTTGAAAAAGAAATGCACAAATGAAAAGGTGCAGCAGAGGTTTAGTGTTTAGGTGATGTGCAATGATGCGGAGTTGTGTGTGCACCTGGGGAAGTTAGAGGGGGATCTGTAGCATTGCTTTCCTAGACCATATGTTACCCTAGATTTGCCAGGAAATGCAGCAGCATGCAGGAATGGACACACTTGGAAGGCAGCGTTTATGCCCTGAGACCTCGTCTCACCCCGCAGGATTATGTCCGATAATCCCAGGGTGATAATGGCAGTGATTTTTGCTTCATCACGTTCTTTGCTTCAGCCTTGCTTGGCGGAGGAGGGGGAGTGCTTGTGGCACATCCTGACCTCAGCAAAGCAGAACCAGTACTGTCCTCAGTCACAGCCATGGAAACATTTTTCCAAGCTTTTTTTTTTTTTGCTTTTATTTTCATCTCTTTAACCTGAGATTGGTTTTACTGCAACGAGTCGCTGAATGCGTATGTAAAAGATAAAACTTGGCATAGAGGAGCACAAAGAAACATGAAAATGTGCCAGGAAACAATAGATTTCCACCAGCCTTCACTCCTGGTGATTTGGCTTGTTCACCAAACCGAAGTTGTGTTTATCCGCTTTGTACATGAGCATCTATAAAATCAACATGTACAACCTACAAGCAAGTATATGCAAGCATATTCCCATGTCTCCACAATTTACCACCTTCCTGAAATTGTCCCTTTGTGAGTGCAGAACAGATGTCAACATTCTACTCTGAATAAATTCATCGACCATCCAGTTTTGCATGCAAACGTGCTCGTAATTTTAAAAAAATGGACCACAATACAAACAGATGAAAGAATTAGTTATCAACAACACCCTCCAAAATGGGAGAGTGCATGAAAAGCCAGAAGGCAAAGTGGAGATGGGAATCTGGTGCCTTGGAAAGCCTGCAAGCAGTTTTATGTGTAAGTCATGTTTTATTGTCTTGTCCACTGTGATATGAATCTCTTCCCGAATCTGTGTGTAAAAATGCCACCACCAAATTATTAGCTATTAATTATATACTAGATTCAAGTGAGAATTACCATGATGTGCTACAGCATCCATAAATATGAGATCCAACCGGGGCAGAATGGCCTTTTGTTTCCCTCTGCAGAATTATATGCATGACCCAGTTTTTCCTAATACTGCAGCAGCAGGAGAGACATAGCATTGTTTGTTCAACTCAAAATGGGGAGGGAGGAAGGGCTCTGTTTTGCAGTGTACAGTAAATAAACTCTTGGACTGTGGAATAAGACCAGAGAAAGGATGCTCAGATCTCTTGCTCCAGCCAGCAATATTTGCAGCGGCACCTCACAGTTAGAATCATAGAGTCACAGAATGGTTTGGGTTGGAGGGACCTTAAAGATCATCCAGTTCCAACCCCCCTGCCATGGACAGGGACACCCTCCACTAGACCAGGTTGCTCCAAGCCTCATCCAGTCTGGCCTTGAAGACAGTCAGTGATGGGGCATCCACAGCTTCTCTGGGCAACCTGTGCCAGTGCCTCACCACCCTCTCCGTGAAGAATTTCTTCCTGACATCCAATCTAAATCTCCCTGCTTCCAATTTAAACCCATTACCTCTTGTCCTGTCACTACAGGCCCTTGTAAAAAGTATCCCCACGGCTTTCTTGTCAGACCCCTTCAGGCACTGGAAGGTGCTATAAGCTCTCCCCAGAGCCTTCTCTCCTCCAGGCTGAACAACTCGAACTGTCTCAGCCTGTCCCCATAGCAGAGGTGCTCCAGGCTTCTGAGCATCTTTGTGGCATCCTCTGGACTTGCTCCAACCAGTCGATATCCGTTCTGATGCTGAGGGCTCCACAGCTGGCCAGAGTACTCCAGGTGGGGTCTCACAAGAGCAGAGCAGAGGGGGAGAATGCCATCCCTCGACCTGCTGGCCACGCTGCTCTGGATACAGCCCAGGATCCGGTTGGCTTTCTGGGCTGCCAGCGCACACTGCCGGCTCATATTCAGCTTTTCATCCCCCAGTACCCAGAAGTTCTCCTCAGGGCTGCTCTCGATCCATTCTCCACCCAGCCTGTCCTTGTGCTTGGGATTGCCCCGACCCAGGTGCAGGACCTTGCCCTTGGCCTTGTTGAATGTCATGTGGTTGGCACAGGCCCACCTCTCCAGCCTGTCCAGGTATCAGTTAATGATAACATTTTCCTGAACTGTTTGGGGCTAATCTCAGAACCCAATTTCCACTTCAAATACCCCTCTGCTGCATCCACGATCTCTTGTTTGTGACGCAGGTTGGCTTAACCTGCTGGTTTTGATGGCAGATGAAATCTGTGAGCCCTAGCCCTTGGTGCCTCTGGGGTTCAGAGGGGCTTGGGGCTCTCTGGGTGGCAGTGGAAATGCCACTCAGGGCTCAATGCTGGGCTTGGATGGCAGTGGGACATCAAAGCTGGCAGGTGCGTGATCCTAACCCCAAAGAACACTCAGCCTCCAGCCTGGGACGAGCAGTGCGAGACACGTCGGCCAGGTCTGGATGGGGATGAAGATTTTGGTGACTGAATTTTCACAGCCAAATTTTCACCCCTGGACTGGGGTACATATATATGGGAGATGAGGGAGGATCCATTTTTCTTGGAGAAAATTCAGTGCTGGTTTAAGGGTAACCTGGTGAGGGAAAAAGAGCAATGCAGTGATTATCTACTGTGTCTATACAACCTCCCTCAAGAATCTAGGAAATAAATAAGTACATGAACTCTTAAGACACAGACACAATGATGACATCATGCACAACATACTCCCAGCACAGAAACCTACACATGTCCTAACAGAGGTAATCTGGGAAGAGCAGAGGAAAGGAAGGCAGTGCAGGGAGGGCACACAGCTGTGCCTGGGATGTGGCCATGGCAGGAGGAGTGAGGAGGAGGTAGAAGAGATTCTTCCAGTTATCAACAACAAAGGGAAGGATGTTATTTTAATTATCCACAACTGGAAATGAGACAGGCAGGGACACAGTCCTCCAGGTCTCCAGGATGCTGGGGGTAAATTTTCGGCTCAGATGGACAAACAGTCACATAGATTAGTCTGTGACCATCAGGAGCCATCTGGGAACTGGAGGGATGAGTAATTTTGGGGAAAGGGGCAGAATTCGTTTTTGTCACAAACAGGGAAATGCAAGAGCAAGGGTAAAGGGATGCTGGACCCAAACTGGATGATCTCCACACGTGGGGAAGCCTTGGGCACCTCCTGGGAAGGCAGAAAACATGACCACAGACCCCAACACCAGTAGTCCTGCTGCAAACCCTGAGCAGAGGGAGGTGGGAACTGTGGGAGCTCATTACATATTTGCAGCCAAAACCACCCTATTGCGAAACCACATGGGAAGGCATGAATGAGTTTCATCCAACAAGGGTGGGAATGCAACAGGAGGATCTATAAATACGTCAGAAGAAAAAGAAAGCGGAAAGAGAGTAACCAAGGGATGACTCAGAAACGGCCAGTGCTGCATTCACAGAAAAGGTTCCTTATCGTCAGCTGATTCACTTTAATTACGTGTTATTCAAACCAAGGAGCGGAGCAGAAAGAAACCGGCTGGGGATGGTTTAGGTGGGATGGAGGAGATGGAGTCAGCACAGGGGCAGAGGATGGTCCTGCAGGAGGTGAGCGGAGGAAGCAATTGTGATCCTCTTCCCAGCCACCCTCGGATAGGAAACATCCCTTAGGGCAGAAACCAGCAGGCACAATATCTCGCCTTAAAAAGAGGGGAATTACACACCAGGAGCCTAACTTTGAGCCTTGGAAAACTCAAGAACAAATTATTAAACAACCAGTGGATACAAAGCCAGAGGAGAATATGGGGATAAGAAGAGAAGGTGAATTTTGTCAAGAATTAATTGCCCAAACCAGAGTAACATTCAGCTCAGGGTCCCTCTTGGGTAGCTGAAACGTGCTGCGATTTAGGTAAAGCTTTTGAAATAGTCCCATCTGATATTTCACAAATTCTCTCAAATTCAGGAAATACAGGAACGTGAATTTAGGAACAATTGAATAAAAGACACTTGGAGTCACTGCAGTTTTCAGCCAGACAAGGAGGAGGTTTTGAGCAGTGACCTCCTGGATCGGGCATAAAGGTGCTTCGATGCAATATTTTCATCTACTGAGTCAAATGATGGCTGGGGGAACGCACTTCTAAAATGTGCAGGTTGTGCTGGACTGCAAGCACATGGGAGGACTGGATGAGAATTTCAAATGACATTTAAAAATTGGAGAAAAAGCTTTAATCAAACAAGATGAAATCCAATGAATCACAGCACAAACCGCAGCTCGCAGAGGAGCGGTATCAAACACACGGTAACCACCGGGGAGCTCTCACCGGGTGACGGTACGGAGGTAGGGCCAGTCACAAAGGTGGGGATGAGAAATCTGCCGTTGGGAAAACACCAACAGAAGAGGCAAATCTCTTTCCAGGATGCAGTAACAGGACTGTTGTGTGTAAGCCAGAGGAGGTAATTATTGAGCTTTCCTCTGTGCTGATAAGGTCTCAGTTGGACCAAGGCTCCTATTTAGGGTACACTTTGAAAAAGATGTTAATTATTTAAAAAACATTAAGATATGAAAAAGTAGAAAGGTTGAAGGATTTAACTTTGTTTGGCCAGGAAGCAGAAGCTGTGATAAAAGCTCTAGGATACAGCCAACTGTTACGAAGAGCAGATATTTGAGTGTTGCAAGAGGAAATCACATTAAATTGCAACAGGGCAGCTGCTCCATCCCCGTTAACCATCTAGCTGCCTTTTTCTGTCCCTTCTCCCCCAAACACTCCTGCTTTCGGGTGCAGAAACCGAAGCAGCTTGGTGCTCACCGTGTGGGTGCACCGAGGTGAAAACAGCAGCAGGACGGTACCCGCTGTCCCGTTCTCCATTGCCCTCCTTGGTGCCCTCTCCTGCATGGGGTCCCCAGGCTCTGGCAGGGACATCTCAGCTGGACTGGCTCAGCCAGCGGCACTGATTTTAGCATCGCTCAGTATGGAAAATGGAAAAAAGGCCACGTCTCTTGCAGGGAATGAAGGGCAGGGTTCTGGAGCTGGATTGTCCAATTTAAGCATCAGGTCGTGGGTGTGTGGCCACTCTTGGAGTGGGTCTTCTAGACCTCTGCCTCAGCCCTTTGGCACTCTAATCTGGGTTCAAGCTATTGGATATGCATCAGTTGAAAACAAACCCAGCAATAATTAAAACACTGTGCAATGCCTTTCCCTTTGGGGGAGAAAAAAAAAAAGACAAAAAAAAAGAACTCTGTTTGTATTTTTGGCCTGGTTTTCCTCATCTTTTGCCACAGAAAACAATTCTCCCTAATGATGACTGTTCCACGTTCCCGCTCGTGTTCCTCGCTTTTGTTAATGTGAAGATTTAAATGCACCATTTAATACTGACATGGGCCAATGAGCTCATGGTTACACTCGCGCTCCCTGCCTGCGAGGAGGATGTGCAATTCTGTGACAGGCAATTAAAAACTCTATTATAGGATCGTGGAATAAGAAGTAGATGATATATTAAAACAAGGAGCATGTTTAATTTATAGATCCAAGTTATTGCATGCTGTGAAGTGCTAGGGAGAGAAATGAATACAGAAAGGACTTTGTAGTGTTGCTCGCTATTAAGCATTATAAACAACAATATATGTCTGGCTGTCAGAGCCTCCCGGCAGCTTTGCATCTCAGGCAGCCCTGGTAACTGCCTCCCCCCCCACCCCAGGGCAACTTGTTTCCTGTATTTCTGAATGCAGTAAGAATTTTTCTTGCATTAGCCAAAAAAATCCCTAACCTCATCATTAAGGACTCTTTGATACTAGCGACCTGGCCTTGGGGCTGGGATATAAAGTCGAATTGTTCAGTTTTTCTATTAAAATTCAGCCCTGGTAATTAAAATTTAATAATAAAGACCAGCTCAGCACCCAGATGCTGCAGGGATTAATTTCCCAGGCGTGCTCCTGTCCCACGTGTACCCACTGCGGTGGCCCAAGGCACCATTCTCCTGGCAGCTGGCCGCCTGGCTGGGAGAGGGTGGGTTGCCATGGGCGACCTACTATTCCCTGTTTAATTTTTGGAGTGAAAAGGAGAGATATATTGTGCAAAACACACAAGTAGTTGCATGGATGGCAATTGCATGGATGGCTCCTTCCTTCCCAGAAGGATTGATGCAGTAGGGTGCATCCCTGGTGTGAAAACCCCTCCAAGGAGGGCTGTCAGGTCAGATTGAGGTCCTGAAGAAATGCCCAACCCCACCTCTCCCTCCGGATGGGAAGGCTGAGGTTTTTCCTTGGAGCCATGCTCTCTACATGTGTGTTGTAGCGGTAAGTTATCCTCTAAAGAGCAATGTCTCCTGCCACAGCGGCTTGGGTGACAGGGATGTTCCAGGGACGCTAGCCTGGGATGACCGGAGTCCTGCATCTTGCTGAAGGGGGTCAGAGGAAATCCCAGAGAGAAGCCAGGGTGAGAGATAACGTGAGGGCAAGACATCTCAGACCCCACCGGGAGGGCTGGGAGAGGAAATGGTCCATTAGCAGCTCCGTCTTGGGGAATCAAAGAGCCATTGTGCATTGGTCTCTGCGTCCAGCTTTCTCAGCGTTTCCACCTCCCTGGGGACAATGCTCCAGCTTCTCACCTACTTCTTACGTCAATGCATTTCCCAGCAGATTCCCCCATCTGTTTATCATCTCTGGTGGTGAAGGATCTCATGGGGAGCTCTGCCTGCTCTGCATCTGCTCTTGTGACAGGCTCCGTTCTGTCTGCGAGAGATGAATAAGCAGCCCTGGGGCAGGGAAGTCCTGGGAATAAATACTCTGCTCTGGGGAAGGGACCTTTCTATGGTGAGGCTAAGACCCTGCGCTGCTGCTGTGGTAAACTGGGGAAGAATGGGACCTCCTTGTCAAAGGAGCCAAGGGGGTCTTTGTCTTCATCCATAGAAAGAAATTGTATATTCCTACATGTCTCACTTCGTATGGCCTTTAAAGAGACAGTTGCTCCTGGGGTAATTAGTGGAGGAGAACGTTATTCTGCCTTGTCTCTACCGAGTGCAATGACCATCTCCCAGCATGCTGGCTGGCCAAAGGACTTGCACACAGCAAAGGGAGATGACTACCAGATCCTGGGCCAAGCACACCCCACACCAACTCGTCTCTGAGGGTCGGCTCAGCCCGGGGCAACCTGCATAACAAGAGGGACCAACCAGCCAGCAAGGACAGAGAAGTGCAGACCACCCGAAGCCCAGCTCCTTGCCACACATAAGCATGCCTCCCCGACTCTCCAAAATAGCTGTGCAAACAAGATGTGTGCTGAGGGATGTCTCACAGTGGCAGCCCACTGGACTCCCAAAGGGTGAAAGGACACAGTTTCCCTTCCCTCCTGACAGTACCATGTCCACTGAAGTCACTGACTCCTCCTGAGGGTTTTGCAATGAAGCCCTGGCAGGAAAAGTCCTTTTTGAGCTCCCTCAGTGCTCCCACAAGTCCTCCCCTTGGCATTGGGTGGTGCAGGAGGTGTTCCTCCTGTTCGTGGTTGTTTCACTGACCCACATTGCATTGGAAGCCTGAGCTTCCAGCCATCACAACATCCCAAAAAAACAGAGAAGTGAAACCAGATGTTTTAAACCCCACCCTAAGATACAGGTGGGTCCTGGAAGGGATATTCCAAACTATTTCAAAGCAAAACTCTCTGGGACTAGGGAAAACCCAGAAGGCACTTGCTGGCTGGTCACCCTTGTTGACTTGATACTTCAAGGGTATTTATGGACTTCATCAAGAACAAATTCCAAACCTGACACCTGGGAAGGAGTAACTCTCCTGTTACAACACCGGCTGGGGCTGCCTGGCAGGGAGCAGGAACAGGACTTGGTGGGTGCCAGGTTGTCCGTGAGTCAGCCATGCCTCATCGCAGCAGAGAAGGCCAACCAGCCCCTTGGGCTGCATTAGGCAGAGTGTTGCCAGCAGGTCGAGGGCAGAGATCCTGCCCCTCTGCTCAGCCCCGCTGACACCATGTCCGGATATTGCATCTCGTTTTCAGCTGCCAGTACAAGAGAGATGGGAGAGCAAGTCCAGCAAAGGGCCACCAAGATGCTCAGGGCACTGCAGCACGTGGCCTGGGAGCAGAGGCTGAGGGTGCAGGGCCAGGGAAGAGAGAGCTTTGGTGAGGAACCAATAGCAAGGTGGATATGAAGATGGTGATGGGAGGCTCTACACAGAGGTGCATGGCAGTAGGACAACAGGTATCAGGCATAGGCTGTAACAAGGGAGGTTCAGACTGGATATGAGGAAAAACATTCCCACCATGAGGACAGTCCAGCACTGCTACGGAATTCCCAGAAAGGCATCCAACCTTGGAGATTTCCAAGACTTGACTGTATAAAGCTCTGAGCAACCTGGTCTGACCCCAGAGCTGGCGCTGCACAAGCAGGCAGCTGGGCTGGAGACCTCCTGTGGTCCCTTCCCACATGAGCTGTCCTGTGATCCTATAGGACCCGAAGGCATCCTGTGCAAGTCACACAGCACATCTGCAGCACAAACACTGGCCCTCCTGTCTAGGAACAGGACTGGCCACTGCTGTTTCTCCCTTGCTGTGGGACCTCCACCAAACCCACAGCTACCAGATGGCCGAAAGCTGCCTCCCCGCCTAGCACTAGCAGAGAGAGGGGGAGCAGGGAGCCTCCCTATGCTCTTCCAGGCATCCCTGGCTTGTGACTCCAACCACAACATATTGTTCTGGGCATCGCACAATAACCCCAGAGCAGGGCGTTGCGGGGGGGTGGTATCCGCAATCACATCTGGATGCTGTACGTCACTCCTAGGAACAAAGCCTTGGGGGTAGGCTGTGCCTACCACCCTTCCCTGCCTAGCATGGGCACAGGAGGGACAAGGAGTGCAGCCCTCCTTCCTCTGTCACAATCAGCATTTGGTTATTCAAAATCAGCGATCGTAGAAGTCCCCCACCCATCTGGTATCAATAATGAGCAGGGGAAGAGCTCGTCCCTTGCCTGGCACTGCGTCACTCATCAGGCGATGTGGCCAGGAGCACAGCCCCCCCTGCTCCTGCTCCGAGCCTCCTTTTCCACTCCTGCTTGAGCCCAAGGTGAACCTGGACATGGAAAATGGAGGTCCACAAGCACTCCCGTTCCTGGGTCAAATTCCTCTCACTCCATGACCTAAAAAGCTTAACACAGGTGCTGTCAGAAATTGTGCATAAAAAATGGGCTGCCCTTGGGTTCTGACTTTATTTAGGAAGCCGCCTGAGAGATCCTGCCTGAGATATGGGGATCCTGCTAAGGACATCGCTGAATAGCTAATAATGAGTAGTGGCTAAGGGGGTGGGTAGGTGGGGGGGTGGAGGGATGTTTGGATGGATGTTTGGATGGGTGGGTGGATGGATGGGTGGGTGTATGGATGGATGGATGGATGGATGGATGGATGGATGGATGGATGGATGGATGGATGGATGGATGGGTGGGTGGATGGGTGGGTGGATGGATGGATGGATGGGTGGATGGATGGATGGATGGATGGATGGATGGATGGATGGATGGATGGATGGATGGATGGATGGATGGATGGATGGATGGATGGATGGATGGATGGGTGGATGGGTGGGTGGATGGATGGGTGGGTGGGTGAGTGGATGTTTGGATGGGTGGGTGGATGGATGGGTGTGTGGATGGGTGAATGGGTGGATGGGTGGGTGGATGGGTGGGCAGATGGGTGGGTGGATGGGTGGGCAGATGGGTGGGTGGGTGGATATAAGGATGGGTGGACAGAGCAGTATCTGCTGCCTGGGAGAAATGCAGTGCCTGAGCCTCGACACCAGTGAACTGAGCACAGTGGGAGGCTGCGGGATGGAGGCAGTAGCCAGTTTTCCTAGGAGGCCCCGGAAAAGCAAAGAGAAAGGGAGTGTTGAACATTTCTGTGTGTACTTTGAATGAGGTGGTTGTTTATTGTTGTATTATCTGCTTTCCTGTTTCCCTTGCCCCTCTCTCTTTCAGCGGAGCACTGCTTTGTTATGTTTCTTTGTTCACAAGTGGGGAAGGATAGCTGAGATGGGAGGCAGGGGAATGATGGCTGGGAGACGGCAGTGGGGGAAGGAGAGCAGGGACAGGGTGATGCGGAACGGCTCACAGGGCAGGATCATCCCTTCAGGTTTGACTGAATTTTCCCAAGCTTCTGACTGAAGATTAGTGATGTGTTTGGAAGTACCCTTAGAAATTAAAGGTTCCTTAACTGCCCTCTTATTGCTGCCAGAAAGGTTGCATTTATTACAGCATTACCTCTAGACAGGGCAGCATCTAAAGCTTTTAGGGCTGTGCTCTGGCTCATTTTCAAGGACAACTTGCTCCATTGACATTTCAGAGCTTGAAGAGAAGGTTCCCAGAGGCACAAACAGAAAGAACTGGGCTGATAATGGGAACATGGTGGCTACATGTCCAGCCCTGTGCTACCTCTAACCATACTCATCCCATAGGCATGGCACTGGGCATCCCACCATCCCACTGCTACTCAGCAAGCGCCTCGCAGTGATGGGGCAGCAGTCGGGATGGAGTGAGCTACACGCAGGGCCTGGTGCAACCCCAGAGCTCCCATAGCATCTCATGGCAGTCATTCCCCAGCTGCTGTTGGAACTGTCCCAGCAACCTGCCAATGTCTCTGCCCTTTCCCTCAGTCTCAGGCCTTTCATCCCAGTTTTCATTATAGCCCTGGTCCCATATGATCTGGGAATAGGCTCTGATGGCATTTGCATCCACAGTGAGGATCCCTCACACAGACTGCCTGGGACCATTCTCCACAGCCCTCCCTTCCCAAAGCCTTGTCACTCTCCCTTGCATCGGCTTTGGTGTTGCACATCCTCCACACACCCAAACTACTAATCTGGCACAAAAATGACCGAGCAAGAAGAGGGAACAGGTTTCTGCAAAGTCAGTGCTGAATGGGCCAGTCTGAGGGCTAAGAAAGGCGGGAGGACAAGGGCTGGTGGCCTGGAGCTGCAGGAGGAAGGGCAGGAGTGAGACCTCCGTGTTTGGCAGGGGCAAGCTCTTAAGTTGGTTCAAGCTGATGTGTTTAAGCTGTGGCTGAAAGTGATTTGAGCTCAGGGAGTGGGACTTCTCCTCCCTCCTGCCTTTTATCCACCCTGAGTATAATTGCGGTGGCAAACAGGACCAGAAACCGTCACAGCAGAGGGTCTGAAAAGCTGACAAGGAACAGAGAAAACCTGCCCAGTCCCTAGGAAGGACCTGGAGGTTGCTGAGATGGGAGGGACATGTCCTTGATGAGAGCTGCCCTTTACACACCAAGATCCAGGGCAGGGTATTATTCTCCCTAGCAATAACCTGTGCTAAAGATGCTCTCTTCCAGAGAAATTTAGCTCCAAGGATAATACTAAATTTCCTGGAGGAAGATTTGCACACAATAAAAATGTGTGAAGGCAGGAGAGTGCCAGACTGCCGGGAGTTTCTTACAGGCTCTTTTTGTCTCCTAAACAGGTGCCTAAAGACAGTCTTGGGCTCCCCTGTGCGGAAGTCTTGATCCCTCGGTATTCTACTCTATGGAATGCTTTCTATGGCATAACCAGATCCTTATGCAACCCACCAAGATGCTCTAATCAACTTGAAGTCTATAAATTAGGCTTCAAGCTATGTCTGCTTATGTGATGATTAAATAGCCTGAACTGATTTAAATCAGCCCAGCTTGGGTGAGGCTTTCCAACAGTTGTGCTGGACTGCAGAAGCCCACAAAAGATGGGAGCATCCCGGTACTTCCAAGGGACTTTGCCACTCCGCACGGTGCCAAGGACACCCAGCCGCTGCTGGGACCCCAGGCAGCTGCCCACAGTCGCAGCAGGCTGCTCCATGCACGCTTCCCACCCTTGGCCACTCTGGGAAAAGGCTGCCTCGCAGCACTCAGCCAATGCGTCGGGGAACACCCAGCCCTGCCAGGACTGAGGTTGCACAAATCCCGGTGATTCACAGTTCCTGGCATGTTCCCAGGGTCCATCACCTACGTATGCTGTGAGTGATTGGCACAGACACAGCCCTGCGTGCACTCAGCACCGGGACGACAGCAGTGGGGTCCCTCCCTTCACTGGGGTGTGGGGTGAGAGGAGACTTTAAACTGTGACTAAGATTATCGTGATCACTCGGCAATGAGGTCTGTCCTGCTGGGTGCAGCTGGGGTGGCTGAGCAAGGGAAATGGCATTCTCCTGGGGCTCCAAAAAAAGCCCCCAAGGCTGTACAGCTGGCTTCGAGGTCTCGCTCGAGCAGAAAGAGCACTGTGCTGAGCTGAGTGAAATGAAGCCTGCTGGGTTAGAGGTGGTGGGAGTTATTTACTGGTTCATCTCCATACCAGGAGGGTTTAGGCTGGATTAGGCAGTGGCTTCCCATGCCATTCTGACGGTCCTTCTGCAGGTGACATGGTGTAAAGTTGGCAGCATCACATGTGGCGGGTAATCGGACACAAAGGGGATCTTGTGCCCACAGCTGACATGAACCACAGATTTACAGGGGAGGTGTTTGCTGTCCTTTTGTGATGTTCAGCCTAAAAGAACTCACAACCTGCCCAGGAAAGCTTTGGGAAACTCCCACTGAGTTTTGCAGTGCTCTCCAAAAGCTCTGCAAACCACCCCAGCTCCCTTGTCACCTCCACGTCCCACTCAGGCTGTGCTGGGCTCAAAGGAGCAAGACAACACGTGGTCGTCTGCTTAGCGTGAAGCTCTCAGCTTTGCTGCCAACTCTCTGATCATGGCTAATTTGCCACTTTGATTTCTCCAGTGTAAGCTTACGGACATAGCAAGACTCAGATACATGAGTGAAAATGATCTTCATTGTCTTTTTCATTTGCAATTTCATGACCATCGAGATGCCACAGCTGAGAGCAAGGCTCTGCTTTGTAAGGCGCTGTTCAAGCCTCAGCCCCAGAGCACTTGCACCCGAGGAGTAGAAGGAAGGTGAACGAGGGCACCGCATGACGTGCCTGGAGTCATTGTGGTTTTGGTAAGCTTGAGATGAGCCTCTAAGGCTTCAAAATCTGAGCCTCGCTCCCCAGCTGAGCCACAGGACCTCCTGCAAAACAAGACTATATATAATCAAAGGGATCAACCCGTCCCCCAAAGAAGCATTAACTTTACATATGTTCATTATTTTCCTCTGAAAGGTACAGACGTGACTGCTGGGCTTGCTCCACCTGCGCTGAACTTGGCTCGCGGCTTTCGGATGGAAATCAACTGTTCTGCTTTACAGCACTTGCATTACTGTGCTGCTCTGGGGGCAGAAGGGAGAATTCTTTACAGTGAGTCACTGACCTGGAAAGGATTTGACGTGCCAGCCCCGTGCGCCCCTCTCCCCTTTTTCGCCAGGGGCGAAGATGCAGCGCCAGCTGTGCTTCATGTGCAGCCTCCTCTCCCCGTCTTACCTGCTGGTTATCTCACAGCCGTTACTCTGGGTGCAGAGTAAAAGTCGTATTTACACTCAGCCTTGCCATCGGCTGCTCAGCTTCTCCTTTCTTAAGGTCCTCTGGGAAAACACGCTTTTCAGCTGTGCATCAGCCTTTTCCAGAAGAGAGATCAGCTCAGGAGTGATGGTCACAAAGCCTGCATCTAACAGCGCTGCACTTCATTTCCCACTTAATTTCCCACGCCGGGCTCCCCAGCTCCTTGCCCTGACATCCCACCAGGTACCTGGGCAGGAAATCACCTTCAGGGTAATACACCTTTGTTAAGGAAATCTCTCTCCTTCAAGATACCTCTCAGTCACTGGAATCAAAATAATATATACAAGCAACTTGTTGCTGGCAAAAAGTTTAAGGCAGGAGCTGGATTCTCTACAAGGTGACCCAGACTCATCTTAGCTCTGTAACGGGGAACAGGATTGTGTTTTCCCCCAGCATAAGGCAAGAAAAGCTTGTTTAATGAGGAGATGGTAGACGTGTACTCGATCCTGATCTGGACAAATAGCCACCGTGGGGCTGCTCTGTCCACTGACCTGGAGGACATTCTCACGCTCTTTTTCAGTTGGCATCCAACGTTTTCTCATCTCACCTCGACCACCCAAAAAGACCTTCCCGCAGGCGATCCTGCGTTTGCCGTGGATCCTGTTAGAAACCACTGTGTTTATATGTGTGTGTGTGTATATATCTCTCTATATATGTTCCTGTTGGGAACATCTGCTCTTGGTAGACGTTTCCCTTCCAAATTTCCTGGAGATCATAAGGAGGGTCAGAAGGGTGAGAACTCCCACCCAAACTCTCCTTTCCTTCACCCAGGGACGTCTATGGGCTTTGTTAGTTTAACTTCCTAATTTATGTTAATGCAAGTGATAATTGTAGTTTCCATATGACCTGGAGCTGCGCATTTTCCCATGCAGTGGCTGCTTTCCTGACACAGCAACAGAATATAGAAACATTCTGCTTCTACAGGAGACATGGAAGCGATGCTCCATGTGCAGAGCAAAAGACCAAAAGTAAATTACATCTGCCCCATTACCCTGGCTTCTTTTGCTGCAAGTGATGAGAAATTGCTTCCCAGAATGCTTCTGGTTTCTACAGGATAAGGCAAGTGATGGCTCTGTAGTGTATTCCTTAACATTCCCCAAAAACCTTCCTTCTGCGAAACAATTCTTCCCATTTCATGAATGTGCTTTAAGCAGCCTCAGAGGAGTAAGCAGGACCACTGGCTTTTCCTCACGAAGGGGGAGAGCTTGCTTTTGAAGAAAAGGTGGTTTGTGGTGGGAAACCAAGTCAGTGTCTGCCGCTCCACCACTCACATGGACTGCTGCCACCGTCTTAGAGAAGACCTGGGGTCTCTGGTCAACACAAGCAGTGAGGTTCACCAACTCTGGTCAAAAATACCCTCCTTTTTTTTTTTTTTAACAGAGTTCCCAGTTCACTGACCTGGCTGATCCCATGGGCCTGTATTTGCATGACTCACGGGGTGGCACAAAGATAGAAAAAGGAACCAAATGCAGGTAGGCGAGGAGGAACTTCTCAAACTGCTGCTGCCGCCAAAACCCCTTAACATGAAACTCTGACCTCATTCACCCATTTCCCTATTTTCTTTCTAAAGAGTGAGAAAAGTGGAGATGCAGCAAGTTGGACATTCATAAACAATATATGCGGCAGCCGGTATGAACCAGTCCAGCCAGCGTGACTGGTGTTTGTCATTACAAGGGCTGCGAGGGGGGGCGATGGGGGATTTACAGATCAGCCCGTGCCTTTTAGGATAATCTGTGGACTGCCTTTATGTTCTGTATAAATAATAATAATTAAAAGCGGATGTAACTAATTGGAACCCATTCCATGGCAGTAACATGATCCATCTTTTTGCCAATCTCCTGAGTCATTCCATCCTCTGGATGATTATTTTTCTGTTTTTCCCCAGTACTTTCATACTGCTGATGGATCCAATGTGGGTTGGTGCTGCCGGGGTGTTTCAAATCCTCTTCTAGCCCAGACACAACCAGCCTCATTAACTCAGCACCAGTGGGGCAAGTCTTGTCCCGTATCCCATCAAAGTGCACATTTGTAAACTTAAAATCCCCTCCGCCACCCCCGAGTCTGCTGTTAACCCATGTGTTATCGCCCAATTCCTGTCCAATTTATTTTGAATTAAAAGCGGCTATGGGCATCCCAGATTTCCTTCTGGGCAGCCTTATGAGATCTTGCTTTCCACTGTGATGCTTATTTGGGATAAGGCTCCCCTTCTTTGACCTCCTGGGAAGAGCACGTTGTTCCTGGGTTTGGTGGCCCCGGGGGAAGGCAAAGCCCAGAGCGGTTCTGTAGCACGGCCAGCTGTGGAGGAAGGTCCTCTCCCTGCACATGTGACACAGTCCTTCTTGTCTCCTCCTGGGAACAGCAGCACTGCCACTGCCACCCCGACTGTGGGAGGGAAGCTCTGCTCCAGGCTCATTCCCAGGCTCCCCAAGGGTCGTTCATCCCTTAGCTCCCTTCCAGGATTAGGTATGGAGAAAATACAGGGAGAGAAAGTCCACCTTGGCTGGGAGAGGAGCCTTCCAGCTGGATTCAAACCTCCTGTAAATCAGGAGGAGGCTTTTTGTGGGTTTCCGAAGGGTTTGGATGAAACATACGCTCCTGTAGAGCAAGAACACCACTTTTCTACTTTCTTTTTTCCTTTTATATTTTCTGTCATTCACGGAGATTCTGTGCTGTTTGCTTTGGCGTGGCACTGCAACCCTCCTGCTTTTCATCTCCCTTCACCATGCCCCCAGGAGGAGACTGTGGGTCAGTGGGATTTCGGCAGGCTCTGGAAATCAGGCGTTTGCATGTTTTCCTCCGCAGACCACCAGCACTGCAGAGCCTTATCATGCCTTGATTTGGTGCACCCCAAAACCTTGAAGGCCCCGATCAGCCTTACCTGAGGCCTCCCCCCACCCCAGTCTCCTGGTTGGACCTTGGACCCCCGCTGAAGCCTCCTCTCTGTTCCCATCTCCTGGAAGGACCTTGGACTGATGTTCCAGCCTTTTCAGTCGTGTCTCTGGCCCCATCTCCTGTTCCTCCGCTCTCCCTGGATAGACCTGGACCCGCTCCCATGGCTTCCCACGGCTGTGACGGTTGTTGGGAGCAGCGCGCTGCTCTGCCCAGAGAAACTACTCCCACCCTGTTTTTAGGGAAGATGATGGATGGAGACGCTAAAGCAACACGGAGTGGAGATGGAGCAAAACCATTCTCACCCCAGTCCTACACAGTGCTTCCATCCCTCGGGTCCAGGGCGGGGATGGGGGGGTCCCCAAGTGGAAGGACAGGCGGCAGGGGCAGTGATACCCCCAGGGGCTCCCATTTCCCACGCGCTCGACGCCGGGACGCTCGGCACAAGGATGGATTTGGGGTGGTGGCGCCGGGAGCTCGCTCCGGCGCAGCCCCTTGGGCATCACCCCCAGCCCCGCAGCTTCACCCACCCGGGGACGGCGGGGCAGGGGGGCGATGCAGCCGTGGGGTGTGGGGGGGGGTCCGGGCGTTGGGATGCCGCGGCCTTGCGCTGGGGGGCACCCTTGCGCGTTGAGTTGCGCGGCCGGGTGACGCCACAAAGGGAGCCCCGCCCCGCCGCGCCGCCCCACGTGCGCGCCGCCCCGCCGCGCCGCGGCAGTGCGCAGCCGGCCGGCCCCGCAGGCAGGTGGGAGCGCGGCGGGCGGCAGGGCCCCCGCCCCGCCCGGCCCCCCCCGGCCCCGGCCCGCCGCCATGGGCTCCTGCCCCCCGCGCCGGCCGCCGCCGGCCCCTCGCCCCGCCGCCTGAGGCAGCGCGGCCGGACGGGCTGCGCCTCGCCCGCAGCCCCCCGGCCCCGGCCGCCACCATGGGGGCCGCCGCCCTCGCCGGCGTGCTCACGGTGAGTGTGTGTGCTGCGGGCTTGGGGGGATGTCGGTCCGTCCCTGCGCGCTGCGGGGATGCAGCGGCGCCGCCCGCGCAACATCCGCGTGTCCGCGGCGGCGTGACGGGCGGGTGTCGGAGGGGGGGGGATGCTGCAGTGCAGGGCTGCCTGCCCGCCAGTCCTGCTGGGGCGGGGGGGGGGATACAGGGAAGCCGGGTTGTGTTTTTTGGGGGATATGCATGTGTTTGGGTGTCCTGCTGCCCCCTCCTCGCGGCGTCGTGGGGTGTGCGGTGCTCCCCAGCGCCCACCCCGGGGGTGCTGCCTGCCCCTGCACGCCCCCGTCCCTCCCCGGCAGCCGGCTGGATGCGCTGTCCCCTGCTCCATCCGCTGCATCCCCGTTGGACTGCGGGCGGACAGAGGGCGGCTTCCTCCCCGGAGGCTTGATCCAGGGCTGTGCTGCACCTCGAGGTCTGAGCGCATCCTTGCTTCGCCCCCTGCCCCGCTCCCGAAGCTTGGCATTGGGCTGGGGTCCATCCATCCACCCCCTCCCAGCTGCCTTTCTTGCCACCCTTTGGACGGGCAGCAAAACTCACCACCACTGCAGCTGCCCTGGCATAACATGGAAACGTTTTCCACCGGGTTCACCTCCACGTTTATCTTCACAGTCACCCCTTTTGGGCTACATCCCATCTTTTTGGGGAGACACCGTGATTTGATGTGTCAGACACACGCCGCAGCAGCTGCGGCTGGGTTGTGTAACCGAGGAGTGCACTTGCTCATGAACTCAAGGTGGATCTCAGCAGGCTGGTGCTGGCTCGACAGGAATCTGAGTAAACAAAAAAATAATCTAAAGCCGGGAGAGCATTAGCCGGGAAACTAATTTGCTCGTTGCTTTGGAGGTGAAGGGTAACTTCACGCAGCGGCGGAGCAGCCGGGCTCTGTGCTGGGTGCTCCCGAGCACCCTTTTCCTGCTGGGAGAGGCGAGTGCTGCTGCACAGTCTGGAAGATGAGATGCTGATAGGGAGCTTGAGATACGGCGCTCCAGCTGGGATCCTGGAGGTCAGTGGGGAATGGCGGGTATAGAGAAAAAAGTGGGGAGAACAGAGTGATATAAAGGTATAGGGAAATCCAACAGCAATTTAGTAAAACGAGGCTGAGGGAGCAAACATGCATATGTGGCTCGTGCCTCGCGTATACTCAAACCTCTGTGTGGGCTGATTGTACGAGCAAACGAGCCGTAAGACAAAATTCCCGTTTGCTTATGAGCTGGCAGGATGCTCCCTTCTTTGGCCACCGGCCAGGGTTTCTTCATCTACCCTCATCTTCAAAATTTTGTGCAATTTGACCCTGCAAGGAGTTAACGTCTTTCCAGCCTGATGGAAATGCGTTAAAATCCGTAGTTGGTGGGTTTCTTACCCAAATCAGCCTGCCCGCTTGGTTCCTGAGCGATAGCTGCTTGGCAGTGGTTGCATAAGGCTGGTGCTGGCCATGCTGTCCCTTGCTCGATGCGGGCTTTGGGCGTCTGCTGACTGCTGCAGCAGAGTTTCCACCGTCTGCCCTAATGCCCTCACCCCCAACCACCAAAATGGTGCCTTGCTTTGCAGAGCCTGGGGAATTTCATCTGCTTGGAGCAAAACGGTGGCTGCTGGGGATTGCTTGTGAGCCTTGGTTGCGGGAGTAGCTGCTGGGTTTTCCTTCCTGGGGACCAGATGTGCTGGTCAGGGCTGCTGTTTTGGCACACTCGGCTGCCTGTGTTTTGCTCTCAAGATGTAGTACAGGGACTGCTGAGCAGGGTAAGCCCCGGACTCTCAGTTTCACAAACCCCAAACCAGCTGAAATAGCTGGTTGTGTTGCAAGAAGCAGAAACTTGCTTTGCTCTTCGATACTCCCCGCTCAGGGAACTCTTTTCGGAGTGAGTAACTTGATCTTTTTTACAGTGAGCGGGGCAGGACATGGGCTCCTCCTGTCTGCCAAGTTACAGTAAAACTTCAGGACCAGTTTATTTGTCTTTCTGGGTTTCTTTTATTATTATTTTTTTTTAGTCCTTAAAGTGTTGCAAGCGACTTCCTGGTGCTGGTCGGCGGAGGGTGCGGCTGACCTTCGGGAAGGGTGGTGGGGCCGTGCAGCCCATCCCCGACCTGTGCCAAGGCATCGCCATGGAGCCAGCTGCCATTTCTACTGAATTCTGTTGATTTGGTTGGAAAAGGCTCCCAAAGTATCAGTTTAGCACTGTCAGTCCTTGCTAGCTTACAACCCTCCGTTCCTACTCCTCTCTACCAGGGTCAAGTGCCCTGCGTTTGTTTAGCTGGCTTTTGTCTTTTTTTATATTACTATTATTGATTTTTTTTTTAGGTTTATCGCTGCCTCCCTGCAGGGCTGGCAGTGGGGCATCTCTGTACACAACCCGGGATGTTGACCGTCTCGAGGTGTCACCCCATTTCAGGACACAAGTGCCTGTTGATCCACCAACTTTCTGCTGGTGCATTGATTCGCTGAGCGGGTTTGGGTCCCGAATGAGCCGCAGTATTCCCTGCCACATCCTCATGCACATGTCTGTGAAGCTGGTGGGCCCCTAGAAGCTATTTATTATGCAAACTTCCCATCAGGTCTCTCTTGCACCATGTGGTTATTTAAGAGGGTGGTGGAGGCACAGCATAGATGTGATTTTTGAGGTGGAATCAAGCTGGGTGGGGGTAAGGTGGGTCATTCCCATGTCACTTGCGGGGTGCTGCTGATTCGAGGGTTTGTTTGCAGCCAAGCACAAAGATCCCCTTGTGTGAGCCCTTTCCCCAGTGTGGGGAGGCGAAAATGAGAGCATTCCCCAGCCTGATCTGCTTTCCTGGTACCATAAAACCTCCACGTGTCGGAATAGGTGAAGGTGGCTGGGAAACGCCTTTGCCTATGTGGTGCAGGGCGTGGATGCTGAGCTGGCGATGCTCTTTAGGGTCTTGGCTGCCCTGTCCCGCTTGACCCTTTTGGCTTCGGTGTCAAGAGCTACTCCTGTATTGGGCATGGAGAGCAGCACCAAAACTATCTGAAACCAGATCTGCTCTTTAGTGTTGCCTTGCACCAATTCCTTTTTTCTGTGTTTTTTGTTGCCCTATACACTTTCTTTGGTATTGGAGTAATGAACTGAAATCCAGCGGCTAAGCAGAGCTTGCTGCGTTCATTCCTCTGTTGATTTTGGCACTGAGACTGGGTGTATCAGCCAGAAAGGTCTGGCTTTGCGTGCTGCTGGGCAGTCCTGAGGATGAGGGACCAAACCACTGGACACCCGTTTTTGTTGAAGATGTCTTACTGCTCCTGGCCTTCTCTTTCAGAGATCTGAGTGGTGCCAGCCATAAAACCTGAGCGGCTGGGTTTTTTTAGGGAGCAGAAGTGCCAGCCTGAATAAACAGTGGATGCTCAACACTGCTTAGCCTTCCCCAATGGGACTTGCTGTCATCCCTAAGCTTGGAAGTGCATGTGCAGCTTGAGACCCGAGATGTTCAAAAGCACCAGTTCTGCTTTACTGGGGGTGTAAAAAAAAAAAAAAACCCCAAAAAAACCCAACCAAAACCCACATCCCCAGAAAAACTCAAAACAAACAAAAACCAAACACAATGCTGTTATGGTAGGTAGCACAGGTCCCACTGGCTTTAGTTACCTGGGTGACTGCTGGAAAGATGCTGGAGATGGGCAGGAAAGGGGGAGCAGGAGGGGACCTGTGGCACGGGCTTGTAGCAGGGTCGTCCGTGGGTTTCCTAAGGTCTAGCTTGATGCAGAGGGAGATATCTGGATCCAAACTGGTGGCACGCAGCTCATCCCTGGTGAGGCAGGAGAGCCGCTGCCTGTCCTGTGTCTCCCGACACCCCATCTGGCTTGGCACCAGCACAGGGAGGAGGATGAGTAGCACAAGTGACCCCCCCCACGCAACCCCAGGAGGCTGGATCCTGCTGTGTCTGGTTTGCTAATTCAGGGTTGCGTCATGAAGATTACGGGCGGCAGGTTTCCTTAGCGCCAGCTAAGCGCTTCGTTAAATCATGTCTTAAGGGAGGGGAAAAATAAAATGCATCCTGTAAACCTTTGCCGCCTGCCAGGGCAGCCCCATTTCTTGTTTTAATTTGCTGTGCTGTAATTAGCCTGGCCGCTGCAGGATGCTTGTCGGCTCCTGTGGGCTTGCCTGCTTCTGCCTGATCTGTAATTGCTGCTTCAAGAGGGGGAAAGAAACAAAAAGAAATAATAAAAAAATATAAATGGATGTGTTTTGTACAAATCCTGAGCCGTAAATTATTTAGCAGGTGAAACAGAAATGTGCTGTGTCTTTCCAGGAAGCAAGAGACTGCACCAAAAATGACGCGGCGAGGCTCGCAGCTCTGCCGTGATGTGCCTTCTGCAGAGTCATGTTGTTGGGAGGCTTCCCCCCCCACACTTCTGAATATATTCTTGCTGGCTGATAGCCCAGAATAGGTAGCAGCGCAGAAACAAGGGCTTGTATAACACAGCCAAGTGGTTTATGTGCCTGGCTGTGCCATTGAAAAGCATTAGGGTCTCTGGTCTTTTTGCCTTCCGTGTAGGAAAGCACCTTTGGAAATCCAAGGGAACGTTGGCTCGTTCCTCTCTCTCTCTCCTAGCTCAGCCTGCGGCTGTTGAAAATGTTTTTTCCATTGCTTTGCATGCTCTAGAAGGTTGTGTCAGCCTTTCTTTTGCTATACCTATTGTTTTTCGTGTCTTATCTCTGCTGGCATAACCAATGTGAAATCCATGGACCAGGGGTCTTCTGGAGGGAGTGGAGGTTCTGCTCAGTAGATGGGGCTTCTCTCGGGGGTGGAGCAGCGTAGATGCAAAGGAATTGAGGGAATAAAGCCCTAGGACTGGAAAGAGGTAAACAGATGTGTAGTCACCATCTAGCCAAGCCCAGCGTGTTGTTGCTCGGTGGCTAAAATCTGGAGACCTTTTACCTGTATCTGATGCAATGAGGAACTGAGTTACAGCAGAGCCCCTCCAAGAGCTCAAAAATAGCATCAAGTTTTCTCTGCTGTTGCTAATGCATCCGCTTTGCAGTGCGTTCAGATGTGGTTGGAGGCTGAAAGAAGAACATCCCTTGAGGTTTCACCAAACCCTGGGGGTCATAAAAAATCAGGGAAGGGCAGAGAGGCTGAGAAATAGTCCAGTAACAGCTGCTAGCCCGGATTTCATCCTGGTTTGTGTTATTGAGAAAGATAACTATTTGAACAAGTGCAGACTAACGAAGGAGGAAAGTTTTACAGGCCAGAACTGCCACCTGCCCGTGGTTTTTGTCTTTTTGGCAAGTGCTGGAGCCTCTCAGCCTTGAAATGCAAAGCTGATCTGAATTCTCCTGGGGTGGCCAGGTAGCACATACCACTGAAACACAATTAGCAGTATTTACCACCCTGGCAGGGTTGCAGTGTAAATGATGCTCAGTCTCGGCAAGAAGCGTGGTGTCAGATTTAAGGAGTTATGGCTTGCAGTGTGTCTGGAGAGCGTGCTGCCGTCTGCACTGGTTCTCTTCCATCCCAACCTCGCTGAGCTCCTTACCCTGTGTGTAGAAACATCGCTGTGGGCCCACAGCTCTGGGATGTGCTTTGTGATCCTGCAAGGGTTCGTCAGCATTGAGGGCTCCGGTCGTGTGCTGTTGTTGACTAATCCCTTCTGTCTGTCTTCCAGCTGCTCATGCTTCTTGGCACCACTGATGGTCAGTCAAAGCTGACCTCTGAGCAGAATGCCATCAGCCTCTCCCCTGGCAAGTACCGCCACTTCGACCGTGCCACCAACAAAGAGCTGATCTGCGACAAATGTCCGGCGGGAACCTACGTGTCTAAACACTGTACGAAGAGTACCTTAAGAGAGTGCAGCCCTTGTCCAGATGGGACCTTTACTAAGCATGAGAACGGTATAGAGCGCTGCCACCCTTGCAGACAACCTTGTGAACTGCCAATGATTGAGAAAACTCATTGCACTGCCTTGACTGACCGCGAGTGCACTTGCCTGTCCGGTACGTTTCAGACGAACGATACCTGCGTCCCTTACACGGTGTGCCCGGTCGGCTGGGGCGTCCGCAAGAAAGGAACTGAGACGGAAGACGTTAGGTGCAAGCCGTGCCCTCGTGGTACCTTTTCTGATGTGCCTTCTAGTGTGATGAAGTGCAAAACATACACTGACTGCTTTGGGAAAAACATGGTGGTGATCAAGCCAGGGACGAAGGAGAGTGACAACATCTGTGGTTCTCCAGCGTCTCTTCCAAACACGTCTTTGACTTCATCGAGCACCGAAGCAGGGGAAGAGCCCTATGAAGTTCCACCAACCGCTCCTCTTCCCAAAGGTAACGTTCACCACCGAAATGGATGGTTTTTTGGTCATGAAGTTGTGTTCCTCCCTTGGTTGAGGCTGGCTTTAGGCTGTTCAAGGGTAGCCTGGTCTAAAGTGTGGGTGATGCTTTTGCTTTGTGGCCAGAAGGCAGCTCCAGAGCGCATCAGGTTGCCCCTCAGTTGTGTTAAAACCATGTTTAACAACATTTTCCCTGAGATTGCAGTCGTGATTGGACTCCTGGCTGTCCTTCTGTTTGGATTGGAAGGACATCACGTTCTCCAGCCTCTTTCCCAGTCTGTGTGTTGTGCTGGCACAAGTCTTTGCGCATTTGTGGCAAACCTGGGCAGAGTGTGGCAGGAGAACCTTGGCAGGAGAGGAGCTTTGCTCCACCAGACTGGTTCCTTGATGGATTCACTGCTATCATGCCCGTGCTTTCCGTGCTGCATTTTGCCTTGTACTGAGCCAGTGCATTGGCTTGAATGGGATCCGTTGCCAAAACAGCCCTCCAGGAGCAAACTTTTAACTTCTAAGATTTCCAGTAGTTTTCACTGGTGGGGAGAATCAGGTTAAACTCCCCATTCTCTCATTTAATTGAAAATGCTATATCATTGCAGTCTTCAGGGAGATGCTTTAGCAGTGGCTGGTTGCAGTGGTGCTGTAGGATCCCATTTGAGGTGCTGCTTAACACTTCATGGGAAGCAGCCTCCCTGCAGTGTCTCAGATGGGGCATTTTAATTAAAAAAATGCAACTTGTGATGCCTGAACACCTCAGTTTGTAAATAAAATAGCAGGGAATTGTTGACAGTGGTAGACTCCTAGTGCTTCTCCTTTGTTAGGTCTCAACGCTTGATAGGATGTTGGTGTGTCATTGGGAGAGGACGGGAGGGTGTTCCCTGCACTTTGAAATCAACTGTAGGCAGTTGGGTAAAAGAGCATTTTTTCCATTTGTATTCTGGTCAGAGTGTTTTCGGTAACCAAGTCAGAGGCAAAATCAGGTTACAGGTGGTTGGTTACACCCACTCTCTGGCTCAGCTTGGATGAGATACAATCTTTAAACCAGAATTTCTAAAGTAAGCTCTAGTCTTTGCCACAAAAGCCCTTCCTTTTCTCACCAGGCCTTGGTCATGCAGCTGGCTGGGACCTGATAGCTGTAAAGTAGCTCTGAGGGGGAGGTTGGGTTCCTTCTGTTGCTTCAGAAACCGTTTTGTAGTTGATGCATCCACAGTTGCTTGCAGTGCTGATAAAAAGTTTGTGCTTCCTTAACAGAACACTGTAGAGAGATACTAAGCCTCCAAATTTACACAGGTTTCTAGCCCAAACACCACATTTTGCACATGCAGTATGAAACCCATGTTCATAAACCTAAGAAATCTCAAAGTTGTAGATTTCCTGAGAAGTACTAAATGTGGGACAAACACAGATTGACAACATGCCTTTAATCACTTGGGTGTTTTTTTTTTTTACAACAAACTGCCACTAGTTTTAACCAACAAGGCTCAATTTTATCTTGAACCTATCTCTGTAACCGTACCCCTCTGCTCCCAGAGCCAAACCTCAGCTTCACCTCTTCCCTTTTTTGCTGCCTGGCGTTGGGTTTCTCTCTGTCGGCCAAGCAGATGCTCAGGCAAGTCTTAGACGGTGACATGATGCCATATCGCGTTTCCGGTGCTGTGACACTGAACTCTCCTTTCATTTCACAGGTTTGAACTCTTCAGTTCCCGATTTTGTCCCCTCTCCCACGCCACACGCTTCCAGTGGCACGGTGGAGCCAGCAGGCTACTACAACGAAACCTCGGCCAACGAGACGGACGGCCCCGGTGTGACTCTTGCGGGCTCCAGCACTGCTGGTCAGGCTCAGAGCTACCGGCACAAGCAGACCAGCCAAGCGCTGGAGAAGCAGCCATCGCTGGAGATGACAGGGGGCGAGAAGTCTAGTGTCCCATACAGGCCCCCCCGACGAGGTCCGCAGAACGTCCACCAGCACTTTGACATCAATGAACACTTGCCATGGATGATCGTCCTCTTCCTGCTGCTGGTCCTGGTGGTTATCGTCGTCTGCAGCGTCAGGAAGAGCTCACGGACTCTGAAGAAGGGACCCAGGCAAGATCCCAGTGCCATTGTGGAAAAAGCTATTATGAAAAAGTCCACCACCCCCACACAGAACAGGGAGAAGTGGATCTATTACTGCAACGGGCATGGTGAGCAGTAGCGACTGGGGGCTGGGGGCGTAGGGTGCTCTGTGCTGTCCTGTGTGGTGCTGTGGAGGGGCTGCCCCCACGTCCGGTCACTGGTTGATTTTCTGACTTGCTGGGTCTTGTAGCAAGGACAGAGCCCAGATACTGGTTCCTCAGATGTTTCTTCATCCTCAGCTTCTCCCCATCCCTGCTCTTGAAGGAAGAGTTAATGGAGGGAATGTCACCTGCTTGCCGCAGCTCCTCTCCTCCTTCCCACACATCCTTGGTTGGACGATCTTGGATGAAGGCTCCTGTGGGTGTCTCTTTCCTCCCTTTTCCACTTTTCCGTTTCACTGTCTCCTTATTTTCTCAGTGACTTAGACGTGGGTCTGGTTGTCTTTCATGTCATCCTTTTTCCCCTCACACTGTCCGTTTCGGGAAGGCTGAGTCATCCCCTGCTTCTTGGCAGCGCCTCAGTTTCAGGTTCTTAGCCCTAAATCCCGACTGCTGGCTTGCATCCCCAGCCTGTTTTCCGTGCTGGAGCCAGGAGGGTTGTCCTTAAAGGCTGTGTCGTGGCAGCGTACAGCTCCATGAGGTTTGTTAGGTCTTCCCGGAAGCTCTGCTTCATAGTGTTTTCTTTCGGTGCATGACTTGCTGTCAGCTTTTTGATGAGACTTGAAAGATGACCTGTTGTGGTCATTACATTGAAATTTGTAAAAATCAGTGATAAATTAATGGTGGGATGGATGTGAGCATGAAGCAGCCAGGGTCTCCCCAGTAGGATGCATAGTTCTTCCTCTGCAAAGCTATGGTCGCAGTTTTGACCCCCCACCCCACAGTGCAGACAGCACTGATAAGCCCTTACTTTGGGGTTGGGGTTGCTCAACCTTAAACATCTGTTCACAGTTAACCTTTAGAAAAGCACATTTAACAAGGGGGGCCCAAACAAAGAATGGATTGAAAAAAAAAAAAAATTGGGAAGTTTGAGATCAGTGCTTGATGAAAGTCATGCTTAAGTACAAAGCAAAGAAGGCTTTGAGTAGAGGTCTTCTGTCATGTACTCTCTTCTTCCTGCTGGTTAATAGACCTACACTTTGTTTGCCTTCGTTAATGCATTTATAGAACCAGCAAGGTCTTGTTGGAATTAGTTTTGTGCCTTGTGTTTGTGCTACTTATAAGTTTCCTTTTAACTATTTGGTTTTCTTGGGGTGTGGTTTCTTGAGCTTCTTTCCCTTTGCAATAACTTTTCCCAGTAACCCCTGCACTCCATTGCCCCTGAAAGCTGTGGTACCCAAAGCGTGGTCACTGGGGAGATGGTGAAACAGTGTTGCAGAATCTTACTAAACATCCTCATTTGTGGGGTTACCAGAAATAATAAGTGGCTTTGGCCATGGTTCATTGGCCAAAAGTGTCTGGTTGTTACTAACTTGTAGTAACTTCTTTTCCTTTGTGACCTTAATTACCAGTTAGTTGTATTTCTCACTTCCCTATTTTTTTGAGTGTTGTTACCTCAGACCAAGGGCTGAATTTTAACAGGGTGGAGAGTGCAGGGACCAGAACAAGTTGCTCTAAGTGGGTGCAGCTCTGGTTGCAGACCCCATGCTGAAATGCCCGTGCTGCAGCTGGCCCTTCCTGCAGGCCACATTGGAGCCGCCTTTGTGGGCAGCGCTGTGTGTTTGGTCACCAAGCGTGGGTGAGGCTAAAGAAACTGTGCGGGTAAGGTGATATGTGATGAGCAACGAGGCTGTGTTAGCTCATTTAGGTATAACCCCATCTCCCAGATCTCATCATCCTTTGGGGGACAGCATTGTTCATGGGTCATCCTGTGCTTCCCAAGATGAGTTTTCCTGGTCTTCTCTGTCATCCTATAACAGCTGAATTCATCAAATTCACAAGGTATTTGCTAAGTTTTCCCCTTGTCTTGGGAAATAAGCTGGATGTAACAGCAAAAATCACACTTTGCTTCCACACCTGAACAGCTTGCTCAGAGAGTGAGCCGGTCTATCAGCTAATTGCACCGTTACTCTGGGCTGCTGGCTTGGTGCATTTTGCACATCCCTCCCGGTCATTCTTGGGATAGTCACGCTGGTTCCGTGTTGGCATGGGTGGCTTCATGACTTCCTCCTGCCGCTGAATGTCCTCGGTTGAACTTTGTGCAGTGAAGGCAGATGGACGAGCGCAAACCAATTAATGCTTTGTCTTGCTTCTAGTGCAGCTCTGCTATTGCCTCAGTCGCATTGCGTGAGCTGGAAGGGCCTCGCTCGTTAGTTCTTGGTGCTGCTCTGTCATGTCAGATATGGAAATTCTTCTCCACAGTGGTGTATAAATCCCTCTTTGGTTTTGCTATTGAAATGTCTGGCTCTTAAGGCTGTTTACTTGAAATGAGAGAAGATGTAGTGCCATAGAGGAACTGACCTTTTATTTAATAACTGACTGTACGGCTAAGATGTACTGCAGAGCTGCAGCGCCATGGCTTAGCTTTCTGCTGCCCCAGCAGTGTTTGTACCCAAACCGTGCTTCATCCTGAAGCAGCATTTCAGATGAGTACAGCCAGGAACGAACTTCAGGCTGTGGCAGAGAGGAAAGTTTTCCCCTCCCATTCTGCTTGTGCAGGTCCCTCTATGATAGGCAGCCAGAGCAGAGCATCCATGGGTGTGAGGACCACAACTGCTCCCCAGGTCCTCAGCTGCCAGCCTGGTTTGTGGTTGCACTGAGGGTGCAAAGGACTGAAGAATTAGGTTTACATCATCTCCTGGGGCTGGGGGTGACGCCCTGGGGTCTGGCGCTGGCAGCGTGCCGACATCCATATGACCTCCCCACCTATGTGTTGGCTGGCTGCACCAACAGGGAGTTGGGGCGTGTTTACTGCTGGGGCAAAGCCTGTGTACGTAGCTGTTGCGCACAATCTCCCCCTGCTTCCTCCTTGTTTGCCGTCTCCTCCCTCCTAATCAGTTGGGTAAACAGCTTTAACCTTTGAAAGGGAAGACAGGGTCTTACGTAGGAGCTGTAACCTCTGCTCAGAGGAGCTGTGCTTGGGCGGCTGCCCTAGCACTGGCACTGCACGCACCTCCTGTGGTGCCAGCTGGGAGCACGGCTGGCATCCAGGGCTTTTCCCGTTTGGAGAATTTTATTATCAGTTTTAATTACCGATTTCTTTAAGTCCATCAATTCTGGGTGAAGCGTGGTCAGGGTGGCACCAGAACTGCTGAGTGCTGGAGCAAAGATGTCTCACTGTGATTGGGCTTCTTCCCAAAAGAGGAGGATTCTGGGGTGGAAACAGTGGCTCAAACACTTGCCTGGTTTCTGATGGCGCTCGATACACTGAATTGCTTTAATAGTTGAGATACATGCGCAATCCTGAACAGCGGTGGTTGTCATGGGGCATTTTGCCTGTCCACTCTTCCTGTGTGTTCTTCCCGTGAGCTGCTGTCTGTGCTCCATGCTCTCTCTGGTCATAATACATGCCTTAAATAACAGCCCAAACCTAAAAATAGCAGTAGCTTGGGAGGCTGGTGTTAAAACAAGACTCGTGTCCTTAACATGGACGTGTTCCAGCCAAGAGGGCAAATGCTGATGACTCTCACTGGATTAAATGGTTCAGAGGTCTGGGAAGAGCTTGTGATGACTAATGGCCTGAGTTAGCAGCCAATCTGTCCTCATGTCTGTCCTCATGGCAGGGGCTCTTCCTGAAGCCCCCAGATCTTGCCTCTCTTGAAGGTGGTGCAGCTGTGCTGGGAGAAGCTGGACCTCTTGCTGCTTCAGCTGGCTCTTACTTTCTAGCCCTGCAGATGGGGAATCCAAAGGGAAAAAGCAGTTTGTCAAAGATTTCCAAAGAAATTATTAGCATGGTGCCTGGACAACGTGGGTAGTGGGCTGATAGTGCTCTGTGGGTTTAACCTTATATGATTGCTTTCTTTTAGAAGACCAAGAACAGTCCACACACTGGAAACATTTTCTTCTAAACAATCACTTCATTTTAGTAAACGCCCATTTCATTTCTTCAGCTGTTTCCAAAGGCAAGGAATTGAGCTTGTAATGAAAGTGGAGAACAGAAGCCTGTCCCTTGAATGCCTTGGAAATGCCCAGTTTGGCATCAGGCTATGCCAAACATGAAGATGGGCCTGAAATCATCTTGCTTAAATTGCCGATAGTGTTGCCTTTGACTTTCATCCATTGAGTAGCAGAAGATGAAAGGCAACAGACTATAAACCCTTACATTTTGGTGTAAAACCTCTTGTATATAGAAGAACCTGTCTAACATGATGTGCCAAGAGGCAAGAAGAGAATTTGGAGAGGTTTTTTTTGAGTTGAAAGACTGAAGAACAGATCTTGGCAGTGCTGGCCTGGCGTGAGATGCCGCTTCCCTTTTACTTTTCTCCAAGTCTGGTAATTGCACGTTATTGCAGTGGGTAGTGAGAGTGAAGCCAGAAAGTCTCTGGTTAAATAACTAGAGAAATAAACTGTTCTGCAGAAGCTGTTGACAGCTGAGTTGGAGCTGAGGCTTGACTGCAGGTGGAAGAGCATGTACTGAACATGGCTCAGGATTGAAAGCAGAGTGGGGAGTGGAGGGATGATGCTGGAAGGATGGAGAGTGTCAGGATTTGGGAGTCTTGGTTGCTCAGCTGTTGGGATGCCAAGCTGTGATCACTTTGGGAGCCAGGATCATCTTGGTTGGTGATTTGTAGGGAATGGTCCATGTCTTGCAGTTTGGTTGCCCTAGGACCAGTGCTAGCTTGGTCTGCTCCAAAGGAAGTTGGTCAGGGTGCTGAAGAGGGGCCAGAGCCTCTCTGGAAAACCCTGTGCCATGGAGAACCTGACCCTGCACTGCATCTCCAAAGCATCCCCACATGAATATAACCAATGGGTGTGTTGGCATCAGGATATCTTGGGTCATTGCAGGTTTGCCCTCATGTGGGATCAGATATTTATGGTTGGTGTTGGAAGATGCTTATCAGAGTAAGATGACTTGATTCCCTTTCTTTTAAGGAGATAACATATTGACTAAGAACATCCACACATAACCATAATCTTTTCTGTAGATCCATGATCTAATGAAGGGAAGCAAGTGCATGGAAACATCCCAGCAGTGGATGTTCTTCCTTAAGCCTGGTGTCACACCATATTCAACTGTTACCCTAAATAAGGAAACCCGTGCAGGGATGGCACTTGCAGGTCTACAGGGTGACTGCCTGGCACTGGATGCTACTTTAGGGCCTCTCTGTAGTGCTCATGGGTAAACGAGATGAAAGCCACATAGTGGGTTTATTTTTGTAGGGTTAATTTTCCCTTTGGTCAGCTCCTGAACTGGTCACAGCTTGATGACAGGAGCATTGTGCTGGGAGGCAGGGTGAGGATGGAGGAGCCCCTGTGGAAACGCACCCCTGGGGACTCTGTCTCTCCTGCACATCTGCAGAGCATGGGGCGCAGTGATGGGGTTAAAAACTTCTCAAACTGTGGTGGCCTCAAGGTTTTGTGCTCAGAGCACGGATAGGGCAGAGATGGCCAGCAGCATCTCATGAGGGCAGGTGTGCCCACTGCTGCTGACATAATTTGGTAATTGCGGTTACGCATGGAGAGGAGCAGCCCTGGGCTTGTGTGCAAACCTAATATGACTCTGGCAAGCAGAGAATGAGTTGAGGGATTAATGTCTGTCTACCTGTCAAAACAGAGAGGCAGAAGGTGTTGTTTGTTTGTTTGTTTTCCCAAAGCAGTCTCTTCTGGCATCTGCAGCTTGATGATCTGTAAGTGACTGCTGGTCCCCTAATGTCAGCTGGTCCCACCTCTGCAAAGTGAGACCCAGGCAGAAAGGGAGCTTGTTAAATTGGAAGGGTCAGGTATGTGCCAGGCATCACGAGGAATATGGATGCTGTGGTACTGCTGAGCCTTAAAACGGGAATGCTCCCTCACTGGAGCTTGTTTGGCTGTGTGGCAGCTCTGTGTTTCATGCTGTTTGCTCCAACATGGGCATGATGCTTCGGGGTGGGATGAAGCAACTCTATGCAGCACAAATCTCTGCCATGGGAGCTTTGGTGACATGTGATGAGTTTGAAACACCATCTTCCTTAAACTACTCGACTTAAAACTTTGCTCAGGTTTGCCCCAAATTCATCCTTGACCTTTTGGGAAGCTGCGTGGTTTCCAGAGGGTGTATGCTGGAGCTGACCAAGGCTTCATGGTGAAGGGGAACCCTGGAAAACATAAATGAGGGAGACTGCTGTTCTGCTTAAAGACGGGGAAACCTAATAATGTGCAAGTTTATCATATCCTGCTCCTCAGCCTTATTGCATTAGCAGACCTGAAGACTGGTTGCCTGGTCACTTCTAAGGTGTGTTGCTATATAAGCCACCTATCCGCAGTGTGCGCAGGGCTGTGCGGGGCTGCCCTGGGAAGCTGGTACATTTGGGAGCAAATCTGCTTAAAAAACCCAAAACTAAACAAAACATCAAACTATCCCATGGACAAGATTCCTGGGTGGCCCCTGGATTAATTTAATATGGGCTCTGGATTGGTGCTTGCTCGTTAAGGTGTTAGGGCTGAGGGATGGTGGCAGGGCAGCCCTGCAGGGAGAGGGGGGTTGTCCCTGTAAAAAAACCACACCAAGCCCAGGGTTTCTTTTTTTTTTCCAAAAATTCTGCAGCAGTTTCTGCACTGAGCAGGCTGTGATTTCTCACATGGGTAAGGCTCTCGCACATAACTCCTCAAATAACAAGGCAGATTTTTTTTCTCTTCGCTTGCCAAGGGTATGTCAGGGGTGGGGGGAAATGCGGGAGGTGAATTTAATCCTTGGGTTGGCATCTGTGGGTGTCTGGATATTTATATGGCTCTGGCCATGGCAGTGTGCTTGCTCAGGGTTACCGGCTGTCCAAGAGGGTTATAATGAAGATTAACTCTGTGAAGGACGTTTAAAATTATATAAAATGCTTATGCTGGCCATTCCCTTTTTTAAACCAAAGGAAGATCAAGTCCAGTGTGCAGGTCCCCAGTGTTGGAGTAGGGAGACATGCAGGGAGAGCATCCCATGGTGGTGGGCAGGAGCTCATGTGGATTCCAGGAGGGTTGAACCAAAGGTGCTGTTACAGAGTTGACTTCCACCTAGCGTGTGGTGGGAATGGAGGTCTTGACTTGTGCTGACCCTCAAGTTCCTGGGTCTGAAACATGTTTGTGGCTGATCACAGACCTTCCTCGACTGGTTTGGGTGAGTTATTTTCCAGAGGGTGTGTGGGAAGTGTTTGTCAGGAGTCCCTTTCCTGCCTTGCAAGGGTTTTGTCCTCTTTTTTTTTTTTTAAAAAAAAACCCAAACATCACCATTTAGTGGTTTGTTGCCCAAACAGCACTTGCTGAGGATGTGAATCACTGGCTCCTGGGAGGGTCTGATACCAGCAGTAGCAGATTGTTAACAAGTCTTCATAAGTGTGTCCTTTCCTCCTGTCCGGACAAAAGCTTTTGTTAGAACAATAGGAAGGTTTGGGTTGGAGGGACCTTAAAGATCATCTAGTTCCAGCCCCCTGCCATGGGCAGGGACACCCTCCACTAGACCAGGTTGCTCCAAGCCTCATCCAGCCTGGCCTTGGACACTTCCAGGGATGGGGCAACCACAGCTTCTCTGGGCAACCTGTGCCAGTGCCACATCACACTCTCTGTGAACAATTTATTCCTGATATCTAACCCAAATCTACCTGCTTTCAGTTTAAACCTGTTACCCCTTGTCCTGTCACTACAGGTCCTTGTCAAAAGCTCCTGCCCCCACCCCTCCTCCCCAAGATTCCTTGTAGGCCCCTTCAGGTACTGGAAGGTACTATAAATTCTCCCCGGAGCCTTCTCTTCTCCAGGCTGAACAAGCTGAACTATCCCAGCCTGTGCCCATGGCAGAGGGCCTCCAGCCCTCAGAGCATATCCATGACCTCCTCTGGACTTGCCCCACCAGTCGATATCCTTCTGATGTTGGGGACGCAGAATTGCAGGGGATCTCCCCAGAGCGGAGCAGACAGGGAGAATCCCATCCCTCAACCAGCTGGCCACGCTGCTCTGGATACAGCCCAGGATATGGTTGGCTTTCTGGGCTCCCAGCACACATTGTGTACTTCTGTCCAGTTTTTCGTCCATCAGTGTCCTCAAGTCCTTCTCAGGGCTGCTCTCAATCCCTTCATCCCCCAGCCTGTGCTGATACTGGTGGTTGCCACCATCCAGGTGTGGGAACTTGGGCATCTTCCAAATAATTTAGGACCTGAAATATGTTTGCGGGGGGAGGAATTGAGTTTCTAATAGCCTCCCCTTATTGTTGGTGGTTGGTGAAATTTTCACATTTTGGAAAGGTATGTGTGTTGGGGAGGGGTTGGGATTTCCAAGTGCTGGTTTGGCTGAGCCATGGTGTCTTGTCAACTGGAGTTTGGACGTGCTGCATCCTGGCTTGCTTGTATGTGCAGGCTCTTGGTGAGTGCTCAGAGGTAAAAATAGGCTGTTCTGGCTGTTTTGTGTGAGTCAGGAGAATATTTGGAGGAGGTGGGTGGGCTGAGCTCAGGAACAGAGCTGGGTTTGCAATGATTCACAGCTTTTATCTGAATGTAGGGGAGGGCTGGGCAGCATCCCTGGCCGTTCTCCCTCTGACTTGTGTGTGCCCTTGGGCTGTGCTCTCCACCCGTGATGCTTCATCCTCCAGGTCTGTGCAAGTGTCAAAATCCAGCCAGCCTGTCACAGTCAGGATTTGTCACTGTATGTCATGCACAAATTAATCCTGCCTGTCTCTGGGATACCTGTGTCAGTAGGTAGGTGGTGGAAGCTCTAGGTGCTCCAGCTATGATTGGTACTGGGATAGTGGAGATCAGTTCCCACAGGTGTCCTGGGTGGACTGGTGGGATCTGTCCCTGCTGATGAAGGGCTGGAGCGGGAAGTCTCCTGAAATCTAGCCTTTCTGAAAATGCATGAAGCTGGCTCTGGAACCCTGGGCAGATGAGCTGCTCACTAGGGGAGACCGTGTGTGCCACCGGTCCTGGAGGATCTCCCAAGCTGTGCAAGACAGCCTGTAAGGCTTGAATTGATGTTGTGTTAGTCCTTTTCTCTGTGCAGTGTCCTGTCATTTTTAGTGGGATGGGAGGATGCATGGTTTTGGAGGGCTCTGTACACGTAAGCATGAGATTTCCCCTGAAAGGCAGCAGCTTCTCAATGAGCTGTCTTCTGAAAAACACCAAATGATGTTTGGCTTGAGCTCAGGAAAGGAAAATAATGATGTCTTTTTGTTTGTGAGAGGGTGGAGAGAGGAAGGAACCGAAGCCGCTGTGGCGAGGTTGTGGTTAGACGTTACCCTATCTGCTGCTAGGTGCTTGGGTGTAGCCTTCTGGCGACGTACCTCTTCCACTTCTTTGAAGATGTAAGTACAGCAATGGCAGAGAAGAGGAATTGTCTCTTGCAGGTGTTGTACATGCTGGCAGCTTGCCCTGCTTGAGGGCAAACAATGGCTGAAGAACAGGGTTCATGTCCAACCTGTAAACAGCAGCGCTACCGAGACGAGTGAGGCTTTTCCAAAACAAGCTCAAGAGAGTCATTAGGGCTCATTGTGATGAGCATCTTGGTGACATTCATGAGTGTAAGGAGTGCCTGCTCTGTCTACACCACGCTGTGTGCCACAGTGAGGTGGGAGACATCCGAAAGAGCTGGAAACGGGTGGGGAAAAAAACCAATCTTGAACCTTACTCAAAATAAGCAAATGGAAGTCACTGAAATAAACTGAAATAATGTTTATGGGGAAGAGTGGGGCGGGGGTGAGCAGCGTGCTTGGAGGTGAGAGACCCGTCTGTAGGCCTGCCCTGCCTCTCCAGGAAGGTCCCCCTCAGCTCAGTTTCTTTGTGGATGAGCTAGACGTATTCAGCGGTGCGGTTTGCTCGTGCCGCTCTGCAGACATCTGTCCGCCTCCAGACTTGCCTCCGTTTGTCCGTTTGCTCTGGCTGTAGGCGTGCCTGGTTGTGCCCATGTTTGCATGTGTGTACATCCACCCTTGGGCTTCGTGTTTGCCTGTGCACAACACGTTGACCTTGTCCGGGCTTGAAGGGGAGTTCTTCATCCCTCCGGGGTTACCACCTCCTTAAGATATTAGGTGGTTAGGTGTATCACAACATTTAGAGAATTGCAGTGTTTGGATAATGGTAATCGAGATGCCACCTGCCCAGGTACCCAGGACATTGCGTGGATGGCTGAGCTTGGCTTTGCTGGGGTCTGGAGGGCTTTGAGCATCAGCCTCAGCGTGCCGATGAGTGTGGTGGGAGAAGGTTCATGTGTTTCTGTGTGACGAGAGGACCCAGGATCTAAGGTGAAGCTGGGGGTTTTTTTGCTCTGTGCACCCTGATGGGCACCTTCCCATCCCAACGGGATGCTCCAGCGCTGTTAGTGTCCGCTAAGTAACTTGTAGGGCTTCTGGAAATATGGAAATAGTAGGACTGTAAGCTTATTATAAGCATTAACATTTTATTTTAGTTTTGAATAAGTGAATTAAGTTACTGTAAATGGCTGGAGCAGTAATACTTGGCAGCGTGCAGCCGCAACTTGTCATGTAATAGTTTTAATCTTATTTTTCAAGAACAGAGGGAGCAATGGTTTTCTAACTGACTGGAGCCAAATCTGCGTTCATGTCTGTGTCTCTTCCATGTCTCTCTGGGGTTTTGTTTGCACAATATTGTAGTGGATGTAGTGAACATATGGGGCTTAGATTTATTTAATAGTTGCAAGAAAATGAGTTTAAGGTTCTTATAGTATTAAGGTAGACGTTTCCAAATTCGTTTTTTATGGAACATTTGTTCTCCAAAGATTATTATGCACCATTAAGTCCTCCACTGCCTGATGTGTTCTCGTGCCCTGGGGTATTATTGCCAAGGGATATAAACATGTTTATGGGGCCACTTTATTGAACAGTGAGATTAAATACACTAAACTTGAAAATATCAGTAGGAGCATGAGCGCTTTGTCATGAATCTTGTGCGAGAACATTAGGACGTAAATGTCGTGCCACCGTGTAAAACTGGTGCAAATCAAGTTGCAACCAGGTGAAAACTTTTCTCAGCAGCACAGCAGCTGTAAATACTGGGATTTATCAACATTAAATATGTAGATGGGAGTAGGTAGTATGTGATTTTTTTTTTTTTTTTTTCCCCTTTCCTGGGAGGACTAGATGTTCCACACAGGGGTCATAAACCAGCAAATTACGTTTTAATGCTTCTGTATGACTGATGGGTATGGGAGGGGGTGTGGGCAAAGCTCCCACCCAGCTGTTAACGGGTTGTCTCACTGCAGGGCAGCACTGCTTGGGGCATCCTGCTCTGCTCATGTGATATAGAAAATGGGCAGCATTTTTTTATATATGTGTATAATATATATATAAATGGGTAGCATTATATATCTACGTATCACTCAACCCAGTGTGGAAAAAAAAATCCCTGAATAAGAGGGTAGGAAGAGCTCTGAGAATAATGACTTACGCATTGAGATAACGACTTATGCACTGAGATATATCTATATATAGATACATAATTGGCAGCAGCAGACCTGCTCTTCCCTCTCTGCATTGCTGTTGTTACCTTGGTGCACAAGCCTTGCGGAGCTTTTTCTACCCTCAGTCAGCTTTTTTTTTTTTTTTCCCCTGGGTTGAGTGATAAAATGAAATGTTGGCTGCATAAATTTAGTGTTTTGCTGGTTTTATGACACAACTAGTCAAATTTTCTCATTTAAAGGATCTAACTCCAAACCTGAGTTGGCTTTTGGGCTTCTTACCAACACCATATGGAGACAGAGGCATTGAGAGAGGAATTTGTCTTTGTCTGAGTAATGGAAGGGGTTAACAAGACCAGGCTGAACTCCTGCTACTGTGCTGAAATATATTTGTGCCTCAGATAATTAGCCCCATCATAAATCTTAATAGCATATTCACAGCCTTTTCTTGTTCCTTAATGCTGGTGGTCATTTTCTTTGTCTTGGGCTTATTTTGAATAATGAAGAAGGCTTTTTGTATGGGTTTTTTTGGTTTGGTTTTTCTTTTTTCCTTTCTGAACCTCTCCATAGTTAAAACTGAGCCCTGTGATTGGTTTCTTTTTTGGGGCACTGCAATCCCCTCTTCTGGGCTGAGCTTTTATGCTGGGAGCAACCCTGACCCTCACATTTCCATGTGAGATAGTAGACACACATCACCATAAACCAGCTGAGGAGGGAGGTTTGGTGGCTGCGGTGGGAAGGAGGGTAGAGATATGCAAAACGTGGTTTGTACTTCAGCGTTTCTGCCATAGAGCAGGTCGAACACCAGCTGCGGATGCTCTGAGCCTCGTGGAGTCATGGCTTCGTTATCTAGCTTGGAAGTGAAAACTGAAGTTTATGTACAGCAGGTTTTGATAAGCTTGTTTTAATAGTGAGAAGGGTTTAGGTCATAAATATCTATATGAGTCTGTAAAGCTTTTTTCTGTGTGTGTATATAAAAGCCTATATATATGCATATAAAGATATCAATCATATATAGAGATATATAAAAATATCTATATATACACATACACATTTATAAAAAAGGAGATATATTTCAGACTGTATAGCTTATATATGAAAATATATCAATATAAATATATAAGGGTATATAGTTTTTACATATGTGTGTGTGTATATATACATTTGGCTGTATCGGGGCTGTGAGGCAAAGGTGCGGTTGGGAACTTTGGTCTAAACTACATTAGAAATTGTTAAATTTTAGGCCAGCAGGAAAGACCCTGGTTGTGATACTCCTCCCTAAGCAGTGGTGGCTCACAAGGAAACCCAAGGTGTGGTTACCACTGTGGAAAAAGTGAGTTTCTCTTTGCAGCTTACCTATACCAACAATTTGTGGTAGTTTGAAACAAGGTGTTGCTCAGCTTGATCGAACAGGGTTAATTAGTTCTTATGGCATTATTTGGAGGTTTTAACTCATGACCTGAGTCAAGGATGAGTGTGCTGTTTGCATTGCTGCCAAAGCTAAAGGGAGGAAACACTCACTGGCTTGAACCAGTGTGTCTCAAGGGCTTTTCTGGGAGAGGCTCTGCCTTTTTGTTCTTCAGATCTCATTGCAGATCTTCCATTCACCCAACACTCGCCGGGTACAGGGTTTCCCATCCCAAAACTGAGTCATCCTACCAGTCTGCACTGGAAATGGCTCTGCATGTGATCATAGCTGCTGTAGGTGCTCTGTTACGGAAATATGTGTCTTTGTGGAGATGATTTGATGGTGCTTCTTAATCCAGCTCAAACTGGTAGCTGTGAGGCAGGGATACAGTTAATGTGGTTAATTTTAGAGTGCCTGTGCCCCAGTTGGAGCAACCTGTGGGTCTGTCATCCCTCACATATCACAGAATGGTTTGGGTTGGAAGGGACCTTAAAGATCACCTAGTTCCAACCCCCCTGCGGTGGGCAGGGACACCCTCCACTAGACCAGGTTGCTCCAAGCCTCATCCAGCCTGGCCTTGAACACTTCCAGGGATGGGGCATCCACAGCTTCTCTGGGCAACCTGTGCCAGTGCTTCACCACCCTCTCCGGGAAGAATTTCTTCCTGATGTCCAATGTAAATATCCCTTCTTTCAATTTAAACCTGTTACCCCTTGTCCTGTCGCTATCTGCCCTGGTAAAATGTCCCCCTCCAGCTTTCTTATAGGCCGCCTACATATATACATACACACGTATATACAACAGAGCAGGTGTTGAGCATGTTAAGGTGCTGCTTGTCTGCAGACCTCCTTGCAGCCTGGACTCATGAAGGTTCTTTAATAATGAAATCTCCAAAGACCAGCCAAAGAGAAGCAAAATGACTATTTAGGGATGGGAAAAGCTTTTCGAAATCTTAGATCTGCAGCGCCGGCAGGCTGCAGACCCCTGTGCCTCACCTGTAGTTATTCCCCACAGGCATCGACATCCTGAAGCTGGTGGCAGCCCAGGTGGGGAGCCAGTGGAAGGACATCTACCAGTTCTTGTGCAACGCCAGCGAGCGCGAGGTGGCAGCCTTCTCCAACGGCTACGCGGCTGACCACGAGCGTGCCTACGCCGCCTTGCAGCACTGGACCATCCGCGGGCCCGAGGCCAGCCTGGCCCAGCTCATCAGCGCTCTCCGCCAGCACCGCCGCAACGACGTGGTGGAGAAGATCCGAGGCCTGATGGAGGACACCACACCGGTAATGACGGGCTGGGCTTCGGGTGCTATGATGCGTTGTACGTCTTGTCTGGCTGTGATGAGCATGTGGGTGTCTGAGACCCAGCTGTGACCTCAAGCCTAGCTAATAGCCAAGTGGCTGGACTCCACCTCCCCTCAGAGCTCCTCAGGGGCTTATATTTAAGCCTTAATTGCTTTTGAGCAAAGCTTTGCCAAAGTTTGCTCAAAACCTTGCCAAAGTTTTGACAGGCTCTTGAGATCGCGTGTTGTGGTTTGCATGTGTCTTCAAAGGTCACTGGGAGAGCTTGGTACTTGGGCCCTTGTGCTGGGGAGGTGGAGAGGAAAATCATCCCCCTTTCCATTTGCTCTTAAATGCTGTCACTAATTCCCCAGGATTTTGTGAGAAGGGCCAGGCATCCTTGAGCACTGAATGTTGTAGAGCAGCGAGTTGCTTCCTTCAAGGTGGTTACTGGTAGCATGGGGGTTCCATGTGTGCTGTCCTCCAGAGTTACTGCCCTTCTGCGGCAGGTACAGCCTTAACTCAAGCTGCCCTGTATTTTGGGAGAATAAATAAATTGCTGCAGACTGCAGCAGGGTCTTGGCTGGGTGTAAGTCATCGGAAGGTGCCTTGGTGACCTTTGCAGGGTGTTTTCTGGCCACCCCTACCTTACCTGTCAGTGTGCTTTTGGTTTTTTGGCTCTGATAATTCAGTGGTTTTCTGGAACTGTTCATAAACATGATGGATGGGAACATGGAAGCCAATGGGGCACCACATGGATGGAGGTGGGATAGTCAAGGAAGGGTCTTCCCTTAAAGCAGTTGGTGAGGCATGTCCTGTTGATCTTTGCAGTGACCCACACTGAAAAGGGAGTGGGTGGGTTCTTGCAAACCTCTGTGGGCAGTTGCTGAGAGCCTGGGAAGGTGGATCTTCGTGTAATGCAAAAACTAGGGGGCAGAGTGTTTGTCGAGGCAGGGGATTCCTAAATCTCATTTTGACCATTCCAAACTTCTCCCTGTAAGAGGGACTGTGGTTCCTTCACCATGTCACGTATCCCATGTGACTTCATTCAGTGTAGCGAACATCGTGGTCCCTTGTAACCACAGTGTGAAATCACGTTTTGATGCGGTAGCAGGAATCCTGGGCTTGTGTGTTTGAGAGACCCCGAGTCAGGTGCATGACAAGCGTCACCCCCTGTGTCCTGCCCAAATTTTCGATTGGGTTGCTTTGCCAGCTGCCCGATCACTCCTGTTCCTATTCAGTTGCTGCTTTCCTTCCATCTCATAATTAAGCAGCATGTAACTCTCATTTCCTACCATACTCTGAGATAGTTTTTATTTTTTTTTAGATTAAAGGTGGATAAAAATGAAAATAAAAGCCTGAGACAAAGCTATGGTTAGGAAAAGGAGAGGCAGAGAAAATTGTTGTTTTGCAAGTGTGAATTAAAGTTTCCAGTATGTGTAATGTCCCAGATGGACACGTTGTCCTCTTGCTCTCCTGGATCAGGTAGTAACTTCCGTCTTCCTCGTTACTGCTTTGACTTGGAATAGGACAGCAAAGTGCTGGGCTAGGACATCAGATAAAACGTGAGGCTTGTTCACCAGCTCAAGGTCCAGTTAACAGACGTGGGTGGTGTGGCACTCAGCGCTCCTGAGCGTTGTGCTGCTTTGGCTGAGATTATTGCAAATTTCTTCTCAAAAAGCACAAAAATGCAGGTGGTAGCTTCAAAACCAGGGTTTATTGGGTGACCCACTGGAGTGGTGGACTCCCAGCAATAGAGTAAACACAAACTGTTTCCTTGCGTGTGCACATAACTCTGAGAATACCGTAAGCAGATGCTCCAGGGAATGAGCAAACCCAAATCTCATGGTTACCAGTAGGCAAGTTGTCTTCTGGACTTCCCGACCAGCTTTCCTAGAGGACATTTCTCTTGTTTTTCTTAAGTGTGTTGTGTTCCCCCATGTCCAGCATTACCTGGAGCCTGGTTGTCCTATTTGCCTTCCTAGTAATTGGTACAATTGGTTTGCTGACCTTTTCGGAAGGTGGCTTAGGTGGGTCTGTGTGAGGAATGGCTTTTTTCAGGAAAGGATGTGTCCTTAAAAATTCACCTGAGCTGGCACATCCTCCTCTGTGCATCTAGTTAGACTTTTTGGAATGAGCATCCCTCATGATCAGCCTTGGGTTCTGGCCATTCCTGAGCAGAGCCTCTGCCCTGAAGGTCCCCAGCCAGTCACTGAAGTGGTGTGTGGGGTGTTGAAGCTGGAAAGCACCCTGGGGTGCAGTTTCAGCATGGCAACACACTGCATTTCTGCAAGGTATTACCAGCTGTAACCTGTCTGCCTCCTCTCCCTGTTTTGGCTCCTGCACTGTGGATGCGGGTGGTGATGGAGCAGCCCTGGGAGGGATGCAGAAAGCTGTGGGAAGCAGCTTGTGTGAGGGAAACGGAATCCCTGGAGCCTTGTTGGCAGATGAGTTTGCATCGTGGCAGTCCAGACCACGAATGACTGGGGTTACCAATTGCTCAATACCAGGGGCAGGCATTGAGGTCATTCTGTTTAGGGTTCTTTTAATCTGTACTGGTCACAAAGCCTTTAGTTAGAGCTAATCCAAGTTTGTCTCTTGCTGGTTTGTCTGTCCAAACGCAGACAAGTCGAGGTAGTTTCTCTCCACATGGAACCAGTTTGATCCAAAGGAGTGGGTCACCTTGTTGGTGACAGACGTGGATACTGCATTGCACCTCTCCAGCAACTGGCCCTGCAGAAGCAGTCTTGCAAAAAAACCCCAAGCAAAATATAAAAAGAGGGGGGTTATGCTGTGGAGTGGGTGAAGACCCTCATGCAATGCAAACACATGCGTCCTCCCTGCAGCTAATGGCATGATGCCCTCCAGGTGACCCACGCCAGCAGCAAGTGCATGCCTGTGTGTCCTAGATGAGCCCAGGAGGGATGTGTGGGTGGCTGTGCCACCCCCAATGCCTTTGGCCCTTGCCCAGCATCCCTGGGTGCAGATGGGTGCTCCCCCACCTATCCCCATGGCCCTGTATCACAAGACAGCACTGACACACCCCCAACTAATTGGTAGAAATTGTGTTATTGGGTGACATAGGTCTTGGACAGCAAATTGGTACCCAAAACCCAGCCAGCTACCCTTCGCCATCCCATCCCACCTGCTGTCGCATCCTTGTCCCAAGTTCTTTATCTGGTCTCTAGCTTCAGCCTGTGAAACCCATGAAGGCAAAGCTGCTCTCTCCCCTAGTGCCCCCCCCCAGCAGCCTTTCAGGCTCCAAAATCCAAATATTTACAACTCCAATAGGAATAAGAAATTAATGGGAGTCTCTGGAGCGTTATGGTCCGTGGCAGGAACATTTTCCTTTGGACAGGGAACAGCTCTGCTGAAGGCTCGCCGGCTTCTTTAGCTGCGGGAGATTATGCTGGTTTTGCATTGCGCTGAATGGATTTAGGTTAAAACGAGATTAGCCCTCTGAATCTCTTTGCTGGTTTTTTTTTTTTTTTTGCAGCCAATCCAGAAAATACGGCAAGCACAGCAGCAGTGGGAAGGTTTTTTGAGGTGCATTTAACTCCCAGGGCTCCTGTTAAAGGTCAGCACTGGCCACGAACGCTGCTCCAGCTCGAGGTTTCCAAAATCTCTGCCCTTGCAGGCAGGTTTGCTGGGCAGCGGCACGCGAGCTCGAGCGGTGTTGAGCGAGCCCAGGCACACCCCAAATCAATGGTGCTGACAACAACAAAAATAGAGGGTGGAGGGGGAAAAGGGTGAAGTTTTTCACTGCTCTCCCAGCAAATTGCAATCTTCCATTTTGGGGTTAAAAGCAGAAAAGTTTAGTGTAGCACAGGCGTTGGGTAATGAGGGATTTTTTGGGGTGCATAACAGCATTTTGCAGATACCAAGGGGTGTCTGTGCTCACCCAGGCTGGCCTGGGGCATTGCTGGCATGGCTGGGCATGTTTGCTACTATAAGTGTCCTTCAGTGAGCGATGCTTTAAACTCTTACCTTTTTATCTGTGGCTCTGCTGGCCTCAGCTGAAATATCTCAGGGAATGGATGGAGACGAAGCAAACAGCCTTGCTCAGGGTGTTCAGTGGCATAGCCTCAGCAAAGCTTACAAAAAGAATAAATTAGTAAGGGACATGTTGGAAACGGAGAGGGGGAGGCTGCAGCCCCAAACCCAACAAGATTTAGGTCTGTGGCTAATTGCACGCTGCGGATAATCCCATGAATCAGCAGATGTGTCAAGGCTGGGTCTGGTGTGAGGTTAAGTGGGTTTTTGGGGGTGCTGGAGGAGAAGAGGATGTGAAAGCAGCCCCGTGTCCAGGCATGTGGCTGTGGCAGTGCCTTTTGGCTCCCTTTCTTCCTCATTTGCTGGTCAGAACCCTGGGAGGGGGTCAAGAGATTTCAGCAGTGTTCCCCAAATCCAACTCCTACCCATCCCTTTCATTTCCTCTTTTGACAAAGCAGAACAGGGCTGGACCCAGTAATAGCAATTAGCTTTGTGCTGCATTAACCTCGCTCAACAGCAGAGCGAGGGTGAAGCTGTTGGATCTCCCAGCTGAGGGGCTGCCGTGCAAGGGCTGGGAAATGCCCAGGCAGCCAGCAGTAACCAAAACTGCATGGAGTTTTTCCTTCTGGACTTGCATTGTGTTTATTTGAGGCACAAAGCTGTAGAATAAACTGGCCAGAGCACTGGGGAAGGGGTAGAGCTGTTTGGGTTTTGCTGGAGTGGGCATCACTGTTTTCCCCCAGGTTTGCTCTAAACCATAAGTTGATTTTCAACAAACCAAGGTTTGAGTATGTGCAATGAAAAAAAAAAATGAATAGTTTATAAAGTAATACAAATATAAAATAAACACAAAAGTATAAATCTTAGAGTAGCTGCAGTTATATTTGAGGTTTCCCTACTCTGGTAGCCACATCTCCTTGGGTCTGTATATTTGCAGTATAATGGGATTGGGAGTGTAAGATGATGCTACAAGATTGTGGTGAGGCTCTGGCACAGGTTGCCTGGAGAAGCTGTGGATGCCCCATCCCTGGCAGTGTTCACGGCCAGGCTGGATGAGGCTTGGAGCAACCTGGTCTAATGGAGGGTGTCCCTGCCCATGGCAGGGGGGTTGGCACTAGGTGGTCTTAAGGTCCCTTCCAACCCAAACCATTCTGTGATGGTGGGGTCATAACAAGCTGAACTTGGTACTGACTCACTCAGCCTGTGATTGAGTTTGGAAACTCTTTATCATGGCTTCATCAGCTCTTCATGGTGTGAGGTGAAAAGGTGGGTAGTCAAATCCATAGAAAGGAGAAGCCACTAGGAGCTCTCACGGAGACACCATCTACTGCTTGGAGAAGCACTTGGCCAACAAATGGCCAGGGCAGGTGGGGTCAAGCTGCTTCCTTCAAACATGGGTGTGTTTTGGTCTTGACATCTAAACCTTGCCTGGACATGGCATTGCCCATCCTGAGTCGTGTGAGTCTTGACTTGATTATCTCTTCTCCACCTTGCGCTGTGGGAAGCTGGCTCCACCACAGGGGTGGTGTCGAGTGCTCTTCTGAAACCTGGTTGATGAGGTGAAGGCCATGGAGAGGATGTTTGGGCTTTCCCACCCCAAGGTGCTGACTACCCTCGTGCCCTTCCCATCCTGGCAAAGGACTTGTCTCCTGCTGTGCTGCAGCTCTCTGCCACCTCAATGAGACCTTGTGGCCTGGCCAACAGTGTTTCACGTTCCAAGGTCTGCCCTGCACTGAAGGTGGACCCCCAAAGACAGTGTGCACTATAGCAAGAGCCCCCCGCGCCAATACCACCCTGCATCTGCAGCATCGCCTACACGTGGCTGCCACCCAGTACAGCCCACCCTGAACTTCATGTGCCAGGGTTTCTCCCCCCACATCCCCAGCGGAGGCGTAACGGACCTGGGAATAGGGCTGGTGTCAGCCGGGTGTCATCCTTTGGCAGGGAATCTGAGAAACAACCGCCTCGGTGCTAAAATTATCCCCCCGCATCCCGGGAGGGTGCACAGCCACCCTCTGGAGCAGGAGCAAACCTGCCACTGGCTTTTATTATCGCCTGGTTGCTGCAGGAGGAATTACAGGGAGCATCGCCCAAGGGAGGGGTTGTTTTTAATGCCTGTGGCTGCTCCTTCCTGACATTAGCACAGCAGCTGCAGTTTCTGTTTGCCCGAGCTGATCTTTTATTGCAGTACAGTAAAACAAAGGCAGATAAATGGCACCAACCAGTTCAAACAGAGCTGTTGGGAGCAACTGTGCAAAGAGGAATAAGCCCAGCCTACGTTGTCTTCTGTCCCCTTTTCTTACTTTGGACACCCTGAGCTGCTTAGAGCATCCTCCTGGATGCACTGGGATCCAAGAGGATGTCCGTGCTTGAACTGCATCCTGAAGGGCTGCGAGTACACAGGAGCTTTTAGGATTTTTTTTTTTTTTCCCTTCTTTCTGGCATCACAAACCTCTCGCTGCAGTGCTCACAAACAATAAAGAAGAATGGGCAGAGTGCCCCGGTACAACTGACCGGTCGTGGGAGGCTGCTGATGCGTCAAAGCCGCTGCGGTGCCTTCGTTTTCCGTGCTGGACCGTCCGTCTAACAGTCTCCCTTGTGTCTGTCCGTGCAGGTGCAAATGCAGCCTCAGTGGCAAGCGCAGGAACCCTGCAACGATGATGGAAAGGTGAGAAACGTGGCGGCTCTGGAAAGGCAAAAGGGCTGCAGAGGGTTTACTTCTTTTTTTTCTTTTGTTTTACCCAGAGAATTTATTTCTTTCCCCAGCCAGGGCTTGGTTTTGCTCGAGCACCGCTATTCTTAAAAATAGGAATGGCCAAGGTGGTTTCAAGCAGATGAGTCACAGGCCATGAATAGCGTATTTTTACACCTATTCCCCAGGCTTCACCTCGCAGCAACCTTTTGCTTTCCTCGCCCTTTCGAAACCCTCATTCCCACTCGCTTTCTTCCAGCGGTTTAAATATTAACACACATCCGAGCATCCTGTTTGCTTTGCCTCGGCTCACAACCGTTCAGCTATTTGGAAAGCTTTGGGCTCCTGGGACGCCTACAGTCAAATAACCTCGGGTGATTTTTTTGTTATTATTTCTTTTCCTAGCGTGTTTTAGCAGCTGTTTAATTAAATTCCAAATGGCTCGCACGCTTCTGGGAAGGTTTTTTTCCCCTCTGCTGGGAAGGCAGAGCCAGGGCAGCCGGCAGCTCCCTGCCCTCCCTGTAATTGCTCCTCGGCTGTCGGGCTTCTTCTTGGAAATCAGGAGTTGGGTTTGTGGCTAGATATTAAATAGACGGGTGGCATGGGGAAAAACTAAGCCCTAAAGCCTGTTTGTTTGTTGGGTTTTGCTTGGTTTGGCTTTTTTTTTTTGTTTCTGATTTTTAAAGTGGAAATCGGAGTGTGCTGCAGTTTGGAAAGCTGCCAGCCACTTCTGCTCCTTCCCTTGCTTTTCCCCTGTTAATGGCAATAGGCTGGTTATCGTCGATGAGCTGTGTTGGAAAGGGAATTTCAGAGGAGAAGGCAGATTCTTTTAATCAAAAATTAAAGCTGACTTTTATTTTTAACATGCCTGTTGTGTAACATGCTGAGCTAGAACAAATCCTCCCCTGTTTATTTTCAATAGAGTGGGAAAAAACCCCCATTTTATTCTACCAGGAACAGGCTTCAATGTTAATTTAATGTGAACTAACGGCCGCCTCAGACATGTGAGTTGTGGGCGGCAAATTCCTCGACACAGATGAGGAATGCGCAGGCATATCCATGCTGGTGCGGAGGTGGCTCAGCAGCTCCCTGTCCCACAGCCTTTAATCCCGAATTTCCATTTTAATCCCTGGGCAGTAGGCAAAGTGTGTGAGCAGGAATAGCCTGGCCTTCCCTCTGCAGAAGGAGAAAACAGGGTTGCGGAATGCCATTGGGAGAGTGGGTTGCACATGGACAAGGTTTAAGACTGCTCTGTGGAAGGCCAAGCGGAGATGTGGAGTTTGGGAAGAAGTATTAGGTGGTCCTTAAAGTAACCTGCTTGGGGGAACCTGCAGAGGTGCCTGAGCTGCCAGCTAGGGATGTGGGAATGCTGCCCCGAGTCCCTCATCCCTGCAGGGAATGGGAACCAGGAATGCTCTGCTTGAGATTTGCACCCCGAGGGGATGCTGAGTGCAGAGGAAGGTAGATAATGTTGGCTGCTGCCGTGCAGGTAGGAAGGAGATGCAAGAAGGAAGATGCAGAGCAGTCAAATTAGGAAGTGGGTTCACGCTGGCACCCAAATGGTGCTGCTTCCCAGCACAGCGTGTCCCAGCAGTGCTTGCTGCTCCCTGGCACCATGGAGGTTGCCCTTGGTTTGCAAAGGGGTAGCAAAAGGCAATTGGGTGACATTGTGGTCAATGCCAGTCCCTACTTGTCCTTCCCGGCCCTGAGCTGGGAGTCTGGTGGGATGGATTTCTCCAGCACACTTTAATGGGGTGCTTACGGGAGCAAGGGTGAGATGGGGCAACCAAATTGTTGACTGAAAATGTTCCTAGTGTAGCTGGTAACAGGAGCAGGGAGTGGAGATCCCCGAGGGGTCTCACAGCTCTCGCCCTGCAGCCCTGTCTCTGGAGGCAAGGAGCTGGCTATGCCTTTTAGCAAACAATATCTGTGGAGCAGGTTTTCTGGGGAAGCTTAACCTGCTTGGGCATCATCACTTCTTGACCCCAAGAGCTGTTTACTAAAGCCCTGGGCTTTAATAAACTGAGAGCGAGAAGGAAAGCCAAGCTAAAGCGCTGTGCTGTGGCTGCATGCTCTGTCCTGGTGCTGCAGTCGCTCCTACCAAGCGTGCAGGTCCTGTTCCCCCTCCTGCCTGTTGTGACCAGTGCTGATGTCCACCAAGGGTCACCTCCAGTGTTCGTTCTGGGTCAGCAGGTCCCTGAGTGGGACCTGAATGCAGAGAACTGTTTGCTAAGGATGGGCTGGGGTGTGTTGAAAGCTGGGATGCAGTTGGTTTTGAGTGCAGGCCTGGTGTGTATCATCCCCCCTGCCCTGAATTAATTTTTCCCTCTCTTTCTTCCCCCGAAGCTGGAAGCTGACAGACTGGCGCTGCCAGTGAGCCCTGGCCCGCTCAGCCCCACGCCCAGCCCCAGCCCCAAGCCCCCCGAGGCAGCTGTCCTCACCGTAGAGCCCTCTCCTTCAGAGAAGAAATGCTTCTTCGTCGACGAAGCAGAGCCCCTCCTGCGGTGCGACTCGACATCCAGCGGTTCCTCCGCGCTCAGCCGGACAGGCTCTTTTATTACCAAAGGTACCAAAATCAGCCTGGGGGTGTGAGTGGGGCCACGAAGATGCTCAGAGGGCTGGAGCACCTCTTCTATGAAGAAAGGCTGAGAGAATTGGGCTTGTTCAGCCTGGAGAAGAGAAGGCTCTGGGGGAGAACTTATTGCAGCCTTCCAGTACCTGAAGGGGGCCGACAAGAAAGCTGTAGGGGGGGCTTTTTACAAGGGCCTGTAGTGACAGGACAAGGGGTGATGGGTTTAAATTGAAAGCGGGTAGATTTAGATTGGACATCAGGAAGAAATTCTTCCCAGAGAGGGTGGTGAGGCACTGGAACAGGTTGCCCAGAGAAGCTGTGGATGCCCCATCCCTGGGAGTGTTCAAGGCCAGGCTGGATGAGGCTTGGAGCAACCTGGTCTAGTGGAGGGTGTCCCTGCCCATGGCAGGGGGGTTGGAATTAGATGATTTTTGAGGTCCTTTCCAACCCAAACCAGGCTCTGATTCTATGATGACTGAAGGGATGCCACGACATGTCCCATGTGGTCAGCACACGTGGCAGAGTTGCCTGGCGTGGTATCATTAAATAACTGGGAAAACTGCCTTTCCAGGATACATGTATCACATCCTCATTCTAGACCAGAATATCCTGTTAGCAAAGATCGTACAGATTGGAGAGGGGAAAACACCTTTAAAGACTTTTAACTCTTTGAAGTGCTGTCAGAGAAGTTATAGAATCTCTGAATGTTTGGTGTGGGTGGTGGGGTGTTTCTTATGACTTGTGGCTGTTTCGTTGGCCTGTGCATTACTACATGAGAGGAAACCAGAAAAATGTCATTTAAAGATGAAAATTGTTTTTTCCACTCCTTGATTCTGCTTGCTGCTGAATGTGATTTGGAGTACAAATCACTGTTAGTCAACCCCCTTGTTTTTTGAGGGGGTTTAATTTACAGCATTTAACTTACTGCATTTAATCTTCCTTAACTTCTGAGGAACATGAAACACTGAGCTCTGTCAGTCTACTGAATTTATACTTGGGTGCAGAAATGAAGCTGACCCAACGAAAACAACTCAAAAGAGCAAAATTCAGCTTTTTTTGGCTCTCCTTCTGCCTTCGCTTTTCCATATTGGCCATTCAGCATTTATAAATGCTGTGTTTGCTCTAGTGGGATTTTGGATTAGGTGCCTCAGCAGTGCTGGCTTCTCTGTCTTAGAATCCTTGAATGCTTTGGGTTGGAAGGGACCTTAAAAATCATCTAGTTCCAACGCCCCTGCCAGGGACACCTTTCACTAGATCAGGTTGCTCAGAGCCCCATCCAGCCTGGCCTTGAACACTTCCAGGGATGGGGCATCCACAGCTTCCCTGGGCAACCTGTTCCAGTGCCTCACTATAATCTCCAGGAAGAATTTCTTCCTTGTATCCAGTCCATTTTCTCCCTTCCCCATCACTCATTCCCTCCGCCTTTTCCCTTGGTTCTCCTTGCGATGTGTCTCTCTTCAGAGCTGGCACCAGGGGATGAACCAAGGTCTCCAAGAAGCAGCAGCCCTGGTTAGCAGAGGTTTCTTGACCACCTTCTCCTTTCCTCCTACAGAAAAGAAGGACACCGTCCTGCGCCAGGTGCGCTTGGACCCTTGCGACCTGCAGCCCATCTTCGACGACATGCTGCACATCCTCAACCCTGAGGAACTCCATGTGATAGAGGAGATCCCGCAGGCTGAAGACAAGCTGGACAGGCTATTTGAGATCGCTGGAGTCAAGAGCCAGGAAGCCAGCCAGACCCTCCTGGACTCTGTCTATAGCCACCTCCCCGACTTACTGTAGGCACTGGGTCACCACGCACTCTCCGAATATCTGCTAGAGCTAGCTTGGCACTCGTTAAGACGACCGACAATGCGCAGGCGGGTTTTGTTGTAGAATCTATGGCCAGTATTTTCGTTGAGGTGTCCTTGGTTTCTGGAGGGGGAGGCAGTTTGCCAGCGTTGCACCCCTCCACCTTAACTTTATTGCTCAGTCCAAGTCTTTGCACCCTCTGCCCCCTTACCGAGCCTCTCTCCTTGTTCTCATTCCAATCCGATCAGTCGATGCACTTTAAAAAAAAAAAAAAAGCAGTTAATGAACTAAAAGACCATGAATCTGGTGTAATTTAACACATCGAATCGGGGATTGCTCTGTAACCCACTTCTGCTGTCAAAGCTGCTGCTCGGAGTGACCGTCTCCCACCTTCTCCCTTCGCCTTGGAGCGGTAAATGGCGAAAACACGCAAAAAACCACCCCCCAATCGGTGGTGGTTACCGTCTCTTAATGCAGCTAAGCTTCCCACCCGAGCTGACTTTTTTTTAATGTACTATTGTATAGCTCATATCCATTGCTGAGACTTTACTAGCACGGTTATTTATTGTATGGTTTTCACCCGGACAACGCATCGCGCTCCTAAAAGCTAAAGCAGAAGCGCTTTAACCGCAGAGAAAAGGGTCAGTCCCACCAACCTTCGAGGCGATGAAAAGGTCCTTTTGCCTTCAGTCGAATGTAAGGAGTTATCTTGCCTTGCCGCTTGCGGGAGCGGTGGAGCCCCGAAGGGAGCCGGTGCTGGACGTGAGGAGGCGAAGGCGGCCGCCGGTGGTCCCGCTCTCCTCGTGGCGTAAGACTTAAACCAAGCTATGCTTTTACACTCGTGTCTCTTGTTTTTTATACAGACGTGGCCGATAGGTTCTCCAAAGATCTTACGCGGTCTTAATAGTCTCTTCAAATCACACTTCACTTTTTATTAAAAGAAAAGAGGTTGGGGGGGGTGGGGGGTGGGGGAAGCTGCATCGTAAGAAGTCTGTCTGATTATATTTGCAACTATTATGCTCCCATAACAAACAGTCTGTACTACGCTCAATTCGAAGAAAACATGATATGAGGGTGGTGTGTGCTGCCCTGTGGGAAGGGGTGGGAGTTGGGGAAGAGGGGAATGAACTGAAAAATTGCCTTCCAGTGTACTAATTTATTAATAAATACTAGGTGTTTGTTACTTGACATGATTCTGCGTTAACCTCCTTAACACCTGCTCTGCCCGGGGACACGTGGGTTGGAGCAGGGGCTGCTCAGGGTGCCCATGGGAGATTTTGGGGTGGTGAGAGGGGTGTCTCATTTAGCTCCGAGGACAAAACATGATCACTTGGTGTTGACAACGCTGCCCTGAGTCCCCCCAGTCGTTGTCGAAGCTCTCTGCAGCCGGGGTGGGGGATACTTCCCCACGGGGCAGGTTCCTGCACAGAGCTGAGGGTGGGGGACGTGTGCTAATCCCATAGCAGTGAGCAGATAGATGGCTGATGGGGCTTCCAGGGTGGGGTTTTTGCAAGCTCTCAAAGGCTTTGCAGGCATTTTGGGGGGGGCTGAAGTATTCATTTTCCAGGATGCAGCTGCTGTGCTGAGTCACTCCTGGGCCAAGGTCTTGCAGTCACAGCGTTTCTCTTGCCATGTTATGCTACCAATGTCCTTAAAATCTTCGCTTCCAAATAACTCACCCCTTGTGAGTCTGCAAATGGAAACCTTAATGGGAGAGATGCTTCTGGTTTGCAGTACTGTCATTTTGTATACTTGGCTCCAGAGTGTTTTCTGCTAACTAGGGTGCTATGTTTTCCTTCTCTCTGGCATTGAAATTTGCTGTTACAGGACTATACATAGGTACAGGATTAAAACTTTTCAGCACATGGACAGATGAACTACAGTGCAAAATAGCAAGAGCCTTTATTGGGAGCGCTGGGGTGGGGTTTTCCATCACTGGCAAGGAAGCGCTGAGCTCTTGGGTGGCTGCAACGTGTCTTCAAAGCATCACAAAGAAATAGCGAGCGTGGCTCATGTGCTTTGGCATAGACCAGGTTGCTAAAAGCAGTATTTTGAGGTGGAGTCCAGTACCATCCTGTTGGCAAGTGGGGTTTTTATCTCCATGTTGGGAGCGGTGGTGGCTGCTGTCAATTTGCCTGGGTGAGATTTGGCAAGGGAAGGGAAGGTGTGCAGCTGTGGGCTCAGTCCATAGCTCAAGGCAAGGACAAACTGCTGGCTTTAGATTATCCTTAGCAGGTTCTCGTCTGGGAAACTGGACCATCGGGACAGGACAAATCCTCAGGTGCTCCAGCTAAACCTGTGGGCTGTAAGCACAAGAGCCATTGTGCCACCCTCCCAGGGCACTGCCAGCCCCATCCTTTGGCTCTGCTTTTCATCCTGGCAGCCACTCGCATTTTCTGACGGGATTTGAAGATTAAGCCAAAAACAAAAAAAGGGTCCTGGAAAGCAGATGTAGCAGCCAGCTGAAGAAATGCCACGAAGCAGGCATGTCATGGACATGCCTTCGCCAGGAGGTGCCAAGGCGGCACGAGGAAGCTGTTAGAAGTGGGTGCAGGTGGGTCCCTGGGCTGTTGGGGCGTGTTGGTGGCAGATTGTGCGACAGGCCAAGATTTGGGCAACGCCTTGGCTCCGTCTGTGCTGTGCACACTTCCAGCATCGCTCCCTCCTTTGCTCACACCTGGATGTTCGTCTTGTCCCTGGCTCTGTCATTTCCTATTTCTGAGCAGTGCCCTCTAAGCAGCCCTTGGCTGAACATGTATGTATGTGGGTGAAATATATTTATTATATACTTAATATATGTAAATGTTATATTAATGCATACCACATAAGTGTTTTTCTGTATTATGTATTTTTAAATTATCATGGGTTTTTTATATGTGTATAATACATGAAATATTTATGTATCTGGGGGTGTGCAGAGGAAATATCTGAGAGCAGCTGTGCTGCGCACGTACAGGCACGGTATTTCCTGGCATGGTGGGAGGTGTGAGGAGACACAAGCCCCCACCCTTCCTCTGAGCCAGCTCCTTTTACACCTTAAGACGATAAACCAGGCAGGGAGGATCGTGACCTGGAGGTGTAACTCGGGGGGAGAGGCTGTCTTTGTCCACGTATGTGGCTCACTGGAGGCATCGAGGGCAACGCACAAACCTTGCACGCCCCAACACCACTTGTGGTGCGCAACTCAAGTGGGTGAAGGTTCTGGCTAAATGGGTTTAGCAAGGTAAAGCTGTGAATATAAACACCTTTGTAAATATATATAATACTCATAAAAATGCATTGAGAATGTACTCAAGTGTGCGCCGTGGGTGAGAGGTGGGGGTTTGGGATGCATGGCTTTACCCCTTGCCTGCATGGCAAGGAGGTTTGGAACTAGATGATCTTTAAGATCCCTTCCAACCCGAACCATTCTGTGATTTCTTGTGTAGATCACGCGAAACATCAGCTGCTCCAGTCCAGCTTGCTGCGGGCTTGGACACGAGGTGTGAAAATCACATCTTCCCACAAGGTCACAGTGTTTGACATTCGGAGATGTCTCTGACGTGGCCTGGCATCCTTGGGACTGGATGGCTCTGCTGTTCCAGGGTCTTTTATCGCCTCCAGCACAAATGAGGTTTGGGATAATTTTTTTTATTTTAATTATTTTCTCTTTTTTTCCCATGAATTGCAGGCACTCTCAGCAGAAGAACAAGGCATCTGCTTCAGTTTCTTCCTGCCCCAGCTCAACTGGAGTTTCTCCTAATGGGGAATCAATGGCAACCTTCCTGTGTGGCTGCTCGCATTCCCGGTTCGCCAAGCACCCGGAGTCTTGTGTGAGGTTATTCAGCCCTCCCGCTCCTTTTACGTCAGCTAATTGCTGGTGAATTGCAACACGGTCTCCGTGTAGGAGGAATCGTCTGTGCAGCCTTTGTGTAAATAACCTGCAGGGAGATGGATGGCAATGCTGCCCAAGGATGCCCTGCGGGCTCGGCGTGGGACACAGGGGTTATTTGGGGAGGTCCGTGCCCATCCCTAGGAGTGTGGGGCTGAGCTGTATAGTGTGTGGGATGAGGCATGTTGGCACAGGGATGGCTCACACCAAAACTCTCCTCTGCCATCGCTTGACTCTGAGCTTTAGGTGAGGAAGGCTTTGTGGCTGGTTTTTCTTCTGTTGGACTGTGCTCCTGTGAGTACCGCGATGGGGAACTTTCCAGAGCAACTGGTAGGAAATGAGAAGCTGGAGGAGAAATAAGAGGAGCCATCATTCATGTACTCATTGACTACATGCCCAGTGCTGGCATCCCAACATGTTTACCCAGCCAGCCTTTAGGGCACGGCTGCTTCTTCACCATGTGAGCACTTAGCAGGTTTACAGTTTCCTTCCTACTGCTGTAAGTTAATTTTGCCTTCCAGCTTCCTTCCCTTTTTCAAGAATATTCTTAACCCATATAATCCAAAAAAAGGAAAAAAAACCCTCAAAATTAAACCAGAAGCATCCAAATAACGTTGGATCAGCTGTCCGTGAAGATGCTGGCCAGCAGCTCAGGCAGGGACTCAATGGGGTCTGCGAAACTTGTACCAACCTTTCTGCAGGTTTAGGTGCTGTTACAGCTGGGAACGGTTCTCATCTCTGTTCTTTAGGTGCCTAAAATGCCCTTGGAGTATCTGGCTCTGAGGTCGCTTAAGCAATCTTAGAGATGTTTATCTCTCCTCGGATTTGCTTTGAGGTCCTTTCCAATCCCAGTTATCTATGGCCCTGTAAGTAAGCTAGTGTAGCTGCCCTGGGCTTTCCCCAGCACTGTCTGGATCCCCTGAGCAGCAAAATGGCTGTACTCCTTGGGAAGAGCACTGGCATGAGAGATGTGTGCCATGCAAAATAAAAGCACTTTCCAATTAAGCAGTTAAAGGGATTGAGGAAGTGATGAGCAGCTGTATCTGAAGGGGGTGTTTCTGGAAGGCATTTTCTGAAGTGGTAGTTTTATAACACAGTGGTGTGCATGGCAAAACCAGCTGAAGGACCTTCTGCTCCTGGGTGGACCACTCCACCTCCATGGTGCCAGGATAAGCTGTGTTGGTAGCCCAGAACAACTTGGACTAGAACCTTGAGCCACAGGTGGAATGAGAAGCAGTGGTGAAGCTGATGTAAAACCATAAATCAGCTCCACCTCTGTGGCCAAGATATAGTGAACCAATGGAAATAGCCAGAAGAATAACTCCATAGGATGTCCAAATCTTCCAAAGGTTTTCTCAAACTTTAGTATTGTTGGATAATTTAGAACCATAAAATTAAGTTAAGCCGTGAGGGACCTTTGAAAATCACCTGGTCCAGCCTCCTTTTCAATGCATGGACAGCTTCAAAATTCAGTCTACTCTCAGGCTGAGATCATGTTGCTCAGACCTGTGGTCAGTTGAGTTTTGAGCATCTCCAAGGATGGGGACCACATCTCTGGACAACCATCCACAGAAAAGGCAGAATTTTCCATTCCGCACACACACACACACACACCCATTTTTGCTATGAGAGAACAAGGTTTATTTATGACAGCACATGAAACAGTCTCAGGGAAGGATCTCCTGTATGATACTCAGTGTTGTTGGAGTGGTCCTGGGCACAGCCTGGGCTTCCCAGAAATTCCCAGGCATGGTATGGGAGATCTCTCTGGCCACAGACCACTCCAGACAGCAGCTTGAATGTGGTCACCTGACCTAGGATGACCAAGAAGGTCAAATGGTGCGGACGTGGCCAGAGGGTGCCAGCTGGCCTTCTTTTGAACCCCATGGAGCATGTTTCTGCCATCTTACACAGGTTGTTAGATGCAGATTCATGGAGATACCCAGAATGCATGTGCTGAAGGTTTGCTCTGCCTCCCCCTCCACCCCTCCCAGATGAAGGGCCCAGCCTTCCTCTTGCATCAGGTCTCATTCCCATCACACCTTTGGCCGAGCCAGTGTAACACTAAACCTGCAGATCACTGCCTGCCTTCTTGCTGGGTTGGTTGGGAGTAGGGGCACCTGGGGGGACAGTGGGGGACCTGCCTGTTTTGGCAGCTGTGGGTATTTCTGGCAGCTCATGGTTGTTATGTGTACCCCAAGCCCTTGAGCTTTGCAGGGCTCAGTGAAGCCAGGCCAACACACCCTTGTATCTCTGTGCCCTGCTACCCTGTTTCTGCTCCAAGCCCTGCAGAGACCCCTTGGCTGCAATGCCAGCTTCTCCCATCTGCTCCCTTCCCACTATGGATGAGATTAACTTATCTTGAAGGGGATGAGTTACTCTGCAAGTATGTGTGCTGGTTTTGGCTGGTAGAGTTAATCGTCTTCACAGTAGCTGGCATGGGGCTGTGTTTTGGATTTGTGCTGGAAACTGTTGATAACACAGGGATGTTTTAGCTACTGCTGAGCAGTGCTTACACAGAGTCAAGGCCTCTTCTGTTCCTCACACCACCAACGAGTAGGCTGGGGGTGCACAAGGAGTTGGGAGAGGACGCAGCCAGGACAGCTTACCCCAATTGGTCGAAGGGTTATTCCATATCATACTGTGTTGTGCTCAGCATATAAAGCTGAGGAAGAAGGAGGAAGAGGGGAACATTTGGAGTGTTGGCATTTGTCTTCCCAAGTAACCGTTACACATGATGAAACCCTGCTTTCCTGGAGATGAGTGAACACCTGCCGATGAGGAGAGCTAAATTAATTCCTTGTTTTGCTTTACTTGCGTATGCAGCTTTTGCTCTACCAATTCAACTGACTATCTCGATTCACGACTTTTCCCCCTTTCGCCCTTCCTATTCTCTCCCCCATCCCACCAGGGCAGAGTGAGCAAGCGACTGTGGGATGCTTAGATGCCATCTGGGGTTAAAGCATGACAGCACGCTAATCTCAAAACACATTTCTGGGTATTGTAGTTTTTGCCAGGACCTATCAGGCTCAGCAGGAAAGCAGGACTGCGGGCAGGATATTAATCTGCCTGACTTTGTTTCTGGCAGCTCAGACATTTCCAGGCTAATACTTCGCAAGGATTAAATTGATTAAATCATTGATCTTCGGGGTGCTTCAATGGACTAGTGAGTGCTTTTAATGGTAACCACTTCTTCTCTTTTACTGATAATATTAATTTATTATTAGCATAACTAGTTGTCTTGCAGCTCTCCCAGTGAGCAAAGCTCTGGGTACCTCGCGGTGGAGGCTGGCAGCGTTATTGTCACTTTACGGGTGAGGAAAACAAAGGATGGAGATTAAACTCTCCATCAGCAAGCTGATCAGAAAAAAATCAGGGTGAAATTCAGAGAAAAGGGTCACCCCATTAGACCCCACAACAGCCTCCCTCAAGGACTGTATGGGTAAGACTTACTGTTTGAACAGCTGAGCCCCAGCAAACGGGGAGTTGGAGGCAGTGTTCCCAAACCATGCTTTCCGTTAATTAATTCACCTATTAAACTAGTTTTTGAGCTGGAAAGAAATTCATGGCCATGCTGACTCCTTGATTAGACTGTCTGTTTTCTTCTTGTGCCATCTTGCCATGTGCAGCTGGGAGGAAGGTCCAGCTCTGGAGCTGATCCAATGATCCCATTCTCCATCTTCTGCCCTCGTCCTCCCAGAGAACTCACTCACGCCTGCCTTTTGCCCTGTCCTGTCCTGTGTCCTTGGAATGGGGATGCTCCCTCCCTCTACCCTGCATGAGGGTATGGAGTGATGTCTGTACAGCTTCTCCCAAGGGAGGGGAGGGAATTAAAGCTTTTGAAATGCAACATAGCAAATAAAGTTTTCAGCTGGGTAATAGCCAGCTGTGTTTTCCTTTCGTGGTCTTTTTTTTCTCCTTTTCTTCCTTTCCCAAGAACCTCCCTCCCCCTGCATCTATCCACCATTTTTGCAGGGAGCAGATGGAGGAGTAGGGACTGACAATGATGGGAAGAGGATGAACTGGTGCTCTGCCAGCCTCCAGGATGGGGGGCACCTCCAAACCCCCCTGCATGGAGGGAGCACCCGCCTGCCCTCCATCCCCTGCAAGCTGGTTGTCAACCAGCAAGTTGGCCTGGGCCGAGATTAGGCTGGGGACCATCTGAAAAAATCAAGTCTTGACAGTAAAGATGAATTAACGAGGCAAGATGCAATCAGACCACCTAAAAGAGGTGTCAGGATGGGGCATGAACCCTTTCCTACAACCCTGCTGTTGCCATCTTATATAATTTCCATTTTCTAAATGGCATTTAATCTTGAAACAGCTTGCTTTATTTTCTCACCTCTGCTTTATTCTGCTCTAATGGCTGGAAATTTTCCTCTAATTAAATGTATCCATGAACAGATGATCCTGTTTTGCTTGTGTCAATATGGTCCTTTAGCTAAATTAAATATTTTCCCTTCCTGATGTTTAACCTTACCTGTCTGCTCCTGGGCTCCCTCATGGAGGTATTTGAAGACTAATCCCATTCCCTCTTTTTTTTTTTCTTCCCCTGATCTCAAGAAGTCAGGTTTTTCTCAGGATTTTCACTCGTGCTTGCTCATTTAAGGTACTCCCATCCCCAAGTATCTGTTCTCCTCCTCTGGATGTTTTCATCCATGCAGCAGAGGTGAGGAGGAGTCAGTCATCTCTCCAGCTGCCACAGCTAAACCCTTCAGAAACCAAGAACCAGAGCCCCTTTTCCTTTTATGAGGGAGTCCATCCTTCCCTGCTGGACCCTCTCTAGCTCAGCCCAGCTCCGGTGTGGGAAACCAGGGCTGTGGCTGGTGGTACTGCCGCTCTGGACCTCAGGGTCATCCTCAGAGTGTTCAGCACATGAAGACAGCCCATGCCACCAGCACACCTCTCTAATGAAAGGTGAATTAGCATCCACCTCAGAGATGTTCTTGCAGCTTCCCTCCAACTTTCCTCCCCGCTTTTGCCTGACTTGGGTCAATGGCTGGCAATTTAAGAAGTTATATATTTGTCGAATGCCCACCTCTGTTTTGGGGCTGCACCTAGATCTGTCTCTAGCTCCATGTTTCTGTAAGGCGTGGTGGGTCTTCCTCCTTGAAGCTCTTAGCTATTCAGCAGACTGTTCTCTAGTTTGCTCCCTTCTCCCTTCCCATTGTGGATATCCAAGGGAGAAGGGGAAACCCTGGTTACTTTAATCCTTTGCAGACTTGTTTGGTCTTAATACCCTTGAGATGGCAAGTAAACTCAACAGTGCCAGGGCCAGCTGGTACAGTGTGACACCCCATCCGAAATATAAACTCTCATCTTCTTGCATGGGGTGGCCCTGTATAGTTCCCACAGGGACAAGGCAATGGCCTTGTCCTCCCCCAGGAGATCTTTGAGAAGGTGTGAGCTTTCCTGGGCCAAAACTGAGCCAAGAATGGTCCTTACACTGATGGCATTTGCAGCCAGGCTCTAGTGATGCTCAGTTTGTGAGCTTTGCCCTTCTGAAATCAGCAGCCTTCCTCACAGCCCTGCTTTTGCTTATGCTTTCACTTCACTTGCATCAACCACCCTGTCTGGGCTACTTCGGCTTTTCTGTCTTCTAACATTCCATGACTGAAATAAATAATTTATGTAACAGGCTGAGTCAGGATTTGTTGCCTGCGATAAAGCGCACAGGCTTCTGCAAAACACGCATTGGTCTTGCTGTTGGCCTCGAAATAGGGCTGATAATATAATAGAGACGCAATAGTCCTGGTTCTCCTGCCTCCCACAGTGACATAAATTGGGGGTGACACTGCAGCTACTTGTTTGTGCCATGAGTGTGCGGGATGAAGTGCCAAAGAGACAAACCCACAAGGTTTTCTGGATCTGGGAGGGAAATAGATGCTGGTCTGGCAGGTACCAAGTCCTGGCAGGTCACTGGCAGATGTTATCTTTGAACTCATGAGCTTGGGCACTTGGGCACACACTACGGAAGAAGCTCATCATGGTTCTTGGATACCCAAGCAATTCCACACTGAGGGGGGGAAGCTATTTTAATGGGAAAAATAAACGTAACCTGGGTTTTCTGCACCTCATCATCCCACTCCTTTACAATCCTTTCCCATTGTTTTGCTCCACTTTCCCCTGTTCTGTGTCCTACAACCGCATTCCTGGAGGACCTTGGTGTGGAAGGATCTGGGGTGGTTTGCTGGTTCTGGCTGGGGTAGAGTTAATTTTCTTCATAGCAGCTGACATGGGGCTGTGGTTTGGATTTGTGCTGGAAACAGTGTTGATAACACAGGGATGTTTTTGTTACTGCTGAGCAGTGCTTACACAGAGTCAAGCCATTTTCTGCTCCTCACACCGCCCCAACAGCAAGTAGGCTGGGGTTGCACAAGGAGTTGGGAGGGGACACAGCCAGGACAGCTGACCGCAGCTGACCCCCAAAGGGATATTCCATACCATATGACATCATGCTCAGCATATAAAGCTGGGGAAGAAGAAGAAAGGGGGGGGATGTTCAGAGTGATGGTGTTTGTTTTCCCAGGTAACGGTTATGCTTGATGGAACCCTGCTTTCCTGGAGATGGCTGAACAACTGCCTGCCGATGGGAAGTGGTGAAAGAATGCCTTCTTTTGCTTTGTTTGCGTACATGGCTTTTGCGTTACCTGTTAAACTGTCTTTATCTCAACCTATACATTTTCTCACTTTCACCCTTCTGATTTTCCCCCATCCCACCGGGACAGAGTGAGCGAGCAGCTGTGTGGCGCTTAGTTACCATCTGGGGTTAATCCATGACAGGCAGGAAGGGCTTGAAGGGAGGGAGCTGTTTTCCTCCATCCATCCCCAAGGTGCTGCATGCTCATACATCATCTCCGTGGATGAATAATGCAAACAGTATTTTGCTGCCATGGATGGCCATGCAGGTCTTTGTCTGAGCCTGGCATTCCGAGCCACAGGTGCTCCGACCCATTCAAGCCCCTCTGGAGGAACCAAATTAGCACAGCATGCCAGATTTTAAATGAAGACGTGCTTGTGTCTGTGGAGCAGCTGGCTTACATCCCAAAACAGCATTCAGCTTCACTGACTTTGGCACACTTGTCCCAGTGTACAACAGCCAGAGGGGACCAGACCCTCAAGTTTGGAGGTTGGATGTTTGCAGGGGTGAAAACGCTTCCCCCGAGGGCAGCACACCCTTCCTTTGGGGTTAACCCCTCTAATGCAGACCTTGGTTCTGCCCTGGTTCCAGGCCGGGTCCCAGCTCCCTTCTCAAGTGCCACACACTGGGGTCTCCATCCAAAGCCCACAGGACCGTGTTTCAAGCCCTGTGAGTGTTTCCCAACCCAACTAGTTGGTTAGTCACTGTAAAAATGCAGCGCTGCCATTACACGGGAAGCCTGTGCTCAGTGTGGATGGACAGACCCAGGGAAACTGCACAATGGACAAGTCACCCCAAATAACCCCTCGTTTGTCTGGAGTCCCAGCATCTCCTGGAAAGCGAGCTGCACGGTTAACACTGCGGCATCGACGCGCGCTGACGAAGCACTGCTAATTATAGAGCAAGCGCAGCACGATTAGCGTTTCTTAAGAG